>CM062632.1:33072383-33739883 GCA_025617555.3 Puccinia polysora | reverse complement strand
CATGCTTTCATAAGTTTTTTGCCCAAAGTCACTGTGCACAATGCATAGTGACTGCGCATTGGAGCTTGGATGAAATATAGGGCGTATAAAAGTTAAGAAAACAGGCCATTTTTTAATGGTGGGGTTCAACCCAAATCTTCCATTTCAAACCCGCCATTGAAAATCAAAAAAACCACTTATTTCACATCAGACATGTCAAAGTTAACATGAAATAAGTGGGTTTTTTCAAGTCAACTATATAAAGTCTTTAAACAGCTTAACCACGCGTCATTCCACATCATCACCCCTGGTTTCATCCTCCAACCTCATTGGAACACTTCATCACAATCATTGCTTCATTGCTATCCTCATCACTTCATCACTCTCACCTTGCTTCATCACTCTCACCACTTTATTGCTTCCATCACATCCATCCCCTCATTATTTCATTGATTCATTGCTTTGTTGCTTCTTTTCTTTATTGCTTCATCACTTCATTGCTTCATTTCTTTATTGCTTCATTGCTTCATTGCTTCATTGCTTCATCCCCCCTTTCATCACATTCTAACTCTTATTGCTTCATTGCTTCATCACTTCATTGCTTCATTGCTTCATCCATGCTTTCATCACATTGCTTCATCACATTGCTTCATCCCCTCATCCATCTTACTCTTTTTAAATCACCCCTCAGCAAACCTCCTCCCACAAGTCCACTCAACAAAAGCAAACATCCCCCAGGAAATCAACAACCAACAATCCCCCCCTCCATCAGCTTCCAAAGGCTCAAGTCAGCTCAAGAGAGCTGATCACATCATCCTGGTAAACTGGCTCCAAATCCCCTCCAACTATGACACTTGCTTTGGATCCAACCAAAAATGAAACACAATTTTTCCAACCTCCATCCTCTGGTTTTAATGGTTATCTCCTGATTGCCAATGAACTAAAGAATAAAACCCAGGTAGGCTGGCTCTTTCATCAAAAAAATGAGGAAGCAATTAATGAACTATCAATCCAAACATTGCCCCTTTAGCCAAAGCTGACAAGCCCCATTCTGTCTCAGTCTCTTTATGTTTCCAAAATTATCTCCTCCCATCCACCTACTACATGTAGGGTAAGGATCAAGAAGGGATTCAATTCATTGCATGACATTTTGAGGGTTGCAAGCCCTATTTTTCCCACATCTCTGTATGTTTATCAAATCATCTCCTGCCAAATTGTTCCATCCCAACAGTATACTCTGATTGGGGTGAGGATCAAGAAGGGATTCAATTCATTTTAGAAAATTTTGAGGGTTGCAAGCCCCATTCTTTTGACCTCTCAATTTTTTTCAAATCATCTCCTCCCATCTTGTTCACTCCCAACAGTAATTTTGATCTGGGTGAGGATCAAGAAGGGGTCCAATTCATTTTATAAAATTTTGAGGTTTTCAACCCCTATTCTATCCATGTCTCTGTATGTTTTTCAAATCATCTACTCCCATCTTGTTTCCTCCCATGCACCTTCTGTGCTTGGGGTGAGGATAAATAAGGGCATCAATTTTTCTTATAAAATTTTGAGGGCAGTGGCAGATTTATAGGACAAAATTTATTTGCACACTATGGGAGATGAACCTATGACCTCAACCTTGGTTATTAATTCTTTAACCACTAAGCTAAGTGTGCCATTGCCAGATGAGCCAATGTGCCTTTCCAAACTCTCAGCCTCATCATATAATAGCACACTACAAAAGGCCACTACACACCAAACCACACACTCACCACACCACAACCCACTCCTCATCCATCACCACTCCTCAATAAAAACAACTCAACAATGAAAAACTTTAAAATAAATCCTTCTCAATGCAAATCTTCCATCAAAAATTCAATGGCCCATCAATTGGTCAAAGGGGGGGGCGGTCCATTGGCCCCCTGATGGATCAAAGGGGGGGGCGGTCAATTGGCCCATCAATTGGTCAAAGGGGGGGCCGTCAATTGGCCCCCTGATTGATCAAAGGGGGGGGGCCAGTCAATTGGCGCCCTGATTGACCACAGTGAGGTGGGCCGGTTGGTTGGCCCATCTATCTGTCAAAGGGGGGGCAGTCAATTGGTCAAAGGGGGGGGCGGTCAATTTGCCCATCAATTGGTCAAAGGGGGGGCAGTCAATTGGTCAAAGGGGGGGGGCGGTCAATTGGCCCCCTGATTGATCAAAGGGGGAGCTGGTCAATTGGCCCCCTGATCAATCAAAGAGGGGGCTGTCAATTGGCCCATCAATTGTTCAAAGGGGGGGGTCAATTGGCCCATTGATTGGTCAAAGGGGGGGGCAGTCAATTGGCCCATTGATTAGTCAAAGGGGGGGCGGTCAATTGACCGCCTGATGGATCAAAGGGGGGGAGGTCAATTGGCTCCCTGATGGATCAAAGGGGGGGAGGTCAATTGGCTCCCTGATGGATCAAAGGGGGGGGCCAGTCAATCATCCTGTTGGTTGGTGTGGTGATCAATCTGGGAAACCACATGGAAAAATGGAAATTTCAAAATTTTTTTAGATTGCCTTATCCATTAATACAACTTCAAAAAAAAAAAAATTTCTTGTGTTTCTATGGGTACCTATTCATTTCCTGTTCTCTCAGCTCTTCACTGTCCTAGTGGTCTAGGAAGGCCCTCCTTGGTCACCCAACGCTTGCCTCTTCTTTTTAAATCCCCCCTTGTATGCGCTTTACCCCAATTTTTTGGCCCAGCACGGGCGGGCAGCCATCCCCTCCATCCAATCATCCTCCTTTGAGGACCTCTTGAATCTCAATTGGTCATTGGATCTTGATTGATCATCCGTCCAAGCAACCCTTCCAACCTTACCGCCATTGACCAATGACTGCGAGTGTTACTTGCTGTCTTTGGAGAGCCCATGGCAGGCCCCCATCACCACCTGATCACCTGCGCAAGATTGGTCATGGGAACAATCACTCCCATGACCAATCTCATCCCCATCCTTGCCTTTGATAACCTTGCACTTACCTAATAGCAAGGTTGACACCAATGATGCCCTTGCTTCTTGCAACAGCCTTTGTCACCTTGCTCAACCTTTCCTCCCATCCAATTCTCTACCCAATACATCTCTGAGGCCGCAAATTTACATTGTTGTTTGTGACCGTTGGAGCCTTTGCACCGCCACCAACAGTCGCGCATGACCAACAATCCTACCCCAACATCCACCTCAATCCTCCCTCCACTGACCGTGGCCGCGGCCAGCCAAACCCTCCATCCACTGACACTGTTTTCCTTGACGCGGGCAGGTTTCCACCTCTCATACTTTGTTCTTTTTTTTGTTTCTCTCTCTCCCATGTCAGTTGGTTCCTGTTGCCAACCTTTGTTATTTTGAAAAAAAAATGCTCTCATTTGTAAACTTCTCTTTTAAATAGTCTACAGGCCTCTGGTCTATAAATGGAGGGGTTCTCCCCTGCCTTTTTGCAGAATCTCATCTGATCCATCCAACATAGTAATAAATAATCTGATCATTCTGAAGGGTCTCTTCCCCTTCATCTGCAACCTTTATCCTGGGTATATCTGTTGATTTCCCCTTGATCCTTTGAGCCTCCATACTCAAATCTTTGATTGGTCAACCTGAAACCCTTTTCCTTATCACCAACCATAGCCTTTCTGGTTGAAGAGAATTCCATCTGTTGGAATTTTTGAGTGTTTTATACCACTCTTGATCCCTTTTTCAAACCATACTGGTCTGATCTTTTCCTGATCATCTTTCCAGACCCAGTCACATTTGACTGAGAGGTTTCTTTAAGCTTGAAACCTGGATTGTTAGACCTCCCTTTATTCTTTTGAATTCCACGACGCTACTCTTGAGTTCTTTGAGAAGTGTTGGGTTATTCTTGTTGGAATCTGTTATTGCTTTGCTTCCAGAGCTTCATAAACAAATTGCTTTTGTTTTGTTCAGCCACCCACAGTTATCTGGGACCCTTGAAGCGCTTGATTGCGGAGAGTTTGGCAGTTTCATTGAGAACCTGGAGGTTGGTTGGGATTAATTTGATCTTTCCTAATCTTCTGCTGGCGACCAGAGTTATGAGCTTGTGGGTTTTGTTACTTACAAATGCCTTGTTCCATTGATCTCTGAAAAAACCTTGACTTACTTTGTTCAAGTCTTTCCCTCCACCATCTTGACTCAGATAGTTTTGATTCCTTTGCTGCCAACTATTCCTAAAATCATCCCCTACATTGATTCCTTATTTACAAGTTCCTTGACCTTGATTCCAGTTAAATTTAAATATTATTGTAACTCTTAGGAGGGCAGCCTAAACAGAACCTTTCCCCTCCACAGGACTGCCTGCGGCTTAGCACCCTTTGGAATCTTAAATTTGGTCCCCGAGGCTGGGATCAAACCAGAAACCTTGGGATTTACAGTCCCAACATCAACGTTTGGAATCAAACTTTGAAATCCAATCTTTTTCTTTTCTTCTCTGTTTCTCCCTCTCTTCTCAGATCTGATCTGTGGAGTAAAATTATCCTAGGAGTAATTCCTCCCAATTTGTGCACCATCTAGGCAAGGTACTTGTTTTTTTTGCATGAAACCCTACTCTTGCCACACTTGTGAGCCACTTTGTAAATCTGCTCTTTGGATCCTCTAGGAATTCTGTTATTCAAAATGGCATCTACTTGTACTCCAACCACCTCTGCTTAACCAAAGATGGTCAAGATCAAACCTCAGAACAAGAACTTAGGGTTCAATGTGGTAAATTTCAAACAGTTCTTGGACTCTTATGAGATGGCTGCCAAAGTGGATGGAGCAAGCAAATACAATATGACCTACCAGTTACAATTCTTTATCTCCTCTGATGAAGTTATGGAAGTAATTGAGTTGTTTGAAGGATTTGAATCCCATGAATTGACGCTTCTGAGGGAGGCAATGTTGGCATATTGGGGTAAAATAGATGTAGCTTGGTTTACTTTGCAGGATTTGGATGCTCTTGTCTCTCAATGGATCTTGAATGGTGATGTCTCTTCAGCCTCTGACTACCAGTCTTTTATGAATTCTTGGGACCCAATCCAAAACTATCTTATCCAAAACAATCACATTGATTCATTGGACAAAGTTCAAGCACAATTCTTCCAATCTTTTTTGTTGGCTTTGCAGGAAAGGATTAAGGACAAATTGGTCAAATCTGGATCTATGATCACCACCAGTGATATTTGATTCAAGCTCCCTGTTTTCCTTATCCTTAGGAGTACTGTGGATGAATTTATTAAAGGTCAAACTGCTTTAAATTTTGAAAACCCTAGAACCACTGAACCATTCCATGCTCCTTCTTTTAAATAATCCAACAATATTATGAATGAGATGATGGCAGATAAAATACCTAAAGCAGATCCTAATTCTACTCAAAAACCTACTACTTTAGAAAAAATAACTAAGATGCTTCAAGCTTTTGAGAAAAAAATAGATCAAAATATTTCTTCTCTTTTTACTCCTAAACCCTCTACTTCTGTCCCTAAATCTACCCTGGTCTGTTACTACTGTCATAGGGAAGGCCATGGAACTGGAAGATGCTTGGAACTCCAGAAGGATATAAATGAAAAGTTGGTGGAGCAGAAGGGGAACAATTTCTTTCTTGCTAATGGTGCTCTGATCCCTTTGCATTCATCTTTCCCTATTTGTCATGTGGTGGCCTCTTATCAGCCTCCACCTCCAATGAAAGCATCCGTTGCTTCCTTTTATTTTCAATCTTCCTGTGGTACTCTTCAACCCTTCTATCCTCCAGCTATCTCTTCCTCTAGTCTTTCTGGGACTACTTATCAATCTGGCCCAGCTAGGAAACAACATGAGGCACCTAAACCTCACAAAGCCCCTTCCTTTCCAACTTCAATTCTTCAAAAACCAGTCAAAAAACAATCCTCACCTGAACCTCCTTCCTCTGATTTGCAAGAAATGGAAGTAGAAAAGTAGCCACTCATGGAAAGGCTTCCAGATCACTCAGATCCCTCTCCTTCATCTAAATCACCTCAACCTTCTGATTCCATCTTAGTTCCTGCTTCACCTGAACTTCCTCCCTCCACCCAGCCCAAAGTTTGATTTGAAAGGGGAATCTCCAAGGACTACCCCAATGCTGTGGAAGGAGTATTAAAGAAAATTTCTGATCTCAAAATTCCTGATCTATCTGTGGCTGAACTCCTGTCAATCTCTCCATCTGTTGCTGAAGGAATGAAGAAATGGGTCTCTTGTTGACCTGTGGAGATTGGTCCTGACAAATTAAAGGTCTCCTCTGGCACTTTGATGGAGAACTCTGGTGGAACTAGTACTTCTTCAGATTCCAATATTTACTCCTTTCCTCTTGGTTTCCTCCTCTGTTATCTTGGTGACTCAGATAAAACTGTTTCTCCTCTTGTGGCCTCTGGATCTCAGATCAACTTAATTTTGGATGCTATGGCCTGTAAACTCAAACTCAGTCCTAGGGTCAGCTTTAATTCTGTGGTCTATGGAATAGGTAATAAATCTTGTGAATTGGTTGATATTGCTGAAGATGTACCAGTCATTATTGGTCAAAATATTTTTGGAACCTTTCATTTTTGGATCACTTTTTTGGAAGGGCTTATGATCTTGGGACAACCTTTCTTGATGGATTTTGGTGCTACTCTGATGTTTTCTGATCAACTTGGGGAGATAATTATTCTCCCTGATTCTGATGGTAGAAATATTGAATTCCCTCTCTATTCTTTGGATTATTGTCATTGGGAAAGAGATTTTCCCAGTCATCCTTCTAAATCATCTTTTAAGGGCAAGCAGAAGGACAATTCTAATTCCTCTCATTTTTTTGGGGAATTGTTGATCCTACTAAGAGTTGTAGTTCTTTTCAGCCTCAGACTTCAACTCAAGGATCAACTCTCATCCCCCAGGCTTATTTTTTATTCTTTTCATCTTTTTCATCTAAACTAGAAAATATCAAAAATCAACAACATGTAAAAATAGAAAAATCCATAAATATTTATTTTCCTTCTTTCTCTGGATCTGTTGCATCTTCTTTTCCTTTTACTCTTAGTTCTGATCAATCTTCTCTCAGTTTGGGTTTGCATCTCTGTAATGAGTCTAAACTAGATACTGATCTTGATTCTATTCTTGGTGGTTTTGGTATGGAGGAATATGGGCTTCAGTGGAGGCAATTTGGGGTACAAGTAAGTCCTCCCAATTTTGCACCACCAGGGCAACCTTCTACCATCATTTTTTAAATCCTACCTTGTGCCACACATGTGAGCAACATATTATTTCCTTGTTCTCCTTTTATGGAAAAGGCACCCTTTGAGGATATTGAAGAACATTGGACTTGGAAAATGTTGGAACTTGGACTCAGTTTTTGTAATCAAGTCTCACTGGTCAACTCTTGGAGGAAACAGGAACTTCTCTTGTTTGCTACTAAGTATAATCCAGTTGCCAAGAAGGTCCAACCAGTCAACCAGCCCATGCCTCTCAACCTCAATCCTCCTCTTATGTGTCCTCCCTTATCTTGTGATCCTTACTGTGTTCTTCCTCAATCTCTTACTGGTCCCTTTGTGCCCAATGGTTGAGTCACTGAAGAATGTCTGAAGGTGGTCAACTTTGGTCCAGATGGATGACTCCTTCCTGATGAGTTAAATTTGATCAAAAATGTCTTATATCAATTGGAAAAATCTATTGCTTTCTTTGAAGAAGAGAGAGGTGTCAGCTCTCTGATACCAGGAACCTTGCAGTCCTTTAGCTACAGAGAGTGATAAAAATACTGGAATAATAATAATAATAATAATTCCAAAAATAAACACTTAGAGGCTCAGATAAATAATATAATAAGAGCAGTTGCAAGTTTTGATTGGTTTTTTAATAAAAGGTTTTCAATATGTATATAAAAGAGGGGCCACAGTATTATACTACTGGGGGTCTTTACATACAAAGCAACCTCTCTTCAAGGGGCCTCCTTAGGCAGTTTAAGAACCTTGGAATGAAGATGGGTGCCTTAGAAAGGGCTTATTCCACTAATGGCCGGGAATAACAGCACAATGGCCTTGACAGGAAGGGAAACACTCACTCTGATCACTTTATCACAAAAATCCTGCAATAATAGGAAGGGTTTCAGAGCAGATGGGGTGGATTGCCTGACTAAAATTCAAGGGTTGATTGGTTTTAAGAAATGAATAATAATACTACAGACTTGGTCATAAATCAATTTCTTAGACTCTTCATAAGAACTTGACTAACAATGACACAGTTTCTTATTGATAATAATAATTCCCTGTAAACTGATGATGGAATAATGGATCCAAAGAGGTCTGTATAAATACCTTTTTGGGGTGATTTTGAACTTCTCAGGGCGCGTAGAGAGAGTTCTGCTCATGGTCTGAGGATGGCAAGGCATTCAGAGCAAGATTAGCATGTCCACTGGGTGCTCTTAATCAGCTGACCTTAGATCTGCTGGATTTCTGTACTATTTTAGCCACAGGATCTGTTAATCTATTATGGGGTAAATTTGATCATTCTGAACTCATCCTTCATTTGTACTATTAGTATTGCTTTAAAGTGAACAGATGTGGACTTTTACTTATTTTTCATCTGCCGCTGATCACGTAGATAATTTTTAATAATTTTTATGAACACTTCTTGTAGTGTTTCGTGGTCTTCAAAGATCAGAGTCAATGATTTATGTGGTAATCCTTGATCTTTAATTTATAATTAAAAAATGTTCTAAACTTAATTTTTATTAATTTTAATTAACTTTTGATCTTTTTAGATTATTACTAATGCATATGTCAACTTGTTACATATGCCAGGCAACCCTAATTAGGTTGTAGCTCTTTTGAGTGGTACCTGGTTCTCAGATTAGTCACAACAGATCCAGACGCGGGGATCAGTCAGTTCCAATGCGTGCGGGGTGGGATCCGCTGCATGCATGACAGAATAGGCTGCGCGCGGGTCTCTAGTACCTGGGAGACTGCTACTATGAGTACGTAGGGGTATGTAATGATGCGGGGCTGCGTGCAGGAATTGTGACATAACACATTTCCGGGTGTAACTCCTAAAATATACACAACACCTCAATTCTGAGTGAATTTTAGGTGTAAACCCTATACGTGACAACACGTGTGAAATGTTAAAATGGCAAAAAGATGCCATACTGGTGTTGTAATTTTTAGTAATTTTCTTTTTAATTATTTTAAAAATGTAAGGACTTGGATTTCAAGGTTGGGGACAGTGAGTGACCCTACCTAATTTTGGGTGAGGAATCCATTTCTTTAATAATATTTATGTATTTCTCACTCCTTCTTTTGTTAATTGAGATACTCTTATTCTTTATAGTTTTTTGTTACTATGACAGGTTGCTCTGTACATGGTAGCAAGCTGACAAGAGGTCTCTTGAAAGAATCCTATGGACTCCCTTATATCATCCCTGTATTTGAAAATGCTCCTTGGCAAAAGAAGAAGATCCCTATCCCTGCTGCTAAAGTTGAGCGATTTATCAAGTTGGTTTGAGAAAAAGTTCATACTGGCCTATATGAGCAGTCAATCTCTAGTTATTCCAGCCCTGTGTTCTGTGTCCTCAAGAGGAATTGTGAACTTAGAATATTTCATGATCTCCAAACTCTTAATAAAGTTACTATGAAAGACTCTGGTATTCCTCCTGCTACTGAAGAATTTGTTTAATCTTTTTCTGGGAGAGCTTGCTATGTTCTAGGGGACATTATGGGAGGCTATGACAAACAATCCTTACATCCTATTTCTTGCCCTTTCACTACCTTTGATACTCCTCTTTGTCAATTTCAAATTACTCAATTGCCTCAAGGTGCCACCAATTTGGTTGAATTCTATCAGGCTCAGATGATGTGTATCCTCCAGGATGAAATCCCTGATCATGCTGGTATGTTTATTGACAATGGTGGAATTAAATGTCCAGTTTCTGACTATGATAATGAGCTCTTACCTTGGCATTTTGTAATTCATTGTTTTATTTGGGAATATGCTACTACTTTGGAAATTATTCTATTTCAAATTGAGGAATCCGGCCTTACTGTCTCTGGATCCAAACTGGATGCTTGTGTCCCTGCTCTGGGAATTGTTGTTCATGTGGTCTGCAAGGAAGGAAGAAGGATGGCACCAGCAAAAGTCAACAAGATCATCTCTTGGCCTACTCCAATCAACCCCACTGAAGTTAGGGGCTTCCTAGGTGTTTTCACTTATTTTAGAATCTTTATCCCATCCTTATCCAAAATATTTGCACCCTTATGTTGTCTAACCAGGAAAGATGCTGAATGGATTTGGACCCAAGAGTGTGAAAATTCTTTTCAGTTTCTCAAATTGATGGTTGGAAAAGATATAGTTTCTGAAAAAGATTGCTTATGGACCTGGAGCTGGAAAGATCAAGCTGGCTGTTGATTCTAGTTATCAATCCATTGAGGCTGTCCTTACTCAGGAAGATGAAAATGGTTGGGACCGTCCTGCTCTATATGAATCTTTGCTATTTTCAGATGTAGAGTCTAGGTACTCTCAGCCCAAATTGGAACTCTGTGGTGTGGCTCAAATGATGAAGAAACTTCAAACCATTTTCTGGGGCCAAATTTTTGAACTGCAAGTTGATGCTCAATCCATCATTGAGATGATCAATGCTCCCAGCCTCCCCAGTGCTCCTATGACTCATTTGGTGGCCTTGATCCAGCTTTTTTCTTTTGATATTGTTCACAGGCCTGGGAAATCTTTTACTATTCCTGACAGTTTATCTTGAAAACCTCTTGGAGACAATGAATCTAATGTTGGAATGGATTTTAATGAAGAAGAACCTTTAATCCAACCTTTCTTCTCTTTCTCTTCTCAAGATTATTCTGGCTTTCAACAAGTCTTCTGGCTTAAATTAAAGCAGTACCTTTTGACTCTCCAAAAACCTCCTGATCTCTCTGCTAAAGAATTTTGATCTCTTAAAAGAAAGTCCTCTAGTTTATTTGTCTAATGCTCTAGGCTTATGAAAAGAGGAAATCCCTGTGCTCTTATTGTTGTTACTATCCCTTCTAAACAAGATTCTATCCTTGAAAGTCTCCATGAAGGTCTTTGTCATTGTGGGGAAACCAAAACTTATTGACAATTATCCAAAAGATTCTGGTGGCCATCTCTGAAGAAATCTGTCTCTCAATGGTGCAAGAGTTGTGAAATTTGTCAAAAACATGATCTTAGGCGTCCAGATGAAATTTGTTATCCTACTGGGGAGTCCACTGTCTTTGGAAGGATTGCTATGGATGTGGTTCATATCAAGGCAGGTGGTGCTAAGTACCTCATTGTGGCTAGGGATGATTTTTCTGGATGGGTTGAAGCAAATTTTCTTAAGAATCTTAGCTCTGAATCAGTGGCAGCTTTCCTATATGAGATCTGGATAATGCATTATTTCCTGGCTTGACCTTACTCTACTGCTGGTGGCTGCAAAGTTTGTGGCAAACTTGCTGAAATGATCCAATCTCTTCCTTGACAACATAGAGTTACTACCCCTCATTATCCTGAAGGCCAAGGCATGGTGGAACAAGGCCATGCTCCTTTGAAGGCTGCACTTGTTAAGCTTGCTGGTGAAAGTGGCAAGCATTGTTGCAAATTCCTTCCCCTTGTTCTCTTCTCTGATTGAATCTCAATCAAAAGGACTAAGGGCCACTCACCTCAAGAAATTATCTTTGTCCAAAGAGCAGTTCTCCCTTTGGACCTGGAAATGGAATCTTTCTTGGGTATCCCTTGGGACAAGGTGTCCTCAACTACTGATCTATTAGTTTCTAGATCCAAGAAACTGGAGCAAAGTGAAGATGTTTGAGATGAAGCTTATCTGAAGATAATGGAGTCCAGAGCAAAATCAGTCCAGTATTGGGAGGAAAAGAACATCAATTGAATCAGGGACTCCTTGAACCCTGATGATATAGTTTTAGCTTATAATTGATCTTTGGAGACCCAATGGGGCAAGCATTTCTCAAACCATTGGAATTGTCCTTATTGGGTGGTTTGCCAAGTTAGAGGTGGATCTTATATTTTGGAGGAGCTGGATGGTACTCAACTGGCCAGAAGTTTCTCTGCTGATCAATTTAAGAAGTTTCATTGTTGTGGAGGCAACTTATCCCAGAAGTAAGTCCTCCCAATTGTGCACAACCAGGGTTATTTGCTTCCTCTTTTTTTGTAAAATCTACTTTATGCCACATTTGTGAACACCTGGGACGCCTTCTGTCTTTTATCTCTACCGCTTCTAAGGCTCTTTGGGACGGATCAAGATATTTTCCAACTCTTTGATCCCTCTCAAGATCAAGAAATGGCAAATGTTCTGTTCAATTTCTTTGTATTTTTTACTCATCTTTATATCTTCAAGTACAAGATGCAGACTAGGTACATTTTGTAAGTTGGGGAGAGATGTGGTGACCAATCCGGGACACCACATTGAAAAATGGAAATTTTTGAATTTTTTTACATCCCCTTATCCATTAATACAACTTAAAAAAAAATTCTCTTGTGTTTCTATGGGTACCTATTCATTTCCTGTTCTCTCAGCTCTTCACTGTCCTAGCGGTCTAGGCAGGCCCTCCTTTGTCAACCAACGTCTTCCTCCTCTGTTCAAATCCCCCCTTGTATGCGCTTTACCCCAATTTTTAGTCCAAGAGCGCGTGGGCGGCCATCCCCTCCTCAACCCATTACCTCCATCCAATAATCCCCCTCCAAGTACCTCTTGAATCTTGATTATTCATTAGATCTAAATTGATCATCCATCCAAGCAACCCTTCCAACCTTGCTGCCATTGACCAATGACCACAAGCATTGCTTGCAGTCATTGGAGACCCCATGGCCAGCCCCCATCACCACCTGATCACCTGCTCAAGATTGGTCATGGGAAAAATCACTTCCATGACCAATTTTATCCCCATCCTTGCCTTTGATAACCTTCCACTTACCTAATAGCAAGGTTGACATCAATGACGCCGTTGCTTCTTGCAACGGCTGTCATCACCTCCCTCAACCTTTCCTCCCATCCAATTCTCTACCCGATCCATGTCTGATGCTGCAAATTGACATTGCAGTTTGCAAACGTTGGAACCTTTGCACCTCCACCAACGGTTGCACGTGACCAACAATCCTACCCCAACATACACCTCAATCCTCCCTTGACTGGTTACCAAACCCTACATCCACTGCCACCATTGTCCTTGACGCGGGCAGGTTTCCCCCTCTCATACTTTGTTCTTTTTTTTGTTTCTCTCTCTCCCATGTCAGGCGGTTCCTGTTGCCAACCTTCATTTTTTTTCAAAAAAAAAAAAAAAAAAATATGCTCTCATTTTTAAATGTCTCTTTTAAATAGTCTACAGACCTCTGGTCTATAAAAGGAGGGGCTCTCCCCTGCCTTTTTGCAGAATCTCATCTGATCCATCCAACATAGTAATAAATAATCTGATCATTCGGAAGGGCCTCTTCCCCTTCATCTGCAACCTTTATCCTGGGTATATCTGTTGATTTCCCCTTGATCCTTTGAGCCTCAATACTCAAATCTTTGATTGGTCCACCTGCAACCCTGTTCCTTATCACCAACCATAGCCTTTCTGGTTGAAGAGAATTCCATCTGTTGGAATTTTTGAGTGTGTTATACCACTGTTGATCCCTTTTTCAAATCATACTGGTCTGATCTTTTCCTGATCATCCTTCCACAACCAGTCACATTTGACTGAGAGGTTTCTTTAGGCTTGAAACCTGGAGTGTTAGACCTCCCTTTATTCTTGTGAATTCCACCATGCTACTCTTGAGTTCCTTGAGAAGTGTTGGGTTATTCTTGTTGGAATCTGTTATTTCTTTTCTTCCAGAGCTTCATAAACAAATTGCTTTTGTTTTGTTCAGAAACCCGCAGTTATCTGGGACCCTTCAAGCGCATGATTGCAGAAAGTTGGGCAGGTTCATTGAGAACCTGGAGGTTGGTTGGGATTTAGTTGATCTTTCCTAATCTTCTGCTGACAACCAGAGTTATTAGCTTGTGGGTGTTTTTATTTACAACTGCCTTGTTCCATTGAACTCTGAAAAAACCTTGACTTATTTTGTTCAAGTCTTTCCCTCCACCATCTTGACTCAGATAGTGTTGATTCCTTTGCTGCCAACTATTCCTAAAATCATCCCCTACATTGATTCCATATTTACAAGTTCCTTGACCTTGATTCCAGTTACATTTAAATATTATTGTAACTCTTAGGAGGGAAGCCTAAACAGCACCTTTTCCCTCCACAGGACTGCCTGCGGCTTAGCACCCTTTGGAGTCTTACATTTGTCAAAGGGGGGGGCTGGTCAATTGGCCTGTTGGTTGTTCAAAGGGGGGGGGTGGTTGATTGGCCTGGGGGGTTGACCAAAGGGGGGGGAGGTCAATTGGCTTGTTGGTTGTTCAAAGGGGGGGGCAAGGGAGGAAGGAAGGGAAGAGTGGTTAGCAAAAGTGCAACAAGGGGGGGGGTGGATTGAGAGGGAGGGCTGAGGGCATACTGGGGTGGGCTGCAAACAAAGATGGGAGAGGAAAGGGGGGGTGTTAGGAAGGAAATCAAAAATGGAGTTGAGATAAGGAGACTGACCTGGAGATGGAGAAAGTGATGTTTGGTTGGTGGGTCTGGTGAGCCTGTTCTTGGTGGTTAGTGATTGATTCCAATGAGTGGTGGGGAGGAGGAGGGTGAGTGGTGGAGTCCAATTACTGGGAGACAAGGAGGAGGAGCATGGTGTAGGGGGTGACTGGGGTCCAATTTTGGGTGACTGAAAAGATCAATTTTCTGGCTTGGTAGAAGATCCCCAAGGCTTGAGGGTGAGAAGGATGTGGAGGTGTGGATGGGTGTTTTGCATGTGATGGGATGTGTGTGATGTGATGGAGATGTGATTTGTGTGATGCAATGGAGATGGGATTGGTATGGATTTGCTGAGGTGGAGGTGTGGATGGGTTTTTTGCATGTGATGGATGGTGGATGGATGATACTGGTGGGTTTGATGTTTGAAACCCAACATTTTCATTAAAACAGACATTTTGAAATACACCAGTTAGGGGGGATGTGTATTTCAGTAACCTGCCATTTTTAATGGCGGGTTTGGTAAAAACAATAGGGGTTTTCTAATGGCGGTTTTTCTAACTTTGATACACCCTATTGACCTGAGCTTGGCCAGAGCCCCCTGTGAGCTTGGTCATTCATTGTGCATGAGCTCCTTGATTGCGCTTTTCATAAAGTGACATAATATAAAATGGAGAGTGAAAGGTATGCCTATATATTGATAAATAAGCTAACATCTATTCCACAAAAATCAATTCATAAATCACGTGAAAGAAGAAAAAAACCCACCCCAAAGAAAATTTAGTATGTAAATTGTTCATTTTTTCATGTTTTTTTTTAAAAAAAAAAAAGAAAGAGAGAAAGAGAAAAGGATTTGAATGGTGGTGGTGTGGATGCAAATGTCTACCAGCACATAAAGGGAACAAGGGAAGGGATTGGAACATTGATCATTTTTTACAAAAATCTTTCTTCTTCTTGAAACTCAGAAAATAATGCATAAGGTACAGAAAAGCTGTAAATAACTGGTAATTGGGAATAATGAAACAAAATTCAGTCATAGTCCCTCCTTTTTATGGTTTGAAATATGAATAAAATAAATTCCACTCCAATGACCTACCTCATCCATCCCTAACATGCACCCTCACATACTTCAAAAGTTAAAAAGCAATCCAAAAAAGCTGTAACTACATGATGGGTGGTAATATAATATAAATATTTAAATTAATCCCCTTTTCACCATTCTTTGAACCAAAAAAAAGCATCCACTTTCATCACCTCATTTATGCCTCACCAATAAGTACCTTCAAACACACTGAAAATAGGAGAAATGATCCAAAAAAGCTTTAAATATGTGATGAGTGGGAATAATTTCACAAACCTTGAAATTAATTACCTGTTAATTCTGGTAGAAAAAATCAATAATATAACTTCCAATCAAATAAAATTCTTCATTCACCCTCAATTTGCACCCCAACACACACTGAAAATAGAATAAAAGATCAAAAGCAGCTGTAATTATTCAGTGAAAAGCAATAATTATAAAGAAAAAATGAATCTCAGGACCTCACCATCATTTTATAAAATATTCAACAATCATATGCCACTAAAATCACCTGATTCATGCTTACCCAGTTTGCACTCACACAAACCCCAAAAATAGAGCAAACAAGCAAAAAACAGCTTTGAATTCAATATGAGTTGGAACAATTGCAAAAGATATTTCAATCCAGACCCTGTCCATTCTATTTCACAACATCAATCAACCAACTTCCTCAACATTAAACTACCCATGCTTCCCCAATGTTCCACAAACACACTGAAGAATATTAAAAGAATTTCAATCAACTTTTCTTCAATTAGTAAAATAATTTAAAACAACTGTAAATTTGTAATTGGTGGGAATTTTCATGGAATAAATTATGTGAGTAAGGGCCTCCTGATATTTTTGAAAATATAAATTACCTTAATTATTTTCCAATACCCTCCTTTTTGCTCTCAGGATTATATGCACCCCCACATGCTGAGAATTACATGTAGAATCAAAAAAAGATTCAAATATGTGGTCAGTGGAGATAAAAGCACAAAAACTGAAATACAGCCCCCCTTGATTATCTTACCAACTATTAATAACCATAATTCTGCTTCAATCAAATTCTTCAGGCTTCCCCAAGGTGCACCCCCACAAACACCAAAACTAGCATTAATGATCAAAATCAGCTTTAAATTGGTGATGAGAGGGGATAATGACACAAAAAATGGATTTGCTTCCCTTTAAATGATTTAATACAGTATAAACCAAATTTAACTCCAATCACCCCTTCAGGCCTCCCCAAATTTCCCCAAAAAACACCCCAAAATTACACAGAAAATCAATGAAAGAAAACTTGAAGACTTTGATTATGGGAATCATAGTCCCAAAAATTAAATTTTTTTCCCTCCTGATTATATCAAAATTCAGGTATATCATTTCCAAGCCTTTCCTTTTTTTCATCTGCTTCATTTGCACAACTGGAACCACTTCTCCAATCAAATTGAATTTGGAAAACATTTGATATAGAGTTGGAATCCTGACCAGCTATAGAACAATCAAAAAACAAACAAAGATAGCAGAAATCCAGCCCTAGAGGAAGAAATCCCCAATTTTTTTCTGTGGTCTCTCATGGATAATTCATAACATTGATTATTTGTGTTTTTTAATTTCCTTTTTAATCATATTTATCAGCTTCTTCATCTTTACAAATTTTCATTTATTAAAAAAGATATTTAATTCTTGTATCCATGAACTCAGCCTTTCAGTGTAGCCCATTTATTTTTCATTGAATCTAAGAAATATTCCAATCAACTTCAAGCAAAGGGCCACACAATCTAACTTTGGTGTCCTTCACTACTCAATCAAAAAATGAAGAGATGTATATAAATGCATATTAATTTCAGGGGACTTTGGAAATTATTATTTTTCCCTGCCATTTGGCCATCCACAAGTCTCTCCCACCAGATCTGATCTATAATATATGAATCCATTGAGCTTTAAATTCTTTTGGGATTGTTTTAGCCAGAAATTCAATCTAGGATAGATAGAGGCAAATAATTGCATTCATTGTGGCCAAAGGTTCTACCTGTTTACACTGAAAGTCTTGAGTGTAGTACCTTGATACTTCCGGTTAAAAAAATCCTCAATAAATATTTATTTCACTAATATTGGTTTGATTTTTCTGCTGTATTTTCTTCAAGGGTAAAAAAACATCATTACCAAGCTCTAAATTCTTCTGAACCATTATCTTCCAAGGTTTGGAATCCTTGGTCACAAGGATTTTCTAGGATGGATCCAATTTGGGGACTGGCCAATGAACTGGCTTGAAATTAAAGGAAACTATATGTTTGAATTATTCTGAAAGAATAAGGCAGATATTAGAAGATTGAGAACTTGGAGTGGGTGGAAAATTAAGAGGAAGAAAATGGTAAGGCATGAAGGAGGAATATAGAACCAATGGAAGCTTATATTTTTCAGCAAGAAGAAATCCATGGAATGGTATTTTCTTTCATATTTTCATTAAAACTGGGCCAGAGATGTGGTTGACTTGCCTTTTTGCTTCTGCAAAGGTTTCACCCCAGATTTCATACATTAATTTTGATTATTGGAATATTGAGTTGGGATCCAGTTATTTGACCATTTCTTTCCTTATTTCAATCCAGTCTTCAGATTTATTTCCCAAAACAAGATATGCTGCTCTGGAACCACATTTCCCATCTCCTATGACATTTTGACAGTGGGATATCTGTTGGATAGATTTTTCAGCGGAAATGAAGTCTTTGTATTGGAACAAAAATCAGAAATTAGGCTTTTTCTAAAATAAAATTTGTTGGAAAAATCAAGCTCAATTTCAAAAATTAAAACTTGTTCAAAGATTATAGAAGAAGGATCATATTATGTGCAGTAAACCTATAAGAAAACTCAAAAACAACTAGAAAAACATGGAAAATCAGGAATTTGGAATTTACTCACTTCCTCACTCATTTTTCTTGCTGTTTATGAAAATAAATTTGTTCCAGAAATATGGTAAGGGGCTTCATCATTGTTGATTTCTTGATTTTTTCTCTTGATACTTTTCCCAGGATATTAATCAGGGGAATGGGCCTTCTTAGTAAAAACGTTTCCAGACCTGTGAGAAAAGATTAAATGTAAAAATTGATAAAAATTAACAAAATATAAAAAGTACATAGAATCCTACCACCTTAATAACATGCAAATCTGTGAGCTTTTTATCTTCTGAATTTCAATCCCCAGTAACAAAATAATCCTATGTTCAAAAAAGCAAAAATAATAATGAAAAAAATTTGTTCATATTGAGAAAAATTATGTATAAATGTAAATTTACCTCTTCCTCTGATTCCTCTTTCTTCTTTTCCTTCCCTTTGCATTTATTTCCTTCATCATTCTCAAGAACAAAATAATTAAATGAAAGCAATGAGTTATGAAGTTTTTGTTTGGCCAATTTTGAATTTGCAACCTTGCAACCCCCATTCACTACCTAAAAGGGGTAACGTGGCACAATTTGCAAATAGCCACTTGAAACCCTTTGCAGTTGTGAGAGGCAACTTGCAGGCTGGCCTGGTTGCAAATAGCATCTCACAACCTGAACTTCTGTTATGAATGGCCGCTTGCAACCCCAAAGGGTTGCAAACAGCTGTTCACTACCTGTTTGCAATATATATATATATATATATATATATACATAATAAAAATGGCCAGCCACCCAAGATGAATAAAAATATGGCTAGCCTAAAAATAATTAAAAATAGATAAAAAATAAATAAAAATAAATAAAAATAAATAAAAATAAATAAAAATAAACAAATATGAATAAAAATAAAAAATATGAATTAAAATAAGCAAAAATAAACAAAAATAAACAAAAATAAACAAAAATAAACAAAAATAAACAAAAATAAACAAAAATAAACAAAAATAAACAAAAATAAACAAAAATAAACAAAAATAAACAAAAATAAACAAAAATAAACAAAAATAAACAAAAATAAACAAAAATAAACAAAAATAAACAAAAATAAACAAAAATAAACAAAAATAAACAAAAATAAACAAAAATAAACAAAAATAAACAAAAATAAACAAAAATAAACAAAAATAAACAAAAATAAACAAAAATAAACAAAAATAAACAAAAATAAACAAAAATAAACAAAAATAAACAAAAATAAACAAAAATAAACAAAAATAAACAAAAATAAACAAAAATAAACAAAAATAAACAAAAATAAACAAAAATAAACAAAAATAAACAAAAATAAACAAAAATAAACAAAAATAAACAAAAATAAACAAAAATAAACAAAAATAAACAAAAATAAACAAAAATAAACAAAAATAAACAAAAATAAACAAAAATAAACAAAAATAAACAAAAATAAACAAAAATAAACAAAAATAAACAAAAATAAACAAAAATAAACAAAAATAAACAAAAATAAACAAAAATAAACAAAAATAAACAAAAATAAACAAAAATAAACAAAAATAAACAAAAATAAACAAAAATAAACAAAAATAAACAAAAATAAACAAAAATAAACAAAAATAAACAAAAATAAACAAAAATAAACAAAAATAAACAAAAATAAACAAAAATAAACAAAAATAAACAAAAATAAACAAAAATAAACAAAAATAAACAAAAATAAACAAAAATAAACAAAAATAAACAAAAATAAACAAAAATAAACAAAAATAAACAAAAATAAACAAAAATAAACAAAAATAAACAAAAATAAACAAAAATAAACAAAAATAAACAAAAATAAACAAAAATAAACAAAAATAAACAAAAATAAACAAAAATAAACAAAAATAAACAAAAATAAACAAAAATAAACAAAAATAAACAAATAAACAAAAATAAACAAAAATAAACAAAAATAAACAAAAATAAACAAAAATAAACAAAAATAAACAAAAATAAACAAAAATAAACAAAAATAAACAAAAATAAACAAAAATAAACAAAAATAAACAAAAATAAACAAAAATAAACAAAAATAAACAAAAATAAACAAAAATACAAAAATAAACAAAAATAAACAAAAATAAACAAAAATAAACAAAAATAAACAAAAATAAACAAAAATAAACAAAAATAAACAAAAATAAACAAAAATAAACAAAAATAAACAAAAATAAACAAAATAAACAAAAATAAACAAAAATAAACAAAAATAAACAAAAATAAACAAAAATAAACAAAAATAAACAAAAATAAACAAAAATAAACAAAAATAAACAAAAATAAACAAAAATAAACAAAAATAAACAAAATAACAAAAATAAACAAAAATAAACAAAATAAACAAAAATAAACAAAAATAAACAAAAATAAACAAAATAACAAAAATAAACAAAAATAAACAAAAATAAACAAAAATAAACAAAAATAAACAAAAATAAACAAAAATAAACAAAAATAAACAAAACAAAATAAACAAAAATAAACAAAAATAAACAAAAATAAACAAAAATAAACAAAAATAAACAAAAATAAACAAAAATAAACAAAAATAAACAAAAATAAACAAAAATAAACAAAAATAAACAAAAATAAACAAAAATAAACAAAAATAAACAAAAATAAACAAAAATAAACAAAAATAAACAAAAATAAACAAAAATAAACAAAAATAAACAAAATAAACAAAAATAAACAAAAATAAACAAAAATAACAAAAATAACAAAAATAAACAAAAATAAACAAAAATAAACAAAAATAAACAAAAATAAACAAAAATAAACAAAAATAAACAAAAATAAACAAAAATAAACAAAAATAACAAAAATAAACAAAAATAAACAAAAATAAACAAAAACAAAAATAAACAAAAATAAACAAAATAAACAAAAATAAACAAAAATAAACAAAAATAAACAAAAATAAACAAAAATAAACAAAAATAAACAAAAATAAACAAAAATAAACAAAAATAAACAAAAATAAACAAAAATAAACAAAAATAAACAAAAATAAACAAAAATAAACAAAAATAAACAAAAATAAACAAAAATAAACAAAAATAAACAAAAATAAACAAAAATAAACAAAAATAAACAAAAATAAACAAAAATAAACAAAAATAAACAAAAATAAACAAAAATAAACAAAAATAAACAAAAATAAACAAAAATAAACAAAAATAAACAAAAATAAACAAAAATAAACAAAAATAAACAAAAATAAACAAAAATAAAACAAAAATAAACAAAAATAAACAAAAATAAACAAAAATAAACAAAAATAAACAAAAATAAACAAAAATAAACAAAAATAAACAAAAATAAACAAAAATAAAAACAAAAATAAACAAAAATAAACAAAAATAAACAAAAATAAACAAAAATAAACAAAAATAAACAAAAATAAACAAAATAAACAAAAATAAACAAAAATAAACAAAAATAAACAAAAATAAACAAAAATAAACAAAAATAAACAAAAATAAAACAAAAATAAACAAAAATAAACAAAAATAAACAAAAATAAACAAAAATAAACAAAAATAAACAAAAATAAACAAAAATAAACAAAAATAAACAAAAATAAACAAAAATAAACAAAAATAAACAAAATAAACAAAAATAACAAAAATAAACAAAAATAAACAAAAATAAACAAAAATAAACAAAAATAAACAAAAATAAACAAAAATAAACAAAAATAAACAAAAATAAACAAAAATAAACAAAAATAAACAAAAATAAAAATAACAAAAATAAACAAAAATAAACAAAATAAACAAAAATAAACAAAAATAAACAAAAATAAACAAAAATAAACAAAAATAAACAAAATAAACAAAAATAAACAAAAATAAACAAAAATAAACAAAAATAAACAAAAATAAACAAAAATAAACAAAAATAAACAAAAATAAACAAAAATAAACAAAAATAAACAAAAATAAACAAAAATAAACAAAAATAAACAAAAATAAACAAAAATAAACAAAAATAAACAAAAAATAAACAAAAATAAACAAAAATAAACAAAAATAAACAAAAATAAACAAAAATAAACAAAAATAAACAAAATAAACAAAATAAACAAAAATAAAACAAAAATAAACAAAAATAAACAAAAATAAACAAAAATAAACAAAAATAAACAAAAATAAACAAAAATAAACAAAAATAAACAAAAATAAACAAAAATAAACAAAAATAAACAAAAATAAACAAAAATAAACAAAAATAAACAAAAATAAACAAAAATAAACAAAAATAAACAAAAATAAACAAAAATAAACAAAAATAACAAAAATAAACAAAAATAAACAAAAATAAACAAAAATAAACAAAAATAAACAAAAATAAACAAAAATAAACAAAAATAAACAAAAATAAACAAAAATAAAACAAAAATAAACAAAAATAAACAAAAATAAACAAAAATAAACAAAAATAAACAAAAATAAACAAAAATAAACAAAAATAAACAAAAATAAACAAAAATAAACAAAAATAAACAAAAATAAACAAAAATAAACAAAAATAAACAAAAATAAACAAAAATAAACAAAAATAAACAAAAATAAACAAAAATAAACAAAAATAAACAAAAATAAACAAAAATAAACAAAAATAAACAAAAATAAACAAAAATAAACAAAAATAAACAAAAATAAACAAAAATAAACAAAAATAAACAAAAATAAACAAAAATAAACAAAAATAAACAAAAATAAACAAAAATAAACAAAAATAAACAAAAATAAACAAAAATAAACAAAAATAAACAAAAATAAACAAAAATAAACAAAAATAAACAAAAATAAACAAAAATAAACAAAAATAAACAAAAATAAACAAAAATAAACAAAAATAAACAAAAATAAACAAAAATAAACAAAAATAAACAAAAATAAACAAAAATAAACAAAAATAAACAAAAATAAACAAAAATAAACAAAAATAAACAAAAATAAACAAAAATAAACAAAAATAAACAAAAATAAACAAAAATAAACAAAAATAAACAAAAATAAACAAAAATAAACAAAAATAAACAAAAATAAACAAAAATAAACAAAAATAAACAAAAATAAACAAAAATAAACAAAAATAAACAAAAATAAACAAAAATAAACAAAAATAAACAAAAATAAACAAAAATAAACAAAAATAAACAAAAATAAACAAAAATAAACAAAAATAAACAAAAATAAACAAAAATAAACAAAAATAAACAAAAATAAACAAAAATAAACAAAAATAAACAAAAATAAACAAAAATAAACAAAAATAAACAAAAATAAACAAAAATAAACAAAAATAAACAAAAATAAACAAAAATAAACAAAAATAAACAAAAATAAACAAAAATAAACAAAAATAAACAAAAATAAACAAAAATAAACAAAAATAAACAAAAATAAACAAAAATAAACAAAAATAAACAAAAATAAACAAAAATAAACAAAAATAAACAAAAATAAACAAAAATAAACAAAAATAAACAAAAATAAACAAAAATAAACAAAAATAAACAAAAATAAACAAAAATAAACAAAAATAAACAAAAATAAACAAAAATAAACAAAAATAAACAAAAATAAACAAAAATAAACAAAAATAAACAAAAATAAACAAAAATAAACAAAAATAAACAAAAATAAACAAAAATAAACAAAAATAAACAAAAATAAACAAAAATAAACAAAAATAAACAAAAATAAACAAAAATAAACAAAAATAAACAAAAATAAACAAAAATAAACAAAAATAAACAAAAATAAACAAAAATAAACAAAAATAAACAAAAATAAACAAAAATAAACAAAAATAAACAAAAATAAACAAAAATAAACAAAAATAAACAAAAATAAACAAAAATAAACAAAAATAAACAAAAATAAACAAAAATAAACAAAAATAAACAAAAATACACAAATAAAAAAAATAAACAAAAATAAACAAAAATAAACAAAAATAAACAATTTGATTAACAAAAAAGGGAAAAAAATGAAAAAGTCCTGAAAAAATACAAGTAGACTCAACTTGAATAGCACCTGAAAAAATACAAGTTCACCTTGAATAGCCCTAAAGTAAAATTCATAAAAAAATAGAAGTTCAACTTGACTAGCCCTAAAGTCAAAGGGCCAAAAAATACAAGCTCACATTGTGCCAGCCCTCATGTAAAAGTGCCAAGAAAAATACCAGTCTTTTAACCAGACAAAAAATACAAGAAGTCTTTTGACCAGCCCTCAATTAAAAGTGTCATAAAAAATACCAGTCTTTTGACTAGCCCTATAGTAAAAACACCAAAAACAAAAACAAGTTCAACTTGTGTTAAGCTGATCTCATCACAAGCTTAACACAAGTTAAGGTTGAGATGGGACCAGACCAACACAACTTTAACTGACTTAAAATAAAAATATCATTCAAAACACTCATCACTATGATGTTCACTTAAAATACTTAAAATAATGATCTCCAAATGTGATAACCCTTTATATTAGTAGAATTAAAATATCAGCATCAGAACCCAAATCCAAATTATTAAATTAATTTATAATTTAGAATAAAAATAAAGTTGATATTTGAGGTTATCAACCCAGCAAGCTTCTTTTTTAGAGATCATGGGAGTTGGTTTGGAAACTATGGGTGGGATTGGAATCACATCTCCCTTAAGTACAAGCTGGACCAAATGTTTATTTTGAACAAATCAAATTAACATAGGATCTGATTTTTCTTTTACACTCATTTTCATAGGAGTAGAATTACAGAATGAATCCAATGAGATGAAACATATTGGTCTTTCATAAGTATATGATATTAGTTGGCCCATGTCCAAATTTGAAAGCCATTTTGATGATGGAATCTTCTCATTGATTTCATTAACATCAACTCCTTTTTCTATCTTTTAAACTTCTTTAATGCTCCCAAGGATCTTAGAATAGCACCCCTTATTTTTCCTCAATTTTTCAAGCAATCTCTTTTGTACATTAAACCATCCATTTTTGTCATACCCAAGTGATTTAGAAATGACTCTAAATCCACAATTTCCATCAATTACCGGATCCCAAAGCCCACCCAAGAACTTATGCAATCTCTCAGATATTTGATTGACATAATTCACTTCCTCAAATCAAAAAGTAGTTATTCAAAACTCTAATCCCATTTAAGGAATCACCACTCACCAAAGTTGAGATTCTGTATGACTCCTCCATTGCATCTGTGTCATCCTTTGAAAAAGAATCTGATTTCATTGGCACCAAACCCAATGAAATTTCATTTTCTTCCACTGAACAATGCAATTCAGATGAAGAGCCATTGTTGCACTACAGAAATAATTACCCCATTAGTTCATCAAACCATAAAAATGAACATTTCTCAAAATCAAAGGCTTATTATCTTTGGTCCTTCTGATACCATTTTAAGTTTTTCTTCATTCTTGTCTTCTGAACTATAAGATTCAGATGAAGAGCCATCCTTTCATGTCAGAATTCATTTTCCCATCAGTTCATTAAAACATAAAAATGAGCATTTCTCACTCAAAATAAAAGACTAATCCCTGTCTCTGGTGTCTTGGGTCCCCTTTTACCCCTTTTTGTCCTCTTAATTGATCTTTCAACATGCCCAAATTTTGAAAGCCCACAATTTTTTGCTTTCAATTTCAGTCAACCGCGACTTGAAATTAACACCTTTGGCTCAAGCCTTGGCTTTGCAATCAAAGCAGCTGTATTTTCAATTGTTGAATTTATAATCTCCAGCCCAACTTCTTTAGTTTGTTCCCTATACATTGAATTCCACTTGTTCAACATTTGAGTTTCTTCATTAAGCCCCACGTCTTCTTAAAAATGTCAAAACCAAAATAGTTATCAATTTTTCAATCCAATAATTAATCTTTCAATCCAATAATTAATCTTTCAATCCAATAATTGTTACCCTTCAAAAGATCCCACTTACTTCATTGAAATGGTCATAGTCTAACTGCCAGTGAGGATGAACATCCTCAGACATAAAACATCCTCTTGATGCTAGTAATTCACCTAAAATGTTGGAACATGTCAAGCCCATCATTTTTGAATATGACTTTGAGCACACCTTGCCATTTTGGTTGTGCTTTGGCTTCTCAAATTGTTCTTTAGTGAGTTTAATTGCTTCAATTGACAATTTGTAACCCAAAGGTAAAAGCTCAGTTGGCAGAACTGTGCCCAACTTCATTTTAGATTCTTCAAGTGCTGCATGGACTGATTGGATTTGAATTTCAATATTTCCTTTGAGGTTTTTGCACACATCCAAAATGTTCCCCAAAGATCCCACTAGTAATTGTTTGAAAGTGGAATGGCCCCCTTCTACCCAAGACATAGTTTTATTTACAAATTCTGGGTAGACACAAGTCCAAGCCATTACAAACTTCTCTTTGATAGGAAAAATATTCTTTTTCATATACTGGAGTAAATCCTCATGGTCTTTTGAGAAACATTGCATACAAGTTTCAAAGTAAGCACTCCCAAAAGAGATCAACAGTCAATAAATTGACTTACTCTGAGTTCTGCACCATTTTCTTCTGCCTTCCTCTTGTTTCAAGAGGCCCCAAACTTGCCCCAAAGAGTCATATAATTTTTCCAACCATCATTTTCATTGCTGAAGCGCACCTTACAGTTTTCTCTATTTATTTAGATAAGGGCCAAGTACAAAACTGTCTGGATGACCCAGGGAAACTATGTTTTATAACACAAATAAGAGCTTTTTCAAATTCTGTCACAAAGAATTTTGGAAGCCTCTTAGGATCATAAACCAACTCCTTTAATGTGTTCAAAGCCCAACTGTAAAACTCATATTTCTCTTTTCTTATAAAAACAAAAGCCTTTTTAAAAACCTTTTTGTTGGCAGTCATTCCTACAACATGCAATAGAGGTATGTTGTACCTATTTGTTTTATAACTACAATCAAACAATTCAATATGATGAAATTTTTTTCATAGTTTTATAGACTCAGGATGAGCCAAGAATAGGGCCTGTAAGTGAGCCTATCCCCCAGATTTGGACCTAGAAGCCCACTGGGATCCTTGGAGAATTTCCAAAAGAGCATCCATAACACTTTTCCCCTACAGTTCAGCAAGCTTTATCTTTTGCTTAGTGTCATAGGTTGTTCTATCATCAATGTATTCTGCACCATCAATCTTTCTCAATTTGCTTTTGAGTTGAATTTTATTGATCCCATCTTTAATGCCTTCTTTAATTTTATCCAAGGCTTGACCAGAGATTCTCATCAGTTGAGGAAGCACTGAGGGGTTTCAGATGGTTGATGATTGTATAGGCCATTTCTAATGGATAGATGCCACATTTTATCTTCTACTCTACAAATTTCACAGATCATGAATTGATACCCAACCTTCCTTGTGTGAGTTTTCCTTTGAGATTCAGTGAGGCACAGCCCTTCATATACCCCAAATCTATCACATGCTGGATCCACATATTTATCCTTCTTTGAATTGAATGTTTTTTTGGAAAGAAATTGTGTGCTACACTGAATGTCCGCACCAATCCTGCTGTGTTGTTGGATAATTCTGTAACCCTTTTAGTTACATTATCTGCTCAGCACCCAAATAGATGCCTACACTGCTGCTCAATGTCCCTCCCTTAACTAACTTGCAATGAAATAACAGTAATAAACTAGCACAGACTCCCCAAAAAGCTCTGTGTCAGCTTGCTAATATGCAGATTTAACTGACTAAGCCATAAATAACCAAAATACATAAGAAAATGCATAATAAAAATGTGGAAATATGAACCAAAAATTAAAATAGAAAATAAAAACATTAATTAGTAATAAAATGAAGAATATTATTGCAGGAATGGGTTCCTGGTGGCAAATCAGGTAGGGTCACCCACTGGCACCACCACCTGGTTCCAACTCCTTCAGGTAGAACTACAGTTCACCTGTGCACCCTTGCTCATGACATCTGCAGTTATGCGTTTCTCACCAAAAAATTGGTCAGAAACCCATAATTATGTTTACTTTGGGATTTATGGACAACAATAAATTTTTTTCCACAACCCCACATGTAGCCATGCATGCAACTCCCATAGGCTGCGGGAGTTGCCAACAGCCAACAGGTAGAAAATTGCTGCTGCAACCAACCACTGGCCCTGTGGGTAGTTGCTTGGGCCAGGCCAGTTGGTTTCAAAGTTTGCCACCTGGTGACCTGTGTAAGACTCCAAACGGTGCAGGGCGTTGGCAGTTCCGTGGAGTGGATAGGTGCTTTTTTAGGCTGCCCTCCTGAGTGTTACAAAAATATTTAAATGTAACCAAGATCAAAGTCCAGAACCTGTTAAACAGGGAACCAAAAGTAAGAGGATAAAGATTTTAGTGGTTGGTAGCTGGGAGACAACACTATCTGAGGCAAGATGATGTTGGAGAACACTTGAATAGAAGGAGTCAAGAATTGTTCAGAGTTCAACAAGACAAGGCAATTGTTAGTGACAACGCCCACAAGCTAATAGCTCTGGTTGTCAGCAGGAGCTTAGGAAAGATCAACTCAATCCCAAACAACCTCCAGGTTCTCAATGAACCTGCCCAACTCTCCCCAATCAAGCGCTTGAAGGGTACCAGATAACTGTGGGTGGATGCACAAGACAAAGCTAATTGTTTGAAGAAGCTCTAGAAGCGAAACAATAACTGATTCAAACAAGAATAACCCAACACTTCTCAAGGGACTCAAGAGTAGCGTGGCGGAATTCAACTTCAAAAGAAGGGAAGGGAGGTTTAACACTCCAGGTTTTAAGCTTAATAAAACCTCTTCAGTCAAACGTGACTGGTTCCAGAAAGATAATCAAAAGGGTGATCAGTACCAGTATGGTCGGATAAAGGGATCAGGAGTGGTGTAACACACTCAAGAATTCACTTAGTCAAATTCTTCTTCAACCAGCAAGGCTATTGGTTGGTGATAAGGATCAAGGATCAATGGTTTTGAGTATGGAGGCTCAAGGATCAAGGAGTTTGAGTATGGGGGCTCAAGGATCAAGGGGCAATCATAGATATCTGATGTGATGATTCTTGGAGTATCTCTATCTCCATGTTTATCAGCTACTCATCTCTTATTTCTTTCCTTATCAAACTTTCTTATTTTAATCAACAGCGCGCTCTCCGCTTCCTCATCTTTTTATTCATTATTCATTATCATCTCAACTATCACACTGTTGGTGAAACCTCAACTGCCAATGTATACCTGAGGACAGAACTTGCGGATAGTAGAAGGATCTCTTTCCTCATCCTTCTACTTTCTGCAACCACTCTGGTTATCCTCAGGTAAGCCATATTTTTCTGTTTCCTTTATTTCTTTTTCCATTCTATTTCATTTTCCTTTTATTCTTCTTCACTCATGAAATTTTTTATCCTTCTACTTTCCGCGACCACTCTGGTTATCCTCAGATCAACAGGTTATGATCCCAGGGCTACCAACCGCCAACAAAATAAAACTAACTCACTCTACAGAAGGATCCGGTAAACCACCTTACCGTAATCTTAACCATGGACAACCAAAGTTCCCATCCTGTTCTCAAGACACCATTGATCATTCCATTAAACTCTCCAGGATTGGAATCAAATTACCTCGATTGGGCAATGATCCTGAGGATCCATTTCCAAGCTTCTGGCCTCGGCTATCTCCTCACAAACAAATCCTCCAAGACAAACTCGAACACCAAAACTTGGTCAAGAGATAATCTAGCGGTGTTTTCAGTTATATCAAGATCAATAGGACCATCAAATTTCCAATACATAAGAAAATACAAAGAAAGCGCAATTGGTATGTGGAAAGCACTCCAAGAAGCCCATCAAGACAACTCTTCCAGAGGACGCATGTACTGGCTTTGAAAAATTCTTCTCACCAAGTTAAACAACAAAGAAATGACTGCCCACCTTGCCAAAATTGTCTCTTACGGCAAAAAACTTTCTTCTCTTATTACTCCCAAAAATCCACTCACAGCCGACAACTTACAATCCACCGCCATTCTTCTATCACTTCCTGACGACTGGTTAGGATGCGTTTCCAGTATGATGAACAAAGATTCTGTACCCTCATCAAAATTAATAAACGCGTTGAAGCAAGAACATCTGCAAAGACAAACAAGAAATGAAGATAATCAATTTCTGAACTCGGCCAAAACATCAACTAGCGTCCCAAAAACTTTTGTCCAACGAGACTGGGAAACTCAAAATCCCTCAATTCCAAAAAACTACTACTGCACGAATTGTAAAGTTGAAGGTCATTCCTTTTCAAGATGCCCCAAAGTACTTGAGGCGCTGGAATATTTGAAGAGAAATAGAAAATCTCAGAAATCTCGACAACCAAATCCGAAGCAGGCAAGAGCAAATATAGTCAAAGCTAAGAAAAGACGCGAAGATAGTGATGACAACGATGATTTCACCGATTCTGAAGTCATCATCCATGCTGGTTATGCATCTTGTAACCTCACCAAATCAGATCCCATCTCTAAGTTTGATTTTAACCTAGACTCGGGATGTTCTCTATCCATGACTCCCTACAAATGGCAAGTGAACAACAAGAAATCAAATCAGACCTCAATCCAATTGGCTGATGGATCAACCATTACCTCAAACAAAGAAGGACATCTAACTTTTCCCTTTGGTCACATCCGCTCCTTAGTGGTTCCAAACCTGCACAAACCCTTACTGTCAATATCAAGTCTTTTTGATGCGGGATTTCTGGTTACTTTCTCATCCAACACCTGTAAAATATTTGATGGCTCAATCTCAAACACAAACAAACAGCCTGTCGCCACCGGATACCGAAAAGGAAACCTTCACTATCTTCCACAGAAGAACGTAAGCTGCAAGGAATCAGTATTCTCTGCTATTTCACACACATCTGATAATAGTCTTTTCGGATATCACAACAGACTTTCTCATCTGAATCTGAAGTCATTGCAAAAGGTACTGAAATCACACAAAATCTAACCCAATATCAATAACAAATCCAAGATCCAACAATGTCTCACTTGTATAAAATCAAAAATGACAAGAACGCCTTTTCATTCTTGTTTAAGCTATAGATCAAAGAAACCAGGTGAAATAATTCATTCAGATTTATGCAGTTTCAATACAAACTCTAGAGAAGGATTTAACTATTTCATCACTTTCATCAACAACTGCTCAAAAGCCTTATTTGCATACCCTTTACGCCACAAATCAGATGCTTTCAAATCAATAAAATCTTTTCTTTCTTTTTTGAAACACAATATCATTACTTGGTTAAATCTCTTAGGAAAGATAATGGTGGAGAATACGTGAACAAACGACTGAAGACTCTCCTAACTGAAAAAGGAATCCAACATGAACCAGGACCTCCCCACTTTCCACAACTCAATGGAGTCGCTGCATGCTCAAATTGCACTATCCTAAACTTAATTAGATGCTCTCTCTCATCTTCAAATCTACCAACATCTTTTTGGGCCGATGCACTTCAGCATTCCCTTTTTGCTTTCAATTCCTACCCATGCAAAACTCCTCAAGGATTCACATCACCAAACTCAATCCTTGATGTTCCCAACGTTTCGCTTTTGTACCTTCATCCTTTTGGATGTCTCACTTGGTACAAGATCCCAGAAGCCAATAGAACAAAACTGTCTCCCAAAGGTCAATCAGCTGTCCTCCTATCCTATCTCTATCAAGGTAATGGCTATAGGCTCCTCAATCTTACCACCAAGAAAGTAATAAAATCAAGGGACTGCATTTTTGACGATACAGTTTTCCCATATGGTCAATCTACCCAAGATGCAAGCATCAAGTCCTCACCTCTTCCCGTTTCCCTTCCCTGGCCAGATTTTCCTTCCTCTCATCCTCCGCATTTTTCTTGCCCGATTCTCTCCTCTCCCCCTTCTTCCCCCTCTTCCTCCTCCTTGCCACCTGCTAACCTTTGCTTTTCTATTCCTCCCCCCCTGCCCTTTCTGTTGTTCCTCACTGTGTAGAACCCAATCCTCAAATTCTCCTACCCTCACGCCATATTCCTCCGTCACGCCTTACTCCTTGTTCCACCAGTCCTTCTCCTTCCGATGACTCTGATCTTTTCCCCCCCCTGTCAAATTCCCCCATTTCTCTCTCTCCTCCGTCTTCCCCGCCCCCTGCTCCGTCTTCTCCTTCTCCAACCCCGTCTCCCTCTCCTATTCTTCCTCTTGTTCCGCCTACATCTGTTTTGCCATCCATTCCCTCCCCTCCGCCTCCTGCCCCTTGCCGCTCCTCAAGGCCAAGGCGTCCACCGTCCCGTTTTGGAAACTACTCATGCTCTGCATGTGTAAAGGACAACATTCGAGCGCCTACGACTTGGAAACAACTCCTGAAGTTGCCACACCGAAACAGCTGGATAGCTTCCGCGCATGAAGAACTTTTGTCGCTCCGGGGAATGGAGACTTGGACGCTTGTACCACCTCTCAAGGGACGTAAAATCATCCAATCAAAATGGGTCTTCAAGGTTAAACGACGTCCTGACGGCTCGATTCAAAAGCTTAAAGCTCGCCTAGTGGCTATGGGCTTCACCCAAGTGCACATTCTGGATTTCTCCAAGGTTTTCGCGCTGACGTTAAGGCTAGAAACTCTCTGTCTCCTTCTTAGCCTACTGGGCACAAAGGGCTGGGTTGGCCGGCAGCTTGATTTCAAGACAGCCTTCCTGAATGGGAACCTTGACGAAGCGGTCTACATGTCGCAACCTCCAGGCTTCGAAGATCCGATCCACCCGGACTGGGTCTGCAAGGTTTCTTGGGCAATCTATGGGCTGAAACAATTGCCGCGCCAATGGAACATTGAATTAAATGCCGCACTTCTCTCTCTAGGTCTCTCTTGTTCCTTGTATGACCCATCCCTATACTTCAAACTGTCAAATGGTTTCCTTGTGGGTGCTCTCACTGTCCATGTTGATGATCTTGCCATCGTTGGTGCTCCCAATTTTTTTTCCTCCTTCACAACAGAAATTGGACGGCGTTTTGAAGTTGGATTGGACAAACCCCTAAATCTCTTTCTCTCCATTGCCATTGATCGAAACCTTTCATCTAAAACTGTGTTGCTAAACCAATCCCACTACATTTCTTCTATCTCTTCTGTTTTTCTTCCGCCCAATTCCTCTCCTGCTCTTTCTCCCATCGCCACAACATTTAAACATCTCCGCAGACAAACTCCAGCTGAGCCTCCCTCTCCCCCGCAATACAACCAACTAATCGGGTCTCTTCTTTGGGTCTCTCAATGCACAAGGCCTGACGTTTTGTTCACGGTAAATGAACTTTTGCAATTCCTGCAGGACCCCTCTTTTGAACACTGGCAGAGTGCCCTTTGGGTTCTTTGCTACCTTGATTCAACCAAAGATCTGCGTCTAACTCTAGGAGGCCCCTCCATGGCTCTCGTAGGATACTCCAACTCTGATTGGGCTGAAGACAAGGACAACCGCCGCTCCGTCTCTGGCTACCCCTTCCGGCTGGGTCTTGGTGCAATCTCCTGGAGATCAAAGAAACAACCAACGGTTTCCCTCTCAAGCTCCAAAGCGGAATATAAAGCCCTCTCCGACTCGTGCAAAGAAGGCCTCTGGCTCCGAAATGTTCTGTCTGAACTTCGGCTACGCGACTCCTCCCCAGTACCTATTCATGTCAACAATGAAGGCGCAGAGTCCCTTGCAAAGAACCCTGAACACCATTCCCGGACCAAGCACATCAACACTTGTCATCACTTCATTTGGGAATGCGTGTCAAAGAGGGTTTTCACCATCCATCACGTAGGAACAAAAAGTATGATCGCAGACATGCTAAACAAACCCCTCAACTGGGTTCTGTTGAAGGTTCACCAAAACATGTTTGGTCTCACTGGTTGTGCTTAGCAAGGGGGGGTGTTGGAGTATCTCTATCTCCATGTTTATCAGCTACTCATCTCTTATTTCTTTCCTTATCAAAATTTCTTATTTTACTTCTTTTACTTGTGTTCTTCTCCTTTCCTTTTCCTTTTTATCTTTCATCTATTTTTGTTTCACACCACACTCTAAAATGTTATACATCAAATCCCCTCTCAATCATCAAAAGCGCGCTCTCCGCTTCCTCATCTTTTTATTCATTATTCATTATCATCTCAGCTTTCACACTGTTGGTGAAACCTTAACTGCCAATGTATTCCTGAGGACAGAACTCGCGGATAGTAGAAGGATCTCTTTCCTCATCCTTCTACTTTCCGCGACCACTCTGGTTATCCTCAGGTAAGCCATATGTTTCTGTTTCCTTTATTTCTTTTTCCATTCTATTTCATTTTCCTTTTATTCTTCTTCACTCATGAAATTTATTATCCTTCTACTTTCTGCAACCACTCTGGTTATCCTCAGCTCAACAATGATAGGATTATGCTTATTCCATGCTGGATCTTTTGATGCCCCCCCAATTCAAAAGGCAGGGGAGAGCCCCTCCTTATATGGGCAGGAGGCCCTGTTAGACTATGTACAACGGATTCTACAAATTGAGCGGAAAAAGAAAGAAAATCAGGTCATCTCTCGCGTCTGTCTGTGGATGGGCGCGCGCAACAATACCGGAATCACCCACCCCTTGTCCAAAGGAGGATGGGGTGGGAAAGGAAAACAAACTAGACCAGACCGACGCAGATGTCCGCGGGTGGTAGTCGGCACTATCCACCCCTCGTCCAAAGGCGGAAAGGGGTGGGAAAGAAAAATGAACCCAACCGCCGCGCATGTCCGCGGGCGGTAGTCGACACTCTCCACCCCTTTTCTGAAGGCAGAAAGGGGTGGGAAAGTCTCAGGAAGGGTGACGGATGAATTTTGTGAGAGCGCAGATGGGCGGATAGGAGATTGGCTTGAGGTGATTGAGTAAATCCTGACAGGCTTGAGATTGAAGACTGATAGATTGAGTGAGGTGGGAGATTGATGGGTCCGAGGATTGGACAAGCGCTTGGAGGTGCTGTCGGGATGGGTTTGGTAAGGTATGGATGAGCGGCGTGCAACAATGACGGATGAGCGGCGGCAACAATGATGATGAGTGGCGCGCGACGATGATGATGATGAGCGGATGAGCGGATGCGGGACGCGCAACGCGCAAGGATGAGGATGACAGATGAGCAACGCGCAACGCGCAAGGATGAGGATGAGTGGTGCGCGACGCACAAGGAAAATTTTTTTGAATTCTTTTCCCACAGTGTCCCAAATGGTTCTCCACACCGGCTGGTGGGTATTTGAGCAAATACCTTGTGCAAGCCCAAGGCAGTCACCACCAGGCAACAGCCTTGCAAGTAGTTGCTCAACTACCTTGCCTGGTCCCAAGGCAGTTTCCACCTGGCAACAGCCCCACTGTAAGTCTAGCAACTACCTTTTGCAGGCCCAGATTGACCAGCTTGGCTGTTTTCCAAGACTACCCACCATCCCCCAGAGCTGCTGCTGTCTCCCAAAATGGAAACAGAGCTGTAGGGTACCTCACATACACCCTACAGCCCTTTTCCACACCACATGGGGCCCAAGGAGTGCCACCATGTGGTGGGGAACCGCATGAGACTTCCCAAGTCAACAAAAAATCCAGAAAAATTAGGCCCTGCACCCTTTTGAGATCTATACAAAAGGTTGTCAGGGCCCCTGTAATCAGATCTGTACATGGAATCTGGACCCAAAAGGAGACATAGTAGTTACTGTAGAACCCTAGGAGGGTGCATAGAATATACACAGGGGCCCATATTTGTGCTAGCTTGCTCACAAGACACCAAACACCCATAAACCCCCCCCCTGTATCCCCTTGACAAGAAAAGAAATTTATGCAAACTAACTACAAGGGGCTAGTAACTCACTTGAGGGGCTTTAAATAGACCAATGTGGACAAAATGGCCTCAGACTCAAAATCATCCCCAAGAAAAAGGTCCCCAGAGAATGTGTCTAAGCCCCTGGCATCAGGAAGCCATGGCTGATATTTATATATATTGATTGAAAACTACCCACTTTGCTGATACAATGAGGTCATTTAGGGCATAGAAACACGTATCAAGCCCCAAGTATGATTACATAGGGCTTTCCATACTTCTGCAATGGCTAGAGCAGGTCCACACAAAAACATGGATGTTTCCTTGGCCTCATCCCTAGCCTGGTTCACCTTCCTTTGGCTGTTAAAAGACCATTACCATGCGGGGACCCAAAAAATATAATGAAAGGCCCCTCCCCCCTGCCATTTCTAGGTCATTCATTCCAGTTAGACAGTCATTATTGCTTCAGATATTTTCTCCCTCAATCCATCAAACCCTTACAAGAAATAAGCGTGTGATCCTGGATTACTTTCTAATAAAATTATAGACCAAAACCCTTGAATTCCTATCTTTTTTGGCCAAATCATCATCCAACTTTTCAGCCTGCCCCAGTTCCAACTTCCATCAACCTGAATCCTTGAATTTTGGCCCATCCATCATTAATAATTCTGGATCTAGACATAGTAAGTGATCCTGCTGACTTATGTCCCTCTTGTAGTTTTTGCATAACACCACCTAGGAAATTATACACAACCTTCTTGAAAGGAGTCCTTGTCAGCCCCACAGGAACAAAAATTGCTGCTATATTGTCCTAAAAAGACATACACCTGTGTTCTGGAGGGCTCAAAAACCCCATTAGCCCTTGGCCCCTCCTCTTCAATTTATTTTTATAAGTATATAAATAAATTTAACATTTTTGAGCCAAAAGATATCTCTGGCATTTCCTCCCATTTTAACTCTAAAATTCTCATTGCCTCTAGTATCTAGAAGGAGTGAGTTCCTTGGAATCTAGTAGGCTGAAAATCAGCTAGGAGTTTTTTAAAGAGACAGTTCTTAATAACTTTACAAACAGAAGACACTCCAATGATAAAAAATTACTTTGATATATGATGATGACCATGAACTCCATAACCATATCCTATTATACCCCTCCTCATTCCCCACTAAACAGAAAACTCCTTTTATATACAACCCCAAAAATTAAAACTCCAAAAACAAAAGGAAATAACAAAAGAATGACTTACTATAATGCACCCCCCTAATGCACTCCACAAAGACCCGGCCCACTATTAGTCCTGATCCTAGTAGCCTATCTGTCCACATAAATTAGATACATTGAGTTTTCTGCAACCTTTTTTGACCTCACCCGTTGATGGGTGCCCATGCTTTGCCAAGGAAAGATCCCCATTGACCATCCTCAGCAGATCCCTTTCAATCCTGCATATGGAATAACAGAAGACTGCCATTGATCTTGCTTAAAGATCCTTTTTGATCTGCATGGGGCCTCCTCAATTGAGTGTTTTGATTTTCCAAAAGATTAAATTTTTCCAACATTAGTTGAATTTTTGGAAAAATACTGCATAGTTCTGATTGCTTGCTTTTGCATCCTTACTCTAAAATCCATAAGTGCAGAAGAGGATAGTCTCCAACAATGGTTACTGTTCTGCAAAAGTGCAAGATTACAGCTTTTTTTTGAATCTGAAAAAGACCGCAACTTGAGCTATTGCTTCCACAAAATGTATAAAAATAAATAAATGAATAAGTAAATAAATAAATGAATAAATAAATAAATAAATAAATAAATAAATAAATAAATAAATAAATAAATAAATAAATAAATAAATAAATAAATAAATAAATAAATAAATAAATGAATGAATGAATGAATGAATGAATGAATGAATGAATAAATGAATGAATGAATGAATGAATGAATAAATAAATAAATAAATGAATTAATAAATAAATAAATAAAAAAAATAAATAAATGAATAAATAAATAAACAAATAAATAAATAAATAAATAAATAAATAAATAAATAAATAAATAAATAAATAAATAAATAAATAAATAAATAAATAAATAAATTAATTAATGAATGAATGAATGAATGAATGAATAAATAAATAAATAAAAAAAAAAAAAAAACAAGGCTCAGCTTGCCTATTTTGCTGGAAAGCCTGCAACTGCAAAACTGCTGAGCCTGCTTTTCCTTCACTGGAGTAGGCAACTAGCTAGGTTTGTTTTTTGAAATTATTGTATTGTGGCTTCTGTGTCTACCCACTTCTGAGCCCCTGAGTTGAATGCCTAGGTTTTTCCTACTTTTGTTGGAGTCCATAAGTAACCACCACATCATCAATGCATAGCCATCCATTGCTGCCAATTTTTTTTAACAATAAATCTTGGATTCTTCACTACTAGCAAAGGCTCTCACAGGAGGAGGTTCAAGAGGTTCTGGCACCCCTTAGTCTCTTAGTTACACCCCACATGGTGATGTTAGTATTGATCATGAAAAATCCTTCTCAATCAAATGGCATATGAAATGTGACCCACCACCTTTAATCAATTCAAGTTGTGAATAAACATCTTGTTCCTCAATCATGAACCTAGATCAGGGTGCAATCAGGGCTTCCAATGTTTTCACTTCCAACTCCCCACCCAAATCCCTAGATTTCACCAAAGCTTTGTTAACCACAATGTTTAATTAAGTCCTTTAACATAGCCATGTTCAAACCAGGGGGGCTTGGGCTTGCCACTGCTCCAATAAACAAACAAAATTCAACAGAAACTTAGTTTTCAATTCAACAACTCCAATGGTTTGCTCACTTTTGGGTTGAGAAAAATAAAACTATCCAAGGAGTGTGCTAGTGATGTGTATGATTTTTGACAAGACTTTATATTTTTTTTTGCCAATAGGTAGAATGAAGTGATGTGCACCAGAATGCAGTTTCCAATTGAATTCTGTGGTTCAATAATCATCCCAAGAGTAGTATGTATGCCAGATCCCCAAATTTGGGTTGACAGCACTCAAATTGTGGTCCAGGGGTGCCTAGGTACCCCCCTCCCCCCTCCCCCCAATTTTCCCCTGATCAAATGGTCCGTTTGGGGAGATTTTAACCCCCAAGATGGGTCAGGAAAACAGGTGAAAAACCTGCTCAGGACTTGCACATCCCCAATTTCAACTCCTTGAGATTCATGAATCCCCAGTTGAAACTCAAAAAGGGTTGAAATTGGGGATTTGCAAGCCCCCCCCCCCTTTGGGGAATCCACAAGATGGGTGTGACTTTGCTTGCTCCTTTTTGAGCCCTGATTTGCGGTTTGCAACCCATATGGTTTGTAAATGCCAATTCACACCCCTTTGCGCAACCCCAAGGTTTTGAGTTTTACATTGGCCTTTTTGTTTTGTTTGTTCAATTTTTTTTTTTTATCTTTAATTTCTTTCCTTTTTCTTTTTTTTCTTTTTTTTCCTTTTTTTTCTTTTTTTTCTTTTTTTTTTTTTTACTCACCACAAATGGATTGTGGGTGGTTGGTCATTCACAGCTGGAATGGGTCATGAGTGGCTGTTGATGACTTATAGAGTCAGTCACAAACCGGGCCACACAATCCATGCAATTTGAGTTGTCAATGAGTTGTGTATGGTTTCAAATTTAACATTGCCCAAATATACTTGAATGAAAAAAAAAAAAAAAAAAAAAAAAAATAGCCAACTTTTCTGTCTCCTTTGGAGGCATGAGCAAAAAAAAAAAAAAAGAAAAAAGAAAGAAATCCAATCATCCCATACAATCATCATTGGTGTTGATTGAGAGCCCTTGAAAGTGAAGGCAGAGGGGGGGGGGTGATAAAGATTGGTAGTTGATTCAGACTTGTCTTGGGCGCATCAACTCACCCCACATTGACTTACTGGGTATGCTTCTTATAAACTAACTTCAAAAAACAAAAAGAAAGAAGAAGAAGTGGAGGATTCATCATGGGTGGGTAGGTGGGTCCAGAAAAGCTTTATCCAATGATCAAGTCACAGATAGAGATACTCCCAAAGCAAAAAAAAGAAAGAAGAAAAAAAAACCCAAAGTCTCTTTAATTTGAAAGTCTTGTAGTAGTGGGCTCCATTCACCACCACTCTTATTTATTTTCTCCCTCCTTTAATCCTTCTTTCAAGAGAGAAACTCATCTGCATAGGTATCAATGCAATACTAGATCAATCCTGCTCCTGGACTTGTCTAACAATCAAAATCAACCCCTGCCCGTTGGAGCTGGAGAGGATGTTTGGAGGCCTTGACCAAGCCCTTGTTTGCTCAACTTCCTGCTCAATCCACATCAACTCCTTTAATGGTGGTGACCTGCAACCTTTCCTTGTTGGGCTTATACTTTTTACCCGTCCTCAATTGCCAGTGGCTCCTCACAACGGTTTCAAAGCCTAAAATGACATATATCTAGTGATTCATATGTGCCTATCCATTGGCCAAGCACCCAGCTCTCACCAATTCTTGTACCAATTCATGGTTCCACCCTTCTACGTACCTATGCATCCGTACGTACATCCCTAAAACCTGCACCTTGGCCTCCTCCAATCACGTTCCCCCTTTCCCCCCCCTCAACTTTTGATTGATATGAATGTAGATCTACAATCAAGATTTTAAAGAACTGGAACGTTATTCAAATGAAAAAAAACCTTTGGGATAAGTAGTCTAGATTGGATATGATTAGGTTGGATTTTTGATTTGGATGATGGATAAGGATTAGAGTAAGGACCAAGAGAGTAAGTAAACTTGTCTTAATTTTTTTTTATTGATTTGATTTGATTTTTTTTCTTCTTATTTTTAGAAATGAGAGATTTTAGAGGCAAGAGATCATGAATCCTTTGGTTTTTTCATCATTGACTCAAGCTGATCAAGAAGGGTTCTAGCTAGACAGCTTGACAAGAGAATCAAACTCAAGGAAAGACTGAAAGACTGAAAAAAGGGACGATCATGGTTTTTGAAGTCCCCCCCCCCCCAAAAAAAGATCATTGAACCAGCCCAAGTTCTGGATCAATGCCCATGGACCGAGCCCGTCATGAGCCATGGTCTCTGTAACATACACTTGACTACTTCCCTTCTCATTTCTGCAATCACTTTGTCTTGTACTACTCACACATTGAGAACTTGGCGGCCTACTCATTACCACATTTGAGATGATCTACCTTCTCAATTAATTTCATATTTCTCTTCCTCCTCCTCCTCCTTTTGTTTTTTTGTTTTTTTTTTTTTTAAAAAAAAAAAAAAAAAAAAAAAAAAAAAAAAAAGAATCTTGATTATGATCAAGTTTATGAATTATGAATATTTTCCTAAAAAAAAAAAAAAAAAAGAAAAAAAAAAGAAGAAAAAAGGAAAAAAAAAATTGGTTGGATGATATTATTTCCAAAGAGAGAAAAAAAAAACCACACACAAACACACACACATACACAGTATGTACAACATGATAAATTCTTGTGTGGGTCTCCACCCACCCCCTCATTTTCTTTGACCAAAAAGAGGGGGAGAGAGAGGGGGAGAGAGATCCTTAGAATGAGAAGAAGAAGGAGGAGGAGGAGAAGGAGTGTTACCCCAGTCCACATACTATGGGATCCCAAGTGGGCCAACGGACTGGGGTCCCAGAGATAGAGAGATAGATAGAGAGAGAGAGAGAGAGAGAGAGAGAGAGAGAAGAGGTTGGCCCTTGATGGCTTCCTCAGAGGCTGGTGTGTTGTAGGAGCTCAAGCTTTGTTTGTCGCCAATTTCAAAATAATAAAAAAAAAAATTCTTCTTCTTTATTCCCTTGTCCCAGTCCAGTTCACTACATCTCCATGGATGATCAATGCCCTTCCCCCTTCCCCCCTTCCCCCTTCCCCCCTTCCCCCCCCCCCCCCCGCCAAAAAAAAAAAAAAAAAAAAAAAAAAAAAAAAAAAAAAAAAAAAAAATCAGACGTTCCTCTTTCCCATCTTGACTCAACCAAGAGGGGACCATTGGGAATGCTAGATGCTCGCTCAATCTTTTCCCGGATGGTTGGGCTCTCTGGTCTTCTGACCCACTCATCTCATCTTCAGATCTCCTTCACCATCTGGAATCCTTGGTAAGCCTCCAGGCCTTGGACCGAGGGATGGGGCTTGGTAGCCCCAACATCCTCCCCCCCCCCCCCTTATGTGTGGTATCTGGAGGGAGAACCTAGACCCAAGTGATCTGAGTGGCTCCTTTCTTCTCCTCAGTAGTACCTTATAGGCATGTAGGACTAGGTCAGCTGACCTACTTCTCAGACCAACGGCACTCAGCCTACACTTCAGGCCTCAGGGCCCACCCAGTCCCTCACTCATCCATCACCCAGCCAGTCTTGCATCCCAAGTGGGGATCCAGTGACCCAATACCTCAGCACTCTCTCTCTCTCTCTTACGTACGTACACCCATGGATCATCAACTCATCCAATCCATTCACTCACCTCACTCACTCTTCTCCCTTAATTTTTTTTTTACTTCTTTCTTTTTTTTTTGTCCCACTTTTTTTTTTTTTTTTAAAAAAAAAAAAAAAAAAAAAAAAAAACTATCAGACGTTCCTCTTTCCCATCTTGACTCAACCAAGAGGGGACCATTGGGAATGCTAGATGCTTGCTCAATCTTTTCCTGGATGGTTGGGCTCTCTGGTCTTCTGACCCACTCATCTCATCTTCAGATCTCCTTCACCATCTGGAATCCTTGGTAAGCCTCCAGGCCTTGGACCAAGGGATGGGGCTTGGTAGCCCCAACATCCTCCCCCCCCCCTTATGTGTGGTATCTGGAGGGACAACCTAGACCCAAGTGATCTGAGTGGCTCCTTTCTTCTCCTCAGTAGTACCTTATAGGCATGTAGGACTAGGTCAGCTGACCTAATGCTCAGACCAACGGCACTCAGCCTACACTTCAGGCCTCAGGGCCCACCCAGTCCCTCACTCATCCATCACCCAGCCAGTCTTGCATCCCAAGTGGGGATCCAGTGACCCAATACCTCAGCACTCTCTCTCTCTCTCTCTTACGTACGTACACCCATGGATCATCAACTCATCCAATCCATTCACTCACCTCACTCACTCTTCTCCCTTAATTTTTTTTTACTTCTTTCTTTTTTTTTTTGTCCCACTTTTTTTTTTTTTTTTAAAAAAAAAAAAAAAAAAAAAAAAAAAAAAACTATCAGACGTTCCTCTTTCCCATCTTGACTCAACCAAGAGGGGACCATTGGGAATGCTAGATGCTCGCTCAATCTTTTCCTGGATGGTTGGGCTCTCTGGTCTTCTGACCCACTCATCTCATCTTCAGATCTCCTTCACCATCTGGAATCCTTGGTAAGCCTCCAGGCCTTGGACCAAGGGATGGGGCTTGGTAGCCCCAACATCCTCCCCCCCCCTTATGTGTGGTATCTGGAGGGAGAACCTAGACCCAAGTGATCTGAGTGGCTCCTTTCTTCTCCTCAGTAGTACCTTATAGGCATGTAGGACTAGGTCAGCTGACCTACTGCTCAGACCAACGGCACTCAGCCTACACTTCAGGCCTCAGGGCCCACCCAGTCCCTCACTCATCCATCACCCAGCCAGTCTTGCATCCCAAGTGGGGATCCAGTGACCCAATACCTCAGCACTCTCTCTCTCTCTCTTACGTACGTACACCCATGGATCATCAACTCATCCAATCCATTCACTCACCTCACTCACTCTTCTCCCTTAATTTTTTTTTTACTTCTTTCTTTTTTTTTTTGTCCCACTTTTTTTTTTTTTTTTAAAAAAAAAAAAAAAAAAAAAAAAAAACTATCAGACGTTCCTCTTTCCCATCTTGACTCAACCAAGAGGGGACCATTGGGAATGCTAGATGCTCGCTCAATCTTTTCCCAGATGGTTGGGCTCTCTGGTCTTCTGACCCACTCATCTCATATTCAGATCTCCTTCACCATCTGGAATCCTTGGTAAGCCTCCAGGCCATGGACCAAGGGATGGGGCTTGGTAGCCCCAACATCCTCCCCCCCCCCCCTTATGTGTGGTATCTGGAGGGAGAACCCAGACCCAAGTGATCTGAGTGGCTCCTTTCTTCTCCTCAGTAGTACCTTATAGCCATGTAGGACTAGGTCAGCTGACCTACTGCTCAGACCAACGGCACTCAGCCTACACTTCAGGCCTCAGGGCCCTGCTCAATCTTTTCCTGGATGGTTGGGCTCTCTGGTCTTCTGACCCACTCAACTCATCTTCAGATCTCCTTCACCATCTGGAATCCTTGGTAAGCCTCCAGGCCATGGACCAAGGGATGGGGCTTGGTAGCCCCAACATCCTCCCCCCCCCCCCCCCCCCCTTATGTCAGGGCCCACCCAGTCCCTCACTCATCCATCACCCAGCCAGTCTTGCATCCCAAGTGGGGATCCAGTGACCCAATACCTCAGCACTCTCTCTCTCTCTCCTACATACATACACCCATGGATCATCAACTCATCCAATCCATTCACTCACCTCACTCACTCTTCTCCCTTAATATTTTTTTTTACTTCTTCTTTCTTTTTTTTTTTTGTCCCACTTTTTTTTTTTTTTTTTTTTAAAAAAAAAAAAAAAAAAAAAACATCAGACGTTCCTCTTTCCCATCTTGACTCAACCAAGAGAAGAGGGGACCATTGGGAATGCTAGATGCTTGCTCAATCTTTTCCCAGATGGTTGGGCTCTCTGGTCTTCTGACCCACTCAACTCATCTTCAGATCTCCTTCACCATCTGGAATCCTTGGTAAGCCTCCAGGCCATGGACCGAGGGATGGGGCTTGGTAGCCCCAACATCCTCCCCCCCCCCCCCTTATGTGTGGTATCTGGAGGGAGAACCCAGACCCAAGTGATCTGAGTGGCTCCTTTCTTCTCCTCAGTAGTACCTTATAGCCATGTAGGACTAGGTCAGCTGACCTACTGCTCAGACCAACGGCACTCAGCCTACACTTCAGGCCTCAGGGCCCTGCTCAATCTTTTCCTGGATGGTTGGGCTCTCTGGTCTTCTGACCCACTCAACTCATCTTCAGATCTCCTTCACCATCTGGAATCCTTGGTAAGCCTCCAGGCCATGGACCAAGGGATGGGGCTTGGTAGCCCCAACATCCTCCCCCCCCCCCCCCCCCCCCTTATGTCAGGGCCCACCCAGTCCCTCACTCATCCATCACCCAGCCAGTCTTGCATCCCAAGTGGGGATCCAGTGACCCAATACCTCAGCACTCTCTCTCTCTCTCCTACATACATACACCCATGGATCATCAACTCATCCAATCCATTCACTCACCTCACTCACTCTTCTCCCTTAATATTTTTTTTTACTTCTTCTTTCTTTTTTTTTTTTGTCCCACTTTTTTTTTTTTTTTTTTTTAAAAAAAAAAAAAAAAAAAAAACATCAGACGTTCCTCTTTCCCATCTTGACTCAACCAAGAGAAGAGGGGACCATTGGGAATGCTAGATGCTTGCTCAATCTTTTCCCAGATGGTTGGGCTCTCTGGTCTTCTGACCCACTCAACTCATCTTCAGATCTCCTTCACCATCTGGAATCCTTGGTAAGCCTCCAGGCCATGGACCGAGGGATGGGGCTTGGTAGCCCCAACATCCTCCCCCCCCCCCCTTATGTGTGGTATCTGGAGGGAGAACCTAGACCCAAGTGATCTGAGTGGCTCCGTTATTCTCCTCAGTAGTACCTTATAGGCATGTAGGACTAGGTCAGCTGACCTACTGCTCAGACCAACAGCACTCAGCCTACACTTCAGGCCTCAGGGCCCACCCAGTCCCTCACTCATCCATCACCCAGCCAGTCTTGCATCCCAAGTGGGGATCCAGTGACCCAATACCTCAGCACTCTCTCTCTCTCTCCTACATACATACACCCATGGATCATCAACTCATCCAATCCATTCACTCACCTCACTCACTCTTCTCCCTTAATTTTTTTTTTTACTTCTTCTTTCTTTTTTTTTTTTGTCCCACTTTTTTTTTTTTTTTTTAAAAAAAAAAAAAAAAAAAAAAAAAAAAAAAAACATCAGACGTTCCTCTTTCCCATCTTGACTCAACCAAGAGAAGACGGGACCATTGGGAATGCTAGATGCTTGCTCAATCTTTTCCCGGATGGTTGGGCTCTCTGGTCTTCTGAACCACTCAACTCATCTTCAGATCTCCTTCACCATCTGGAATCCTTGGTAAGCCTCCAGGCCATGGACCAAGGGATGGGGCTTGGTAGCCCCAACATCCTCCCCCCCCCCTTATGTGTGGTATCTGGAGGGAGAACCTAGACCCAAGTGATCTGAGTGGCTCCTTTATTCTCCTCAGTAGTACCTTATAGGCATGTAGGACTAGGTCAGCTGACCTACTGCTCAGACCAATGGCACTCAGCCTACACTTCAGGCCTCAGGGCCCACCCTGTCCCTCACTCATCCATCACCCAGCCAGTCTTGCATCCCAAGTGGGGATCCAGTGACCCAATACCTCAGCACTCTCTCTCTCTCTCCTACATACATACACCCATGGATCATCAACTCATCCAATCCATTCACTCACCTCACTCACTCTTCTCCCTTAATATTTTTTTTTACTTCTTCTTTCTTTTTTTTTTTTGTCCCACTTTTTTTTTTTTTTTTTTTTAAAAAAAAAAAAAAAAAAAAACATCAGACGTTCCTCTTTGCCATCTTGACTCAACCAAGAGAAGAGGGGACCATTGGGAATGCTAGATGCTTGCTCAATCTTTTCCCAGATGGTTGGGCTCTCTGGTCTTCTGACCCACTCAACTCATCTTCAGATCTCCTTCACCATCTGGAATCCTTGGTAAGCCTCCAGGCCATGGACCGAGGGATGGGGCTTGGTAGCCCCAACATCCTCCCCCCCCCCCTTATGTGTGGTATCTGGAGGGAGAACCTAGACCCAAGTGATCTGAGTGGCTCCTTTATTCTCCTCAGTAGTACCTTATAGGCATGTAGGACTAGGTCAGCTGACCTACTGCTCAGACCAATGGCACTCAGCCTACACTTCAGGCCTCAGGGCCCACCCAGTCCCTCACTCATCCATCACCCAGCCAGTCTTGCATCCCAAGTGGGGATCCAGTGACCCAATACCTCAGCACTCTCTCTCTCTCTCCTACGTACATACACCCATGGATCATCAACTCATCCAATCCATTCACTCACCTCACTCACTCTTCTCCCTTAATTTTTTTTTTTACTTCTTCTTTCTTTTTTTTTTGTCCCACTTTTTTTTTTTTAAAAAAAAAAAAAAAAAAAAAAAAAAAAAAAACATCAGACATTCCTCTTTCCCATCTTGACTCAACCAAGAGAAGAGGGGACCATTGGGAATGCTAGATGCTTGCTCAATCTTTTCCTGGATGGTTGGGCTCTCTGGTCTTCTGACCCACTCATCTCATCTTCAGATCTCCTTCACCATCTGGAATCCTTGGTAAGCCTCCAGGCCTTGGACCAAGGGATGGGGCTTGGTAGCCCCAACATCCTCCCCCCCCCCTTATGTGTGGTATCTGGAGGGAGAACCTAGACCCAAGTGATCTGAGTGGCTCCTTTCTTCTCCTCAGTAGTACCTTATAGGCATATAGGACTAGGTCAGCTGACCTACTGCTCAGACCAACAGCACTCAGCCTACACTTCAGGCCTCAGGGCCCACCCAGTCCCTCACTCATCCATCACCCAGCCAGTCTTGCATCCCAAGTGGGGATCCAGTGACCCAATACCTCAGCACTCTCTCTCTCTCTCCTACATACATACACCCATGGATCATCAACTCATCCAATCCATTCACTCACCTCACTCACTCTTCTCCCTTAATTTTTTTTTTTACTTCTTCTTTCTTTTTTTTTTTTTGTCCCACTTTTTTTTTTTTTTTTTAAAAAAAAAAAAAAAAAAAAAAAAAACATCAGACGTTCCTCTTTCCCATCTTGACTCAACCAAGAGGGGACCATTGGGAATGCTAGATGCTCGCTCAATCTTTTCCCAGATGGTTGGGCTCTCTGGTCTTCTGACCCACTCATCTCATCTTCAGATCTCCTTCACCATCTGGAATCCTTGGTAAGCCTCCAGGCCATGGACCAAGGGATGGGGCTTGGTAGCCCCAACATCCTCCCCCCCCCCCCTTATGTGTGGTATCTGGAGGGAGAACCCAGACCCAAGTGATCTGAGTGGCTCCTTTCTTCTCCTCAGTAGTACCTTATAGGCATGTAGGACTAGGTCAGCTGACCTACTGCTCAGACCAATGGCACTCAGCCTACACTTCAGGCCTCAGGGCCCACCCAGTCCCTCACTCATCCATCACCCAGCCAGTCTTGCATCCCAAGTGGGGATCCAGTGACCCAATACCTCAGCACTCTCTCTCTCTCTCTTACGTACGTACACCCATGGATCATCAACTCATCCAATCCATTCACTCACCTCACTCACTCTTCTCCCTTAATTTTTTTTTTACTTCTTTCTTTTTTTTTTTGTCCCACTTTTTTTTTTTTTTAAAAAAAAAAAAAAAAAAAAAAAAAAAAACTATCAGACGTTCCTCTTTCCCATCTTGACTCAACCAAGAGGGGACCATTGGGAATGCTAGATGCTTGCTCAATCTTTTCCTGGATGGTTGGGCTCTCTGGTCTTCTGACCCACTCATCTCATCTTCAGATCTCCTTCACCATCTGGAATCCTTGGTAAGCCTCCAGGCCATGGACCGAGGGATGGGGCTTGGTAGCCCCAACATCCTCCCCCCCCCCCCCCCTTATGTGTGGTATCTGGAGGGAGAACCTAGACCCAAGTGATCTGAGTGGCTCCTTTCTTCTCCTCAGTAGTACCTTATAGGCATGTAGGACTAGGTCAGCTGACCTACTGCTCAGACCAACAGCACTCAGCCTACACTTCAGGCCTCAGGGCCCACCCAGTCCCTCACTCATCCATCACCCAGCCAGTCTTGCATCCCAAGTGGGGATCCAGTGACCCAATACCTCAGCACTCTCTCTCTCTCTCCTACATACATACACCCATGGATCATCAACTCATCCAATCCATTCACTCACCTCACTCACTCTTCTCCCTTAATTTTTTTTTTACTTCTTTCTTTTTTTTTTTGTCCCACTTTTTTTTTTTTTTTAAAAAAAAAAAAAAAAAAAAAAAAAAAAAACTATCAGACGTTCCTCTTTCCCATCTTGACTCAACCAAGAGGGGACCATTGGGAATGCTAGATGCTTGCTCAATCTTTTCCTGGATGGTTGGGCTCTCTGGTCTTCTGACCCACTCATCTCATCTTCAGATCTCCTTCACCATCTGGAATCCTTGGTAAGCCTCCAGGCCTTGGACCAAGGGATGGGGCTTGGTAGCCCCAACATCCTCCCCCCCCACCTTATGTGTGGTATCTGGAGGGAGAACCTAGACCCAAGTGATCTGAGTGGCTCCTTTCTTCTCCTCAGGAGTACCTTATAGGCATGTAGGACTAGGTCAGCTGGCCTACTGCTCAGACCAACGGCACTCAGCCTACACTTCAGGCCTCAGGGCCCACCCAGTCCCTCACTCATCCATCACCCAGCCAGTCTTGCATCCCAAATGGGGATCCAGTCACCCAATACCTCAGCACTCTCTCTCTCTCTCTTACGTATGTACACCCATGGATCATCAACTCATCGAATCCATTCACTCACCTCACTCACTCTTCTCCCTTAATTTTTTTTTTTACTTCTTTCTTTTTTTTTTGTCCCACTTTTTTTTTTTTTTTTTTTAAAAAAAAAAAAAAAAAAAAAAAAAACATCAGACGTTCCTCTTTCCCATCTTGACTCAACCAAGAGGGGACCATTGGGAATGCTAGATACTTGCTCAATCTTTTCCTGGATGGTTGGGCTCTCTGGTCTTCTGACCCACTCATCTCATCTTCAGATCTCCTTCACCATCTGGAATCCTTGGTAAGCCTCCAGGCCATGGACCAAGGGATGGGGCTTGGTAGCCCCAACATCCTCCCCCCCCCCCCCCCTTATGTGTGGTATCTGGAGGGAGAACCTAGCTCCAAGTGATCTGAGTGGCTCCTTTCTTCTCCTCAGTAGTACCTTATAGGCATGTAGGACTAGGTCAGCTGACCTACTGCTCAGACCAATGGCACTCAGCCTACACTTCAGGCCTCAGGGCCCACCCAGTCCCTCACTCATCCATCACCCAGCCAGTCTTGCATCCCAAGTGGGGATCCAGTGACCCAATACCTCAGCACTCTCTCTCTCTCCTACATACATACACCCATGGATCATCAACTCATCCAATCCATTCACTCACCTCACTCACTCTTCTCCCTTAATTTTTTTTTTTACTTCTTCTTTCTTTTTTTTTTGTCCCACTTTTTTTTTTTTAAAAAAAAAAAAAAAAAAAAAAAAAAAAAAAAAAAAAAAAAAAAAAAAAAAAAAAACATCAGACGTTCCTCTTTCCCATCTTGACTCAACCAAGAGGGGACCATTGGGAATGCTAGATGCTTGCTCAATCTTTTCCTGGATGGTTGGGCTCTCTGGTCTTCTGACCCACTCATCTCATCTTCAGATCTCCTTCACCATCTGGAATCCTTGGTAAGCCTCCAGGCCATGGACCGAGGGATGGGGCTTGGTAGCCCCAACATCCTCCCCCCCCCCCTTATGAGTGGTATCTGGAGGGAGAACCTAGACCCAAGTGATCTGAGTGGCTCCTTTCTTCTCCTCAGTAGTACCTTATAGGCATGTAGGACTAGGTCAGCTGACCTACTGCTCAGACCAATGGCACTCAGCCTACACTTCAGGCCTCAGGGCCCACCCAGTCCCTCACTCATCCATCACCCAGCCAGTCTTGCATCCCAAGTGGGGATCCAGTGACCCAATACCTCAGCACTCTCTCTCTCTCCTACATACATACACCCATGGATCATCAACTCATCCAATCCATTCACTCACCTCACTCACTCTTCTCCCTTAATTTTTTTTTTTACTTCTTCTTTCTTTTTTTTTTGTCCCACTTTTTTTTTTTAAAAAAAAAAAAAAAAAAAAAAAAAAAAAAAAAAAAAAAAAACATCAGACGTTCCTCTTTCCCATCTTGACTCAACCAAGAGGGGACCATTGGGAATGCTAGATGCTTGCTCAATCTTTTCCTGGATGGTTGGGCTCTCTGGTCTTCTGACCCACTCATCTCATCTTCAGATCTCCTTCACCATCTGGAATCCTTGGTAAGCGTCCAGGCCATGGACCGAGGGATGGGGCTTGGTAGCCCCAACATCCTCCCCCCCCCCCTTATGTGTGGTATCTGGAGGGAGAACCTAGACCCAAGTGATCTGAGTGGCTCCTTTCTTCTCCTCAGTAGTACCTTATAGGCATGTAGGACTAGGTCAGCTGACCTACTGCTCAGACCAACGGCACTCAGCCTACACTTCAGGCCACAGGGCCCACCCAGTCCCTCACTCATCCATCACCCAGCCAGTCTTGCATCCCAAGTGGGGATCCAGTGACCCAATACCTCAGCACTCTCTCTCTCTCCTACATACATACACCCATGGATCATCAACTCATCCAATCCATTCACTCACCTCACTCACTCTTCTCCCTTAATTTTTTTTTTTACTTCTTCTTTCTTTTTTTTTTTGTCCCACTTTTTTTTTTTAAAAAAAAAAAAAAAAAAAAAAAAAAAAAAAAAAAAAAAAAACATCAGACGTTCCTCTTTCCCATCTTGACTCAACCAAGAGGGGACCATTGGGAATGCTAGATGCTTGCTCAATCTTTTCCTGGATGGTTGGGCTCTCTGGTCTTCTGACCCACTCATCTCATCTTCAGATCTCCTTCACCATCTGGAATCCTTGGTAAGCCTCCAGGCCATGGACAGAGGGATGGGGCTTGGTAGCCCCAACATCCTCCCCCCCCCCCCCCCCCCTTATGTGTGGTATCTGGAGGGAGAACCTAGACCCAAGTGATCTGAGTGGCTCCTTTCTTCTCCTCAGTAGTACCTTATAGGCATGTAGGACTAGGTCAGCTGACCTACTGCTCAGACCAATGGCACTCAGCCTACAGTTCAGGCCTCAGGGCCCACCCAGTCCCTCACTCATCCATCACCCAGCCAGTCTTGCATCCCAAGTGGGGATCCAGTCACCCAATACCTCAGCACTCTCTCTCTCTCTCTTACGTATGTACACCCATGGATCATCAACTCATCCAATCCATTCACTCACCTCACTCACTCTTCTCCCTTAATTTTTTTTTTTACTTCTTTCTTTTTTTTTTGTCCCACTTTTTTTTTTTTTTTTTAAAAAAAAAAAAAAAAAAAAAAAAAAAAAAAAACATCAGACGTTCCTCTTTCCCATCTTGACTCCCCCAAAGAAGAAAGGACCATTGGGAATGCTAGATGCTTGCTCAATCTTTTCCCGGATGGTTGGGCTCTCTGGTCTTCTGACCCACTCATCTCATCTTCAGATCTCCTTCACCATCTGGAATCCTTGGTAAGCCTCCAGGCCATGGACCGAGGGGTGGGGCTTGGTAGCCCCAACATCCTGCCCCCCCCCCCCTTATGTGTGGTATCTGGAGGGAGAACCTAGACCCAAGTGATCTGAGTGGCTCCTTTCTTCTCCTCAGTAGTACCTTATAGGCATGTAGGACTAGGTCAGCTGACCTACTGCTCAGACCAACAGCACTCAGCCTACACTTCAGGCCTCAGGGCCCACCCAGTCCCTCACTCATCCATCACCCAGCCAGTCTTGCATCCCAAGTGGGGATCCAGTCACCCAATACCTCAGCACTCTCTCTCTCTCTCTTACGTATGTACACCCATGGATCATCAACTCATCCAATCCATTCACTCACCTCACTCACTCTTCTCCCTTAATTTTTTTTTTTACTTCTTTCTTTTTTTTTTGTCCCACTTTTTTTTTTTTTTTTTTTTAAAAAAAAGAAAAAAAAAAAAAAAAAAAAAACATCAGACGTTCCTCTTTCCCATCTTGACTCAACCAAGAGTAGAGGGGACCATTGGGAATGCTAGATGCTTGCTCAATCTTTTCCTGGATGGTTGGGCTCTCTGGTCTTCTGACCCACTCATATCATCTTCAGATCTCCTTCACCATCTGGAATCCTTGGTAAGCCTCCAGGCCATGGACCAAGGGATGGGGCTTGGTAGCCCCAACATCCTCCCCCCCCCCCCCCCATATGTGTTGTATCTGGAGGGAGAACCTAGACCCAAGTGATCTGAGTGGCTCCTTTCTTCTCCTCAGTAGTAAATTATAGGCATGTAGGACTAGGTCAGCTGATCTACTGCTCAGACCAACAGCACTCAGCCTACACTTCAGGCCTCAGGGCCCACCCAGTCCCTCACTCATCCATCACCCAGCCAGTCTTGCATCCCAAGTGGGGATCCAGTGACCCAATACCTCAGCACTCTCTCTCTCTCTCCTACATACATACACCCATGGATCATCAACTCATCCAATCCATTCACTCACCTCACTCACTCTTCTCCCTTAATTTTTTTTTTTACTTCTTCTTTCTTTTTTTTTTTTTTGTCCCACTTTTTTTTTTTTTTTTTTAAAAAAAAAAAAAAGGAAAAAAAACAAAAACATCAGACGTTCCTCTTTCCCATCTTGACTCAACCAAGAGGGGACCATTGGGAATGCCTAGATGCTTGCTCAATCTTTTCCCGGATGGTTGGGCTCTCTGGTCTTCTGACCCACTCATCTCATCTCCAGATCTCCTTCACCATCTGGAATCCTTGGTAAGCCTCCAGGCCATGGACCAAGGGATGGGGCTTGGTAGCCCCAACATCCTCCCCCCCCCCCCCCTTATGTGTGGTATCTGGAGGGAGAACCTAGACCCAAGTGATCTGAGTGGCTCCTTTCTTCTCCTCAGTAGTACCTTATAGGCATGTAGGACTAGGTCAGCTGACCTACTGCTCAGACCAACAGCACTCAGCCTACACTTCAGGCCTCAGGGCCCACCCAGTCCCTCACTCATCCATCACCCAGCCAGTCTTGCATCCCAAGTGGGGATCCAGTGACCCAATACCTCAGCACTCTCTCTCTCTCTCCTACATACATACACCCATGGATCATCAACTCATCCAATCCATTCACTCACCTCACTCACTCTTCTCCCTTAATTTTTTTTTTTACTTCTTCTTTCTTTTTTTTTTTTTTGTCCCACTTTTTTTTTTTTTTTTTTAAAAAAAAAAAAAAGGAAAAAAAACAAAAACATCAGACGTTCCTCTTTCCCATCTTGACTCAACCAAGAGGGGACCATTGGGAATGCCTAGATGCTTGCTCAATCTTTTCCCGGATGGTTGGGCTCTCTGGTCTTCTGACCCACTCATCTCATCTCCAGATCTCCTTCACCATCTGGAATCCTTGGTAAGCCTCCAGGCCATGGACCAAGGGATGGGGCTTGGTAGCCCCAACATCCTCCCCCCCCCCCCTTTATGTGTGGTATCTGGAGGGAGAACCTAGACCCAAGTGATCTGAGTGGCTCCTTTCTTCTCCTTAGTAGTACCTTATAGGCATGTAGGACTAGGTCAGCTGACCTACTGCTCAGACCAACAGCACTCAGCCTACACTTCAGGCCTCAGGGCCCACCCAGTCCCTCACTCATCCATCACCCAGCCAGTCTTGCATCCCAAGTGGGGATCCAGTGACCCAATACCTCAGCACTCTCTCTCTCTCTCCTACGTACATACACCCATGGATCATCAACTCATCCAATCCATTCACTCACCTCACTCACTCTTCTCCCTTAATTTTTTTTTTTACTTCTTCTTTCTTTTTTTTTTTGTCCCACTTTTTTTTTTTTTAAAAAAAAAAAAAAAAAAAAAAAAAAAAAAAAACATCAGACGTTCCTCTTTCCCATCTTGACTCAACCAAGAGGGGACCATTGGGAATGCTAGATCCTTGCTCAATCTTTTCCTGGATGTTTGGGCTCTCTGGTCTTCTGACCCACTCAACTCTTCTTCAGATCTCCTTCACCATCTGGAATCCTTGGTAAGCCTCCAGGCCATGGACCAAGGGATGGGGCTTGGTAGCCCCAACATCCTCCCCCCCCCCCCTTATGTGTGGTATCTGGAGGGAGAACCTAGACCCAAGTGATCTGAGTGGCTCCTTTCTTCTCCTCAGTAGTACCTTATAGGCATGTAGGACTAGGTCAGCTGACCTACTGCTCAGACCAACCGCACTCAGCCTACACTTCAGGCCTCAGGGCCCACCCAGTCCCTCACTCATCCATCACCCAGCCAGTCTTGCATCCCAAGTCGGGATCCAGTGACCCAATACCTCAGCACTCTCTCTCTCTCTCCTACGTACATACACCCATGGATCATCAACTCATCCAATCCATTCACTCACCTCACTCACTCTTCTCCCTTAATTTTTTTTTTTACTTCTTCTTTCTTTTTTTTTTTGTCCCACTTTTTTTTTTTTTAAAAAAAAAAAAAAAAAAAAAAAAAAAAAAAAACATCAGACGTTCCTCTTTCCCATCTTGACTCAACCAAGAGGGGACCATTGGGAATGCTAGATGCTTGCTCAATCTTTTCCTGGATGGTTGGGCTCTCTGGTCTTCTGACCCACTCAACTCATCTTCAGATCTCCTTCACCATCTGGAATCCTTGGTAAGCCTCCAGGCCATGGACCAAGGGATGGGGCTTGGTAGCCCCAACATCCTCCCCCCCCCCCCCCCCATATGTGTTGTATCTGGAGGGAGAACCTAGACCCAAGTGATCTGAGTGGCTCCTTTCTTCTCCTCAGTAGTACCTTATAGGCATGTAGGACTAGGTCAGCTGATCTACTGCTCAGACCAACAGCACTCAGCCTACACTTCAGGCCTCAGGGCCCACCCAGTCCCTCACTCATCCATCACCCAGCCAGTCTTGCATCCCAAGTGGGGATCCAGTGACCCAATACCTCAGCACTCTCTCTCTCTCTCTTACATACATACACCCATGGATCATCAACTCATCCAATCCATTCACTCACCTCACTCACTCTTCTCCCTTAATTTTTTTTTTTACTTCTTTCTTTTTTTTTTGTTCCACTTTTTTTTTTTTTTTTTTAAAAAAAAAAAAAAAAAAAAAAAAAAAAAAAAAACATCAGACGTTCCTCTTTCCCATCTTGACTCAACCAAGAGGGGACCATTGGGAATGCTAGATGCTTGCTCAATCTTTTGCCGGATGGTTGGGCTCTCTGGTCTTCTGACCCACTCAACTCATCTTCAGATCTCCTTCACCATCTGGAATCCTTGGTAAGCCTCCAGGCCATGGACCAAGGGATGGGGCTTGGTAGCCCCAACATCCTCCCCCCCCCCCCCTTATGTGTGGTATCTGGAGGGAGAGAACCTAGACCCAAGTGATCTGAGTGGCTCTTTTCTTCTCCTCAGTAGTACCTTATAGCCATGTAGGACTAGGTCAGCTGACCTACTGCTCAGACCAACAGCACTCAGCCTACACTTCAGGCCTCAGGGCCCACCCAGTCCCTCACTCATCCATCACCCAGCCAGTCTTGCATCCCAAGTGGGGATCCAGTGACCCAATACCTCAGCACTCTCTCTCTCTCTCTCCTACATACATACACCCATGGATCATCAACTCATCCAATCCATTCACTCACCTCACTCACTCTTCTCCCTTAATTTTTTTTTTTTTACTTCTTCTTTCTTTTTTTTTTTTTTTGTCCCACTTTTTTTTTTTTTTTTTTTTAAAAAAAAAAAAAAAAAAAAAAAAAAAAAAAAAAACATCAGACGTTCCTCTTTCCCATCTTGACTCAACCAAGAGAAGAGGGGACCATTGGGAATGCTAGATGCTTGTTGCTCAATCTTTTCCTGGATGGTTGGGCTCTCTGGTCTTCTGACCCACTCAACTCATCTTCAGATCTCCTTCACCATCTGGAATCCTTGGTAAGCCTCCAGGCCATGGACCAAGGGATGGGGCTTGGTAGCCCCAACATCCTCCCCCCCCCCCCGCTTATGTGTGGTATCTGGAGGGAGAACCTAGACCCAAGTGATCTGAGTGGCTCCTTTCTTCTCCTCAGTAGTACCTTATAGCCATGTAGGACTAGGTCAGCTGACCTACTGCTCAGACCAACAGCACTCAGCCTACACTTCAGGCCTCAGGGCCCACCCAGTCCCTCACTCATCCATCACCCAGCCAGTCTTGCATCCCAAGTGGGGATCCAGTGACCCAATACCTCAGCACTCTCTCTCTCTCTCTTACGTACGTACACCCATGGATCATCAACTCATCCAATCCATTCACTCACCTCACTCACTCTTCTCCCTTAATTTTTTTTTTTTACTTCTTCTTTCTTTTTTTTTTTTTGTCCCACTTTTTTTTTTTTTTTTTTTTTTTTTAAAAAAAAAAAAAAAAAAAAAAAAAAAAAAATAAACATCAGACGTTCCTCTTTCCCATCTTGACTCAACCAAGAGAAGAGGGGACCATTGGGAATGCTAGATGCTTGCTCAATCTATTCCCGGATGGTTGGGCTCTCTGGTCTTCTGACCCACTCATCTCATCTTCAGATCTCCTTCACCATCTTGAATCCTTGGTAAGCCTCCAGGCCATGGACCAAGGGATGGGGCTTGGTAGCCCCAACATCCTCCCCCCCCCCCGCTTATGTGTGGTATCTGGAGGGAGAGAACCTAGACCCAAGTGATCTGAGTGGCTCCTTTCTTCTCCTCAGTAGTACCTTATAGCCATGTAGGACTAGGTCAGCTGACCTACTGCTCAGACCAACAGCACTCAGCCTACACTTCAGGCCTCAGGGCCCACCCAGTCCCTCACTCATCCATCACCCAGCCAGTCTTGCATCCCAAGTGGGGATCCAGTGACCCAATACCTCAGCACTCTCTCTCTCTCTCTCTTACATACATACACCCATGGATCATCAACTCATCCAATCCATTCACTCACCTCACTCACTATTCTCCCTTAATTTTTTTTTTTTTTACTTCTTTCTTTTTTTTTTTTTTTGTCCCACTTTTTTTTTTTTTTTTTTTAAAAAAAAAAAAAAAAAAAAAAAAAAAAAAAACATCAGACGTTCCTCTTTCCCATCTTGACTCAACCAAGAGAAGAGGGGACCATTGGGAATGCTAGATGCTTGCTCAATCTATTCCCGGATGGTTGGGCTCTCTGGTCTTCTGACCCACTCATCTCATCTTCAGATCTCCTTCACCATCTGGAATCCTTGGTAAGCCTCCAGGCCATGGACCAAGGGATGGGGCTTGGTAGCCCCAACATCCTCCCCCCCCCGCTTATGTGTGGTATCTGGAGGGAGAGAACCTAGACCCAAGTGATCTGAGTGGCTCCTTTCTTCTCCTCAGTAGTACCTTATAGCCATGTAGGACTAGGTCAGCTGACCTACTGCTCAGACCAACAGCACTCAGCCTACACTTCAGGCCTCAGGGCCCACCCAGTCCCTCACTCATCCATCACCCAGCCAGTCTTGCATCCCAAGTGGGGATCCAGTGACCCAATACCTCAGCACTCTCTCTCTCTCTCTTACATACATACACCCATGGATCATCAACTCATCCAATCCATTCACTCACCTCACTCACTCTTCTCCCTTAATTTTTTTTTTTTACTTCTTCTTTCTTTTTTTTTTTTTGTCCCACTTTTTTTTTTTTTTTTTTTTTTTTTAAAAAAAAAAAAAAAAAAAAAAAAAAAAAATAAACATCAGACGTTCCTCTTTCCCATCTTGACTCAACCAAGAGGGGACCATTGGGAATGCTAGATGCTCGCTCAATCTTTTCCTGGATGGTTGGGCTCTCTGGTCTTCTGACCCACTCAACTCATCTTCAGATCTCCTTCACCATCTGGAATCCTTGGTAAGCCTCCAGGCCATGGACCAAGGGATGGGGCTTGGTAGCCCCAACATCCTCCCCCCCCCCCCCCCTTATGTGTGGTATCTGGAGGGAGAGAACCTAGACCCAAGTGATCTGAGTGGCTCTTTTCTTCTCCTCAGTAGTACCTTATAGGCATGTCGGACTAGGTCAGCTGACCTACTGCTCAGACCAACAGCACTCAGCCTACACTTCAGGCCTCAGGGCCCACCCAGTCCCTCACTCATCCATCACCCAGCCAGTCTTGCATCCCAAGTGGGGATCCAGTGACCCAATACCTCAGCACTCTCTCTCTCTCTCCTACATACATACACCCATGGATCATCAACTCATCCAATCCATTCACTCACCTCACTCACTCTTCTCCCTTAATTTTTTTTTTTTACTTCTTTCTTTTTTTTTTGTTCCACTTTTTTTTTTTTTTTTTTAAAAAAAAAAAAAAAAAAAAAAAAAAAAAAAAAAAAAAAAAACATCAGACGTTCCTCTTTCCCATCTTGACTCAACCAAGAGGGGACCATTGGGAATGCTAGATGCTCGCTCAATCTTTTCCCAGATGGTTGGGCTCTCTGGTCTTCTGACCCACTCATCTCATCTTCAGATCTCCTTCACCATCTGGAATCCTTGGTAAGCCTCTAGGCCATGGACCAAGGGATGGGGCTTGGTAGCCCCAACATCCTCCCCCCCCCCCCCCTTATGTGTGGTATCTGGAGGGAGAACCTAGACCCAAGTGATCTGAGTGGCTCCTTTCTTCTCCTCAGTAGTACCTTATAGCCATGTAGGACTAGGTCAGCTGACCTACTGCTCAGACCAACAGCACTCAGCCTACACTTCAGGCCTCAGGGCCCACCCAGTCCCTCACTCATCCATCACCCAGCCAGTCTTGCATCCCAAGTGGGGATCCAGTGACCCAATACCTCAGCACTCTCTCTCTCTCTCTCTTACGTATGTACACCCATGGATCATCAACTCATCCAATCCATTCACTCACCTCACTCACTCTTCTCCCTTAATTTTTTTTTTTACTTCTTCTTTCTTTTTTTTTTTTTTGTCCCACTTTTTTTTTTTTTTTTTTTTTTTAAAAAAAAAAAAAAAAAAAAACATCAGACGTTCCTCTTTCCCATCTTGACTCAACCAAGAGGGGACCATTGGGAATGCTAGATGCTTGCTCAATCTATTCCCGGATGGTTGGGCTCTCTGGTCTTCTGACCCACTCAACTCATCTTCAGATCTCCTTCACCATCTGGAATCCTTGGTAAGCCTCCAGGCCATGGACCAAGGGATGGGGCTTGGTAGCCCCAACATCCTCCCCCCCCCCTTATGTGTGGTATCTGGAGGGAGAACCTAGACCCAAGTGATCTGAGTGGCTCCTTTCTTCTCCTCAGTAGTACCTTATAGCCATGTAGGACTAGGTCAGCTGGCCTACTGCTCAGACCAACGGCACTCAGCCTATACTTCAGGCCTCAGGGCCCACCCAGTCCCTCACTCATTCCATCACCCAGCCAGTCTTGCATCCCAAGTGGGGATCCAGTGACCCAATACCTCAGCACTCTCTCTCTCTCTCTTACGTACGTACACCCATGGATCATCAACTCATCCAATCCATTCACTCACCTCACTCACTCTTCTCCCTTAATTTTTTTTTTTACTTCTTCTTTCTTTTTTTTTTTTTTGTCCCACTTTTTTTTTTTTTTTTAAAAAAAAAAAAAAAAAAAAAAAAAAAAAAAAAAAAAAAAAAACATCAGACGTTCCTCTTTCCCATCTTGACTCAACCAAGAGGGGACCATTGGGAATGCTAGATGCTCGCTCAATCTTTTCCTGGATGGTTGGGCTCTCTGGTCTTCTGACCCACTCAACTCATCTTCAGATCTCCTTCACCATCTGGAATCCTTGGTAAGCCTCCAGGCCATGGACCAAGGGATGGGGCTTGGTAGCCCCAACATCCTCCCCCCCCCCCCCCCGCTTATGTGTGGTATCTGGAGGGAGAGAACCTAGACCCAAGTGATCTGAGTGGCTCCTTTCTTCTCCTCAGTAGTACCTTATAGGCATGTAGGACTCGGTCAGCTGACCTACTGCTCAGACCAACAGCACTCAGCCTACACTTCAGGCCTCAGGGCCCACCCAGTCCCTCACTCATTCCATCACCCAGCCAGTCTTGCATCCCAAGTGGGGATCCAGTGACCCAATACCTCAGCACTCTCTCTCTCTCTCTTACATACATACACCCATGGATCATCAACTCATCCGATCCATTCACTCACCTCACTCACTCTTCTCCCTTAATTTTTTTTTTTTACTTCTTCTTTCTTTTTTTTTTTTTGTCCCACTTTTTTTTTTTTTTTTAAAAAAAAAAAAAAAAAAAAAAAAAAAAAAAACTATCAGACGTTCCTCTTTCCCATCTTGACTCAACCAAGAGGGGACCATTGGGAATGCCTAGATGCTTGCTCAATCTTTTCCTGGATGGTTGGGCTCTCTGGTCTTCTGACCCACTCATCTCATCTTCAGATCTCCTTCACCATCTGGAATCCTTGGTAAGCCTCCAGGCCATGGACCAAGGGATGGGGCTTGGTAGCCCCAACATCCTCCCCCCCCCCGCTTATGTGTGGTATCTGGAGGGAGAGAACCTAGACCCAAGTGATCTGAGTGGCTCCTTTCTTCTCCTCAGTAGTACCTTATAGCCATGTAGGACTAGGTCAGCTGACCTACTGCTCAGACCAACAGCACTCAGCCTACACTTCAGGCCTCAGGGCCCACCCAGTCCCTCACTCATCCATCACCCAGCCAGTCTTGCATCCCAAGTGGGGATCCAGTGACCCAATACCTCAGCACTCTCTCTCTCTCTCTTACGTACGTACACCCATGGATCATCAACTCATCCAATCCATTCACTCACCTCACTCACTCTTCTCCCTTAATTTTTTTTTTTACTTCTTCTTTCTTTTTTTTTTTTTGTCCCACTTTTTTTTTTTTTTTTTTTAAAAAAAAAAAAAAAAAAAAAAAAAAAAAAAAACATCAGACGTTCCTCTTTCCCATCTTGACTCAACCAAGAGGGGACCATTGGGAATGCCTAGATGCTTGTTGCTCAATCTTTTCCTGGATGGTTGGGCTCTCTGGTCTTCTGACCCACTCATCTCATCTTCAGATCTCCTTCACCATCTGGAATCCTTGGTAAGCCTCCAGGCCATGGACCAAGGGATGGGGCTTGGTAGCCCCAACATCCTCCCCCCCCCCCCCCCCCTTATGTGTGGTATCTGGAGGGAGAGAACCTAGACCCAAGTGATCTGAGTGGCTCCTTTCTTCTCCTCAGTAGTACCTTATAGCCATGTCGGACTAGGTCAGCTGACCTACTGCTCAGACCAACAGCACTCAGCCTACACTTCAGGCCTCAGGGCCCACCCAGTCCCTCACTCATCCATCACCCAGCCAGTCTTGCATCCCAAGTGGGGATCCAGTGACCCAATACCTCAGCACTCTCTCTCTCTCTCTCTTACGTACGTACACCCATGGATCATCAACTCATCCAATCCATTCACTCACCTCACTCACTCTTCTCCCTTAATTTTTTTTTTTTACTTCTTCTTTCTTTTTTTTTTTTTGTCCCACTTTTTTTTTTTTTTTTTTTTTTTAAAAAAAAAAAAAAAAAAAAAAAAAAAAAAATAAACATCAGACGTTCCTCTTTCCCATCTTGACTCAACCAAGAGGGGACCATTGGGAATGCTAGATGCTTGTTGCTCAATCTTTTCCTGGATGGTTGGGCTCTCTGGTCTTCTGACCCACTCATCTCATCTTCAGATCTCCTTCACCATCTGGAATCCTTGGTAAGCCTCCAGGCCATGGACCAAGGGATGGGGCTTGGTAGCCCCAACATCCTCCCCTCCCCCCTTATGTGTGGTATCTGGAGGGAGAACCTAGACCCAAGTGATCTGAGTGGCTCCTTTCTTCTCCTCAGTAGTACCTTATAGGCATGTCGGACTAGGTCAGCTGACCTACTGCTCAGACCAACAGCACTCAGCCTACACTTCAGGCCTCAGGGCCCACCCAGTCCCTCACTCATCCATCACCCAGCCAGTCTTGCATCCCAAGTGGGGATCCAGTGACCCAATACCTCAGCACTCTCTCTCTCTCTCTCTTATGTACATACACCCATGGATCATCAACTCATCCAATCCATTCACTCACCTCACTCACTCTTCTCCCTTAATTTTTTTTTTTACTTCTTCTTTCTTTTTTTTTGTCCCACTTTTTTTTTTTTTTTTTTTAAAAAAAAAAAAAAAAAAAAACATCAGACATTCCTCTTTCCCATCTTGACTCAACCAAGAGGGGACCATTGGGAATGCCTAGATGCTTGCTCAATCTTTTCCTGGATGGTTGGGCTCTCTGGTCTTCTGACCCACTCAACTCATCTTCAGATCTCCTTCACCATCTGGAATCCTTGGTAAGCCTCCAGGCCATGGACCAAGGGATGGGGCTTGGTAGCCCCAACATCCTCCCCCCCCCCCCTCCGCTTATGTGTGGTATCTGGAGGGAGAGAACCTAGACCCAAGTGATCTGAGTGGCTCCTTTCTTCTCCTCAGTAGTACCTTATAGGCATGTTGGACTAGGTCAGCTGACCTACTGCTCAGACCAACAGCACTCAGCCTACACTTCAGGCCTCAGGGCCCACCCAGTCCCTCACTCATCCATCACCCAGCCAGTCTTGCATCCCAAGTGGGGATCCAGTGACCCAATACCTCAGCACTCTCTCTCTCTCTCTTTTACATACATACACCCATGGATCATCAACTCATCCAATCCATTCACTCACCTCACTCACTCTTCTCCCTTAATTTTTTTTTTTTTTACTTCTTTCTTTTTTTTTGTCCCACTTTTTTTTTTTTAAAAAAAAAAAAAAAAAAAAAAAAAAAAAAACATCAGACGTTCCTCTTTCCCATCTTGACTCAACCAAGAGAAGAGGGGACCATTGGAAATGCTAGATGCTTGTTGCTCAATCTTTTCCTGGATGGTTGGGCTCTCTGGTCTTCTGACCCACTCAACTCATCTTCAGATCTCCTTCACCATCTGGAATCCTTGGTAAGCCTCCAGGCCATGGACCAAGGGATGGGGCTTGGTAGCCCCAACATCCTCCCCCCCCCCCCCCCCCCCCCTTATGTGTGGTATCTGGAGGGAGAGAACCTAGACCCAAGTGATCTGAGTGGCTCCTTTCTTCTCCTCAGTAGTACCTTATAGCCATGTAGGACTAGGTCAGCTGACCTACTGCTCAGACCAACAGCACTCAGCCTACACTTCAGGCCTCAGGGCCCACCCAGTCCCTCACTCATCCATCACCCAGCCAGTCTTGCATCCCAAGTGGGGATCCAGTGACCCAATACCTCAGCACTCTCTCTCTCTCTCTCCTACATACATACACCCATGGATCATCAACTCATCCAATCCATTCACTCACCTCACTCACTCTTCTCCCTTAATTTTTTTTTTTACTTCTTCTTTCTTTTTTTTTTGTCCCACTTTTTTTTTTTTTTTTTTTAAAAAAAAAAAAAAAAAAGGGGACAAAAAAAAAAGAGGCAAGGAGAGAAGAGAAGAGAAGAGAAGAGAAGAGAAGAGGAGAGAAGAGAGAGGAAAGAGTCAAAGGAGTAGCCAGATATATATCTCTAGGTTTAAAACTCCCACCTTGATCAATCATGCTGGTGGTGAGAAGAGATCAAGAGGCAGGCAGGGGCAGGGAGGATCTGATGAGGTGAGAGGGGTGAGAGAAGAAGGGTAGGGTGTGTAGATCATGAGGACATCAAGAGTGAGCAGCAGCACCTGCGAGGATAAACAAACAAACAAACAAAACAAACAAACGGGTAGGCAGGCAGGGAATTAGAGCGCCCGAGGAGTGATGAGAGAGAGAGAGAGAGAGAGAGAGAGAGAGGGGGGGGGGGAATGAGGGGCAGAGAGATGAATGAGAGAAACAGAGGGGAGGAAGGAGAAAAGGTCTCTGGTGGGGTAAGACTGTGATTTGATTGATTTGTTTTGATATTTGTCTTTTCTTTTTTTTTTTTTTTTTGGTTCTTCAAAAAAAAAGAAAGAAAGAAAAAGAGAGAGAGAGAGAGAGAGAGGCAGAGAAAGAGACAGAGAGATAGAGAAGCATAGGAACAGGAAACATCATCGAGAGTCAAAAAAGTATAGTAGGACCATCTCAACAAGGGAGGGGGGCACAAGATATCAAACAAAACAAAACAAAAAGGTGATCAGAGTGAAATGATCATCATAACAAATCAGTTTGTTGTCATAGGGGATTCAAACGAACACAATAAGAACATCAAATTTTAGATGGTCCCCATCTTTTGAAGAATCAAGGGGAAGAAGTCGTTGCTCGACTGAGAAGTGTTGGGGGGGGGGAGGGAAATAGACGGCGGGGAAGCAAGGGCAACAACACGCGCACACGCACACAAAATGGGAGAGTTGTAGAGGGAGAGAGGAGAATTGAGATTTGAGATCTTGGGTGGGAAACGATGATGATGATTGTTGACCATGATTCGTTTGAAGCCAAGGACGAACGGAGCCTAACCCGCCGATTGGGGTCTCGAGGGTGAAGGGCCCAAGTTGGTGTTGGGAAGTGGCGGGGGATTATGGAGTGGAGTACGACTAGTGGCAGGCTGATCGCGAGGGAGATGGTGATGAGTAGAGTTGAGTTGGAGATGAGCCAGGTCGATCGAAGGCGTTCCCACCAATCCAGAGCTACTCAGAGAAGTGGTCGGTTGAGGTCCGCCACCGGAGGGATTAGTAGTAGTGATAGGATGATCGGCTCGATGATGATGATGGCGCGCATGAAGATGATGACTGGCGCTATTAGTTTTAAGATGACTCTTAGGATGAGAAGCTTGAGACCGATTCTCTGAATGTTTCAGTCCCTCCCTCGTCCCGGTGGTCTTCGTCCCTGAAGATGAGGAGGTCGATGGCGGTTGATCCTGAACGTTTGTGATGGTTGCATGTCTGGAAGCCGCCACGATCTCTTCATCAGGTTCGGAACTCGAATCATAATCGACGTCCGAATCCGAATCTTCGTTAATGTTTTCTTTGGATCCTATGGATCCATTCACTCAAGTTAGGTCACATTATGGGCTTCCACAGGAATATAGATGTAAATTCAAAAAAAAAAAAAAAAAAAAAAAAAAAAAAAACTTACGCAACAGTTTGTTATGCTCCATCAACATATCTGCACCACTAGCGGAGTATCTGGAGACCCGATCGCAACGATACAAGAGGGGGGGGGGAGAGAAGCAAGAGAAAACGTGCGAATGAGAAGGAGAGAGCGATGGAAGGATTGACGTCTTGAGGGATGTATCGAGAAGAGAAACTGAACCTCACAATATCGAATTCCTGCTCATACGTTTTTGAGAACTTGACAGGTTCGCCGAAGGTGATTTGATATGGTGACTATTAGTCGAAGGGATCGAAGCAGATGCGGAGAGGGCCGCCGATTCATCGGGTAATTTGATGGGCGCTCGATTATCTCCTTCGATGTTGAAGATTCTAGATCGAGACGAGAGCAAGGATTAAGGAGTGAAACACTCAAAGACTGAGGAGAGAATACTAACAGATCGAATTCCTTTAAGAGGAGAGCGAATAGAGGAGCTGGCATTCCTAGCGTAGGACTGAACACGATCCCAACGTTCCTCAAGCTCATCTTGTTGACTTTCTCATTCTGAACGACGTGAATCAGATGAGCCGAAAGAAATCTGAGTAAGGTGTAATTCGGTAGAGGAAGTTCTGCACATAGTCTTCCCAGTTCGTTTACTTTATCACTACGCTGAGAGAGATCTGTTGTCATGATCAACAAAAGTAGGTTTGAACGAGGGGAGGGGAGGGGAGGGGAGGGGAGAGAATGGGGGATCAGAGGTTCCGGGGGAAAAAGAGAGAGACAGGGAGAGAGAGAGAGGAGGAAAAGATGGGCAAGACTTGAGCTCGAGACGGTCCAACCAAAAGAAAAAGAAAAAGAAATCCCCCCCCCCTCCGACTAGCGGAAAACTGACCGATGACTTTCAAAAATTGGGCGTGTAACTCCCTGGTGAGAATAGGAGACGCCAATTCTCTCAAGAACTGTTTCAATAGACCAGCGACGGCATGGACGTCATGATATTCAAGTTTCGAAGATTCGAGTAGGTTAAAGTCACCCTCGGTATTGAAACGTTCCTTATAACCTTTGATGATGACCGATGAACCGGATAACCTATAGATACCTTCCTCCTCGATAGCTCCCTTGGCCTCTAAGAACTCCACGCATCTAAACACGACCGCCGGTAGGTCTAAGCCTTCGTGAACTCTAGCAACCGAGACTGCTTCTTGTAACGAGACTCCAAACACGGGTCGAGGAGCTGGTGCGAATGGCGCTGGTGAGGTGAGTGAGGAACCGGTTGAACCATCGCGAAGCTCCTTTCGATCTATTGTCGATTCGACATTAAGAGTTTCCATCAAATTCGAACCTGACTGCTCCCGGGCGATGGAGCGAAGAGACGAGGAGGGAAGAGTGGAATGATTAGGAGAAGGAATGTGCTACTTACCGGTAGCCGACGCTCTACCGGCGAATCCCCAGAACGCCGATCGAAACTTGGCCTTCTTCTCTTCGGCTGGTTTGATTCGATAACCACCCGTGATCGGGGCTCCGTTCATCGGTCCGGAGATCTTGGGTCGATTTTGAGAATCGGGCGTACTCGGACGATCGTTGGAGGAGGTCACGACAGACTCGGCATCCGATCCGATCTGTTGATCTTGTTGAGGGGAACCATGGACCGGATGGTGATGTGGATGGTGATGATGATGATGAGGAGGAGGAGGAGGGTGATGAGGGTGATGAGGATGGGGTGGTAGGGGTTGCCGGTTGGAGTGAATGCTGATAGCGTTACTTCGAGGGGTCAGTGGGACGGTCGTGGGAGAATGAGTAGCAGGTGGACTTCGAGCGTCGTGGATGATCGTTCGATTCGAGAGATTCTCTCCTACCGAGTTACTCGCTTGAGCCTTCTGCTCACGACCATCGAGTTGGGAAACCGGGGGGACTTGATCGGTGGGGGGTTTGGATTGAACGATCTGAGCAGGTTCCTCCAAGATCGTAGGCGTGCCTACCAAACCGACGTTAGGGTTCCCAGCGTCGGAGATCGAAGGGAAGATGGTAGAGTTGAGTGAATCGGTTCGAGCATGAGTTGTTATAGGTTTCGATGGCTTAATGATAGGGTGAGATGAATCGGCTCGAAGATCCGAAGAGGAGGTATGCCTATGAGAGGAGAGTGGATGATGAGATGATTCGGATCGAGATAGACTGTCCAAGGATGTTTGACGACCGGTACGAGGATCATCAGGATGAGAGGCCGATACCGAACGAACTGGAGTGGAATCGGGTGAAGGACCGATGGGTAAGTCGGCGGAGACGTAACGACCGGTGACATAGCACGTTAGAGCATCGACCCAAGCGTCTCGTTCTTCATCCGTCTCGGCGCATAGGATATGATCGACCTCACCCTCCTTCTCACGCTTTTGCATTCGAACCAAGAATGCATGACGATAGGAATCATCGTTAACCTCTTGAGGTCGAGGCTGTTGGCGACCGATTTGAGCACCGGTGATGACGATGTGACCGAGACGATTACCACCTCTAGTATCAAAGTATTCCAAGATAGGACCATCGAGGACATAAAACCTAGTTTGCCAACCGCCAAAGTTTCTACCTTTTTTAGTCAAGTAACCCTGCATGAAACCAGGCCGATTGGGTATGTGACTTCGGTCGCTGATCACGATATTCGAGTTGAAGAAATCACAGACGTCCCCCTTCTCCTTCAATTGGGCGGAGCATAGACTCTGTAGATATTTTTGTAGGACGGCCTGATGATAGAGTAAAAAAGAAAAGGGAGGGGGGGTGGGGTGGGGGGGGGGGGGGGGTAAGGAGGATCAGGGACACGTCCGGACGGTATGGGGGCAAGGAGGGATAAGAGAGTGAACCCAAGCAGGTTGGGATATAAGGAAAGAAATTCAAGATTCTCACCTTACGAGCGTCGACCTTACTAGGAGCATGATCTTTGAAGAGGGCTCGGTCGGGTAGTTGAGCGAGTGCCTTATTCTGAGTTTTGGAATGTTTAGATTTAACGAGATGATCGAGTGCAAGAACGTCAGAGTAAAACTTTTCGACCACCCAGGAGGCTTTAGCCCCCCTTCTCTCGGGATCACTCGCGGGTGGGATGATGATGTTGATGTTGATAGAGAAGGAGATGACTTCTTTACGATGTTCGTTGGCTCGGATGTGTGAGTTAGTGACTGTGATCTGAGTGAAGGGTAAGAACGTGGGCGTTAACATCCGTCGTTTCGTCATCGGTTGGGTCGAATAAGGTAGCGAAACTCCACCAGGGGTCGGAGGCGGTAAAGGTTGAGAGGAGATCGTCGGGGTCACGGGTGGTAAGGGGTTGGCATGAGTGGGACTGAGGACGGATTTAGAATTCTTCGAACCGGTTTGGATGGAACTCGAGGAGGCTGAAGGGTCCGAAGAGGAGGAAGAGGGTTGCTCTGGGATGATATGATGACTCTTGGATGCCGAGACGAGAGATTCGGAACTAGGGGTGGATTGATGATGGTGGTCGACTTGGCAGAATGGTTCGGAAGGATGGTTTGGCGGTTCATCACAGGTAGCCGATAAGGAGTCGAGAGGTTCGGGCTTAAGGTTGGGTAAATGATGATGACTAGGGTTGTCGTAGTGGTGGTGTTGAGTGTCGTTACTGTGATTGTTCATGTTAGGATGGGTCATAGTCGTCATCAGATTATCTTCGGTTCCGACTTGGTCGGATGATGGTGCCAAATTCGACCTGGAGGAGGGTGAGAGTGAGCCGGAGGTCGTGTTAGGAGTTAGCGGTGGTAAGAGTCCGGCAACGTATCTGAATATCGAACGACGGCGAGCCGAGGGGGCAGGGGGATTATTTTGGGGAAGTGGATAGGGTAGGGTAGGGTAGGGTAGGGTAGGGTAGGGTAGGGTAGGGTAGGGTAGGGTAGGGTAGGGTAGGGTAGGGTAGGGTAGGGGGGTAGGGCGAGGTCGGGGGGTGAGGGATGGGGAAAGGCAATTCAATAGGTAAGTAGGTGTGAATCTCAAGTTACGACAGACGTCTTGGTTCGGTCGAGGGGTTTTTAAGCTTTTAGAGTAGAGATTGGAAGAGTTTAGGTGTGAAGGTGATGTTTATAGGTGGGGTGGGGGATCTCAAGGAAATCCCCAAGGATACATCATGGAGGGTGAGAGGAATGAAAAGTTTGTCTTGCGACGGAAGGGAGAGGAGAACGTACTGCCTAGCTTCAGGAGGAGCGACACTGTGACGATGGAAATGTTTCGAGGTATGTTGTTGCTTCGAGGTGGGATGAAGGGAAAGACGAAACTTGTTGGTAGTACTGGGAGGATGAAGAGCATGAGGGTTGTTATGATTCGGGTTCGGTAGTAATCGTGAGTAACCGTTGCGAGGGGTAAAGTCAGGTGAGTTGGTCGAAGGGAGATCGAGGGATGAGGAGGATGAGGATGAGAAGGATTCGATTACGGTAGGAACCGAGACTGAATGGGTGATCGTCGAGGGGGGTTGGGATGAATGTTGGTGAGGGGGTTTGACCATATCGACCGAGGAGGATTTCTTCCGGAGGTTGGATGGTGGGACGGATGATGAGGATGATGATGATGAGGAGGAGGAGGAGGAGGAGGAGGATGATGAGGATAGGATGGATGGATGATGATGATGATCTTTCCCGATGGAGGATTGTAGACTGGCCGATTTGACGGGTGCGAGACGATGGTTGGCTTGATCGATTGAAGAGGGTACGGATAGGGGTTGAGAGGTTGGTGGGAGAGGTGAAGAGGATTGAGGTGGTGAGGAGGAGCAAGAGGAGGATGAGGATAAAGATGATAGGATGATGGTAGTTGAGTTCGGGAGGAGGTTTGGAGATGAGGTTTGATGGGTCGTTGGGGATCGGGTGAGGTTGAAGACTAGGGCTGGAGTCGAAGAGGAAGAGTCTTGGTTGTTGAGGGATTGATGCTGAGCAGTCGTCGTTGCTGCTGATGATGATGATGATGATGATGATGATGATGATGATGAGAGTGGTGGGAATGGTGGGGGTGGTGGGGGTGGTGAGGATGGGGGTAGGGCTAAGTTTGATTTGGAGGATTGTTTGATGAATGAGGACAAGCTGGAGGAGTAGGTTGATTTGAGCCTGGGTAAACTAGTGGTTCGAGTACGATCGGTTGAGGCGAGGGCGCTAGAGGAGGATGAGTGAGAGGATGATGAATGGATGGATGAGGGGGATGAGATCCTAGGATCGGGTTGATCGATCGAAGAAGGATTGAGTCGATTGAAGACCTTAGAGGGTGGGGTTGGTAATGGGATGTTGGAGTGAGTCGAGTGGATCGGCTTGTTGGACGTCGATGATGGTGATGATGATGATGATGATGATGATGATGATGATGATGATGATGATGATGCTGATGCTGATGGTGTTGTTGTTGTTGTTGTCGTCGTCGTCGTCGTTGTTGTTGTTGAGGTCGGGAGGGGTGAGGTTGTTGATGAAGATGATGGATCGAGTGAGAGTTTCTGACGAAGTTCTTTGTTCTCAAGTTTGAGTTCTCTGATCTCTGATTTTGATTTACTGATCAGAGTCCAGAGTTGACGATTCTCATCGATGAGTTGCTTGAGCCTAAGTTTCTGATCCCCATCGAGAGGTTGATTGATCTTGGGGGTCGTTGGTGTTGTTAGGGTGGCAACCGAGGAAGAGGAGGAGGAGCAGGATGATGATGATGATGATGAGTTGAGATGGTCGTTGTTGTTGTTGTTGTTGTTGTTGTTGCTGTTGTTCGATCGACTACTACTGAGACTAGCGTTAATGAATCGTTTGGATCGATCGAGTTCGTTGGTGAGTCGATTGAATCGATCGATGAGTGAGTTGAGTGCTAGGTTGGGTTGATGATCGTGTTGAGCGAGGAATGAATCGAGTCTGATGGGTTGATGGATCGAATCGGCGGAGGATGGAGTGGGAGGATCATCGTGAGTAGTATTCGAATCCATGATGGGATCGGTGGATCGATTGTGAGTTGAGTGAATTGAGTGAGAGAGTGAGAGTGAGAGTGAGAGTGAGAGTGGGAGTGGGAGTGGGAGTGGGAGTGATGTATGTTTGGTTGTAAGTATGTTTGGTTGTACGTTTGGTTGTATGTATGTATGTATGTTATGTGTATGTATGTATGATGTAGTGATGGATGATGAGTCAAAGAGGAGAGGAATGAGAGGGATGAGAATAGGAGATGGTCGAATGTGAATTCTTGAAGGGGATCGTTTCGGAAGAAGACGATCGATTCTCGATTCTCGAGGATGGGATGGGATGGGATGGGATGGGATGGAGTGAGTGGCTTGGTGAGGTGGGAGTGAGAGAGAGAGAGAGGGAGTGTGTGATCAGAGTGAGGTTGGAGAACCAACCAACAGACTGATAATAATCCAGGAAGAGAGGAGGCAGGAGAGTGAGAGTGAGAGTGAGAGTGAGAGTGAGAGTGAGAGCGATGGACGACAAAGGAAGTCAGGTGTGGATGGGATGGATGATGATCAGAGTCGAGGCTCAGTTGGCCGAGCCTCAGCCCAAGAAGGAGGAGTAGGAGGGATAGGGATGGGTAGTCATGAAGAGCCAAGTGCACTACTGGGTGAGTGAGTGAGTGACTGAGTGACTGAGTGACTGAGTGACTGACTGTGACTGACTGTGACTGGGTGACTGAGTGACTGAGTGACTGTGACTGAGTGACTGATCAGATGATGATATGTACAACCTCAAAAGTCAATTAATTCATTCATCACAACTGGCTGACTGAGACTAAGACTAAGACTAAGACTAAGACTAAGACTGAGACTGAGACTGAGACTGACTAACTAGCTTGGGCTGACCTGACCTTGCTTACTCAAGACTGGTGATCAGGACCAAAACAGCTTTCTAATCATCACTCACTCACTCATCAAGCTCCTTCGATCCAAGCCACTACATCCATACTCACATCTCGATACCCAATCCAAACTCATCCCGATTCTCATCACACTCTTGTACTCTTGATGACCACCAACTCAATGATTTATCCATCGACTCACAGCCAGCATCCACGTACCATACCATACCACACCATACCATACCACACCATACCATACCACACCATACCATACCATACATAACCTACTCCTCACACTCTAATTCATCCCTTCTCTCCCCTCATCAACATCCATCGACCATCGATCCCATCAGACACCTATATCCATTCATAAATTAATCCAAGAACCCCTACACCCATCGATCTCATCCTCAGCAACTCCAAAAGAGTATGGATGTACTCTATGTATTTACTACATACGTACCCGGATCTTGATCCACTCTAACCTAGTTCATCCTTTCAAACTACCTTCCCTTATTATCCCATCCAACATCTCCCCCCAGTAGCAGTAGTAGTAGTTGCAAATCATCCGACGACCAACTACCCACGTACGTACGTACGTACGTCCACACCACGACGTGTTTATGTACTTGACATCCTTCGGCCGACGACACTGTAAACCATCAAACCGAGCGACACGACAACTTGAGTGTCATGAAGGTTGCGTGCGAGTAGGTCGCACGATGCATAGAATTTCGATGGGAACGTCGATTGGTACGACTGGAGGATGGCCCCCAAAGCTTGGGGACTGAAATTTGGAATTCGAACCGTTGAAAAGGATTCCACACACCCACACACACCCACACACACCCACACACCCACACACATCGGTCTGAACGAAACGTGGGTGCTCTTGAAACTTGGGGAAATCTGGGGAATGAATGGATCGAGAAGAGATATTGAGATCAACAGTTCCTCGAGTATCTCAACTGATATAAGCAATTAAACCAAATCATACAAATCATTGGAAATCTCAGCATTTGATTTCAGTGATCGATGGCATTCAAAACCTTACCATAATAATAATAAAAACATGAATGTCATCAGTTTAACATCTCTGGGTCAAGGTGCACCTTGAAAGTTCAAACTGTCACTACCCATGGGAGGTCAAGACCAACAAAACTGGAGATTGTATAACCTCATGGTGATCTGATCTTTTTCAATGAGGATTCAAAGTTGAAAGTGGGAACATTCTCGAGATTGTTTTTGTTTTTTTTTTTTTTTGAAAGGCAGCAAGGGATTCATCTGGCTCAGGGATCAAGGTTATTGGCCATGGTAATCACCTTGACCATTACAAAGGAATCCATGACCCATCACCATCTTAAAAAATCTCAACCCTCTTGCCTCCCAATCTGACCATGATCCATCGAGTTCAAACTCAAAGATCAAATTATGATCCAAATCCCTCAAAATCATGATTGGGTTCAACACCCTTGAATTCTAACCATCTGTCAAATCCTCTCCTCCTTCTCCCACCACAAATACTTCTGACTCAAGTCCTAGTCCACTTCCCACTCCCAAATCATGAGCACCTCAGGATCTCAATCACTCCACAACCAGCTGACTGGGCCATCACCTCACCATCCAAGCCTTGCCTCTACGTTCTCAAACTCGATGGCAATACTGTTATGATCTCTTCCATCGACCATCATCTTCTCTTTCATCAATCCTTTCCATTTTATCTTCTCTTTTGATTCCTGTTATTTTCCATTTCCTTCTTCTCCCCCCCCTTTTTTTTTTATTCCTCTTTCTTATCAACTCAATTTGATTCAACAACTTTAACTCCCAGCGGTGTAAGTTTCAGTATTGAATTTCTTGGGACTAAAAAAACCAGTAGGCTAAAGATAGGGATTTAAAGATTTGACCAGCTGATTCAAATGTGGGCATAGAGAACAAGAAAGATGAGAAGGATACCAACAGCTAGGACTATGATCAGAGTCAGGACAGCATGAGCAGCAGAGGAGAAGATGAGGCTAGAAGAGATAAGTAGATAGCTTAAATGGACAGGAGTCAGAGTTGTTAGGCCTGATAAATCATACAGATAGGTCTCTTACCAGACAAGAGCATATGGACCATAATTGAGCAACTGAGACAGTAGATCAAGGATTGAGGCAAGATTTGGCTTGTAGAGAAAAAAGGAAAAGAAAAGTAAAAAGAAAGATAGAATAAAGAAAGAGTAGAAAAAAATGAAGAAAGAGATTGATTTGGGTAGTTGTTGTGGGAGGTTATTGGGAGAGAGAGGAGAGTTGATCAAGAAGGAAGAGACAAATTGTGGAAAAGAAAAAGAACAGAAGAGAATGAGAAAGATCTAGAACCAAGTCTTGAGAGTCAGTCTCCTATTGGGAGGGAAAATCCCTCAGAATAGAGTGCTCCCACTGATTTCCAGGGCGCACAGAGTAGTCAGAAAGTAGAGGAAAAACCTATGAGGAGGCAATTCTCAACACTCCCCCATGGCTGGTAAGTGGATCATCTGAGAGTTTATTGGTCTCAAATAGTAAATATTCTTCTTTGTATTGATTCAAGAGAGCTGATCAAGGAAGCCTTTGAGAGGGAGTCTGAAACCATGGATTGACTAGGGATAAGTTCCAGTTTAAACTCCTGATTGGTAAAATCTTCACAAAGACCTTTTGTTTTTTTTATGTCTATAAGTTATGACTTAGAGTGAGATTCAAATTTGTTTATCCTGTCATCCAAGCCCTTGTTGTCTATATACAACTTGGTTTTGAACTCAAAACTTTGATAAATCTCTCATTGATGAGATGTCTGATCCATTTAATCTTGAGATAAAAATCAAGAAGGGCATTCAGTTCCGATTTAGTGGAGGAATAGGTGATGTTGTGTTGTCTAGTTGAGTTCCAGATAACCAAGCTTCCATATTGAAAGATGACATCTCCAGTTTGAGATTTTTGAAAAACAGGATTGTCTCCCCAAGTGGCATTTCTAAAGCTTGAGAGGACTTTCTGCTCAGGATCATATTTGATGTTAAGTTTGAGATTTTTGGTCGTCTTAAGGTATTTCCATACTTTCCCAACCTCCTGCCAGTGACTCATACCAGGTTTAGCCTTGAACCTAGTCAGACTGGATAAAGAGAAGGAGATGTCTGGGTGAGTATACTGTGATAGATGATTGAGAAGGCCAATCATGGATTGGTAGTTGATATTTAGCTGACAGAATTCTGCATGATCATCATCAGAGGTAGGTTTGAGACAAAAGTTTTGGGTTAGTGGAGACATTGTGTCTTTGCAAGATGAAAGGCCAAGCTCTTCCAGTCCTTGATCAATATGATTAGGTTGAATCAGGAGGATTTGATCATCTTTGATCTCCATGAGAATTCCAAGTATGGTGTTAGGTGGATGAGAGGACAAATTCTGGAATTGCCTAAGGAAACTTGATTCAAAGACATCAGAGTTGCCTACATGGATTAGGTCGTCCACCTGGAAGTATAAGATTTCTTTTGTTTTGATATTGAGGTAGAGGCAAGGATCACTGGTCAAGTCTTCATATCCTTGAGACTCAATCCATAACGTGAGGATTTTGTACCAATTCTTGGGAGATTGTTTTAAACCATACAAATATTTTTTTTTTATTTTAGATGAGGAGATTTTTGACTTGATCTATCTGGTGTTCTTATAATAACAGTCTCTTCCAGAGGAGCATGAAGAAATGCACCTTTAACATTGAATTGAGTGAGTTTCATCTTTTCTTTCAAAGCATATACTAGGGCAAATCGTAGAGATGTGATTTTTCTGGTTGGTTCCCAAGTTTCATTGTAATCAACTCCTAACACTTGATCAAAACCTTGAACGCATAAGCAAGCTTTGTATTTGACTGGTTTTCCATGACAATTCTCCTTCACTCTGAAGACCCAAGTCATATTTAGAATATTGTCCGGATTTCCACAATATTCTTCCCAAACATCTTGCAATTCTATACCTTCTAATTTGGTTTCTGTAGCCATCTTCCATTTGGGCCATTTTAGGCACTTGTGTGCGGCTTGATAGGAAGGGGGTTCATAATAATGGTGGAAGCCATATCCTTGAGGTTTCTTGATTTCACGTCTAGGTCTTTGATATGGGGATGTTTTGGGAGTTTCTGCTGGAGTAGGATGACAAGGGGAATTTGGAGCAGATGAATCTGTGGAGTCCACACACTTATTCTACTTGCAATCTGATTCTGATTCAGAAGGGTCTTCTGGAAAATCACAAATTGTATATTGTTTTTCAACAGAAGAGAAGTTGGAGTCTTCAGATTCCAAACTAGCCTGAGAGAAGAGATTGAGTCCAGGAGACTCGAGAAGCAGAAATTGAGAGATAGTATTCTTGAGGAACTGGACATGTTTGGTTTCAACAAAAGCACCGGATAAGCTTAATACAAGTTAAGAATGAAAAATTGGATTAAACCCAACTAAAATTCCTTCTAATCCTCTTTTGTCAAATTTCCTCCCTCTCTGCAGATGATTTCCAAAGTAGATTACCCGCAATCCTACGGGTTTCAAGTAGTTAGTAGGAAGATTCTTTTTGAACATGAGTTCCAAAGGGGAATCAATCATTCCCTTCCCTTGGGATTTGATTCAACATGAAGCAGCAGCTTTGGATTATTATGTGCCAACAGTTCTTAGGTAGCCTGGAAGTGGAGAAAGTTGCTTGTGCAGATTCAAAAATAGTTTGATTGGCTTGTTCCAATCAACCATTATGTTGAGAATGGTAAGGTTCCAACTTGAGTAATTTGATGTGTTTGGACTTGGAAAAGTCCTTCAAAGTTTTGTTGGTGAATTCCATGCCTTGATCTGAGAAAATCTCTGTTGGGTAGTAATTGAGCCATTGTCAGAGTATTGTCTCTATTGCTGTAACAAGCTGTGACAAATACCTGCAAAATAACACAATAACAAGTGTTATATTTCAGTTTTATCTTAATTTCAATGCTTATATCAGTACAACTCAACTAATACTACGGTATTAGGAGCAAAATAGCCACACCTTAAACCTTTATAAAAGGCAAGGGGCCTGGCTTTATATAAATAAAGCTCAAAGGAGATTTGCTTACACCTGGAAGCTCACACCCTTTATAGTAGCCAGAGAGGGCTACAACTCCAAAAAGGACCTTGAACTCGAATTTGAAGTTGTCTTATTGATTGTTGGATTGATGTGATATTAAATTAAAAGGCCCCAGTCAATCTTCTTGATTAAGTTTAATGGGCTTGTTAACTATGCAATATCTGGTTCAAAAATACAATGAGGAAAAGGACTTATAGGGGCAAGACCCTCCTCTTTTATATTAACATGAGTCCTCAGGGGACTCAGGGGACCATCAGGGGAGTAGACCACTGTCCTAGATTTCGTCTCCAGTGGCTCAGAGCCCCTTGTAATATTCCCCAATGAGTAGCAGGAATTACATACTCATTGGGGGTGATTTTCAATGTAAAGTTTAATCTAATCACCCCAACAGGTATCATATAGACTGTAGATCATCCCAATAACTTAATTAGCAGCCAAGTGGAAGCTCTCAGGGCTTCAGAATAAGTATACATCATCATGTAACTCTAAACAGATCTCTCTTGGCATGTGTTTAAAGATTAAGACCATACTCTTAACCATATTATGGCTTATATTAGTATGTACATTCTTGCCAGATGATCCCACAGAGTTTGTATGCCCCAATTGAGTTGAATGGCCTCTGTGTGTACGCTTTTCCAGCCTGTATGGGTTCCTGAAAGTTATCCACAGGCTGGAAGGAGAGAAAAACAGAACATTAATAATAATTTACCCTTGTATGGGTTATGGTAAATGGAATTCATTAAAGAATATTATTTCCACAGAGGGAAATCTTTATGGACTTTCATTGTGCATCAAAATGGACGCATCCTGGTGATTCCAACTCACATTTAAGTTATAAGATCTTCCATAACTTATAATATAATTTATCAAAGTTTTATGTGATAAAATCTAGGTTAAAAACATACTATAAAATAATATTATAAAATATTTGTAAAAATACAAAATGCTTGATAACATCAGAATAGTGACACAATGGAGGCTTGAACACAAGGCCTGGGTGTTCTGTAGGCAGAGCAATGAGTCATTACTTAACCACTGTACTAAGTAGACATATGAGTTGTGCAGACAATTGGTCATCTATATATGTCTCATGGCTGACAGCCATTTATATTCTGTCTCAAGGATATTGATTATAACATCCAGGGTTTCATCTTTAGACAGTAGAGGGAATGCCGCAAGATAGCCAGCAAAATTATCAACAAGGGTCAGAATGTAGCAATGGCCCGCCTTAGATTGAGGAGTAATTTGTCCAATCAGATTGAGGTGAATCCTTTTGAGGGGTTTTGACAACAGTTTCAATGTTGCTGAGAAGGGGGATTTGGTGATTTTGCTTTTCACGCAACTATCACATTGGAAGTTATTTAATTCTTCCTTAGAAAAACAATCCTTCAGAATAGGCTTGAGAGTGGAAATTGCAGCCTGACCATACATCTTATGGAAATCTGATAGAGATTGGGATTCAATAGTAATAGAGCTGGTGGATTGATTTGTGAGATTAACTGAGAGATTATTGCCTGAAACTTGAGGTTTCTTTATTAAAAAGAGGTTATTGTGAATTAGTCCTTTTAGAACCACCTCATTACCTCAAGAGACAGTAAATCAATCTCATTCTTGGAAAAGACTGCATCCCTTCTTTGCTAGAAGACCAGGGCCAATCAGGTTGACCACTATATCTGGAACGTACATGCACTCATCCAAAGTTATGATTGATTCATTCCATTCTAGTCGCACCATACCAGTACCTCAAATTTTCAGGTTAGCTTCTAACTTTCGAGTCTTGATTTCCTCTGGGTCATCCTGGAGATTAATAGACGTAAAGAATTTAAGATTGTTGAATATATGAATATTTGCGTCAGAGTTCAACAAAAGATTTGGAGTATTATTGGAGTTGATCCAGAGCGTGAGCAGTGAATGGTAGTTGATGGTTGGGTTCTTTTTGGTTTTGTTTTTCCATTCATTCTGATGTTTGACCCACCATCCTGGTGAAATTTGAGGATGAAGATGAAAGCAAGATGTCTCTGGATGTGGATCATTTCAATTGTGGTAGCCTTCTATGCATTGGAGTCAAAATTTTTTGTTGTCTTTCTCCATTCTGCCTTTGGTGGCTACTAGAGTGACATCTGGAGCTGATTTACCTATCTTCAGTTGGGCCTTTTTCTCATTATTTTATTGGTTAAAGTGATTAAAAACTACTTCTACCGTAATCAGTTTCTCTACATGCATGATTTGCTGCTTGATTTTCTCCAGAAGGGGGGGGGAATTTAAATATTATGAGATAAGCAAGTATATCTTTTGGCAATTCTATACCCACATTTGCCATACGTTGTAAGACTCCAAACGGTGCTAGGCCGTGGCAGTTCTGTGGAGGGGAAAGGTGCTGTTTAGACTGCCCTCCTGAGTGTTACAAAAATATTTAAATGTAACCAAGATCAAAGTCCAGAACCTGGTAAATGAGGAATCAAGGAGTAAAGGATAAAGATGATAATAGTTTGGTAGCAATGGAACAGCACTATCTGAGACAAGATTATGCAAGGAAAAACTTGAACAAAAGAAGTTAAAGTCCTCTTGGAGTTCAAAGAACAAAAGCTGTTGTATGTAAACAACACCCACAAGCTAATAACTCTGGTCGTCAGCAGAAGATTGGGGATGATCAAATCAAACCCAAGCAACCTCCAGGTTCTCAATGAACCTGCCCAACTCTCCGCAATCAAGCGCTTGAAGGGTACCAGATAACTGAGGGTGGCTGTACAAGACAAAGCACAATGTTTAAGAAGCTCCAAAGCCAACAGTAACAGATTTTGAAGCAAGGATAACCTCAACACTTCTCAAGGGACTCAAGAATAGGCTGGCAAAATGCAACTCCAAAGAAAATAAAGGGAGGTATAACACTCCAGGTCTTTAGCTTAATAAGACCTCTTCAATCAATTGTGATTGGCTCCAGAAAGGTGATCAGGGATCAGGACCCGTATGGTCAGAGAAAGGGATAAAGGAGTGGTATAACACACTCAAAAATTCCAACAGACGGAATTTTTCTTCAACCAGCAAGGCTATTGGTTGGTGAAAAGGATCAGGCCACAGAGGGGCAAAGACTCAGGGTCAAAATGGATCAGGGGGCAATCAAAGATATACCCAGGATAAGGATCAGGATTAAATTTCACAATGATGGGGGGGACACAGGCACACACCCCTATGGATGATTCTATTAGTTGAGGATCTGATGTTCCCTCAAAAAGCAGGGGAGAGTCCCTCTTTTTATAGACAAGAGGCCTATAAGCTATTTACAAGAGAGATTTACAAATGAGAGCTGAATTTTTTTTTTTTTTTTTTTTTTTTTTTTTTTTTTTTTTAAAGGATCAGGATTAAGATCATGAGAAAACAAAAGAAAAAAAAAAAAAAACAGGTACTCGGAGACAAAGAAATCCAAAGGGGGGGATGCCTGTGGGGATCCGACGGGCCCGGCCGACTGCTATGGCCGCGGATGACCGCCGGCCGGTGTCCAAAGGGCATTGGCAACTGCCGAGACCCGCGGATGACCGCCGGCCGGTGTCCGACGGGCATTGGCAACTGCCAAGACCCGCGCGGGCAACCAAAAACGTAAGAGACCCATGGATGACCGCAAGATAGGAGGGGAGGAAGAGAGGTAATCCTAGACTATTGGGCCAAAAGACAGCCCAATTGGGGTGAGGACTAGATTGTGATGCTCTCAAGTTGTGGGAGGAACAATGAGTGAGTCAATGGCCTCCAAAGGCGTTAGGAGGGAAAAATGAGCTGGGCAGGTTTATCTGATTGTCCTTGTGCTTTTCGGAAAGGTTGGAGAGTTGATCAATGGCCTCATGGTGATGATCCAAGTCATGGTCTTGGTCATTCAATGAGGCATGAGACTCAGTTGCAAGATCGTCATTGGGATTGGATTTGTGGTTGGGATGGTAAGGATGGTTGGGATGGGAGAGATAACTTGTGGAGAAGCTTGATTCATGAAAGCTGTTGGGGAGATTATCACCAACAAAGAGTTGACTACGCCAATAACTCTGGACAAGGTTGATGGAGGAAGCAATGACGCTTTGATAACCAGTTGGATGATCCGAGGGACTGACTGGGGGACTAGGATGAGAGCAAAAACTAGGAGGGGTGGTAGATCGGGCTTCCATGGAGGAAGGGAAGGCGGGAGTGAGCGGAGAGGGAAGCTGGGAACTAAATGGAAGCCTATTCCAGATCAAAGATTTTTTTTTTTTTTGATAATGACACCCATGAAAGATGATAAGGAAAAAAATTAAAATCTCTGCCCTGGCCAGGGTGTCCAGGTTGGGGCACCACAACGTGTAAGTGCCTTTTTGGTATTGGTGATGTAACTTTCTATTGCATGTTTGTTGAAAGGAGCATGTAGAAATTGATTGAAGACTTGGGCTCTATTTGCAGTTTTGGATGAGGCAAATCAACGAGTGATCTCGGCCTAGAGCAGCTTAGACAATGATATATTTGTAGAATTGACCACGTTGGCATGAGTGATGCTGTCTAGTTTAGAAAGAATAATTGCTTGGATTTCTCAATCTTGCTTTATCCTTAGTTGGCCAGAATTCCTAGTTATGACATCCTTAATTTCCTTGAGATCAAAGATCATCAAAATCTTGTCTTTCCAAATATAATAATTGTCTTTGTTGAGAGGAGGAATGGCATCAACCGAGGCTTTGAGTGCAACTTGATGGAAATAGTCGTTGGCTCCAACTGGTTTGTTCATTTTTGATTAGCTTGAGTTCTTTGGCTTTTAACCATGTAAGTTTCAGTATTTAATTTCTTGGGACTAAAAACCAGAAGGCTAAAGAGAGGGATTTAGAAATTAGACCAGCTGATTCAAATGCGGGCATAGAGAACAAGAAAGATGAAAAGGATACCAAAAGCTAGGACTATGATCAGAGTCAGGACAGCATGAGCGGCAGAGGAGAAGATGAGGCTAGAAGAGATAAGTAGATAGCTTAAATGGACAGGAGTCAGAGTTGTTAGGTGTGATAAATCATAAGGATAGGTCTCTTACCAGACAAGAGCACATGGAACATAATCAAGCAACTGAGACAGTAGATCAAGGATTGAGGCAAGATTTGGCTTGTAGAGAAAAAAGGAAAAGAAAAGTAAAAAGAAAGATAGAATAAAGAAAGAGTAGAAAAAAATGAAGAAAGAGATTGATTTGGGTAGTTGTTGTGGGAGGTTATTGGGAGAGAGAGGAGAGTTTTTCAAGAAGGAAGAGACAAATTGTGGAAGAAAAAGAACAGAAGAGAAAGAGAAAGATCTAGAACTGAGTCTTGAGAGTCAGTCTCCTATTGGGAGGGAACATCCCTCAGAATAGAGTGCTTGCACTGATTTCCAGGGCACGCGGTAGTCAGAAAGTAGAGGGAAACCTATAAGGAGGAAATTCTCAACAAGCTGTCAACCTCAAACTCTTGCTGAATCCACAACTCACCCAAGTCCTCATTGCTCAGCTCACAACTTTGATTGTCTGGTATGATTTTGTCTCTCCTCTCAATTCATTTTGTAATCATTTCCTTCTTCCTTTCTTCTCTAGTTTTTCAACCTTCCTGACTTCTTGTCTTCAGATTGTACCTAGTCCCTCCAAACTTGAAATACTATCTCAGTAAATTTCATCTCATCTAACATCATCATTGTATACTGAGGATGTTTTGAGAAGCTCTAAAAGCAAACAGGGACTGATTTGAACAAGGATAACCTCAACACTTCTCAAGGAACTCAAGAGTAGGCTGGCAGGATGCAAATTTGAAAAATAGAAGTAGGTATAACACTCCAGGTTTTAAGCTTAATAAAACCTCTTCAATCAAACGTGATTGGCTCTGGAAAGATGATCAAGGAAGGATCAAGACCAGTATGGTCAGAGAAAGGGATCAAAGAGTGGTTTAACACACTCAACAATTCTACAGACAGGATTCTCTTCAACCAGCAAGGCTATGGTTGGTGATAAGGATCAGGCCACAGAGGGGAAAAGACTTAAGGATTAATGGATTGGGGGGCAATCAAGGATATGGCCAGGATAATGATGATGAATTACTATGATACTGGCGGGGGGGACATACCCACACACTCCTATAAATGATTGAAAAAGGTAGGGGAGAGCCCCTCCTGTTATGAGACATGGGTCCCTGTAGACTATTGACACGTGATGACACAGATAGAGTGGAAAAAAAATCAATTGAATTTTTTTTTTTTTGATCATGAGAAAACAAACAACAACCTAAAAAAAATTGAAATAATGAAAAAAAAAATCATGAATGATCAGGAATGGAACAACACCAGCCCATGCCAATGATGGGCACAGGCAGGAGAGTAGCAGATGAGGAGCCATGTGGGAAGGCTTACAGGCCCAGACAAATGCTGGCCCTTGGATGATTGTGCAAGAGCAGAGACCTCAACAAATGAGTGAAGGAACTTGCACTTTTGCCCAAGAGGTGATGGTGAGGGATCAGGTGATGGGGATCAGGTGATAATAGGGGGGCTGGGAGAGGAGATGATTGGAGGAGGAGGGGGCCTTGGGTGGCTGATGATGAGGTGAGGAGGACAGGGTTGATGGCCATCCCCTGGGCCAGGTGCAAAACCAAGCCCAAGCCAAGTTGGTCATCATTGTGGGTATCCAACCCAAAAAAAACTGACCAAAGTTGAACATAGAGAGGGGGATTTGAACACAATACTTGGGTTTTCGAAAACCCACAGAGGCCCTTCCTAGACAACAAGGAGAAGGGAAGGCTGGGAACTGGAAACTAAATAGGGAAACATTCCAGAATTTTTTTTTTTAATGAAATGTGATAGCCATAAAAAATCATATTTTTTTTTTTTAAATTTTCCACAGTTATCCTGAGGTGTTCAGATTTGGTCACCAAAACATTTGATGAGACCATCAATCACATAACTGGTACCCAGGTAGTGGTTTTGAAATCTTGGGAAGAAAGTCATGATCAATCCTTCTAAAGAATGATGTTGCTTATTTTCATGGATTATTGTAAGCTGAGGGAGAGTAATTCCGTTTGAAAGTTTTGTAGAAAAAAAAAAAATTGAGAGGATCCCAAACCAAACACAAAGGATTTTGAAAGTGAGGGTAACCTGCCACACACACACACACAGAGAGAGAGAGATTTGAAGCAAGGTTCAAGGTTTGGAAGGATCCACCAGCATGTAGAATCTTTCAAGTTTTCATCAACTGCCTGAGGATGTGTCACCTTTTCAAAACCTGAGCAAAAGTTCATAAATTTACCACCAAGAGCCATTAATAATCTTCCCTTGAGAGTTAAGATTGAATTGGCCATGAGATCTTGAAGTAGTCTGTTGAGCAACTCAAGAGCATGTGTAGGATTCATAGGTGCTTCATGACAGGTGATCAAAGGATATCTCTTGAGATCTTAATCCTTTTTTTTTGGGGGGGAATGCTCCAATGATTTCAAAACATGGCCTCAATCTCCAAGGGAGTTCAAAAGGGTCAGATGAGTCATTCTTCCATCCAGTTGATCCATTGCTACTATTCCATCTCCAGCACATACAAAAAAGTGGTTCCTGACCCACCAGGCAATCAATAAATCATCAAGAGGGGTGAAAGGAATCAAATGTATGAATTCATATGCTTCTGTTGACTATTCCAAAACATCCTATTTTTTTTTTCATAAATCTGATTCATCCTTACCAGGATTTTTTTCCCCTTCTTTCTTTGTCTTCTTCTTCTTCTTCTTCAGAAAAGAACCACTCCCAGTGGAATGATTCAAACTCCAACCTTGGATCAAAGCTTGAAAAAATCTTGAAGATCTTCTTCAACAGTCTTTCCACAACTCTGGAATACAATTGAGGTGATTCATGTCAAGATTTAACTCTTGAGAAATCTTGGATCTGAAATCCCAGGGTGAATGAAACCTTTGAACATGAATTTAAAGCAATGATTTTATATTCAAAGTGGATTTTCTGGCCAAAAAGTTTTTTGAAAGGTTCAATATTCTCATCTGCCTCTTGCGTTTATTTATTTATTTATTATTATTTTTTTTTTTTTAAAAAAAAATGATGATCAACCTCAAGTAAGCTCATGACAAAACGTGCCCCTCTGAGAGTTGGATAAGCAAATCTATAAACTGGCCTTAGGTTGTCAAATGCAGTATCACCAATAGAATCATTCAACAGAAACCTAAGAAATCACCCTTCTAAATCTGAAGGATCACAAGTTCAAATTCTCCCAATTAGAACAACCACCTGGATAGTGCCTCAATTATACTCTGATTGAATGGAAGGTGAAGGATTGTGGAAAGTCCAAAGGTTTGATTCCTCCTTGAAACACCATTGATTGGATGAATTTGAAATATAATGCAAGCATAGTCCTTCCTTTGAAGAACTTCATCCAGGGCTTCAGCTGACTCAAAAAAAAAATCTGTTGATGGGTCAGGAAGATGATTGTAAAACCTATAGCTTCACATACCTTAACATTCATGCAGTTTAATGTTACTGTGTTCAAAGTAAGGATGGTAAGGAAAAACCCCAGGAATTACCAATGAGGACATTTTGAGGATTCATCCTCAGTGAAACGCTAGTTCTATTCTGGTGTTTTCTATAGATTGGATGACTACTCTAATGTCACGCTTCAAGCTTAAGGATTATTGTCTCTCTCACTTTGACATATCCTTCTGCTCAGTACCATCTAGCTCAGTCCATACTTGTGACACAAAAAGAAGCACAACATCAATGGTGCCTTTTGCTCATAAACTCTGTCTTGCATAACAACCTTCCATTCTTGGAAACTGACTCAGAACCTACTTGGAAAACTTGCAGTTAACTCTACTCAAGTCAAAAATCCATCTGAGCTCTGCTCTTCCACCCTGGGTATCAATAGCCCTCAGGCTCCCATTCCTGGTCATGCACTCTCACTAGCTTGCACCCATGCTGGTTAGCCACACCAACTGTATATTTTGCAGTTGGAATAGTCCCTTACCCTGCATAAGCTACATCCTCATATTTGCATTGTCTCTCACCTCACTCCTTCCTATCTCATCCATTCTGCCCTTGTACCCTCAGACTCTACTGCCTCCCATCTATGTTATCCTTGGAAACGTCTATACTGTTATTGCATTCCCCAATCCGTTTCATGTCATTCATTGCCTCATTGCCTCTTAACTATACTTGGCTGTCCATCAGGTTGTATCTTGTCACTTTGGATTACCTTAAAAAGGCTAAACCACTTGACTGAAGATTGTCTCCTCAGTTAGTTAATTTCATACATTCTCAAATTTTTCTAAATAAATTCATCACATTGGTCTTGGCTTTAGTTTCCTTTCCATTGGAAAAATTCATCCCTCTCATTTTGTGTTGAGTTAACCACCATAAATTCACACTTTGAAGTTAGCTTTGGTGCCTTGCACTCAGTCTCCTTCACACTCACAATCATCTAAGATTGCCCTATAGTACCTGGGGTGGTCATGTGACATCTAACCCCCCAATTGTAAACAAGGTGTAGCAGATTTGGGAAACAAAAAAGTAAAGGGAGCAGGGCATCCTCTTCTATCTAATCAATTTGGTAAGTGACAAAGCCTTATGAGATTTATGAGTGAAAGAAAAAAAAAACTGAAGTGTCTTCATTTCTTGGTTGAGGTGGAAGTAATTCATGTTTCATCAATGTCCTCTGTTAATGTCCTCATTTCCCTTTTAAATTTTTTGACCCTGTATGTGTGTGGTAGTAAAAAAGAAAAATTAAAAAAAAAAATCTTGAACTACATGAGCAATTAGTGCTAATGACATGTGTTGTCAATCTCCTCTGTTACAGTCCTTGTGTCCTTCTTACATTTGTTGGCCATGTATGTGGGTGACAGTACAAAAGAAAACTAATATTGTCAGCTGGCTACTATTCAAAAACAACTGACTAAAGCCCCCAAAAATAAAATACATCAATTAAAAAATAAATAAATGATAAAAATTAAGAAATTAAACCTTAACCTGCAATAAATTTAAGGTACCGCCTATACACCCTACAGCCCTGTTCTACACCCCATAGAGCCCAAAGAGCATCACCATGTGGTGGTGAATAGTATTAAAACAGATAAAACAACAAAGAATCCGGAAAAATGAGCCCTGCACCCCTTTTAAAACAGTATCAAAGGTTGTCAGGGCCCCTGTAAAAGGGCCTGTATGGTAGGTTTGGACCTAAAAGGGTACATGTTAGTTACTGTAAAACCCTGGGAGTGTGTAATAAGGATAAAAAGAGGCCTTTCTTCGTGCTAGATATCTCACAAGGTAACAAATACCCATAAAACACCCCCCTTGTGTCACTGGTAACTAAAACTGTACGTAACTAAACATTACTTGGAGTGTACTGTCCAATTAAGTGACTGTAAAACATCCCAATATGGACAAAAGAGCCTCAGACTCGTAATTTTCTTGCAGAATGAGGTCCCCAGAGCATTTGTTCAAGCCCCTGGCATCAGAAAACCATGGCTTATATTTAAAAATATTAATTTAATACTACTTCTTTGGTACATACAATGAGGTCATTAAGAGTACAGAAACATGTATCAAGCCCCAAGTTTGATGATATAGGGCTTCCTGTACCTCTTTAGTGAACAGAGAAGGTCTACAAAAATACACTGATGGCTAACTGGCCTCCAAAATAGCCTGAGTCACCCTCCTGTGGCTTCAATTGAATACCTTCTTTGGTAGATACAATGAAGTCATTAAGAATACAGAAACATGTATCAAGCCCCAAGTATAATGAAATAGGGCTTCCTGTACCTTTTTAGTGACCAGAGAAGTTCTACACAAGAAAAATGATGGCTCCCTGGACTCAGAACTAGTCTGACTCACCCTCCTGTGGCTTTAATTGAATACCTTCTTTGGTAGATACAATAAGGTTGTTAAGAATACACAAACATGTATCAAGCCCCAGGTATGATGACATAGGGCTTCCTTTACCTCTTTAGTGACCAGAGAAGGTCTACACAAGCACACTGATGGCTCCCTGGCCTCAGTACTAGCCTGGTTCACCCTCCTTTGGCTGGTAAAAGGGCTGTACCATGAGGGGACCAAAACAATATAAATAAAGGCTCTTCCCCCAGCCATTTCTAACTCATTCATCCAGTCATATAGTCATTATTACTTCCAAGAGTTTTGTCCTCAAGCAATCAAACCCTTATAAGAAATAAGTGTGTGATCCTGGACCACTTTCTGATAAAATTATAGACAAAACTCTTGAATCATTACCTATTGGCCAAAATCAATGTCCAACCATTCAGCCTGCCTCAGCACCAGCTTCCAGCATCCTGAATCCCTGCATATTGGCCCATCCATCAAGAACAAGTCCGGATCTAGGCCTAGTAAGTGATCTTGCTGACTTATATCCCTTTTTTTAGGTTCTGCATAACCCAAACCCCAAGGAAATTACACACAACCTTCTTGAAAGAAGTCCTTGTAAACCCCACAGGCACCATAATTGCACCTATATTGTCCTTAACAGACATATAACTGTGTTCTGGAGGGTTCAAAAACCCCATTAAGTTCTTGTCCCCTCCTTTTAAGTTTATTTTCTTTAAATTTATAAATATACTTAACCCTTTTAGCCAAAATATATCTCTGGCATTTTTTAACATTTTTACTCTAAACTTTTCATCAACTCTAGTAGCTAGAAGGAGCTAGGTCCTTGGAATCTAGTAGGCTGATGATTGGGGGTCTGGCCTGGAAATAATTGATATAATTATTGATCCTGTGCCATTTTTAAGCATTTTTATAATTTTTCATAAAATCAACCAAAAAAAAAAATTCCAAAAAATCATTATAAATTACCAAACTTTAAAAATACTTAAAAAGTAAAATATAAATCTGAAAAATTATTTTCTGATATTTTTCCGTACTCCTTAATCTGCAGTTGACTTGAAGATCAACGCACAACTTATCAAATACTATCTTAAACTCCTAAAACTCCAAAAAGAGGAGTATATCAAAAATTACAAACCAACTGATTGGGAACTTCTATCTCCTTTAGAACAGAAGAAATTGATTGCTCTCCACTCAAAAATCAGAGACAAACAAGAATTTGAAGAAAGGTTTTGTGTCAACCTCATCTTGAAGTATCATAGAGATTGGGCTAAGCCTTAACCTCCTGCTCACATCAGATTCAAGTTATTAAAAAGTGAGATTTTTTCTGAAAATTTCTTTAAGCATTTTTTTATTACAAAATGACGTATAAATTCTATATCTGGTAATTTCTAGTTTCTGGACCGCCCAATGCTCCATCAACTTCAACTGCTGCCACTGATGAAGTAGCAGCCCCACCAGTTACCACTCCAGTGATAGTACCCAACTACCCTGTCATAGAAGCTCCCATCCAAGCTAGGTCCCCAATCAGAGAAGAATCTGTAGCCACTCCAAACTCAGAGAGTAAGCCATATTATCTCACTTATTTTAAGCATTTAGATAATTTACTTATTTCTTTTAATAAAAATTTCTAGACTCAGAGGACCAGATGGATGCTTCAGCTCTCTCACCCACTCCAGAGCCAAGCGCAATAATCCATCTGTTGCAAAGAATGAAAGACTTGGGTATCCAGCCAATCCAGAGGATCCCATCCCCAGCTCCTCTTCCCAGCTCCTCCTTTCAAGCTCCTTCTCAATGAAAGCAAGAGAATTCCTTGAAAATTCTAATCAAGGAACACATATCCTTGTGGCAAAAGGTAATGCAAGCAAAGAAAGAGGCCAATGTGAAGATCCAGGTATTTTGTTGCAGGCTGGTCCAGATTTCCCAAAAAGCTTTTCAAAAGTTCATAGCCAAGCAGGAGCTAGAAGAGTACGTGAAGGGGTGGAATCCTTGGGACCACCTCAAGAAAATCTAGCCTCCTCCCAAAAAAAAGGGAAAGGTAAAATCCTCTTACCAGAAGAGACCAAAGGAGGATTTCAACAATCAAAAGAAATGGGTAGAAGTGAGAGCTCTGGATCAAGCATTAAAGGGGGCTTACAAGAGCTAGTTGTAGATAGTTCTTTTTCCAAAAGTCTTAGAAATAACTTGAGTGCTTTAGATAATAATATCTGTTTGTGCCTCCAAAAGATCCACCCACTGGAGGAAAAATTGAGTAGCCCTGAGTACATCCTTGAGTTGAACATGGTAGTAACTACTTCCCTTATAAGAAATTGAGTGTCCTCTGATCTCCAAGAGATCAAGACTCTGATCTTGGAAGAAAGAAACAAGAACAGGATTAATTATGAGAAGTCCATTTCAGCCTTGAGAGAAGATGTAATTTGACATAAACCTTAAGCTAGTAATGACTCCCTTAAAGAAACACTAAGAGAGGATAGGAACCAGCTGGAGAACTCTATAAATGAGCTCAAAACTCTAATGGATGTGAAGCTCAATATGATTAAGAATGATATCAGAGATGTAAAATTATCCCAGATTTTGCAATCTGAAGCTGTTAACCATTCTGAGCGGCACATGCCTCCTCCTAGGTTCAATCTTGCCCCCTTGCCCAGGAACTATTCTCCTGACATGGAACAAGCTGTTAAGCTGCTTCCTCCTATCACAGATTGACCTAATTTTTCCAGAGAAGGAGAATATGATCATATAAGTTTCATGAAATACATCAATCACCATATTATTTCTTCAGGCTTACCAGAGAACATAGCCCAAGTAAGATTACCCAGACTCTTTGAAGGGGTTGCATTGGATTGGTTTATCTCCAAAAGAGAACAAGTAGGAGATTTACCATGGGACAAAGGGAAAGAACTCATCAGAGAACAATTTGGTTCTTGAGTTTGGAAGAAGAAAACACTCAAAGCCTTTGAGCAAGATTTCTTTGATCCGGTTAGAAATCACCCTCACCAATGGTGCTTGAACCAGAAGAAGAGGATTGACTGTGTCTACCCACAGGCTTCTGTAGAGGAGATAAATTAGAGATTGCTAGGAAAATGCAAAGGACACCTAGAACATAATTTCCAGTGCAGAATACCCATTAAAAATCCTAGAGACAGACCTAGAGAGACAAAAGAGGTTAGTAAAGAATTGGTGTTAGCTTCTTGCCAGGGGAATGCTGTTGTCAAAGCCAACTCCTCTCTTGAATGTTGGAACTGTGGAGAGAAGGGGAAAATATGACCTGACTGTCCTCATCCTAGGAGAAAGATAAATAATATCAACACTGAATCCAATAGTGGAGAGGAAGGCAATGGCTTAGACCTGGTCATCCAACAACATGAGGAAGAACCAGACTCATTTCTGGTCAATAACATCTCAGGAGATATAGGTTCTAAAATAGAGATTAACCATGTTAAAGGAGAGTCCCAACTACCTCAGAAGTGGGAAAAATATGTGAATTTAGATCACATCTCTGATGCCAAAAATTTGACAGTGAAACCAGTCACCGGCAGGAGTTATACTTTAGGTAAAAACTGCTTTGCCACAGATCTTTTTGAAAGGAAACCAGTCAGATTTCTGCTTGACAGTGGAGCCTTCTGCTCATACACTAGTATTAATTTTCTCAATAACCACTACCCCAAGTGGAAGGAACACTTGCTACCTGTGTCCAAAGCCAGGTTCAGTAGTTGCAACTTGGTTATGGAAACCTTAGGGGTTTTAAATATGCCTATTTTTTCCCTCACATTAAAGGATCCATAAGGCTTCAACTCAAATTTTTAGTCTTGAAAAATAAACTATTTGACTACTTGATACTAGGTAATGATGCCTTCTGCTTGTATGGGATAGATATCATCCAGAGCAAGGACAGATGCTTCACCATTTGAGGAGAATGGAAGAAGAAATTCCAGATCTGTCAAATATCAACCTCCATGGAGAACAAACCTCTAGAGTCCTTCAAAAATGAATATTTCTTGCAAGCCTCTCTTAATGATCAACTCACATCTGATCAAAAAGACGACCTAGTCAACTTGTGTTTTGAAAACATGGGTGCCTTTTGCACCAAAGATCATCCCATAGGTAATATCAAGGGGCACAACTTAGTATTAACTCTGACTATAGAAACTCCTTTCCCCCCATTTTGAGGAGACCTGCTTACCCTGAAAGCCCTAAATCCCAAGTGGCACTGGAGGAACACATAACTGAGCTCATGGAGTTGAGAGTCCTTAGGAAAGTGGGGCATAATGAGCAAGTAGAAATCAACACTCCTGTCACCATAGCCTGGCATAACAACAAGTCCAGGATGGTTGGAGATTTCCAAATGTTTAACAACTATACCAAAGCAGATTACTATCCAATCCCTAGGATAGACCACTCTCTCCATAATCTTTCCAAAGAAAAGTATATAACCACAATGGATATGTTGAAAGGCTTCCATCAGATACCCATTGAAGCTAACAGCAGGAAGTATATGAGGATTATCTGTCACTTAGGCATCTATGAGTAGCTAAGAATGCCTTTTGGGATAAAGAATGCTCCATCTCATTTTCATAGGATGATGGACACAGTATTTGGAACTTTCATCCGGCAAGGTTGGATGATGGTTTACATTGATGAAATTATCATCTACTCAGATTATTGGGAAACTCACCTAGAGAAGATAGGTCTTGTAATGAAAACTGTAGCAGATGTTTGACTAAAGATATCTATGAATAAATGCAAATTTGATTATGCTGAACTAAAAGACTTGGGACACTTAGTCTCAGGACTATCTTTAGCAGTAGATCAGAATAAGGTTGCTGCTGTAATCAATAGGCCAATGCCTCAAAATAAGCCTGAATTAATCTCATTTGTCTGCTTCTGTAGTTACTATTGGCAGTTCATACCCAACTTTGCTACCATAGCTAAAAACCTGTATGAGATATGTAACAAGACTTCTATATTTGAAATGACTCATGAGAGATTGCAGAGCTATGAAACTTTGAAGAAATCCATGACTACCGCCCCTGTCCTAACTCAACCTGACTACTTTGAGCCTTTGAGATTATACATCAATGCCTGTCTTGATGGGCTAGGAGCTGCTCTTCACCAATTAAAAGTACAGAATTATGTCCCCCTGGAAAAACCTATCCTATTCATATTTAGACAGACTAAAGATACAGAGAAAAGGTATGGAGCAAATCAGATGGAATGCCTAGCGTTGGTCTGGTCCTTAGAGAAACTGCACCATTACCTAGAAGGAAGTACTGTTGAAGTAATAACAAGCTTTATGGCAGTAAGAACGCTCATCAACATGAAAACTCCTAACCACCACATGCTTAGGTGGCAAATAGCTATCCAGCAGTATAGAGGAAAGATGAAAATCATGCACAAACCTGGAACCAAACACCAGAATGCAGATGGACTCAGTAGATGGGCTCTCCCTAATGACCCTAGTAACCCTGCATATGACCCAGATGAGAATGATATCTTCCCAATGTGAGGGATCCATGTCTGTGATCTAGACCTAGCTTTCTTTGATTCCATCCAAGAGAGCTATGACCCGGAGCACCTCAAGTTACTGGAGATCATGAAAAGCAAGAATCCCTCTAATGAGTTAATACAGAGTTTACAAAAGGAACTCTCCATTCCTTATGAAGAAGGTAGATTCTCAAGCTTAGATGGTTTGTTATACTTCCGTCATAAACACTTAAGTGTGATATTCCTCCACTCAGAAACCCAAATTAAAACTATACTGCATGAATGCCATGATAACTGCGCCTCATGACACTTCTCATTAGATAGGACTATTGAAAAGGTCAAGCAGACAGCCTGGTGGATTGACTGGAGAGAACAAACCAATGACTACGTCAAGTCCTGAAACAACTGTCAGAGAACTAACAGACAAACAGGAAAGAGATTTGGTCTTCTCCAGAAGATGTCAGAACCCACTAATAGATGGGAAATAATGAACATGGACTTTGTCACTGGTTTACCGCCAGGGGGACCATGTTCCTATAACTCTGTGGCAGTGATTGTAGACAGATTCTCCAAGAGAGCAAAGTTTATGAACAATCACAAAGAGCTATGGAAGTAGCCCTGCTTTTCTGGAACAGAGTCATGGCTGACATTGTAAGACTCCAAATGGTGCTAGGCCATGGCAGTCATGTGGAGGGGAAAGGTGCTATTTAGGCTGCCCTCCTGAGCATTACAAAAATATTTCAATGTAACCAAGATCAAGGTCCAGAACTTTCAAGTGAGGAATCAAGTGGTAAGTATAAAGTTTGAGAATAGTTGGTAGCAGTGGAAACAGCACTATCTGAGGCAAGATTGTGTGGGAGATATTTGAACCAAAGAAGATTCAAGTTTTGTTTAAAGTTCAAAAGAACAAAGCTGTTGTATGTAAACAACACCCACAAGCTAATAAATCTGGTTGTCAGCAGAAGATTGGGGATGATCAACTCAAACCCCAACCAACCTCCAGGTTCTCAATGAACCTGCCCAACTCTCTGCAATCAAGCGCTTGAAGGGTACCAGATAACTGAGGGTGGCCGTAAAAGACAAAGCACAATGTTTTGAGAAGCTCTAAAAGCAAACAATAACTGATTTGAACATGGATAACCTCAAAACTTCTCAAGGAACTCAAGAGTAGGCTGGCAGAATCCAACTTTGAAAAAAAAAGAACAGAGGCATAAAACTCCAGGTTTTAAGCTTAATAAAACCTCTTCAATCAAACGTGATTGGCTCCAGAAAGATGATCAAGAAAGGATTGGGACCAGTATGATCAGAGGAAGGGATCAAAGAGTTGTGTAAAACACTCTAGAATTCCAACAGAAAGAATTCTCTTCAACCAGCAAGGCTATTGATTGGTGATAAGGATCAGGCCTCAAAGGGGAAAAACTCAGGATGAAATGGATCAGGGGGAAATCAAAGTTATACCCAGGATAATTATTATTACAATGATAACTGGGAGGGAAGATGCACAAATTCCCATGGATGATTTGGAAAAGGGTAGGGGAGAGCTGGGGGAGGACCTGATGGATAGCAATTTCCATTGATGTCAACAACAATTCTGGCCCCGGAAAGGGTTGAGCCAAGCCAAGCCGGCCTTTACCTGTGTAAATTTGGCAAAGACAGGACCAAAGCAAGGAGGACAAGGATTGAAAAAAAGACCTGGGGAGTTAAAAACCCTAGGAACCCATCACTAAACCACTGGGAGATGGGGAAGCTGGAGGATCTGGAGGCTGAAGGGATCTGATTCAGGAAAGAGAAATTTGATTTTTTTTTTGGATGATAAAAGATAGCTTAAAAAATCATAAAAAATTCTAAAATTTTCTGCACAGGTCCTGAGGTGTCCAGATTTGGTCACCACAACGTAGGTATGCCAAAAATCATAATCAGCAACAGAGAACCAAATTTTACTTCTGAATTCTGGAGGGTCCTTCATGATATGTTGGGAACTAAATTAGCTTTCTCTACAGCCTATCATCCCCAAAGTGATGGTCTAGCTGAAAGAATGATTCAAAATTTGGAAGAAATGCTAAGAAGGTTTTTCTCTTTTTGTTTAGAGCTTCAAAACCATGATGGGTATACGCATGACTGGGTAAGTCTCCTGCCAGCCCTAGAAATAGCTTACATTAGAAGTATGCACTTGACTACTCAAGAAGTTCCTTATATTCTAGAAAGAGGATGGGTACCTATATTTCCTAAAGAAAGCATCAACCAAAACCTTGTCAATTTCCACCAAACAACCTTGGAATTCAAGAAAATGTTGGACAAAGCTAATCATCATGCCCAAGAATGTGTTCAGAGAGATGTTGAGTATAATAAGACTAGGTGGGACAAAAGCCACAAGGAACCTGACTTTAAAGTAGGGGACAAGGTCTTACTATCCATGGTGAACTTCAACAATCTAGGAGGTAATAAAAAACTTAAGCCAGCCTTTGTAGGCCCTTTCTGCATAAAAATTCCCCATGGAAAGAATGCGGTTGAAGTTATCCTTAGTGAGGAATTGTCAAAGAAACACCCAAATTTTCCGGTTAGTCTGATTAAGCAATATAAACCTAGAGAAACTGAAGGCCCACCTGCCCAAAATATTCCCTTAGAAATCCCACAGGAAGGGAGCAAGAGCAAAGTAAGTAAAATCCTCAAAGAAAAGAAGGAAAGAGTCAATGGAAAGGATGTCAGGCTATACCTTGTCAGATTCAGAGGAGAATCAGCAGACAAGGATGAATGGCTACCAGAAAGTAACATAACAGATGGCCCATCTTTCTGAGGAATTTCAGAGCTGCAAAAAGGAAAGATTGAAATATCCACCAAAGAACCTCTTTTACCTGTTTCTCCTCCCAGAATTTCTGTTGGGTACACCTATTTTGAAAGGGGGGAATGTCAGCTGTCTGCTATTCAGAAACAACTGACTAAAGACCCCAAAAATAAAATAAATCAATTAAAAATAAATAAATAATAAAAATCAAGAAATAAAACCTTAACCTGTAATAAATGTAAGGTACTGCCTATACACCCTACAGCCCTGTTGCACACCACATAGAGCACAAAGAGCGTCACCATGTGGTGGTGAATAGTATGAAAACAGATAAACCAACAAAGAATCCGGAAAAATGAGCCCTGCACCCCTTTTAAAACGGTATTGAAGGATTTCAGGGCCCCTGTAAAAGGGCCTGTATGGTAGGTTTGGACCTAAAAGGGTACATTTTAGTTACTGTAACACCCTGAGAGTGTGTAATAAACATAAACAGACCCTGAGAGTGTGTAATAAGGATAAACAGAGGCCTATCTTTGTGCTAGATAGCACAAAAGGTAACAAGTACCCATACAACACCCCCCTTGTGTCCCTGGTAACTAAAACTTTAGGTAGGTAAACATTACTAGGGGTGTAATGTCCAATTAAGTCACTCTAAAACATCCCAATATGGACAAAAGAGCCTCAGACTCGAAATATTCTTTCAGAATGAGGTCCCCAGAGCATGTGTTCAAGCCCCTGGTATGGGGAACCATGGCTTATATTTGAAAATATCTAAAAATATTAATTTAATACTACTTCTTTGGTAGATACAATGAGGTCATTAAGAGGACAGAAACATGTATCAAGCCCCAATTATGATGAAATAGGGCTTCCTGTACCTCTTTAGTGACAAGAGAAATTCTACACAAACACACTGATGGCTACCTGGCCTCAGCACTAGCCTGAGTCACCCTTCTGTGGCTTTAATTGAATACCTTCTTTGGTAGATACAATGAGGTCATTAAGAATACAGAAACATGTATCAAGCCCCAATTATGATGACATAGGGCTTCTTGTACCTCTTTAGTAAATAGAGAAGGTCTACACAAACACACTGATGGCTCCCTGGCCTCAGTACTAGCCTGAGTCACCCTCCTGTGGCTGGTAAAAGGGCTGTACCATGAGGGGACCAAAATGATATAAATAAAGGCTCTTCCCCCAGCCATTCCTAACTCATTCATCCAGTCATATAGTCATTATTGCTTCAGATAGTTTTTTCCTCAAGCCATCAAACCCTTATAGGAAATAAGTGTGTGATCCTGGACCACTTTCTGATAAAATTATAGACAAAACTCTTGAAACATTAACTTTTGGCCAAAATCAATATTCAACCATTCAGCCTGCCTCAGCACCAGCCTCCAGCACCCTGAATCCCAGCATATTGGTCCATCCATCAAGCATAGGTCCGGAGCTAGACCTAGTAAGTGATCCTGCTGACTTATACTCTTTTTGTAGGTTCTGCATAACCCAAACCCCAAGGAAATTACACACAACCTTTTTTAAATGAGTCGTTGTAAACCCCACAGGCAGAATAATTGCACCTATATTGTGCTTAACAGAAATATACCTGTTTTCCGGAGGTTTCAACAACCCCATTAAGGTCTTGGAAAATCCTTCTAAGTTGATTTTAATAAATATATAAATAAACTCACCCCTTTTAGCCAAAATATATCTCTGGCATTTTTCAACATTTTTACTCTAAACTTTTCATCACCTCTAGTAGCTAGAAGGAGCTAGGTCCTTGGCATCTAGTAGGCTGACAAATATATACATAAAAAGAAGTAGTTGAAAAGCATCAAAAAGGAATAAACACAAGCCTTACATATGTATATACATCACCCAAATCTAAATCCATAAAAACAAGTAGTCAAAAAGTATCAAAAAGAAATACACACAAGCCTTACATATGTATATACATCACCCAAACCTAAACCCACACAAAGAGGTAGTTGAAAATTATCAAACCTTACAATATATCTGCATACACACATTAGTTGAAAAAATCATCCTGAAAAAAAATACAGCAGACAGAGAAAAAAAAAGAAGCAGACGGAGGAAAAAAAAAGTGGCTGACAAAAAGGGGGCCAAAAAAAAGAAAAAAAAAAGAAAAAAAAAGGGCCAGAAAAAGAAAAAGAAAAAAGAAAAAAAAGGGCCAAAAAAAAAAAAAAAAAAAGAGAGAGAGAGAGAAAAGAGAGGACTGAACTGGACGCCAGGGGTGAACCCTTAGATTTCATAGAACAAGGCCAGCTAGTAAATTTCTTTTGAGGGAGTTCTCCCAAGGAGGCTGATGTTAATATTTTGCAACCCTCAAAAGAAGCAATCTTTTCATATTTATCAATTATTGAATCAAATCCAACCAACTGCTGGATTTGAAAGATGGATGATTGATCCGGATTTCAAATCCAAAGAGATCCCCCTCCCTACCTGCAACCCAACCAACAAAAAATGGATGGGTTGGGTTGAAGTAGAGAATCATAAAAATCTACAAAATTTGAGTGGGTAGAGAAAAATAATGAGACTGATTGACCTAGGGGGTGGGTTTGAAACCACTGACACTGTTGTTTAAGCTCATTTCAGGAGGGAGGGTTGGGCTCAGGGTTTGATCTTGCACAAGATCAAACATGACTCAACCTTAGTTTTGGGTTGGATCTGTTTTGAGTCTACAAGAAACATGATGGTGTTGAGGGGAGATGTCAAGGGCAAAGGGTGGGGGATAAGTCCATAGTGGGCAGATCAAGGTTGGGAGGATGTGTGAATGTACATACCTGACCCTCCCTCAGGTTTTTTGGTCTGGAAAAAAACCTAGGATTGTGTGCAGGTTGGCCTATGGGAGACCTAAAACCTTCAGAAGGATCATCTACCATCACTCAGACTGAAGTTGATGAGTGGATGCCAAACAGCCACCATGAAAAGCTAACCAACCATTGTATGCCTTCATGAATATCCAAGATTCTCATGACGGTTCATGACCATTTGTGTGGGTACACATTCACACCCTAAAGAAAGTCAGTTTATTTTCAGGCATAAATTTCAAGCTACATCCATGGTTCCAAAAAAAAATAAATAAAAAAAGAAATAACAAAAAAATTGGCATGTATTCAAATTTTTTGGTTGATGGGATTAGATAGTTCAGAATCTGTACTTCAATTATACAAAAATTAAAGATTTTTTTTTTGAAATTATCAAAGCATCAATTTTCAAGAAAAATCTTCAAGTAAAAAAAAGAAACTGTCAAAAAAACATGCCAGAGGGAAAAAAAAGAAATAAATTTGAAGAATTCTGAAACTTTGAAATGATTCTTGTTCTTGGTGAACCTAGGGTGTGAGTGAGGATCAGAAGGAATGATTTTGATGAGAGAAATATTGATATTGAGAGTTTCCAGATAAAATCATGAAGGATCAATCATTATGGATGTTGGTTTTTTTCAGTTCCTTGGTCATGAGATGGTGATGATCCTTTTGAGATAGGTATATGGTCAGAAGAAATGGAAGCCTCTTAAAAAAATGTGTATGCACGCTTTTTGGGAATTTGATCATCACATTCTTTGTGACTTCTAATCCCTTTCAGCTTCATGCTTGAGGTTATATTTTTCTGAAATTGATGTTGAGTTGGGCCAATCAGAATTGTTTTGAAATTCATTCCAGCCATCAAAACCCTACCCTCCTCTGATCAATCAAACATACTATCAAGCTTCTGAAACAAAAACACATTTCCCCAAAAGAAGAATATGTATCCAAAAGGAGAAAACCATGAATCAGAACCAACAATGGAAGAGTGTGATCTCAAAAAACAATAATAATAACGGTAATGTTAAATTCACGGCTCCAGTTGTGTGGGAGCCGTGTATGTGGCTCCAGTCATGTGGGTGCCGTGTAGGGCCCCACACAGCCTGTGGGAGTTGTGTAGGGCCCCTCAACACATGGGGGCCAATACACTACTCCATATAATTTATGATTTATTATTTATTATTATTTATTATTTATTATTTATTATTTATTATTTATTCTTTATTATTTATTATTTATTATTTATTATTTATTATTTATTATTTATTATTTATTATTTATTATTTATTATTTATTATTTATTATTTATTATTTATTATTTATTATTTATTATTTATTATTTATTATTTATTATTTATTATTTATTATTTATTATTTATTATTTATTATTTATTATTTATTATTTATTATTTATTATTTATTATTTATTATTTATTATTTATTATTTATTATTTATTATTTATTATTTATTATTTATTATTTATTATTTATTATTTATTATTTATTATTTATTATTTATTATTTATTATTTATTATTTATTATTTATTATTTATTATTTATTATTTATTATTTATTATTTATTATTTATTATTTATTATTTATTATTTATTATTTATTATTTATTATTTATTATTTATTATTTATTATTTATTATTTATTATTTATTATTTATTATTTATTATTTATTATTTATTATTTATTATTTATTATTTATTATTTATTATTTATTATTTATTATTTATTATTTATTATTTATTATTTATTATTTATTATTTATTATTTATTATTTATTATTTATTATTTATTATTTATTATTTATTATTTATTATTTATTATTTATTATTTATTATTTATTATTTATTATTTATTATTTATTATTTATTATTTATTATTTATTATTTATTATTTATTATTTATTATTTATTATTTATTATTTATTATTTATTATTTATTATTTATTATTTATTATTTATTATTTATTATTTATTATTTATTATTTATTATTTATTATTTATTATTTATTATTTATTATTTATTATTTATTATTTATTATTTATTATTTATTATTTATTATTTATTATTTATTATTTATTATTTATTATTTATTATTTATTATTTATTATTTATTATTTATTATTTATTATTTATTATTTATTATTTATTATTTATTATTTATTATTTATTATTTATTATTTATTATTTATTATTTATTATTTATTATTTATTATTTATTATTTATTATTTATTATTTATTATTTATTATTTATTATTTATTATTTATTATTTATTATTTATTATTTATTATTTATTATTTATTATTTATTATTTATTATTTATTATTTATTATTTATTATTTATTATTTATTATTTATTATTTATTATTTATTATTTATTATTTATTATTTATTATTTATTATTTATTATTTATTATTTATTATTTATTATTTATTATTTATTATTTATTATTTATTATTTATTATTTATTATTTATTATTTATTATTTATTATTTATTATGTCAACTTGATTTTAGTTTTTTAGAGTGCTGCACAACTCAAATGGGAAGTGTAGCATTCAACACAGCCTCTTTGAGTTGTGTAGCTTGCCACACGGCCCATTTGAGCCGTGTAGCATGCCACACGGCCCATTTGAGCCATGTAGCATGCCACATGGCTCATTTGAGTTGTGTAGGGTGCCACACGGCCCATTTAGCCATGTACACAACCCAATGAGCCATGAATTTAAAATTTCCCTAATAATAATAATAATCACTCACCATGGTTTTTTTGTGAATTAATCAAGTAGTCAGACATCAAAATCAAAAACCAATTTGGTGAACATGTGGCAATGGGTCAATCAGAGTGGGAGACCGTTGTAGAGACTCCTGAGTGATTATGTAAATGATTTAGCAAAAAGCTTGCTGGCAGTCCTTGAAGGGGAATTTAGTATTACTTCTACTCCTTTAGAGTATTAGTAACACTAAGAGTGGTTTTGAATTGCCTGCCCTTCTAGTACTATAGTAAGTCTGCACAATAATTTATTTAAATTAATGGCTGGTTTCTTTGAGACTTAGTATAGGTCTCAGATCAGATCTTGATTGGTTATTAATTGTTATTGGTAGGGTTGTTGAAGAATGGACCAGATGTATTGGCTTATTGGTTAGTGGTTGATCAGATATGTGTGATCTTTAACCAATATCCCAATATTAAAGGGTTCAAGGGTTTTATCAAAGGGGTGGTTCAGGAGAGGACCCAAGGATGGGTTTACCCACAGGGGGCTGGGTAGAGGAAAAAAAAGGGTTGGAAGTCCCTTTTTGTTGTGCTATCTTTCCTTGTAAGGGTAATTATTGAGTGATGGGTGGTTTCCTTTAATTTGGTGCTGAATAGTTCAGGTCACAGAAGAACCCTTATTCAAAGCACCTAATGGGCTGGTTTCAATGGTTGATGAGGTTATAGAATTGGTCTTTGATTTCCTTTTTTTTTTATTGTTACACTGACAATCTCCTTTTTTTTATATCTGGGTAGGACCACAGATGATTGGGTGGTAATTGGATGATGAGTAGTTGATGAGTGGGTGGAGCTCCTGGATGGTGGATGATGATGGTGATGGTAGTGGGGGATAAAACCTGGATAGGGCAGAGAGGCCCTCCTTAAATAGAAAATCTGATCCTCAGGGGATGCTCAGGGCTGCCCCTGAGGGTGCCCTGGGGCTTCCCCTGTTACAGTGGGATACAGGTACATGAGACATTTTAGCTGGTTGGGAAAATCTAATACAGTTACATGAGGCATTTCTGCTGGTTGGGAAAACCTAATACAGTTACATGAGGCATTTCTGCTGGTTGGAAAGAGGTTGTACTGGGGTTACATGCAGGCACTTGCCTACATTAATTGCTGTGTAGTGCTGGGTTGAATTTGTGCTGTGGTGAACTGGTACTGGTGGGTTGTTTGGATCTACATGGTCCTAGCTGCCTGCATATATTGCTGGGTAGTCCTGTGGTATTTTCACTGGTGGTTGTTTGGTTACACATGGCCCAGACTGCCTGCATACATTGCTGGGTAGTCCTGTGGTGCCTGTACTGGTGGTTGTTTGGATCTACATGGCCCTAGCTGCCTGCATATATTGCTGGGTAGTCCTGTGGTATTTGTACTGGTGGTTGTTTGGTTACACATGGCCCCAGACTGCCTGCATACATTGCTGGGTAGTCCTGTGGTGCCTGTACTGATGGTTTTTTGGATCTAAATGGCCCAGACTGCCTGCATACATTGCTGGGTAGTCCTTTGGTGCCTTGTATTGCTGGGTGTTTGGTTACACATGCTACTGGCTGCATAAATTGCTGTGTGGTGCTGAGGGTTGTTGGTACTGGTAGTTTATTTGGTATCACATGCTACTGGCTGTATGTACTGGTGGTTATTTGGTTACACATGGCTTAGACTGCCTGCATAAATTGCTGGGTAGTCCTGTGGTGCCTTGTACTGCTGGTTGTTTTGGTTACACATGGCCTTGCTTATGGTTCTGAGTATACAGGTGAGGTGATTGGTTGTATGTTTGGTTGAGGTGTTATGTTGGGATGTTACTGGTATGTCTTTAGGGATTCCAAGTATACCCATATGGCCTTTCACTAGTTTGTGATACCTGGGTGTGATATGAGCTGTCCACAATTTATTTTGGCTGTATCTTCTAAACCATGAGAGATAGAGGGGTAGTTTGGCTGGGTGAGTATGGGTTATTTTTGGTGTAGAATCCATTTCTGAGGTTAAATTTATGATTGGGATTATATTTATACTAGAAAATTGAGTCTGATGGCTATAGATTAGGTTTGGTCTACCACACCGTAGATGGGCTGGTCAACACTCCCACTGGTCATGAAACAAGCGGTTTTTGATGGGGCAACAGCCAAGGAGGCCCCATCTTGTTGGTCCATCAACCCAACTTGAGTGTTGATAAGCTCAGAGCCACAAGGAATGATTTTGCTGCTTTTGCAATCCTCAAGAATGTCACAAGCAGACCATAGGATTGCTTGCCATCAATGCCAAAACCTTGGTAGTTTCAGTTGAAAAGCCACCCAAGCCTGCAAGTTGATGGCACAAACCCATTGGTTGGACCACCTGAAAAGAAGTGCTTGAATCACTGCCACATTGTCTTTGAGCACCCACCAATCCTGGTTTAACAAAAAAAAAAAAAAAACCACCAAGTTGACAACCCAAAAAAACTCATTAGACACACTATGTATATGCCCCACAACTTTGGGGAGCCATGCCATTTTATTTTTTTACAGTGCATGATGTGCTTTTCCCAGTGTGAGTGCCAGAGGTGCAATGATATGACTCATTGGTAAATGGACAGGGACTCTGGATATTTACACAAGAGTCAGGGGTAGGAAGATTCTTGAATATTTGTTTATTACTACTAGTAGTCTTTTACCTCCAAATTTTAGGCAATGTATTCAATAAAAAGAAATATCAAAATGAAGAGATGTGAGGCTTTTCTTTGAATCATAAAGAGTTTGGATCAAGTGGGAAATTTGGGGAACAGATAAAATTAAAAAAAATGATATGAAAAATTGTTCAAGTATTTCAACAAATAGGAAACTAAAACAAAGTATATATCATGATAGGCAACTAGAGAGAAGTATATATCATGGAAATCTTAGTATTTGACTTCACTGATGGATAGAATTGAAAACCTCATGGTAAACCAATCAAACAAAAAAAATTGAAATGAACAAATGAGATTTTTTTTTTGATAATTTTGATCAGGTGGAAAATTTGGGGGATGGATTAAGGAATTAAAACAAAGTGTATATATTGGGAATCTGGGTATGTGGCTTTCAGTGATGGATAGAAATAATTGAGATGAAAAAACAGGATTTTGTTTCTAAATAATTTTAATCAAGTGAAAAATTTGAGCAATGGTTTTTTTTTTAAAAAAATCAATAAATAAATAAAAAAAATATATAAATGACACAGGAAACCATTCAAGTATTTCAACCAATAACAAGAAAAAATAGAAAAAAAAGTACCATGGAAAACTTGGCATGTAATTTCAGTGCTGGATAGGATTCCATACATCATGGTCAACCATGTTGTCAGTTGCAAAATCAAACAATGTTTTTTTTTTTTAGGTTTCTGTGTAACCACCACCCATGCTGAACGTGTGGACCCACAACTTGAAAATGCAACCTACAACTCACCATGAATGGAAACTTGAGCTTGAATATGAATCCTAAGATTTGAAATTTTTCTGACCTTGGGATTTGTTAGTTATGAGGCAGAAATTTTTGGAAGACATTATGAATTGAGGAGCTCTTTTTTTTAGTCTATACTTTTGAGTTTCAAACTAAGGAGAAACATGGATTGAGCCAATTGTCATGATATCATCTTCCTCAAAGCCAGTCCCTGGTATCAACAGTAATGAGTTTATCTTGTATGCTTAGGTATTCTTTCAACATAGAATAACACAAAAAATCTGGTAACTGGTATTGAGATAGTGGTTTTCTAATTTTTGGGAATACAGTCTTGATCAATGTTTCTAAATAATGATATTCATTATTTTTCAAAAAAAGAACCATGTGTTAAAGCACAATTATTCTATTTGAATCTTGTAAGTATAAAATCAAAACCATCCCCAAAATCAATTATAAAAATTTGATAATCAGGATCACCTGCATCTGACCTTGGGATTTGTTAGTTATGGGGCAGAAAGGTTTGGAAGACATGATGAATTGAGGAGCTCTTTTTTTAGTCTAAACTTTTGAGTTTCAAACTAAGGAGAAACATGGCTTGAGTCAATTGTCATGATATCATCTTCCTCAAGCACAGGCCTTGGTATCAACAGTAATGAGTTGATCTTGTATGCTTAGGTATTATTGCAACATATAATAACACAAAAAATCTGGTAACTGGTATTGGGATAGTGGTTTTATAAGTTTTGGGAATACAGTCTTGATTAATGTTTCTAAATAATGATATCCATTATTTTTCAAAAAAAGAACCATGTGTTAAAGCAAAATTATTCTATTTTAATCTTGTAAGTATAAAATCAAAACCATCCCCAAAATCAATCAAAAAAGAATTGATAATCAGGATCACCTGCAACACAGATATGTGAATTGTGGTGGAAAACTTGGAAATAAATCCAGCATGCAGAGTTCCCAAAGCTCTGATCAAGATATTTGAGGATGTGTGTCCTTTTGAAAATCAGTTGAAATTGGTCTAAAATCACCAACAAGAGCTTTTTATTTCCTCAGACAGGTAAATTGGAATCCATTAGATCTTGAATTAGCCTTTCAAAAAAATCAAGAGCATGGCTAAAAGTCATAGTTGCTTCATCTCAACCACCAGGATCATAAAAAAATAACTAAGAGGGCTGATAAGAATCACATACATTGACTATGCAGTTAAATATATTCTTCTGTCTGTTATTAATAGGGTGAATTTTATGAAAATCTGATTCATTTACAGAAGAATTTTTTTCTTCTTCAAGCAGCAATTTCCTTTTAATTGTTTTAACCTCTACTGTTTGATGAGATTTTTTAAAATCAGCGGAAAAGAATGGATTTTCCCTGGTTCTGAAATATAATTAAGGTGATTGATGAAAATATTTGATTTTTGAGGAACCTTTGATATGTGATCCCAGAATGAATTAAAGCTTCCCCAATGAATTTGAAGCAAGGATTCAATTGGAAAAGCAGAATTTATGACTGACCAAGTATCAATAGAATTCCAAAGAACTTTCTTATTTCAAAAAGGTGAATCTACTCCTCAGCTTCTTTTATTTTTGTTTCTAAATGATAATAATCCTCAAGTAAACACTTGGAAAAAGAGCCATCTCTGAAATTTTCATGAGAGATTCCATTGAATTTATTTTGGTTATTAAAATGAAGTAGCCCAACAGATTTTTTCAACAAAGATCTGAAAAATCACCTTTCTAAATCTGCAAGAAGAATATTATAAATTCTCCTGATTCAATAACCAATCTGAAAGTGCCTGCATTCTTTTCTGAGTGGATGGAATGAGAAGTATTATGGAAAGTCAGAATAATTTGTTTTACTGCAAATGTACCAATTTCAATTCTTTTTAAATTTTGAGAGAGAATATTTTTTCCTTGTGTGTATCTTGGAATAAATTAATCCAGGTCTTCATCTGTTTGAAAGAAAACCTGTTTTGGCCTAGAAGATGAATATCCAGACTTAAAAAAGGATTTGAAGTAGAAAAAAATCTGAATTTAAACTTTCTCAAACATGCCTCTGGAGGAGATACCCATCTTGAATTAATAAAACTGTCTATTTAATCCAAATTTGCACCAACATCAACAGTCAAATAAATAATTATAGACCCTATAAATGTATTTTTAGATTTATTTAACAGCAAATTTACCTGGAAATATCTCCAAATTTATGTGGAATTGTTACTATTCAAAAAGTTGATGATTATAAGGAACCCCAAAATGATTCTTGATCATTGAAGTGGTATGTTTATTCTGGTATTTTCTATATTTTCATAACTTTTTTTTTAAAAATGAAAATTAAGGTGGGATGGGGGTTGGATAAAAAAAAATTGAATGAACAAACTCCAATATTATCATGAAGGAGAAAAAAATCTTCAATCCCTAAAATATCATATTTAATCCAAATCTGCATCAACATCAAAAGTAAAAAGATTAAAGGACTCATAAATTCATTAGTAGTGGTATTTGACCTCCAAGGTACCTGCACACATCTCCACATGTATGTGGAATTGGTACTTTGAAAAAAGTTAAGCATCTTAAGGAAAATAACATGAATTATCAATGTAAAAGTTTTTCTGATTCCTCTTCAGTGAAATAGTAGGTCTATTCTGGTGTCTTCTATATTTGGCATAACTGTTTTTACTGAAAATTGTTTCAGGACAAAAGTCTTTGGGGTATTTATTCTTGCATCTTCCATTATTCATTCATGGTGCTTCCATGTTCAAGATATTGCATGAACCATGTATCATGTGTATTCTGCTTGAAAATAATGTGGCTCTGTGTGCATGAATCAATCAGGTATCTCTTCCCAAAAAATCATGTGAATTTCTTCAGATCTTCTTAGTTGGTGATCATGGTGAAGACTTCAAAGATGTTAGCATGGGGCAAACCTTTCTTCTAGAATTCTATGAAACAACTTCTTCTAATTGTCAATACAGGAATCATTCTTGAACATTCCATTAGTAATCTTCTTTAGTTTTCAGTTGAAAAATGTGTGTCACAAGTGTTTCTGGTGTGCAAGAGGCGGTTTACACAGGAACTAATACTCAAGAACCCCAAGAATGATGAGGGATAGATGGAAATAGAAATTATGGGGAATGAGATGAGGACAAGGGTTGATGATGAAAAGATGGAGATAATTCAAGAGTAAGACCATGAAGGACACTGGTTGACTGAATTCTATAAGATTAAAACCAGGGAGGTAGGTCAGATGTGTGTAAAAGGCTGTTTGGATTTGTTGTTCTGAAAGGAAAACTACCAAAAGGGTAATAAACAGTAAGAAATAGTATGATCATTCCTTTTGGGGAATCATTCCAGGGGGGAAGGAGAGGCCAGTATATTTTAAAAATTTCGGAGGAGGCATTGAGGGATGAGTTGCTGGTATTGGAGGTTGGAGTTCCTATGGTATTAAATTTTGACCTGATGGGCTGAAGGCTGTAGTTGGGTATTGGGTGATGGGCCTGTCCAAGAAGGTCTGACATGTACTGATCTTTAATGCCTGCAAAGTTGAGCTAGCCAGACATTGGGCAGTATGAACTAGGTACTTGCCCTTGGACCAATTGGTTGAAGGAGAGATGGAGGAGAAATCAAGCCATAGAGAGAGAGGGATCCTGGGAGATCACATAGGACCTGCAGTATATGCAGGGAGATTCACAGGAGGTATAGCTAGTAGATGCAGATTTAAAGGTTTTATGTAATGAGGTTCCAGAGAGGCTGAGGTAACTGAGGCTGGATTTTCAATTTGTGGTTATGACAATGTGTTGCTATATTTTCATATTTTATATAACAGTTTAATCATTGAAATGATGAGATGTGTAAAACTAATGAGAATTTGTGAACATTTGATTCTGTAGCAAGAAGTTATTTCTTCTATTTTGAGAATGGTTTTAAACAGGATAGCATCTGAATGGTGAAAAATCTTTAACCAAGTTCTTAGTTGGGGTTTGTGAGATAGTTGATGATTAAGATCAGCTTGTCTATATCTGGTTGTATTTCTCAACTGGTGGTAATAAGAATTGTGAAGAATTTCATGAGTTTGTGAGTGGTGTGATTCATTTTAAAACACCATAAAAAGAATTCTAGAGGCTCTTCTATTCAGATTTGAAAAAAACTGGTGGAATTTTATTGCACAGTAATCAAGGATATCAAGAATAAATCAACAATTTAGATTTTGGTGTGGGAAGATGGGAAAATTCAAGAGGAGGTGTTATTTATTTTGAATAAATTACACCCAAATTGGTGCTTGCCATTATCCTCTGTGAAATTTCTTGGAGCTTCTTGGTTTTAGACCCCTTGGGCACATCCTCCTGTTACACAAAAGATGTTCTTGTTTCAGTGTGTACAGTATCATACTTTCAAATTTATGTATGAGCATGAATGGGGTGGGGAAGCTGACCCACTGTTTTATCATCGTTTTTCTTAAATTTCATCCATGAAGCTTATTTACCTGTCTTCCAACTGCTAAATAAGATATATTCATGTTGATAAAATTCAAAATAAAAAATAACTATCAAATGAAGTCAAGGCACAGATTGTGGGTATGTACATGAAAGGGTGGAATATGGGGTAAAAATATCAGCAAGAAATTTTTGCTCAAAAAATAAACAATCTTTAGAATTATAAAAGAAAACAATTTACAAGTAACCATTGAAAACCAGAAGAAATCAGGTTGGACATAGAAACTGATGGATTGGGATTTTTGGAAGCTTGGTTGTCTCTTGAGAGGCAAAAGAAGGTTGAACTTGAATCAGATGGCCAATTTGATTGCAATCAAATTCTCAAACAGGAAAATCCACCAACATTCCCATCAACTGGGATATAACTGCCCAGTTACTGCAAGGAAACCATTCTTGAATCACTTTCACCAGATTTTTCAACTTGCCTTTGCTTGGGAACATCTCCATTTGACAATCAATGATTTTATGAAGTTGATCTGGAACAATGAATCCTTCTTTAAATTTGGTAAGAATAACAAGCAATTAAATGTGTTGAATCACTCAAAGTATTAATTTAGGTGCCTTGCACCCAGATTCAAGAGTGTTAAAACAAAAATCATTCTATGGGGTGCTTTCATGGGTGAAAGAACCTCTCCAATGGTTTTCATGCCTCCAAACAAAGGTTGGAAAAATATTTCATTGAGATTGTTTATGATTGCGCTTTAGGGCCATGGATTTCAATGATAAAACATCAAGATCCATTCCTGATGGAAGACAGTTCTTCATTTCAAAAGGCCAAAATTTTCAAAAGGAGAAAAAGGAGAAAGGCCTCAGAAAAACAAATTGGAAAACTCAATCACCAGACCTGAACCCCATCAAGTATGTTTGGCATACTATGAAGATCCATACATAGAAATTAAAACAACCAAAGTCCCTGGATTAGATTGAGCAATCCCTAAAGAGCTCCTGGGAAAATCCTCCAAAGCAGAAACTCATCCATATTATTGAAAGCATGCCTCAAAAAATGAAGGCAATTTTTAAAGCTCATGGTGGCTCTACTCAATGCTAGATTTGTATTTTTTGATTTTTTATTTCATTTTAATCTCTGTCATCATCCCCTGTCAATCCTTTCCAAGCATAAAAAAATTGTGATCATTCAATTTCATTTTTATTTTTTTCTGTTTATTTTATTTTTGGAATCCATTTACAGAAAACCTGTAATCCAATTTTGTATTTTTTCTTTTTTGAAAAAAAATTCTTAATTTTTGGTTTCAAATCAAAAAAATTAATTTATATGTAAAAAACATATACAAAATGATATAATAAATCAATTTTTATATAATTTTTCTTTTTTTCTGTTTAAAAAAAGCAATGAACCAAAAACAGTACAAAAAAAAGAAAAAGAAAAAATTAGGGGGACAACTTTTGCCCCCACCTGTACATGGGTTTGTGGAATACTTAGGGGACAAAGGGGGAAAAAAATATTTTGTATAAGTACATGCAAATCTATGTATGTACAGTGGGTAGACAAAATTAATGGGAATGTTAACACTAAAACAGCTGCTTTACTTCAAAGTACTTGTTTCAAGCTGAATTTAAATTTCAAAAATAGCATGTAATAATTTAAATTGGTATGTTTAGATAGCTTTGCATCTGTTTTTTACTTAAAAAACTATCAAACTGTTTGTGAGCATGAAATTCAAAATTCATAAAAAAATCAACGCAGTAAAAATACCCAGAAAAACAGGGTAGAGTAATAAAAAAATTGAAAAATATTGTACCATTGAAATTCATTCTTTTAAAATATCTCACAAAGCAGGATTACAAGGAATGCATTAGGTGATTTTTTTTTATTTGTTGATTCTAAATGTTTTAAATGCTAAGTTTGATCATGGTTGATTTCTTGACATGCAGGTATAATTCTGATTGACTAGCTGAACTGGGAATGCAGAAATTCTTGAAGAACACTCTAATAAGCTCTTGGGAAGAAAAATGTTTGTATTGCTCATGTATTTCTAGCTCTGGGGGATTTTTGGTGTCCTTGCAAGATTTGAAAGCAGATTATTTATTTTTTTTGATGGGGAGATCTTCCAATTGTTCTACAATCCATTTGAACAAGCACAATTTTTCAAGATTTTGGTTGATTAAATCCCTGGATGTAAAGGATGGAAAAATAGTCAGAAAAACATGGATTTCAAACAGAAAAACATGAAAAATGAAGATTAAAATGAGTATATCAAATTGTAAAAGAGTTACTCACCATCACTGTTTTAGTGATTGATCATGAATAATTGGGTGAAAATGTCAAAACCAAGACAATGATGTTGTTGACCACAGTCCACTGTTGAGGGAGCCCAAAAATGGAAAGTTCAAGATGAACCATGATGATTCCTGGGCTTCATCTAGATCATTTGAAGTATCTGGGTGTGGTTGCTTTGAAAAACAGTCCCACAACTTTTGTCTACGCACAGTACATTGATTTGAGTATTATACCAGGAAGAAATAGCAAACACAAGTATATCAGATGTGTATGTGAATATGTATGGTCCCAGGCTATGATCATGGAAAAAGAATGAATACAAACCCAAAAATGATGCCAAAAGGCTTTATCCAAGAAAAAAATAGCTAAAATGATTCCAAAAGGCACCAGTGGCCTCATAGTAGTAACTTTTTTTACTATATTGGTGCCAACTGGCATCCTTTCCCATTCAAAAAAAGTGTGAAGCCTTTTGAAGGTTTAAAAAAGTTCTTGTAGTGAGAGAAAAATCCATTTGATGGTGTTTTTAGCCTGAAAAGGCCTGCAAACATTAATTAAGACCCTGTGGGGCTAAATGAAGGCCTCAAGACCCCCTCTGTGGTCATCTGGGGAAGATTCTTTTGAGAATCTGAATATGGACACCAATTGATTAAATTGAACATGTGAAAATTCTAAGAAAAGAAAATTTTTTCAAGGAATTTGAATCTGATCTCAGATTTGGAAAGAAAAATTTTCCAATGGAAGCAAAATAAGAAAAATTATAAAAAATAAACTACATTGCAAGAAGTGAAATATATATTCAGTGGAATGTAAATACATTTGTACCAAAAATAAACAAAACATCAAAGAAATCTACAGATATATATTTAATGCTTGAAATGAAAATGTTTTGAGATATTCAAAAGAAAATATTTCCCAGTACATAAATAATTATAAAGAATATATAAAAATACTTCCTGGAAGAAAATACAATATTTGTGATGGAATGTAAATAAAGTTTTAACAATAATAAAAAATGATAGAAAAAAAAATATATTAATTTAACAAGGATCATTGAAATATGTCAAAATATTCCAAAAAAGATTTCATTAAGTACAAAAATAGTAAAATCACATGTAAAAAATTGATCATTAAAAAAATCAAATTCTTTATATTCCTTTGATCATTTGTGCACTTGATTGAATTTATTTTGTAATTCTCAATTATGTCTTAACTCCTCTGATTAAATAGTTTCATGTGGAAGTTTATCATATTTTTCATATTTGGTATAAGATATATGAATTCCATCACAAATAATAATTTCCATTCAAATAAATAATTTACTGATTCCATCATTCTTATGATGTTACTCAATGAGTTGATTTTTGGAATATTTAAAAAAAATTTATAACCCTCCAATTTGAGGTGTATATAGAATTTTTACATTTTCTTTTATTCTTGTGGTAAGTTATTTCAATCTCAATGGAAATTTCAACTCTTATTTAAAGAAATAGATATTTTACATTTGATGGTTTTCTTTTTGTACTTGATGAAGAATTTTTGGAAGAATTTGAAAATATTTGATTTTTCCATTTGGATTGGATATATTTAGTATTTTTTTATTATTTTCTATGCTTTTAACAAAGATATTTAAATTAAATCCCAAATTTTGAATTTTATACAAAGCATGTGTTGTATATTTTTTTATAATTATTTATGTAATCATTGATATTTTGGTTTTCATACCTCAAGATATTTCAATTCAAATAATGATACAGGTATATGTAGGTTTTTTTTGGTTTGGTCCAAAGGTATTCAAATTTTAATGGAAATATTTCATTTTGGATAAATAAAATGAATTATTATACTTTTTCTCATTTTTTTCAAATTAGATGAAGTTTTCTCTCAAGTCTGAAGTCAGATTTGAACCAATTGTAAAAAATTGATATTGATTGAATTTTTGAATATTCCATTTACTCAATTGGTATCCATATTTGAATTATGCAAAAGCTTATAACTCAGACAGATCCCACAGGGCATCTGGAGGCCTTAATTTATGCCCCAAGGTGCTCAATTAATGTTTAAATGCCTTTGGGGAAAAAAACAACAACAAATAGTTTGTTCTCTCACCCTGCAGACAACTCTTGTCCCTAGAAAGGCTGCACACCTTCCTGGGGTGGGAAGGCACACCAAAAGGCTTCCTTTCAGAAAAACCAGTAATATGGTACTTCAAGCCTGTCTGGGAAGACTTTATTTTTTTATTTTTTTATTTTTTTATTTTTTTATTTTTTTATTTTTTTATTTTTTTATTTTTTTATTTTTTTATTTTTTTATTTTTTTATTTTTTTATTTTTTTATTTTTTTATTTTTTTATTTTTTTATTTTTTTATTTTTTTATTTTTTTATTTTTTTATTTTTTTATTTTTTTATTTTTTTATTTTTTTATTTTTTTATTTTTTTATTTTTTTATTTTTTTATTTTTTTATTTTTTTATTTTTTTATTTTTTTATTTTTTCATTTTTTCATTTTTTTATTTTTTTATTTTTTTATTTTTTTATTTTTTTATTTTTTTATTTTTTTATTTTTTTATTTTTTTATTTTTTTATTTTTTTATTTTTTAATTTATACCATGAGCTCCTCAATTCCAATATATACATATGATGAAAAAAATAAAAAGGGCAGTTCAAATTTGCAACCCCAGGTTAAAAAGGCGTGTGAAATGCTGTTTGCAACCCATTTGAGTAGTGAAAGGAGGTTCATGGCTCAAAGAGTTGTGAACAACAATTTTGGCCCAATTAGTGAAAAATATCCCCAAATGGGCAATTTTACCTGGGAAACTAAAACTACATATTTTAAAATTTTGGAGGCATGAGAACCCATTCAAAAATGTAATAAAAAAATTGATAAAATAAAAAAAAAAGAAAAATTCAATGGAGTGTGGGATCCTTCTTTTTTCCTTTTTAATTATTATTTTTTGTTATTTCAGCTCTCATAAAGCTAAAAAAAAATCAAAGATATTTCTCATATTTGTTTTCGATTTTTTGGATGTATTCTTTTACCTTAAAAGAATTCATTCAAGAAATTAAAACAATGAACTTTTCCAATGGAGTTTGGTATCTTTCTTGTTGCCTTTTAATTTTTTAATTTTTTTATTTTTTGGTGATTTCAGCTACCATTAATTTGAAGAAACAATCAAAGAGCTTTCAAATTTTTTATTCATATTTTTTGGATGTATCTTTTGACCTTAAAAAATTCATTCAAAAAATCAAAGGAAAGCATATTTCTCATTGGACTTTTGCATCCCTTCATTTCCCTTTTTAATTCATATTTTTTGGTGATGCAAGCTATCAGAAATTTATCAAAACAATCAAAGAACTTTCTCATGTTTTTTGAAGATCTTTTGGATTTATTGTTTTACCATAAAAACTTCATTCAACAAATCAAACAAATCATAAAAACGAATTTCTCATTAAAGTTTTGGATCCTTTTATTTGCCTTTCTAATTAGCTTTTTGTGTTATTCAAGCTTGCAGAAATTTAAATAAACAATAAAATATGTTTTTTTAATTTTTTGCAGATTTTTTGGATGTATTATTTCACCTAAAGAAATTAATTCAAAAAAAAATAAACTCTCTTGCACTTTTGTATCCTTTGTTTTGCCTTTTTGATTTTTTTGGCGATTTAAGATCTTAATTAATTTTCATTGATTTTCATTTATTTTTATTTATTTTCATTCATTTTTATTCATTTTCACTTATTTTTATTTATTTTTATTTATTTATTTTTATTTTTATTTTTATTTTTATTTATTTTTATTTATTTTTATTTATTTTTATTTATTTTTATTTATTATTATTTATTTCAATGTAGGGTTCTTATTTATTAAAATTCATTTCAATCTTGATTATTCAATTTTTTAATTTTGTGCTCACAACCCTGGAGTCATGAAACCCTTGTTAACGTCTGTTCACAAATCAGATGGGTTGCAAATGGCTGTTCACAGTTCAGATGGGCCATGGACTGCGCCAAAGGACTCATTTTGAGTTATGAACAGCCATTTGCAACTCAGATGGGTTTCAAATGGCTTTTTGAAAATCAGATAGTTTGCAAAAAGCCATTCAAAACTCAGATGGGTTTCAAACCGTTTTGGCCTACTAGATTGAAAGGACCTAACTCCTGAAAATAAATTTAAATGTAGGGGCCAAGAATTTATTGGGGTTGTTCAGTCCTCCAGAACACAGGTATATTTCTGTTTAGGACAATATAGGAGACATTTTTGTGCCTGTGGTGATTAAAAGGATTCCTTCCATGAAGGGTGTGGATAATTTCCTTGGTGGTTGGTTTATTCAAAACATGCAAAAAGAGTTCAAGTTAGCAGGATCACTTAATAGGTCAAGATCCAGGCTTGTTGTTGAGGAATGGGCCAATATTCAAGTGTTCAGGGTTCTGCAAGGTGGTATTGGGGCTGAATAAAATTTTTTTTTTGATAATTTGGCCAAGAAAAGGGGATTCAAGAGTTTTAGTCTAAATTTGATCAAAAAGTGGTCCAATATCACAAAATTATTTTTTAATAAGGGTTTTATGGCTGAGGATGAAAATATCTGATGCTATAATGAATTTATGGCTGGAATGAATGAGCTATAAATGTCTGGGGGAGGGGCCTTTATTTATATTGTTTGGGTCCCCCCATGGTACAGGTCTTTACAAGCCAAAGGAAGGTGGCCCAGGCTAGTGCTGAGGCCAAGGAAGCATCCATATTTTTTTGTGGACCTGCTTTGGCCATTACAGTAGTACTGGGATCCTTATTTAATCATAACTGGGGATTGATACATGTTTCCATGCCCTTAATGACCTCATTGCATCAACCAAGTGGGTGGTTTTCAATTAATATATATAAGTATAAGTGTAAGCTTAATAGATGCCAAGGACCTCACTCCTTCTAGCTGCTAGAGGTGATAGAAATTTTGCAGAAAAAATAGGATAAAATTCCAGGTATATGATTTGGCCAGAAGGAGTAAATTTATTTATATATTTATAAAATAAATTTAAATGGAGGGGCCAAGAGCTTATTGGGGTTGTTTATCCCTCCAGAAAACAGGCATATGTCTTTTTGGGACAATATAGGAGAAATTGTGGGGCCTTTGGAGTTTACAAGAATTCCTTTCAAGAAGGGTATGTGTAATTTCCTTGGGGGTTGGGTTGTGCAAAACCTACAAAAGGGGTATAAGTTGGAACTATCACTTACTAGGTCTAGATCTGGAATTATTCTTGATGAATGTGCCAATATGCAAGGATTCAGGGTGCTGGAAGTTGTTACTGGGGCAGGTTGAATGGTTGGTTGATGATTTTGGCCAAAAATAGGGGTTCAACTGTTTTGGTCTATAATTTTATCAGAAAGTGGTCCAGGATCACACACTTATTTCTTAGAAGGGTTTGATGGCTTGAAGAAAAAAATATCAAAAGCAATAATGACTATATTACTGAAAAGAATGAGATAGAAATGGCTGGGAGAGGGGCCCTTATTTTAATTGTTTGGGTCCTCTCATGGTACAGTCTTTTTACCAGCCAAAGGAGGGTGAACCAGGCTAGTTTGCAGGACAGGGGACCATCAGTGTGTTTTTGTGGACCTTTCTAGCCACTAAAGCAGTATGGAAAGCCCTATGTCATCATACTTGGGTCTTCATACATGTTTCTTTACCCTTAATGACCTCACTGTATTTGCCAAAGAGGTAATATTCAATTAATATTTTTAAATATAAGCCATGGCTTCCTGATGCAAGGGGCTTGAAAAAATGCTCTGGGGACCTTGTTATGAAGGATAATTTTGAATCTGAGGCTCTTCTGTACATATTGGTGTGTTTTACAGTCAATCAATTAGGAAGTAAGCCCCTGGTTGTGACTAGTTACATAAAGTCTTCTTTTTATGAGGTACAGAGGAGGTTTTATAGGTACCTGGTGTCTTGTGAGCCAGTTAGCACAAAGCTAGGCCTGTGTATGTCCTCATTCTACCCTCTCAGGGTGCTACTGCAATTTTTATGTATTCTTTTGGGGTCTCAATCCTCTGTACAGGTCCCTTTACAGGGGCCCTGGCAACCTTTGGTATATTTTCAAGAGGGTTGCAGGGCCCATTTTTCTGGATTTTTATCTTTTTAAGGCCTTTTAATACTATTCCCCACCACATGGTGGCCTTGTTTGAACCCCATGTGGTGTGGAATAGGGCTGTGGGGTGTATGTGAGGTACCCCACAGCCCCATTTCTGCTTTGGGAGATAGCGGCGTCTCTAGAATCTCATGGGCAACCTGGGGCAACTGCCCAGTTGGTTAGGAGGAGCCCGTAAAAGGTAGTTGTTGACTACTTGGGGGGCCAGAAACTGGCAGTGGCCACTGCCGCAGTAGTTTCTCAACTACTCGTGGGTTGGTTGGTAGAAACTATTTTGCACAGTAGTTGCTTGAATACCCGCAGTTTAGTTGGTAGCAACTGCCTCACGCGGTAGTTTCCATCTAGAAACAACCTCAGGCTTGTGCAAGGTGGTTTCTTGACTGCTTGCTGAGCCAGCGCATGCCTTAGGTTGATTGCGCCATTGAAGAGGGTCTGCGGCTGCGCGCGGGGTTATGGAAAAAACATTTTTTTGTCCATAACTCCTAAAATAGACATAATTATGGGTTTCTGACCACATTTTTGGTCAGAAACCCATACCAGTGGATGTGATGGGTACGCAGGTATGTAATGGTTCTACCTGAAGGAGTAGGAAATGGGGGATGGCACCAGTGGGTGACCTTACCTGAATTGGCGCCAGAAACCCATTTTTGCAATAATATTCCTCATTTTCTCGTTACTTAAGTTTTTATTTTCTATTTCTATTTTTATTTTTAGTTTCATATTTCTATGTTTTCATTATTTTACTTTTGTATTTTAATTATGAATTGCTTAGTCAGTTGGCTCTGAATAGTAGCCAGCTGAAGATAAGCCATGGCTCCCTGAGGCCAAGGACTTAGATACATATTCTGGCAACCTCTTTCTAAGGGGTAAATTTAAGTCTGGGGGTTTTTTGTCCACATTGGTCTAGTTACAGTCACTTAAGTGGATAAATTGCCCCTTTTAGTGAAGTTGCATACAGATTCTTTATTTTCAAGGGGATAAAGGTGGTTGTATGAATGAATAGTGCTTTAAGAGCTAGCAAGCAAAAAATCCAGGCTCCATATGATGCTCTGGGTAAACTCTCAGGCTGCTAAAGTAACTAATATGTCCCCTTTTTGGGTCCAGATTCTCCTTGCAGGGCCAAACACAGGGGCCATGACAACCTTTGGTACAGCTTTGAGGTGCAGGACCCATTTTTCTGGATTTCCAGTTTTTTAGCCTTGTTTCATGTATTTCCTTACCACATGATGACACTCTCTGGGCCACATGTGGTGTGGAACCAGGCTTTAGGGTGTTTATGGTCTAACCTACAGCCGGGTTTGAGCTTTGGGAAGCTGTGGATGTCCTGGAGGCCAGTGGGTTGCCTTGTGGGATGGCCTGGCTGGTTTTTCTGGGCCTGCTCAAGGTAGTCACTTTAGTAATGGTGGGGCTGGTGGTTGGTGGTGGCTTCCTTGGTCCTGAAACTAATCAAAGGCTGGCAGTTGGTAGCCACCATCCTGGCTTGTGCAAGGTAGTTGCTTGACCAGACTGGCTTGGCACACACAACTACAAGAAGGGACGCTGGTTGGTTGTGGCAGCAGATGGATGGCTTTCAGCTGGTTGCAGCTCCAGAAGCCTATGGGATTTGTGTGTACAGTTGTGTGAGGTCTGTGGCTGGGCGCAGGGTTGTGGAAAAAAATATATTTTTTTACATAAATTCTAAACTAAACATAATTATGGTTTTCTGACCAAACATTTGGTCACAAACCCATACTTGAAGAGGTCATGAGCAAGGGTACACAGGTGAGCCATGGTTATACTTGAAGGAATGGGAATTATGTGACCCTATCTAATTTGGCACCAGGAACACATTTCTGCAATTATATTCCTGATTTTCTTACTAATTAATGTTTTATTTATTTATTTATATTTTATTTTTATTTTTGATTCATATTTTCATATTTTTCTTATTATTGTTTTATTTGTGACTTTTTCAGTTAAATCTGATTATTAGCAAGCTGCAAAAACTTTCCACACAACCCATTTTGAGTTGTGAATGGGTTGTGTTGGGTTTCAAATTTAACATTTCCCTTATCAAAAATATGTAAAAAAAAAAGAAACTTTTTTTTTGTGGAATCTACTAAGAATACCTTCCAATTCTTTGAATTAATTTAGTAAGAGCTCCTTGAGGACTTCCCAAACCCTGACTTTCTGAATTTATCCCAAGATTCAATTGGAAATCAATAAGATCCCCTTGAATTTCCTAATAAGGAATAATCATGTCATACAGTCTGTGAAACTCATCTGCCCACTACTAACTGAGGACAGAGGTTGAGTCAGATTGAAGGTTATTTGCTCATAATTCTTTCTGCCTCACCACTGCGTATCCTCAGGTAAGTCTGTTTTCTATCTTGCTGTCTCTTATAACTTCCTCTTTCTACTTTTCCTTTTTTTTTCTTTCATGAATATCTCTGAAATTGAAGCATCCTTCTTTCTTCCTCACCTCTGCATATCCTCATCTCTGAGTACAGTCAGTCGCAAATAATCAACAGGTTATGAGCCCCAAGCTACCTCAACAATCACATAAATAAACTGAAGGAGCCGTCACCTCACATGATATAAAAATGAACAAAACTACCAACTAACACCAGGTGCTAAAGACACCTCCTATCAATCCCCTAAAATCTCCCAGTTCAGATTAAAACTACCTAGACTGGGAAATGATTCTCAGGATACATTTCCAAGCTTCAGGCGTTGGTTATCTCCTAGAAACCAATGATTCACAAAAACAAAACAAAGAAATGTGTATCAAAGACAACTTGGCTGTTTGATCAGTGATATCCAGATTGATAAACCCCTAAAATTTCCAATTCATAATAAAAAATGAGGAAAGCGCACTTTGTATGTGGAATGCTCTTTGAGACTCTCATCAAGACAGCTCTTCAAGAGGCCAAATGTATTGGTTACAAAAATTCCTACTCACTAAACTGAATAATGAAGATATGGCATCTCATCTTACGGAAATCATTACATGTGGAGAAAGACTATCTTCCCTTATTACCCCCCAAAACCCTCTCATGGCCAAAAATATTTGGTCTACCGCAATTTTGCTCTCACTTCCCAATTATTGGCTTGGATGCGTATTGAGCATGATGAATGAGGAATCAATTAACTCCTCAAAACTCATAGGGGAACTGAAACAAGAAAAACTCCAATGACAAAAAGGGGATGAAGATGCACTTGAAAACTCAGCCAAATCATTTCCAACAAATAATTCTAAATCAAGGGCCCCGACCAGAAGAGGTGCAGAATCTCAAAGCTCCTCAACAACCTACTTCTGTACCCTTTGCAAGACCAAGGGACACTCTTTATCCAGATGCCCGGATGTCCACAAAGCTATAAACCACATGAAAAGAAAAAAAGCTAAATCAAAAAATAGGTTGACTGGATCATCAAAATTGGCTAATGCAAACCTGAGCAAGGACAGGATTTCTGAAAACAAACACAACTCTGATTCTGACAATTTCTCCAACTCTCAAATCATTGTTCACACTGGTTCAGCCACCTGCCATCTCTTGACTGCATATTGATCCAATACTCTTGATTTTAACCTTTACTTGGGTTTCTCAATATCAATGAATCCATATGAACATAAGGTTCAAAACAGAAAGCAAGAAAACACCTTGGTCAGGCTTGTGGATGGATCAATCATCAGCTCTAAGGAGAAAGGATTGATCTCTTTTCTGCTCTGTCAAATCCAATCACTGGTGGTTCCAAAACTTCACAAACCACTTCTGTCAATCTACAGTATATGAAATTCTGTATTCATTGTTGTATTTACAAAGGATGAATGTAAAATTATTAGTAGATCAACCTCAAAACTAAACCAAAAGTTGCTTCAAACCGGATACCAAAAAGAAAACCTTTACTACTTACCTCAAAAAATAGTAAGCAGAGAAGATTTGACCTTTTCAGCCACATCAAATGAACCTGATAACTCTCTTTTTGGTTACCATTGTAGGTTATCCCACCTGAATCTGAAGTCTCTCCAGAAATACCTCAAGTCTCATGGAATATCACCAGAGATCAACAACAAACTTGACGCACAACAATGCCCCATCTTTTTACAATCAAAGATGATGAGAACAACATTCCACTCTTGACTCAATCACCATTCAACTAAACCTGGTCAGATCATCCACTCCAACCTATGTAGTTTTGAGACCGTCTTGACAGAAGGGTACAGATACTTTGTCAATTTCATTGATGACTGCTCTAAGGCCATGTTTGCCTATCCTATTTGCCTAAAATAAGACGTTTTCCTCTCCGCAAAAATCTTCATCTCCTTTTTTGAAAATCAGTACAATCACAAGATAATCTTGCTCAATTCTGAAAAGGGGGGCAAATACATCAACCAATAGATGAAATCTTACCTATCTTCAAAAGGAATTGTGCATGAACCAGGACTGCCCCACCCGCCTCAGTTGAATGGGGTTGCTGAAAGTTCAAATTGCACAATCTTGAACCTTGTCAGCCTCCTGGATGCCAAGAACCTTGCTATCCTTTAGCTACCAGAGGTGATAGAATAATTAATAAAGATATTATTCAATAAATGCAGCAAAAATCCATAAAATATTTGGATAAAGCTTATTGCAAGGTTGATTGGTTTGGTTATGGTTTAATATTATAAATCAATATTAATAGATTGATAATTAAATAAATTAACAGAGGGGCCAAAATGATATTGGGGATCTTTAACACCTCTCTTCAGGGATTTCACTTTGAAAACATGTATACCTGGTTATTTTGGAACCTTTAATTTATATTCTTGAAGGATATATTGCCCAAAGATAATATTTATATGAAATACATGGTGGAGTGACAGAGCTTTGTAATCAAGCTGCCACAACAGAAAAAGGATAATAAGACTCACTGGTATATTATTTAATCCTTTGGGTACCTGTTTTGGACATGCACTGATGGGTTAAACCTGTTACTGGGGTTGAAAGGTTGTTCAGAAGTTTAAATTGATAAAAAGGGTTTGGGGATGGATATCATTGATCTGAATAAAGCCATGAATCACTTACTTATCTTTTATAAGTATTTGATTAACTTGGCACTGTGTCTGGATATAAATATAACTGGGTCTTTGGGTATCAATATCCTCAAAAGGGCTCTTTATTTATAGCTTTTTGAGTCCCAATATTGTCCTTCTGAGGGATAAAGAGGTTCAAAGGGACAGACACCAAGGCTAGCAGGGGAACCAGTGGTAGCCTGTCACATGTTCCTGGTTCCGTAGCACGGGTAACATCTAATTCCACAGTTTATGGGAATTATTCTACTTTTTAATTGATGTTTGGACGTGTGAATAACACTAATCTGTCCATATTATTCATCATTTAATTAATTATCCTTAGAAAATTTTCCCAGTATGTTAATAATTTTTTTAATATAAATTACTACGGGTAATATGATGTCAAGTGGGTTCTCATTATGTATTAACTGATTGGATTAAAATCATGATATTGATTTTACTCCTTATTTTCAAAATTAAGTTGATTTACTAAAAATAATTACTTAAAAATATAATTGATGAGAATTCATGTAATATTTTTACATCATGAGTTTCCTTAGTATTTTCTGAAAATACGGATGCCTTGAATTTCTCACAATTGTATATTGAAGTACTTTAATATATTTTTACACATAGTAGTTATCTTATTTTAAACATTTTTGGTATTTTTAATTATATTTAATAAAAAAAAGAAGTATAAAGGTTATTTAGGTATTTTTTATACTTTTATGAATTTTTAGATTATATACTATCCACAGGAATCTTCATTACATATGTAGAATGTCCCCGTGTAGGTTGTAGAACATTTACCTCGTACCTGGGCTTCTCAGGCCACCTGTCACACTGGCTTTCTGTAGTCCCACGGCTGCTTACTTTTCAGAGGCCTGGGGCTGCATACACGGCTTTTCAGGGTACGCTGACAGGGTGGCAGTGCTGCTTCTCAGCGGCGCGCGGGTGTATTGGTTGCTGGGGCTGCAAGCGGGAATTGTGACAGAACACATATCTGTGTGTAACTCCTAAAATATACACAAAAACTCAATTCTGACTGAATTGTAGGTTTGAAAACTATACGTGAGAATGCGTGTGAAATATTTAATTGGCCAAAAAGTCCCATAGTGGTGCCGTGGTATTTTGGTCTTTTCTTTCTTTAATTATTAAAAATATAAGGAGTTGGATTTCAAGGGTGGGGTCAGTGAGTGACCCTTCCTAATTATGGGTGGAGAATCTGTTTCTGCAAATGATATTTATGGATTTACCACTCCTTCTTGAGTTAATTTTAATATTCTTATTTTTATGTTATTTTTGCTACTTTTGCAGCTTGCTCTGCAATAGTAACAAGCTGAGAAACCTCATCCAATGCTTTCTTATCTTGTCAAATCTTCCTAAATCCTACTGGGTCAATGCCTTAAAGCACTGCCTACATGCTTATAACACCTACCCATGCAAGACCACCTGGGGGTTTGTCTCACCCAAAAGAATCATTCAACACAAAGAAACCAGTCCATTCAACCTTCACCCTTTTGGCTGCCTAGTTTGGTACAAGGTATCAGCTTGCTGCTATGTACAGAGCAACCTGTCATAGCAACACAAAACTAAAAAAATAAGAATATATAAATTAAAAAAAGAAGGAGTGAGAAATCCATAAATATTGTTATAGAAATGGATTCCTCACCCAAAATTAGGTAGGTTCACTCACTGACCCCACCCTTGAAATCCAAGTCCTTATATTTTTAAAATAATTAAAAAGAAAAGTACTAAAAATTACAACACCAGTATGGCACCTTTTTGCAATTTTAACATTTCACACGTGCTGTCACATATAGGGTTTACACCTAAAATTCACTCAGAATTGAGGTGTTGTGTATATTTTAGGAGTTACACGCGGAAATGTCTTATGTCACCATTCCCGCACGCAGCCCCGCATCATTACATACCCCTACATACTCATAGTAGCAGTTTCCCGCATACTAGAGACCCAGGCAGAGCTAATTCTGCCACGCACGCAGCAGATCCTACCCCATGCGCATCTGAACTGACTGATCCCCGCGTCTGGATCCATTGTGACTAATCTGACAACCAGGTACTGCTCAAAAGAGCTACAACCTAATTAGGGTTGCCTGGCATATGTAACATGTTGACATATGCATTAGTAATAATCTAAAAAGATCAAAGCTTAATTAAAATTAATAAAAATCAAGTTTAGAACATTTTTTTATAATAAATTAAAGATCAAGGATTACCATGTAAATCATTGACTCTGATCTTTGAAGACCAAAAAACACTACAAGGAGTGTTCATAAAAATTATTGAAAATGTTCTATGTGATCAGCAGATAATGGAAAATCAGTAAACATCCACATCTGTTCACTTCAAAGCAATACTAATAGTACAAATGAAGGATGAGTGAAGAATAGATTAACAGATCATGTGGCTGAATTAGTACAGAAATCCAGCAGATCTAAGGTCAGCTGATTAACTGCACCAAGTGGAAGTGCTAATCTTGCTCTGACTGGTTTGCCAGCCTCAGCCCATGAGCAGAACTCTCTCTCTACGCGCCCTGAGAAGCTCAAAATCACCCCAAAAAGGTATTTATACAGACCTCTTTGGATCCATTATTCTATCATCAGTTTACCAGGAATTATTATTATCAATCAGACACCGTATAATTGTTAGTCAAATACTTATGAAGAATCTAAGCAAGTGATTTATGACCAAGTCTGTAGTATTATTATTTATTTCTTACAACCAATCAACCCTTGAAGTTTAGTCAGGCAATCCACCCCATCTTCTCTGAAACCCTTCCTATTATTGCAGCATTTTCGTGGTAAAGTGCTCAGAGTGAGTGTTTCCCTTCCCGTCTAGGCCATTGTGCTGTTATGCCCAGCCATTAGTGTAATAAGCCCTTTCTAAGGCACCCATCTTCATTTCAAGGTTCTTAAACTTCCTAAGGAGGCCCCTTGAAGAGAGTTTTCTTTGTCTGTAAAGACCCCTGGTAGTATAATACTGTGGCCCCTGTTTTATATACATATTGAAAACCTTTTATTACCAAACCAATTAAACCTTGCAACTGCTCTTATTATATTATTTTTTTTGAGCCTCTAAGCGTTTATTGTTGGAATAATAATAATAATTATTATTCCAGTATTTTTATCACTCTCTGTAGCTAAAGGACTTCAAGGTTCCTGGTATCAGAGAGTTCACAACTGGGGGTCTGGCCGGGAAATATCCTTAAATAATTAATCTTTGATTGTTTATTCCTTGGACCAGTCTATTTTTCTTAAAAATAAGTTCAAATACTTATAAAATATATTTTTGATCCTTTGTTTCTCTAGTGGATCTTAAGACCAACAGAGAATTGATTGATTATTATTTGAACCTTCTTAAAAAGAAAAAAGAAGAAAAACTCCGTAGCTTTGTCCCTGTTATTATAAATCCTCAGCAACAACAAGAGAAATTGCTTTATTATAAACAGCAGGTCATAAAGGACAAAGAACTTGAGCTTGAAAAAAATTATCAATTTCAATTATTTATTAAGGCAACATAAGGAGTGGAAAATTTATCAAAGGAAGCTTTATATTTATAAACTAAATAATCCTGAAGATAAAGAAAAATCCAAAACTAATAAAAGTGATTTTTTTTCTAAAAAAATAATCTTGCCACGTAAAAACACAAAAAATATTAAACTTATATATTTTTTTTCTTTATCCATCTCAGTGGATTTTGTTTTTGGTGATCTCATTGACCAGGAACTCCAAGAGGAAGTCCCAGGCAGTGTACCCTTGGACTTGCCATTGGATTTATCCCAGGATCTGATTGGAACTCACTCAGACCCCATTGGAATATCCCCCAAGGACAGTTTTGATCCCAACCAAGTGTTGGTACCCTTGAATTTAACTTTAAGTGAGTTAAAATATATATAAAAAATTATTAAAAATACAAAAAAATATTATTTTTTTATATTTTTAAGTCTTTTCTCAAAAGTTTTGACAAAAGACTTACTCATTTTTTTGGTGCTATGTATCTCAACAGGCGCAACACCCGCGCAACAGGTAGAGCCCCATTGTATGGATCTCTGCCCGGAGGAACCCATACGCGCAAGGACTCCAGTTGCAAGCGCAATGAGGGGGCTTGAACCTGTGACCATAGCGTCACGCAGGACAATGACAGCAACAACCGCGGTGTAGAGACTCCTGTGGGATTATATAAAAAGTAGCCAAATAGCTTGATGGCAGTCCTTGAAGGGGAATTCAGTATTACTTCACTCCTTTGGATTATTAGTATATACTAAGAGTGGTTTTGAATTGCCTGCCATTCTAGTACTATAGTAAGTCTGCACAATAATTTATTTAAATTAATGGCTGGTTTCTTTGAGACTTAAAATAGGTCTCAGATCAGACCTAGATTAATTATTAACTGTGGTATTGGTAGTATTTGTTGAAGAATAGACCAGATGTATTGGATTATTGGTTAATTATTGATCAGATATATATGATCTTAACCATTATCCCAATGTTAAAGGGTTCAAGGGTTTATCAAAGGGATGATTCAGGAGAGGAACCAAGTATGGGTTTACCCACAGGGGGCTGGGAAGAGGAAAGGTTGGTAGTTTCTTTTTGTTGTGCTCTCTTTCTTTGCAAGGGTTATTTCTTAACTAATGGGTGGGGTTTCTTTAATATGGTGCTGAAAATATAGGTTGCAGAAGAACCCTTATTCAAGCAACTATTGGGTGGTTTAATTGGCTAAAGATGGGTAATAACTTGGTTCCTGATTTCTTGTTTCCTTTTATAACTGATTCACTACTAATATTTTATCTGGGTAGGTACCACAGATGGATGGGTTGATGGGGTGAGTAGGGGATGGGTGATGAGATGGGTGAGTAGGGGATGAGTTGGGTGATGGGTGATACAACTTGGATAGGGCAGAGAGGCCCTCCTTAAATGGAAAATCCTGCCCCCAGGGGTGCTCAAGGCTGCCCCTGAGGGTTCTCCCTGTTCTGGTGAGGAACAGTGAGCTACAATTAAATGAGACATTTTATCTTGTTGGAAAAGGCTTGTACAGTTACATGAGTCATTTCTGCTGGTTGGAAAAAGCTAGTACAGGGGTTTCATGCATGCACAGCCCTGCATAAACTTCTGTGAAGTGCAGATACAATGTATTCCTGTGCAGTACTGATGGTTGGTCTGGTGCTACTTGATTCTCCCTACATGTGCTGCTGTTCATTCACTGGTGATTTTGTTTGGTGCTGCATGGTCTTGACTGCCTGCATATATTGCTGTTTAGTTCTGTGGGTTGTTGTTACTGGTGGTTTGTTTGTAATCACATGCTTCTGACTGCATAAATTGCTGTGTGGTGCTGTGGTTGTTTGGTACTGCATGGTTCTGGTAGTTTGTTTGGTATCACATGCTTCTGTTTGCATAAATTGCTGTGTGGTGCTGAGGTTGTTTTGCACTGCATGGTTCTGGTAGTTTGTTTGGTATCACATGCTTCTGACTACATAAATTTCTGTGTGGTGATGAGGGTTGTTGGTACTGGTACTTTGTTTGGTATCAAATGCTACTGGCTGCATAAATTGCTGTGTGGTGCTGAGGTTTGTCGTTACTGGTACTTTGTTTGGTATCACATGCTACTGGCTGCATAAATTGCTGTGTGGTTCTGAGGGTTGTTGTTACTGGTACTTTGTTTAGTATCACATGCTACTGGCTGCATAAATTGCTGTGTGGTGCTGAGGTTGTTTGGTACTGCATGGTTCTGGTTGAGCCTGGTTCCACTTCCTCCTGTATACTTCTGCACAGCCTTCTGTATGTATGTTTGCTTATTTGTTTGGTCCTGGTTGAGACTGGTTCCACTTCTACCTGCCTGAACTGTTCCTGTACACTTCTGCACAGCCTCCTGTATGTATATTTGCTTGCTTTCTGGGTGAGGTGATAGGAGCTGAACTAGATGTACTGCCTCCTGTATCTGTATTGCTGTATTCTGGTTGGGGTGACAGGGTTGGTGTATGGTCCTGGTATTGAGGGTAAGCTGTTGCTGGCATGTATTTGAGATTTTAAAAGGTATGTCTTGTGTCTTCTACAGAGATGTGAAACCTGGTTGGGTATGAGTTTGCCACAGTTGGAGGTTTGTTGGACTGTATCTTCTAATCCATGAGAGATAGTGGGGTACTTTTGCTGAGTGACTATGGGTTATTTGTGATGTAGAATCCAATTCTGAGGTTAATTTGAGGGATTGAGCTGTTGTTACACTAGAAAAGTGAGTCTGATGGCTATAGGACAGGTTTGGAATACCACAGCGGTCGCCAACTCGACCAACAGACTGTCGGAGAAGAACCCTCTGCCCAATGTGTTATCCCAGGAGGATACTGGTCCTCCTATGCCACCCCAGCTGGACTCAACCAAGGAGGAAAGAGTCAAGGTATTAGTGAAAGATCACGTGAGCTATTGGGAACAATTCAAACTGGCTCAGAACCAGGAGGATCAGCCAGGTATGAGAAGAGCTATTTCTCTGGCAAAGAAATCTCAGATTTCTCTGCAAAGGTTGATCCCAAAGAAAGAGGTAGAATGATATGTGCAGAACTGGAATCCTTGGGATAAGTTAGCTTCCTTAAAGGGAAAGGACCCCAAAAAGAAGAGGTCCTCAGCCTATCAGAAGTCAAGGAACCCAAAGGATTGGGACAGCATAATATTCCTAGCCCAGAAGTGGAAAAAGGTGTACCAAAATTAGATGTAGAAGCTCTTAATAGCTTTTCTTTAAATGTGTCTCACAATTTTACTGTTATCAGCCAGTGTTTTGAAAAATTTTATCAACAATTGGACAAATTGAGTCTGAGTATTTTCAGATTGATTGATATCCAGTCTCATACTATTAGAATTGATGAGTTATAAATACAACAAATCAAGGATAGTATAAAATATAGTAAGTTGGACCTGATGAAACATATTTATGATAACCAATCAATTATTCAGGAAGATATTCTTGAAACCATGAACCAGCTTAAGGAAGAAGTTAAGAAAACTAGTCCTACTCCTTCAGCTCACCTGATTAAAAAAATTAATTTACTAAACAACAAACTTGATTTGGAGTTAGTTATGATTAAGAATGATCTCAGAAATCTTAAAGTCAATTCTACTAACTCCCCAGTCATTGACCTGGAATAAACTAGACCTGCTAGGCTCACCAGTACTCCTAGTGTTCCTCCCAGAACCATGACAGCTAGGAATGAATCTTTTAGGCCCATTCCTACTCCTGAAATAGAACAGGCTTTGAAGTTACTTCCTCCCATTACTGAATTGCCTAAATTCTCCGGAGAAGGAGGATACAACCATGTCAGTTTCATTAAATTTATTGATTATAACCTTGCTTCTAATGAAATCCCTGATAAAATAGTTGTGGTAAGACTGCCCAGACTATTTGAAGGAGTGGATCTTGATTGGTTTATCAATAAAACGGAAGAAGTTGGATCTTTATCATGGAGTTCTTGGAAAGAATTGATCAAAGTAAAATTTGGTAATAGGATTTGGAAAAGAAAGATGATGAAAAGCTTTGAAACCTCCCAGTTTGATCCATCCAAGGAAAAACCTCATAAGTGGTGCTTAGACAAGAAAAGGAGGTTAGACCGTTTTTACCCAGATGCTGATAAAGAAGAAGTCAATGAAAGACTTCTCAACTTATGTACTGGACAAATCAACCACAGTGTAAGGTGCAGGATGCCTATGGATTCTGATCTTTCTACCTTGATAGGCGTGTTGGAAGAGACCATTGATATGAATGGCCTAGATAAGAGAGTCAACAGACTACCCAGGGAACAAAATACTAGGAAAAGGGAAGAGTATACTGCCAAAACTAAGAAATCCCCTGCTACTAATCCAACTACTTTGGAGGTCAAGAAGACTCCAGAGTCAAAGGAAAAATTATGTTGGAGCTGTAACCAAACAGGACATGTAAAACCTGATTGTCCTCTACCTAGGAAAAGGATTAATCCTATTGAAGGAGAAGAGTATGATAATCCTGACCCTCACCTAGATGATACTGACGGATCACTTTCTGAGTGTGATTTGATGATCACTAACCCCATCAATTTCATTGAAGGAAGTATTGAGTCTTCTCTAGACATAAATTCAATTAATGAGGATTCTAACTTACCTCAAAAATGGAATCCAAACATGAAGATTCACCACATCTCTGAGGCTAAGGCCTTGACTCTAAAACCTTCTGCTGGTAAAAGTTACACTTCAGGCAAAACATTCTATGCTACTGGTTTAATTAAAGGTTCCCCTGTTAAGTTACTTCTAGAAAGTGGAGCATTTTGCTCTTGTGTTGGTTCAACTTATTTGGATAAACAAGACCCAAACTGGAAACTTAAATTATTACCAGTACCTCAGGCTAAGTTCAGCAGTTGTAATTCTTCTCTCAATGCTGTTGGAGTATGGTCCACTGATATCATACTCCCTCACTCTAAAGGATCACTCAAACTGAACATTGAATTTGTGGTGCTCCAAAACGGAGTATGTGATTACTTTATCCTTGGTAATGATTCTCTTTGCTTGTATGGTATAGATGTATTCCAAAGCAAGGATAGATACTTCACCATAGGAAGAAACTGGAACAAGAAGTTTCAAATATGCCATGTCAATGCTCAAACTTCTGATTCAACTTATGAAAAACACTCAGAGAGTTTCAATCAGGAATACTTCTTTCAAGCAGCTTTGAATCCCCTGATCAATGAAGAACAAAGACAGGACATCCTACAAGCATTCTTTGAAAATCAGAATGCTTTCTGTACCAAGGCTCACCCCATTGGTAAAATCAAAGGACATGATATGATTCTGAATCTAACCATTAAGCCTCCTTACTAACCTCAGGAGACCTGCCTACACTTCTAGTCCAAAATCTAGAGCTTCTCTGGAAACTCATATTCAAGAGTTGGTTGACCTACAAGTCTTAAGGGAAGTAGGACACAATGAAAAAGTAGATATCACTACTCCAGCAATTATAGCTTGTCATAATGATAAGTCAAGGATGGTTGGAGATTTCAGAATGCTGAACAACTACACCCAAGATGATTATAATCCAATTTTCAAGGATTGATCATGCTCTTCATAACCTGTCAAAAGCTAAGTACATCACTACCATGGACATGCTGAAAGGTTTTCACCAAATACCTATCGGCCCTGATAGCTGGAAATTCATGAGAATTATCTGTCATTTGGGAATTTATGAGTATCTAAGTATGACTTTTGGTATAAAAAATGCTCCTTCCCATTTTCAAAGGATTATGGACACAGTTCTAGGATTTTTCATCAGAAAAGCATGGATGACAGTTTACATTGATGATATTATCATTTACTCTGATGATTGGGATACCCACCTGGATAAAGGAAGATTAGTCCTGAAAACTATCTCTGCCGTGGGAGTAAAAGTATCAATGAAAAAGTTTAACTTTGGTTATGGAGAACTGAAAGTCTTAGAACACATTGTCTCTGGACTAACCTTAGCTGCTGACCAAAACAAGATATCACCGGTAATGAATAGGCCAATTCCTCAGATTAAAACTGAACTCCTATCTTTTATTAGCTTCTGAAGCTACTATAGGAAGTAATTACCCAAGTTTGACCTTCTAAACAAGTTTCTGTATGAAATCTGCAACAAAACCAGCTTTTTTGAAATGACTCATGAAAGAGTTAAGAATTATGAGGAACTCAAGATGGCCATGGTTTCAGCTCCAGTACTGATTCAGCCAAACTATTCTAAACCCTTCAAGCTCTATATAGATGCTATTATGGACGGGCTAAGAGCTGCATTATAACAGGAAGTCATAGAAGATGAAAAACTGGTGGAAAAACTTATACTCTTCATATCCAGACAAGTTAAGGATACTGAGAAAAGGTATGGTGCAAGCCAAATGGAATGCCTTGCTTTAGTATGGGCTCTGGAGAAACTTCATTACTACTTGGAAGGCACCAAGTTCACAGTGATTACTGACTGCAATTCTGTCAGGACTTTGATGAACATGAAGACCCCTAGTAGGCACATGTTAAGATGGCAGATAGCCATACAACAATACAGAGGTCAGATGACCATAGTTCACCAAGCCGGTGCTAAACACCAAAATGCTGATAGTTTGAGCAGGAATGCTTTACCCAATGACCCAAGTAACCCTAATTATGATCCAGAGGATAATGATATCTTCCCTATCCTTAACATTAACATTTTGAACGTTGAAGCTCCTAAAATGGGAATCCACATTTGTGAATTGGATGAATATTTGTTCAACTCAATCAAAGAATCTTACAATTCTGGAATGAAAACTCTGATCACCATTATGGAAAGTACTTCTCCACCATCTGAATTGATCAATAGCCTACCTGAACCCCTCTTGAAACCATACAAAGCCAGAAGGTTCACCATATGGGATGGTCTATTATACTGCAGGCATCAACATTCAAGTGTGATAGTATTAACTAAGGATGAACATATCAAACACATCCTGGCTGAATGCCATGATAACTGCTCATATGGTCATTTATCTGCCGATAGAACCTTAGATAAGTTTAAAAAAATTGCTTGGTGGATCAATTGGAGAAGGTCCACTATCCAGTATGTTACTAGTTGTGAAAATTGTCAGAAGTCCAACAGGACCACTGGGAAAAGGTTTGGTCTACTGCAAAAGATTTTTGAACCCAAGAAAAAATGGGAGATCATCAACATGGACTTTGTAACTGGACTACCACCAGGAGGAGCCTATTCCTACAGCTCAGTTGTAGTCACCATGGATAGGTTCTCCAAGAAAGAAAAGTTTCTACCTAATCACAAGGAAGACACTGCTATGGAAGTTGCCCTATTATTTTGGAACAGACTCATTTCTGATGTTGGAGTTCCCAAGATCATTATCAGTGACAGAGATCCTGAATTCACCTCTGAGTTCTGGAGAAATCTTCATGACATTCTGGGAACCACCTTAGCTTTCTCTACAGCTTATCACCCTCAGACGGATGGCTTAGCTGAAAGAATGATTCAGACCCTGGAAGACATGCTCAGGAGATTCTGTGGCTTTGGTCTAGAATAAAAGAATTATGATGGTTATTGTTACAATTGGGTTAGCCTTTTACCCTCACTAGAGATGGCCTACAACAGTAGCAAGCACTGTACCACTAAGGAAGCACCCTACATACTGGAAAGAGGATGGATTCCTAAATTACCCAAGGATAACCTTAATCACCAGCTAACAAATATTCACCCTACATCACTTGATTTCAAAACCATGATAGATGTAGCCAATAAACATGCTGTTAAGTGTGTCCAGGATGCCGTGGAGTATAACCAACAAAGATGGGATAAAACCCATAAGGAGCCTGATTTCAAGATTGGTTATCAGGTCTTGATCTCTACCACTAACTTCACCAACTGAGCTGGAAATAGAAAGCTTAGACCAGATTTTGTTGGACCTTTCACCATTAATAAACTTCATGGTAGGAATGCTGTGGAAGTAATCCTTAGTGATGAGCTTTCTAGAAAACACCCAGTCTTCCCAGTAAGTCTCATCAAACACTACCACCCAAGGAATGGAGAATATACTCCTTCACCTGAAATACCTGTTGCAGAAGAACCTGAAAAAGACAGAGGAAAAATTGGCAAGATCCTTAAAGATAAAAAAGAAAGGATCAATGGAAAAGATGTCAGACTCTACCTAGTTAGATACAAGGTAAAATCAGCTGATAAGGATGAATGGTTACCTGAACACAATATCTGGGATGGACCCGTACAGCTAAGGAACTAAAGAGCCAGAAGAAGGCATTGACCCAGATTTTTTTTCAGATATAGATATATCTTGGAGTGGGGGAATGTCAGCTTGCTACTATGTACAGAGCAACCTGTCATAGAAACACAAAAATATAAAAAAATAAGAATATATAAATTAACAAAAGAAGGAGTGAGAAATCCATACATCTTATTACAGAAATGAATTCCTCACCCAAAATTAGGTAGGGTCACTCACTGACCCCACCTTTGAAATCCAAGTCCTTACATTTTTAAAATAATTAAAAGAAAATTACTAAAAATTACAACACCAGTATGGCACCTTTTTGCCATTTTGACATTTCACACGTGTTGTCACGTATAGGGTTTACACCTAAAATTCACTCAGAATTGAGGTGTTGTGTATATTTTAGGAGTTAAACGCTGTAAGACTCCAAACGGTGCTAAGCCGTGGCAGTTCTGTGGAGGGGAAAGGTGCTGTTTAGGCTGCCCTCCTAGGAGTTACAATAATATTTAAATGTAACCGGAATCAAGGTCCAGAACCTTATGGATGAGAAATCAAAGTAAGGGAAGAGGATAAGAGTTGTCGGTAGCAGTGGAAACAACACTATCTGAGGCAAGATGGTGCAGGTAAAGACTTGAACAAATAAGTCAAGGTTTGTTCAGAGTTCAATAGAACAAGGCAGTTGTAAGTAACAACGCCCACAAGCTAATAACTCTGGTCGTCAGCAGCTGATTAGGAAAGATCAACTCAATCCCAACCAACCTCCAGGTTCTCAATGAACCTGCCCAACTCTCCGCAATCAAGCGCTTGAAGGGTACCAGATAACTGTGGGAGGCTGAAAAAAACAAAAGCAATTTGTTTATGAAGCTCTAGAAGCAAATCAATAACAAATTTGAGAAAGAATATCCCAACACTTCTCAAGGAACTCAAGAATAGCATGGCAAAATTAAACCTCAAAGAAGAAGGGAGGTATAACACTCCAGGTTTTAAGCTTAATAAAAACTCTTCAATCAAACGTGATTGGCTCCAGAAAGATGATCAAGGAGAGATCAAGACCAGTATGGTCGGAAAAAGGGATCAGAGTGGTATAACACACTCAAGAATTCAGGCAGACAGGAATTCTTCTTCAACCAGCAAGGCTATTTGTTGGTGATAAGGATCAAGGTCACAAAGGACAGAGTTTGAGTATGGAGGCTCAAAGGATCAAGGGGCAGTCATAGATATACCCGGATAAATGGCTCAGATAGGTGGGGAAGGATGCCCACAGATAAGTTGATTACTGATGATGGTCTGATAGGATGATGGGATCCTCTGATGTTCTGGGATGCTCCAATGATGGAATGCTGGGCCAAAAGGCAGGGGAGAGCCCCTCCTTATATGGGCAGGAGGCCCTGTTAGACTATATACAACGGATTCCCTTGTCCGAAGGCGGAAGCGGGTGGGAGAGTCCCAGGAAAGGTGTCGGATGAAGTCCATGAGAGCGCGGATGGGCGGATAGGAGATTGGTTTGAGAAAGTTGAGTAAATCCTGACGGCCTTGAGATCCACAACTGATAGATCAAGTGCGATGGGAGGTTTGACGGATCCAAGGATTTGCCAAATGCTTACGGGTGCGGTCGGGATGGATTCAGTAAATCATGGATGAGCGCCGCGCAACGGTAGCAATGAGGAGATTGGGAGGCGCAACGACAAAGATGAAGACACGCAACAACAAATATGAGGACGTGCTATGACAACGGCGGAGATGACAAGCAACACGGATAAAGGACGCGCGACGCGCGCGGATGAAAGGAGCGCGGCGCGCGACGCGGATAATGGAAGCGCAGCGCGCGCAGCGCGGCGCGCGCGGCGCGGGTAAAGAATGGTTTGGATGAGCCTGAGGATAAGTTTTTCAGCCGGGCGGTACGTTTGCGCAACAGTTTATGGATTGAGGTCTTAAGGCGGCCAGGGTGTCCAGGATGGGGCACCACAACGCGGAAATGTGTTATGTCACAATTTCTGCATGCAGCCCCGCATCATTACATACCCCTACGTACTCATAGTAGCAGTTTCCCGCGTACTAGAGACCCGCGCGCAGCTAATTCTGCCACGCGCGCAGCGGATCCCACTCCGTGCGCATCCACGCGTCTGGATCCATTGTGACTAATCTGACAACCAGGTACCGCTCAAAAGAGCTACAACCTAATTAGGGTTGCCTGGCATATGTAACAAGTTGACATATGCATTAATAATAATCTAAAAAGATTAAAAATTAATTGAAATTAATAAAAAATAAGTTTAGAACATTTTTTAATAATAAATTAAAGATCAAGGATTAACACGTAAATCATTGACTCTGATCTTTGAAGACCACAAAACGCTACAAGGAGTGTTCATAAAAATTATTAAAAATTTTCTACGTAATCAGCAGATGATGGAAAATCAGTAAACCTCCACATCTGTTCACTTTGAAGCAATACTAATAGTACAAATGAAGGATGAGTGCAGAATAGATTAACAGATCCTGTGGCTTAAATAGTACAGAAATCCAGCAGATCTAAGGTCAGCTGATTAACCGCACCAAGTGGACGTGCTAATCTTGCTCTGAATGGCATTCCAGCCTCAGCCCATGAGCAGAACTCTATCTACGCGCCCTGAGAAGCTCAAAATCACCCCAAAAAGGTATTTATACAGACCTCTTTGGATCCATTATTCCATCATCAGTTTACCAGGAATTATTATTATAAATCAGACGCCGTGTCATTGTTTTTCAAGTGCTTATGAAGAATCTAAGCAAGTGATTTATGATAAAGTCTTTAGTATTATTATTTATTTCTTAAAACCAATCAACCCTTGAAGTTTAGTCAGGAAATCCACCCCATCTTCTCTGAAAACCTTCCTATTATTGCAGGATTTTTGTGGTAAAGTGCTCAGAGTGAGTGTTTCCTTTCCTGTCTAGGCAATTGTGCTGTTATGCCTGGCCATTATTGGAATAAGCCCTTTCTAAGGCACCCATCTTCATTCAAAGGTTCTTAAACTGCCTAAGTAGGCCCCTTGAAGAGAGGTTGCTTTGTCTGTAAAGACCGCCGGTAGTATAATACTGTGGCCCCTCTTTTATATACATATTGAAAACCTTTTATTACCAAACCAATTAAACCTTGCAACTGCTCTTATTATATCATTTATTTGAGCCTCTAAGCGTTTCTTTTTGCAATTATTATTATTATTATTATTCCGTTATTTTTATCACTCTCTGTAGCTAAAGGACTGCAAGGTTCCTGGTATCAGAGAGCTGACACAAGGTACCCAAGCCAAATAAGAACAAGCTGGATATGAAAGGTTGTTCCTCCATTTTCCTATCCTATCTGTACAATAATTATGGCTACAGACTTCTGGATTTTGCAACAAAGAAAGTCATTAAGTCCAGGGACTGCATCTTTAACAAAAAGATTTTCCCATATGGATGCTTGTCTCAAGATGAAGTTCATCCTACCTCTTCAAACCACTCCCACCTTCCTTGGCCCAAGCAAAACCAAACTCTCTGTCCTCTCTCTCACCCCGTTTACTCCCCTACGTCCCTTCCTTCTCTCCCATCTCTCCCCTCTCCTCCATCTCCTTCCCTGCCAATTCCTGCTCATTCTGCTCCCCCTTCTCCAGCAACTTGGCTGGATTCAGATCAGGTTCTGAATCCTCTATAATCTGACTGCTCTCCGCCTGGCCATCAACACTCTCCTTTTATTGCTGATCTCACCCCCCATCTCTCCCCATATCCCCTTCAATCCCTCCTTCTTTTGGTTGTATCAGACCCTCCAGTGAAACCCACTTTGACAACTCCACCATCCTCCCTCCACTTTCCCTGTTGCCGCCCGCCATCTCCCCCATGTCCCCAAATCTCCCTCCTGTCTCTGCTCTGTCCCTTTCCCCTTCCCCCTTGCCTCCCTGTTTCTTGGCCCACGTCTCTTGTCCTCTGTTGGGCTTTGGCCACTATTCCAGTTCCACCTCCGTGAAGGACAATCCCACTGCCACCAAAACCTGGAAGCAGTTATTTTGGTCTCCCCACTGTTTTCAATGGATATTCTCTGCTCAAGAGGGGATCTCTTCTCTTGACGGCATGCAAACGTGGGTCCTAGTACCACCTCCAAAGAATTGCAAGATCATCAGGTGCAAGTGGTTCTACAAGGTCAAACACTGTGCTGATGACTCTGTGATAAAGCTGAAGGCTTGTCTTGTGGCCATGGGATTTTCCCAGGTACGCAGCCTTGACTTCTCTGAAGTTTTTGCTCCCACTCTACACCCAGAAATGCTAAGCCTTCTCCTTAGTATTTTGGCTCACCATGGTTGGGTGTCACACGGTGGTATGTGACACCATAATAACTGCGAAGCGGACTGGCTTTCATCCAGTCTCATAGCCTTTTGGTTAGGCCTTGCCTCTCAGTTGGTTTGCAGTTGTGCAAGGTATGACAGTAGACTGGATGGATGGGTCGGACTAGCGGGAGGCAGAGCTGGTGACATTGGAATAGAACTGGTGAGTGAGGTGAGATGGAGCAATCTCAATGATGGACGCGTAACTAGGCGCGCAATAAAGCTAGGACCTCAAGAGGTCTTGGGAAAGAGAGATTAGAGTGTAGGAAAGAGCAACGTAGGATGTGAATCAAATGGATCTAAAATTGGATCGGAGATGTGTTTTTAGTGTATCTTTGGAAATGGGGCAACACTAGCAAGACAAGCAAAATTTAGTTACTATCTTTATGATCATTAGTCAGTCCAGATTAGTACTCACCAGGAACTTGAGTCCCCAAGTATTTGATCTCCTGCAACGGTGGTATCTTGTAGTTAACCCTTGGCGCGGACCTACGACTCCGCATCTCCCTTGATGACTCCGCGGGAACCTTGACAGTTGACTTGACATTTATAGGGAAATTGCAGGCTAATTTGCAAAGGCAACATTGCTTGCACTTGCCTCAAAGGCCTCGGACGGCAGTACTAGGGACACATCTCTTGTTTCAATGAATACAGTTTTTGCAACGGCGGGAAAACAATGACAACATTGGGAATCAACTGGATTTCAAGACTGCCTTTCTCAACGGGCATCTTGATGACCCTGTTTTCATGAGCCAGCCTCCTGGTTTTGAGGACATGCTTCATCAAGAATGGGTCTGTAAGGTGTCAAGGGCCATATACAGACTCAAACAATCCCCATGCCAGTGGAATTTCAAACTCAAGACAGCTCTCCTGTCTCTGGGTCTTTCATCCTTGTCCTGTGATCCCTCTCTTTATTTCAAACTATCTGGAGGGTCTCTTGTTGGAGCTATCACTGCCCACGTAGATGATCTGGCTGTAGTCAGAACAGATTTTTTTGTCAAGTCATTCGTTACCTCCATTGGCAAGTGTTTCAAAGTGAGGTCTGATGAGGAACTCACCATATTCCTGTCAATCTTGGTTGACAGGAACCTACAGGACTTTACTGTCTCCATTGGTCAACAATACTACATCCTCTCCACCTTAAAATATTTCCTATCAGGTGATTTTTCAACAGTTTGGTCCCTGACCAACCCTTGGTTCAAGGATCTCATCAAGCACACCTCTGAAAAACCCAAATCCCCCCTCAATACAAACAACTCATTGGCTCTCTCCTCTGGATCTCACAATGCAAACGCCCTGAAATTTCTTTTGCCGTTAACAGTCATCCCATTTCCTACAGGATCCTTCCCTTACTCACTGGAATTCTGTCAGCTTGCTACTATTGCAAAGCAAGCTGTAAAAGTAAAAAAATAACATAAAAATAATAATAATACAATGAACCTAAGAAGGAGTAGGAAAACCATAAATATTATTAAAGAAATGGATTTCCCACCCAAAATTAGGTAGGGTCACTCACTGACCCCACCCTTTAAATCCAACTCCTTATATTTTTAAATAATTAAGGAAAGAAAGACCAAAATACTAAGGCTCCACTATTGAGCTTTTTGTCAATTAAATATTTCACACGCATTGTCACGTATAGGTTTCAAACCTAAAATTCAGTCATAATTGAGGTGTTGTCTATATTTTAGGAGTTACGGAAAGAAATGTGTTTTGTCACAATTACCGCACGCAGCCGCAGCAGCCAATGCACCCACCCGCAGCTGAGATACAGCCCTGTCACTCCGTCAAGGTTGTGTACAAAGCCCTGGGCCTCTGACAAGTACGCAGCCGCAGGACTACAGGTTGACAGAGTGACAGGCTGCCTGAGAGGCTTAGGTACTGCGTAAATATGCTACAACCCACACGGGAACATTCTACATATGTAATAAATGTTCCTGTGGATAATAGATAGTCTAAAAATACATAATAGTATATAAAAATACTTAAATAGCCCTTTTACGTATTTTTTATTAAATATAACTCAAATTATCAAGAATGTTGAAAATAAGACAATGAAAACTTCTAAAAATATATTAAAATAATTTAATATACTTTTATGAGAATTTATAGACATCAATATCTTTATGAAATACTAAGAAAGCTAATGATGTAAAAGTATTACATGAATTCCCATGACTTATATTTTTAAGTAATTATTTTAGTAAATCAACTGAAACTTGAAAATAAGGAGTAAAATCAATATCATGACTTTACTCCAGTTATTTAATACATAATGAGAACTCACCTGACATCAGGATTTCTGTAGAAATGTCTATTGAAATAATTATTTAATTACTGGGAACATTTACTAAGGATAATTAATTAAATAATACATAAATGGGGCAGATTAGTGTTATTCACACGTCCTAATATCTATTATAAAGTAGAATAATTCCCATACCCTGAGGAATTAGATGCTACCCGTGCTATAGCACCAAGAAAACGTGAAAGGCTACCACTGGTTACCCTGCTAGCCTTAGTGTCCGTCCTTTTGAGCACCTACAACCCTCAGAAGGACAATATTGGGACTCCAAAAGCTATAAATAAAGAGCTCTTTTGAGGATATTGATGGGCAGAGACCCAGTTATATTTATATCCAGACACCCTGCCAAGGCAATCAAGTACATATAAGAGATACGTAAGTGATTTATGGCTAATTCTGATCAATAATATTCGTCCTCAACCTCTTTTTTGTCAATTAAAACTGCTGAACAACCTTATAACCCAAGTATACAGGTTTAACCCATCAGTGCACATCTCAAACAGATACCCAAAGGATTTAATAATATACCATTGAGTTTTATTGTCCTTTCTCTGTTGTGGCAGCTTGGTTACAAGGCCCTGCCACTCCACCGTGTATTTTATATACATATTATCTTTGGGCAAAATATCCTCTAAACTAAAGAGCCCAAAGTAACCAGGACTATGTGTTTTCATACTGAAATACCTGAAGAGAGGTGCTAAAGATTTCCAATATAATTTTGGCCCCTCTATAAAAATATTTAATAATCAATTTATTCATATTGATTTAAAACAATAAACCATAACCAAACCACTTCACCTTTCAATAAGCTTAATCAAAATATTTTATGGATTTTTGCTGCATTTATTAAATAATATATTTATTATTTATTCTATCACCTCTGGTAGCTAAGGGATAGCAAGAGTCTTGGCATCCAGGAGGCTGAAAAATGCTGCAATCCAAATTTTCCAATAACTTTGGACCACCAGCAAGCTCTTCCTCCATCATGGGGGACCCAATCTCCAGCTGACAGGTTTCTTGGACTCAGACTGGGTCAAAGACAAGGGGGATTTCCATTTGAAATCTGGCTAAACCTTCTGCATTGGATGCGGTTCCATCTTGTGGAGATCCAAGAAACAGCCAACGGTCTTGCTCTCTAGCACCAAAGCTGAGTACAAGGCCCTGTCTGATTGCTGCAAAGAGGTTATCTGGCTCTGCAACGTACTGTGCAAAATCAAGGTCTGTGATGACTCCCTGGTTTCCCTGCTTTTCAACAATGAATGTGCTCAGGCTCTTGCCAAAAACCCCAAAAATCACTCTCAAAAAAAGCACATAGATTCCCAGCATCATTTCATACAGGAGTGTGTTGAAAATTCAGTTTTCATCATCAAACATAGCAGTACCAAAGAAATTCTCAAACATCTCAGTACCAACAAAATGCTGGCTAACATGCTGACCAAGCCTCTGTCTTGCATCTTGCTTCAATCCCATCAGAGGCTCTTTGTTCTAATTTTGAGTTTTCAGCAAGGGTGGGTGTTGGAATAAATCTATTCCATATCCACACATGTCTCTATTCTACTCTCTCCAGACTATGTTTTCACTCTTTACTCTTTTTCTCTTCTGCTCTGTTACTCAATATCACTTCATTTCTCTGTTTCCTGTTCCCTCTCACACATATAAATTTCTCATACCTGTCATGCTTTCATCTCTCATCCTTTTATCACTCACACGCACATGCAACTCTCAATAATAATGTCACACAGTCTGTGAAACTCATCTGTCCACTACTACCTGGGGACAGGGTTTAATTCAGATTGAAGGTTCTTCTCTCATCCTTTTCTCACTCACACGCACATGCAACTCTCAATAATAATGTCACACAGTCTGTGAAACTCATCTGTCCACTACTACCTGGGGACAGGGTTTAATTCAGATTGAAGGTTCTTCTCTCATCCTTCTTTCTGCCTCACCTCTACATATCCTCAGGTAAGTCTGTTTTCTATCTATCTGTCTCTTATAACTTCCTCTTTCTACTTTTCCTTTTTTCTTTTGTGACTCTCTGAAAATGAATCATCCTTCCTTCTACCTCACCTCTGCATATCATCAGCTCTGAGTACAGTCAGTCTCACATACTCAACAAAAATAAACACAAAAAAAATTTTTTTTATCATTTTTTTGTTTTTTTACCAAGTTTTGAAAAAGAAACTAACATCTTTTGAAGCTATGTTCCAAAACAGCCACAACACCTGAGCCACTGGTAGAGCCAAAATTTTCAAACTGCCCCTGGCATTCAAGGAGATGAGGGGACAAGCACTGCTGATCACAGAACCCAGGATGAAGAAGATGAAATTGATTTCAATAATGAAAGGTAGAGTAATGACAAGGTTGAAGGAGTTAAATGATGAGAGGAATCCAGGAGAAAGGCTACTTAGAAGTATTAATGACTGGATCCTATAATACTAACACCACAGGGATAGGTGAGATGACTAAGGTAGGCTTGATGGCTTTCTTGTTCTGAGGTGAAAACTATTGGAAGGGACTGAAAAATAAGAAGTAGCATACTAATTATTTGAGAGGAATTAGTCCATGAAGGAAGGAGTGGCCATTATATGTGAGAGCTGGGAAGAGGCCGTGAGGAGGGAGGACTGGTTCTGTGCTGGGATGCCCATGGAATTACATTTTTACCAATTCAACTGGAGGAAGTGGCTTGACAGATTGTTTAATGGGCCTGTCCAGAAAGGTGTGGCATGTACTTAACTGGAAGTGTGGTTTGTCCATCCAGGAGTATGTACTATGGATTCACATTATGGGAAATGTATTTAATTCTCATACCAATTAGGTTGAAGGAGAGATGGAGGATGCACCAAGCCATAGAGAGGGAGGGAGAGCCTGGGAGATTACCTACGACCTTCAGGAGATGCAGGGAGATACTGCGGGAGGTGCAGCAGGTAGGTCCAGGGGTAGAGGTTGACTATACTGAGATTGAGAATGACTGAGAGGACTGAGTATGGAGAGTAAATTTGTGGTTGACATTGACCCCCCAGAAGAGAAAGGGGTAGCTCCTGATTCCCCTTAGAAGAGGTGAGAAGTATATTGATTTCATCACCATGACTCATTTTTCTTTACCCCCACCATACCCATCACCATCACAACCCAACAGCTGTCCATCCTTATCATGCTACAAAATATCACCCACCCTATTGTTAATCATGCAGAAGACCAAAGTTTACTATCCTTTCAATAAATAATTCCCTCCTTTCTCCAGATGCATTGAAACTGAGAAGATCTGCACCACCACCATCACCCCCAAGTTTGGAAAATGTGAGCACTGTAGAAGGTACAAGAGGCCCTGTTCTGGGACCACTGAAGTAGGAAGGAAGGTTCTTGGCCCTGTTTTGTGTTTGAAGGAAAATGTTGGAGGGATCTTTGAAGTGAAGTAGGTACCTAGGGATTAAAGTTTTTCTTTGGGAGGGTCCAGCAGGGTAGGTACAGCAAACAGTGAGCAGTTTCCCTTGTATTCTGATTTCTGAAAGGCTGTATTCTGATCTAGTTACTCTGAATCTGTTCCCAATAGAGGCTTTGAGGGAGAAGAAGATAATGGATTTTAGAAGGAAAGGCCAGTTGGAATTAGATTTGAAAAAAAGAAGGAGCCTTTGACATTGAATGCATTGGATATTTGTTGGGGGACACAATATTATTTGTTTATCAGTTTGATCAAAGACTTGTAGCCCATGGGGGTGCCATCAAACCAACTTCAAAGCGCTTTAAAACCAATTGAAGCAGATCCATCTTTTGCAAAACCATTCAAATTCTGTTGAAGCACAGTAAAACTGGTTGAAGTTCAAAAGGGGAAGATTAAATTGGTTTAAGTTTGAAGAATGTGGGTCAAAAAAATTGAAGTTTGAGGTAGGGAGGTTAAACCAGTCAATAATTTTCAAAAGATGGTTGAAGTGGTTGTGGTTTTGTAAAATCATGGTTAAAGCAGCGGCAAAGTAGTCAAAGAGTTGTTGAAGCATCAAAGAGATGTCAAAGCTTGAAGTTTGAAAGGGGTCAAAATTATCAAAAGGCATTCAATCAAAAGACCAGAGGTGGTCAATGCAGCCCCAATCCCTATCAAATACAGGTTCAATGTCAAATACAAAGTCAAAGGAAAAGGAAAAGATAAAGATGCCCCAGGTGAGATGGATGAAGACAAGGAGGAGGAGGAAGATGAAGTTGAAAAAGATATAGAGGAGGGTAAAGGACTGGGAAGAGTGGTATAAGAAGTGTCAGCTCTCTGATACCAGGAACCTTGCAGTCCTTTAGCTACAGAGAGTGATAAAAGAATGTGGAGCAATAATATTCCAAAGAATAAACACTTTACAGCTCCAATAATAGTATGGTAAGAGCAAGTGCAAGGTTTAATTGGTTTGGTTATAAATATTTTAAATATAATATAAAAAGAGGGGCCACAGTAATATACTACTGGGGGTCTTTACAGACTTGGCAACCTCTCCTCAAGGGGCCTCCTTAGGCAGTTTATAACCTTGGAATGAAGATGGGTGCCTTCTAAGGCCTTATCCACTAATTTGGGCGGGCAAAACAGCACAAAAACCCAGAGAAGGAAGGAAACAACTTACTTGGGAAGTAATCCACAGAAATCCTGCAAAGATTCAGGTAAGAAGCTTCAGAACAGATGGGGTTGGTGGCTGGTTCAAACTTCTGGTTGTTGATAGTTATTTAGAAAATAATAATAATAATACTTCAGATTAGATCATAAATCACTTGCTTTCTTCTTGATAAGCACTTGACTAAAAATGAAACAATGTCTGATTGATAATAATAATATTTCTGATAACTGATTGATTGATAACTGATAACTGATTGGAACAAAAGGGCAAAAAGAGCCTGTTTAAATATTCCTTTTTGTGTGCTTGAGGGCCTCTAGAAGGGGTATTAGCCATGGGCTGAGGCTAGGGGGGCGGTCAGGGCAAGATTGGCACGTCCTCAAAGTGCTGTTAGCCTTCTGGCCTTAGATCTGTCAAGGAACAGCTCCTTTTTAGCTGCAGGATCTGTTAATCAACAGATTAGTCATTTTGCTGATCCTGCACTGATCCTTAATTTGTACTGTAAGTAATGGTCCAAAGTGAGCAGACATGGATGTTTATTGATTCTCCATCCTCTGCTGATCCTTTATGTAATTTCTAATAATTTTTAAGACCAATCCTTGTGTAGTTTTGTGGTCTTTGAAGGTTCTGATCAGCTCATGACATGGTGAGTCTGGATCTTTATTTAATTAATAAAAAATACTAAAAATTAGTTAATAACTAATTTTAATTTACTTTTAAGGTTTTTAAACTACGATCTATGCTTGTGTGGTAGCTTTACATATGTAGTGTAGATCCTACTATATTGTAGTTCCTCTGAGCGGTACCTGGCTGTCAGACTGATCACGGCAGGAGGCGCGGGGATCAGTCCATTCAGATGCGCGTGGGGACTGATCCGCTGCTCAGATGCCCGCGGGGGACTGATCCGCTGCGCGCGTGACTAGGTCACGGGATTAACTACGCAGGAGTTCAGCGCTGTAGGGACGCGGGGCTGCGTGCGGGAATTGTGACAAAACACAATTCCCCGTGTAACTCCTAAACTACACACAACACCTGGATTTTGACTGAAATTTAGGTGTGAAACCTATACATGACATATCATGTGAAATATTGAAATGGCCAAAAGGTGTCATACTGGTGCCGTGGTCATTTACCATTTTATATTAAATTAATTAAAAAATATAAGGAGTAAGAATTCAAGGGTGGGGTCAGTGAGTGACCCTACCTTATTTTGGGTGGGGAAACCATTGCTGCAATAATATTTATGGATTTCCTACTCCTTCATTTTATAATAATTTTATTTATTTATTTATTTTTGTTCTTTTTATTTTTGTTAATATTATTATTGTTGTTGCTTTGTCAGGTTTCTCTGTGCTAAGTAGCAGGCTGACAAGAAGTGGAAAGAGGATCCCCTGGGCAAAGGTCTGTTGGAGAAATTGTTGGAAGGATTTTGGCTAGGGATGGGATAGGGGGTGAGTATAGAAGGATGGCAGTGAATAAGGACAATTTTGGATTTTCTGCTTGCTCTTGAGGAAGAGTGGTTGAACTGGTGGATGCCATTGAAGATGATCAAGTGGCAGACTTGAACGCAATTGAAGAGAAGCTTGGAGGATTTTTTGAAGATTCTAGGACTAGTATGATGTTTGGATGGGCTATGGATAATGGTGAAGAGGTGGAAAAGAAAGGAATAAAAGAATAGATGAAGGAGGAAGTGATAAAAGAGCTTGGATATTTTCTTTCTTTTTCTGGTGTGAACTATTAAATTGGAGCTACTGCTAAGAATAAGGAGAAATATGAAAGTAGGAAGATAAAGCTAGCTAGTGTATGGGTGACTAAGCTTTCTAACTTGGTGACTAAGATTAAGACGGAGTTGTAGATAGATATTTTTTCTGAATTTGGTGGTTTTCTTTTGAATTGAGTAGATATGAGAAAGGAGTAGAATATAAATGGATTTCTTTTTGATTGATTATATGAAATGGATGAAATGAGACTGAGGGTGACAAGATTGAGATTAAGGGAGTGGCTAGAAAGTTTATGAACGTTTGGTTTTGGAAGGATAGAGTTAGTGGAATTTGTTGGGCATGGCTGAAATTTTGGTTAGATTGGAGAATGTTTCCCATGAGTTTATTTCAAATTCTTCTAAAAAAACTTTTCATTTGACTAAGTAGAGGAGTTTTCAATTCCTAATCTTGGAGTCCAAGATTTGAGATACTTCCCATTATTTTTTGCCATTGATTTCCACTGGATCTGGAGGTGGTTGGTGGCTCAAAAAGTTTGGATCAGAAGAGTAGGGCTTGAGAAGTGAAACATGGAAGACAGGTTTGATAGATGACTTTTGATAAGGTAGTTGGAGTTTGAAATCATGAGATCTTATTTTGTAAATAATGAAAAAAGGATCCAACTAATGATCAGGGAGATTCTTGGAAGGTCTTTTAGTATTGATATTCTTTGCAGATAACTAAAATTTATTCCCAGGAGCAATAATTTTTGGAATTTCATTTCTTTTACTGTCAAAATATTTATTATCCTTATCCATAGACTCTTTGAATTCTTTCTTTAGCCAAATCTGGTTCTTATGAATATGATCTAATTAATTAATGGAAGGATTTTTGTCCAAAAAGTGGAGGAAATCAAGACTAGGATGCCTTCCATAAATGGTGAAGAAGTTTGATTGGTGAGTAGAAGAGTGAACACCATTTTTGTAGGTGAACTCTGCCAAGGGGAGCCAAGTATCCCAGTCATCCTGGTGATAGATGATTTGAATTCAAAGGCATTTTTCTATTAATTGATTGAATCTTTCATTTTTAACCTCTGTTTCTGTCAGCCACGAGACAATAAGATTTGTCCAAATGTCTGCACAACTCATATGTCTTGTTGGTATAGTGGTTAAGTACCAGGCTCACCTTCCATTATTTGACACCAAGGTCACTGGTTCAAACCACCATGGAGACAAGAGTGAATAATGATTAGAAGTTCTAGAATTATATAATAAATTTTGATAATATTTTATAATATTTTATAGGTATGTTTTTATGGGTATTGATTATGGAACTTGAACCTTGATAATGTATATTATCAAGATGAGGATCCTATATAACTTTAAATTAAGTTATGAGGACTCAGATGCATCCCAACTATTGATATAGAACTTCCCAATATGTTCCATTCCTTTGGGAATAAGTTATAGTAATTACTTTGAGCCATACTCTTTACTCTGTATAAACAAATTGCATAATTTTAATCTTATCCCTCTTTGGGATGTAATTATACTTTAATATAATTCACTGGGCCTTGAGAGCGTCCACTCAGAGGACTCTGAGCTCAGTTGTAAAGTATAGACCATGTAACATCATTGCCAAGAACATACATACCTTATATGTATAATATTTGCCAAGGTACTAGGAATTAAGAAGTAAGTACATGCCAAGGCTATCAATCTATGGTTATGTAATCTATCTGGGGTGTTCTAGGGCCTTTGCACCGTACTTTTGACTGATGTTAAGTCCTAGGATCATTTAACTACCCTTGGGGTATGTAATTAGAACCTTTTACATTGAAAATCCCCCCCAAAGAGTACTAGTACCCTATCTCTCTTTGGGTATGATGTAATGGGGTTCTGAGCCCTTGAGGACAAAACCAGGGGGAGCCTGGCTCTCCCCTGATGATTCCTTGAGTCCCCTGAGGGCTTCTGTTACCTTAAAAGAGGAGGGTCTTCACCCTATAGCCCCTTCCTGAGTTATATTTTTTATATTATTGATCCAAGAATACGGCAAGAGTTAACACGCCCATTAAAACTTAATCTCAAGAAGAAGATTGACTGGGGCCTTAAACTTCAGTATTATAATCAATTAATAATCATTTTCTCAACTCCAAGTTCGAGTGGTGAGTCCTTTGGAGTTGTAGCATTTATTGTTACCTTAAAGAGTGTAAGTTTACTTTGTAAGTAAGGCTCCTTTTGGATTTATTCAGTTAGAGCCAGGTCCCTTATCTCTTTATAGAGATCAAGGTGTGGCCTTTTACTCACAATACCCCAGTATTTTTCGAGTTGTGTTTTTCTGTAACAGTATTACTGTTTTATTAAGTCAATAACTGATTTAATTATTGGTTTTGATCTTAATTTTTGCAGGTTTAACCACAGCCAGTATAGCTATAGAGGTTAAATCCCTGAAAGTTTCAGGGTGGTAAGCTGTGGAGAGATTCCCTTGGACCTGTAATTTTTCAAAAAGTGTTCTCCAGAAAGAAGAGATGAACAAGGAGACTTTTTCACTTATGATGTCAGAAGGCATCCCATTCTTGGATAAGAAATGGCTGATAAAAAGTTTATTCATTGCTAATGCATTCAGTTTACCAGTTGTTTTGATGAAGAGGGCCATCATAGAGAAACACTCCACAACAACAACAATAGAATCAAATCAATTAGAGAGACGGTGTTCAGAAATGAGGTCAATACAGATAGAATTCCAGTTTCCATCAGTGATTGGAAGATGTTTGAGTAGAAATAGTTTCTTTTCATGCCTTGTATTATTCCTGTTGCAGAGGTAGAAGGATGAAACAAATTTCTTGAAATATTTTGAAATTCCATTCCAGCAAAAGGCTTTTTTGATAAGTTTGAGAGTCTTCTGTTGACAAGGATGAGCTGAAAGTGGAGATAAATTACACTGATGAATTATATTCAATTTGAGATGGTTAGCTTGGTCAGGTATGACAACTTTACACTGAAACAGGAGTAAGCCACTAAAGGGGTCTAAGGAATACTCAGCTACTTCCTCATCCTTATTCAATCTTTAAATGATAACTTCAGGTAACTTTCCAGCTTTTTGACCAGAATTAAATTCAATAAATTGATCATCAGGTATGTTAGCAGAAAGAAAAAATAATTTAGAAGCTTCAACTTCATTTAGTTTCAGAAGCTGTTGAATATTTCAAGAATTTTTTTCAGAAAATGTTGTTCCGCCACTGGATACATGTTGTCCTGATGGGACAGGATATTTGGAATGGTTGAAAGTTTTCTAGGCCTCTAAGTGGTCACAAAATTTAATTCAAAAAGAAACTCTTTCCAACAAGCTTCTGTCCTTTTGGGAACCTTTGAAGACATAAAATACTTCAAGGAAGGATGACCAGTTAAAACTTCAAAGGGGTCAGTAATGCTTAAGAGGTAAGCATTCAATTTTTGAAGAGCAAATAAAATTGCAAAAAACTCTTTATCATGTATTTCACAGTTGATTTCAGGACTTGAAAATGTTTCTTCTTTCAAAGGCAATAGGTTTTTTAGTGTCATTAGCAGTCACCTGGTGCAGTGCAGCACCCAGGCTATGATCACTGGCATGAGTTTGAACATATGTTCTCAGAAGGTGTGTCAGCCTACTAGATGCCAAGGAACTAGCTCCTTCTATTTACTAGAGGTGATGAAAGTTTGTGGTTAAAATAGGGAAATATTCCAGAGATATGTTTTGGCTAAAAGGGTAAAATTTATTTATATATTTATAAAAATAAATTGAAAGGGAGGGGCAAATACTTTAATGGGGTTTTTGAGTGCTCCAAAATACAGGTATGTCTTTTTAGGAAAATATAGGAGCAATTTTGTTGCCTGTGGGGTTGACAAGAACTCCTTTCAAGCAGGTTATGGATAATTTCCTTGGTGGTTGGGTTATGCAAAAACCTACAAAAATGGTCTAAGTCAGCAGGATCATTTACTAGGTATAGATCCCAACTTATCCTTGATGGATGGTGTTGTAATCTTCCCTTGAGTGTGCTCTCAAAGACTCAACTATCACACATGTACTGGACCCCAAAACTGCTTCATTCCAGAAACAAAAACAGTGGAATGACTACTAAAATCCATATCATTCAATCCCACTCAAAGAAAATGGGGTAATGACAAACTTTCCTTACTCAAAAATCATTCAAATCATCCTAACCCTCAACCAGATAAACCTCACCATCTTTTCTCTCTCACCATGAACTCAATGCTTTGCTAACTTCACTCACACAAATGTTTTACCTATTCACAATCCTCAAATCACAACAAACTTGAAAACAACTCTTCCATGCCTGCCTGGTGAGACTCTGCCCTGAACTAACTCATTATCAAATATTATCATCTATCTCATTTTTATCTGATCCATCATGTTGGAATTTCTTTCTGCCTCCTTGGTTTTTGGATACTTCAACTATGAAACTTCTTCACGGTTGAAAGCTGAAAGTGCTCACTCAAATTGAATCAATTTGAAAAAACCAAGGAAGACCTTGACTGCACTGAGAGTCACAACAGACCACTTCTGACAAGTTAAACTTAAGAAGGCCTTAGAAACTATCCCTATGTTGGGCAAGGAGAACTACCACACATGGAAGGACAAAATGGGCGCCTTCTTAGACGTGAGGGGTTGCTTGCAAATGATGAATTCAGAAAGCTTGATACAACTCAAAGCAAATTTTGATGACTAACTCAAGCTTCTCACCATCTCAAAACTTTAATCCACCACAAATGAAAATTTTTCAACCCCTACTAACAAAAAATCTGCTTAACTTCTCTGGAAGGCACTGATCAAAAAGTATGCATCCTCCCAGGGCTCAAATTGAGCCAGGTTTTTCAAAAACTTTCTCTACCTCCGCTTCAACAGAGATAACATTGAGGATTTCATGAAAAGGGCCAATTTCTGCATGAAAAATCTATTGGAAGTTGGTATCATTCTCCCCAACAACATCCTTGCATATCTTATACTGTTCAAATTCCCAGAAAGAATGAAAGACTTCAAGCATCAAATCATGCACACCAAAAAGGATCTAACCATCAAATTTCTTTTGAACCATCTAAATCAACTTAAAAATTAATCCAAGGTGCAAAGCTTGATGGATCCAATTGGTGCTTCTAAAAAAAACTTGCCCTCATATCTACAACTCAAAAACCTCACATTAAGAATCAAGATGGTGAGAGAAATTGCTGCACAGATGGATATCATAACCCCAAACAAGAAAAGTCCCAATCAGCCAAGAAAGTTTGGCACTTGCAACCTGGAATTTCCCCAAATTGATGGAAGAATGAGCAAGCTAGGTGGCAATAACAAAGGGTTACCTCTAAATAAAAAGCCTTAATGGCTCATTAACTGGCTCTGGTATCCTTTTGAATCAACAATGTGAATCCTCAATCTAAATTTCTATTCAACAGTGGCGACTTGATTCACATGATTAATGAAATCCATGGTTTTTTCAATATGGCGCTCTGCAAGGAAGATCTGATTAAAACCAGGAAGGAGGGAGCCAGCTTAAGGATTAAAGGGAGAGGGACAGCCAGGCTACAATGCGGTGACCTTACTCTTCAAATATCCAATTGCTTCTATGTACCAGATGTCACCATTAATGTCAGCTGGCTACTATTCAGAACCAACTGACTAAATCCTAAAACAAATAAAATACAAATGAATTAATAAATAAATACAGAAATAATAAAATAAAATAAAAAGAAGGAATAAAGCCTTAATTTGTAAGAAATCCAAAAATATTATTAAAAAAAATAGATTTTTGGTGCAAATTTAGGTAGGGTCACCCACTGGCACCACCACCCATTTCCAAGTCCTTCAGGTAGAACTATGCTCACTCATGTACCCTTGCTTGTAACATCCACAAGTACTGGTTTCTGACCAAACGTTTGGTCAGAAACCCATAATTATGTAAGCTTAACCACCAAAAATTCGGAATTTAGGGCCCTGAACCCTAATGTGATATGTACCCATTAGGAGATACAAGGCTCCTGTAATTTTCCCAAAAAGGGATGTTACAGCCCTATTAAAGTACTAAGAGGATACTGTAGCACCCCAGGACAACCACTATAGCTACAGCAAATTTCCTGCTTCGGGCTAGAACACTCCCAAAGCCCCAAACCTCAGATAAACCCTGTATCACCCTAAATGTAATATGTACACATTAGAAGATACAGGGCTCCTGTGATTTTCCAAAAAGGGATGTTACAGCCCTATTGCAGTACCAAGAGGATACTGTAGCACCCCAGGACAACCACTATAGCTACAGAAGATTCCCTGCTTCGGGCTAGAACACTCCCAAAGCTCCCAAACCTCAGATAAACCCCTGATCACCCTAAATGTAATATGTACACATTAGAAGATACAGGGCTTGTGTAATTTTCCCAAAAAGGAATGTTACAGCCCTATTGCAGTACTAAGAAGATACTGTAGCACCCCAAGACAGTCACAATAGCTAGAGTAGATTCCCTGCATTGGGACAGAACACTCCAAACAGTCCCCAAACCTCAGATACACCCTGTATCACCCAATTAAGGAAGAAAGGCCCCTGTATGTATTTGTGGCTGTTACAGTACAAATTAGCCCATACAAAACTAATAATGACCAATAAGGCCTCAAAATCAAAGTTGCAAAAAGTTTTCAGAGGTCTAGGACATAGTTTCAAGTCCCTAGCCTCAGTAAACAAGGGCCTCTACTTAAATTATTAGCCTCAAATCAGGATACATGGCTGGTACAATGATATCACTTGAGGCTTGGAAATGTGTATCAAGCCCTAAGCATGATGAAATAGGGCTTCCTGTACGTCTGTAGTAGCTAGAGAAGGTCCACACAAACACACTGATGGCTCCTTGGCCTCAGCACTAGCCTGGGTCACCCTCCTTTGGCTGGCAAAAGGGCTGTACCATGAGGGGACCCAAACAATATAAATAAAGGACCTTCCCCCAGCTATTTCTACCAGATTCATCCAGTCATATAGTCATTATTGCTTCAGATATTTTCTTCCTCAAGCCATCAAACCCTTATAAGAAATAAGTGTGTGATCCTGGACCACTTTCTGATAAAATTGTAGACCATAATTCTTGAATCCCTGTTTTTTGGCCAAATTGAACAACCAACCATTCAGCCTGCCCCAGTACCAACTTCCAGAAACCTGAATCCTTGAATATTGGCCCATTCATCAAGAATAAGTCCGGATCTAGACCTAGTAAGTGATCCTGCTGACTTATACCCCTTTTTGTAGATTTTGCATCACCTATGCCCCAAGGAAATTACACACACCCTTCTTGAAAAGAATCCTTGTCAACCCCACAGGCACCACAATTGCTCCTATATTGTCCTTAAAAGACATATACCTGTGTTCCGGAGGGCTCAACAATCCCATTAAGGTCTTGGCCCCTCCAATTAAATTTATTTTATAAATACATAAATAAATTTAACCCTTTTGGCCAAATCATATACCTGGCATTTTATCTTATTTTTGATCCAAACTTTCTATCACCTCTAGTAGCTAGAAGGAGTGAGTTCCTTGGCATCTAGTAGGCTGACAATTGGGGGTATGGCCGGGAAATACTTGATATAATTATTGATCCTGTGCCATTTTTAATCATTTTTTAATAATTTTTCAAAAATTAACCAAAAATTCTGAAAAAAAAATCATTATAAATTGCCAAACTTCAAAAATAACTTAAAAATACTAAAAAAAATCTGAAAAAAATATTTTCTGATATTTTTCCGGACTCCTTAATCTGTAGTTGACCTAAAAATTAATGCAGAACTAATTAAATACTATCTTAAACTCTTAAAACTCCAAAAAGAAGAGTATATTAAAAATTACAAACCAACTGATTGGGAACTTCTATCTCCTTTAGAACAGAAGGAATTGATTTATATACACTCAAAACTCAGGGAGGAACAAGAATTTGAAGAAAGATTTTGTTTCAACCTCATCTTGAAGTATCATAGAGACTGGGCTAATACTCAACCCCCTGCTCATATCAGATTCAAGCTATTAAAAAGTGAGATTTTTCCAAACATTTCTTTAAAAGATTTTTAATTATAAATTAACATATAAATTTTATATCTGGTACTTTCTAGTGTCTGGAATGCCCACTGCCCCATCCACTCCAACTTCTGCCACTGTTGAAGTAGCAGCTCCACCAGTTACCACTCCAGTGATAGTACCAAACTACCCTGTCATAGAAGCTCCCAACCAACTTAGGTCCCCAACCAGAGAGGAATCTGTGGCCACTCCAAACTCAGAGAATAAGCCATATTATCTCATCTATTACAAGAATTTTTATAAATTACTGATTGCTTGCAATAACCATGTCTAGACTCAGAGGACCAGATGGATGCTTCACCGCTCTCTCCCACTCCAGAGCCAAGCGGAATAATCCATCCCTTGCCTCTACAAAGAATGAAGGACTTAGGTATTCAACAAATCCAGAGGATCCCATCCCCAGCTCCTCTACCCAGCTCCTCCTCCCGAGTTCCCTCTCAAGGACAGCAAGAGGAGTCCTGGAAAATGCTGATCAAGGAACACATGTCCTTATGGCAAAAGGTAATGCAGGCGGAGAAAGAGACCAATGTGAAGATCCAGGTCTTCTATTGCAGGCAGGCCCAGATCTCTCAAAAGGCTCTGCAAAAGTTTATAACCAAGCAAGAACTAGAGGAGTATGTGAGGGGGTGGAATCCTTGGGATCACCTCAAGAAGATCCAACCTCCTCCCAACAAAAAGGGAAAGAAAAGGTCCTCCAATCACAGGAAACCAAAGGAGGATTTCAACAATCCAAAAATTCGGGCAGAAGTGAAAGCTCTAGCTCAAGCTTTAAAGGGGGCCTAAAAGAGCTAGTTGTAGATAGTTCTTTTGCAAATAGTCTTAGGAATAACTTTAGTGATTTAGAAAATAACATTTGTTTGTGCCTCCAAAAGATCCACCAAGTGGAAGAGAAATTGAGCAGTCCTGAGTATCTCCTTGAGCTGAACATGGTAGTGACAACTGCCCTCATTAAGAATGGAGTTTCTTCTGATCTAGAAGAAATTAAGACCCTGATCTTAGAGGATAGAAATAAGAAAAGGATCAACTATGAGAAATCATTTTCCACCTTAAGAGAAGATGTAATTTGACACCAATCTTCTACAAATAATGTTTCCTTTGAAAACATTTTGAGAGAACACAAAAACCAGTTGGATAATTCCATCAATGAGCTCAAAACTCAAATGGATATGCAGCTTAATATGATTAAGAATGATATCAGGGACGTGAAATTGTCTCAGATTTCACAATCTATTTCACAATCTGAAGCTAATAACCATTTTGAGCGCCCTATTCCGCCTAGATTCCCCAACCCTAGGTTTAATCTTGCTCCTCCTCACCGGAATTATTCTCCTGACATGGAGCAAGCTATCAAATTGTTTCCCCCTATCACAGATTGGCCGAAGTTCTCTGGAGAAGGAGAATATGATCATATAAGTTTTATGAAATATATTGATCACCATATCATTTCTTCTGGCTTACCAGAGACAATAGCCCTAGTAAGGTTGCCCAGACTTTTTGAAGGGGTACCTTTAGAATGGTTTATCTCCAAAAGAGAATTGGTAGGAGATGTTCCTTGGGAGGATTGGAAAGAACTGATCAAAGAACAGTTTTGTACTCACATTTGGAAAAAGAAAATGCTCAAATCTTTTGAGCAGGATTTCTTTGATCCGGTTAGAGATCAACTTCACCCATGGTGTTTGAGTCAGAAAAAGAGAATTGACTGTGTCTATCCTCAAGCTTCAGTAGAAGAGATCAATGAGCGACTACTAGGACAATGCAAAGGACACCTAGAGCATAATTTCTGGTGTAGGATATCAATTGATGCTGATCTTCCCACTCTTATAGGAGTCATGGAAGAAATAATTTACATGATAGAACTTAATAAAAAGCCCAGAGACAGGCCCAGAGAGCTTCAAACCCGACCCAGAGAGACAAAAGAGGTTGGTAAGGAACTGATGCTGGCTGCCTCCCAAGGGAATGCTGTTGTTAAAGCCAACTCCTCTCTTGAATGCTGGAAATGTGGAGAGAAGGGGCACAGACAACCTGACTTTCCTCATCCTAGGAAAAGGATAAATAATATAAATGGAAAATCTGATAGTGAGGAAGAAGGTTACAAATTGAACCTAGTCATCAAACAACACAATGAAGAACCAGATTTGTGCCCTGTCAATGTCATTTCAGGAGATATAGGTTCTAGCATTGAAATTAATGATGTCAAAGGAGAGTCCTAACTACCTCAGAATTGGGATGAATCCATGAACTTAGACCACATCTCTGATTCCAAAACCTTGACGGTGAAGCAAGTTACTGGAAGGAGCTACACTCTGAGTAAAAACTGCTTTGCAACTGGTTTGTTTGAAAAGAAACCGGTCAGAATTTTGCTTGATAGTGGAGCCTTCTGCTCACGCACCAGCACTGATTTCTTAAATCACCACTACCCCAAGTGGAAAGAAAACTTACTTCCTGTGCCCAAGGCCAAGTTCAGTAGTTGCAATTCAGCTATGGACACCTTAGGAGTTGTAACCATTCCCATTGTTTTCCCACACAGTAAAGGATCTATAAGACTTGAACTGGAATTGGTATTCTTGGAAAATAGCCTATGTAATTACTTAATACTAGGAAATGATGCTTTCTGCTTGTATGGGATAGATGTGATCCAGAGAAAGGACTAATACATCACCATTGGAGGAGAATGGAAAAGGAAATTCCAGATCTGTCACATATCAACCTCCATGGAAAAAAAACCTCTAGAGTCTTTTAAAAGGGAATATTTTTCTCAAGCTTCTCTTAATGATCAACTCACCTCTGATCACCAAGACGACCTAGTCAACTTATGTTTTGAAAACATGGGTGCCTTTTGCACCAAAGATCATCCCATAGGTAACATCAATGAACCTGACTTTAAGGTAGGGGACAAGGTCTTACTATCCACGGTGAACTTCAACAACCTAGGGTGAAATAAGAAACTGAAACCAGCCTTTATAGGCCCTTTCTGCATTAAAATGCTCCATTGAAAGAATGCAGTTGAAGTTATCCTCAGCAAGGAATTGTCCAAGAAACAGCCAGTCTTTCTGGTTAGTCTGATTAAGCACTATAGCCCTAGGGAATCTGAAGAACCACCTTCCCAGAATATTCCCTTAGAAATCCCCCAGGAAGGGAGCAAGAACAAGGTAAGCAAAATCCTCAAAGAAAAGAAGGAAAGAGTGAATGAAAAGGATGTCAGATTGTACCTTGTCAGATACAGAGGAATATCAGCAGACAAAGATGAGTGGCTACCAAAAAATAACATACCAGATGGCCCCATCCTTCTGAGGAATTTCAGAGCTGCAAAGAGGAAAGACTAAAATTCTCCACCCCAAAAACCTTCTTTTGGGTACACCAATCTTGGAAGTGGGTAATGTCAGCTGGCTACTATTCAGAACCAACTGACTAAAGCCTAAAACAAATAAAATATAAATGAATTAATAAATAAAAACAGAAACAATAAAATAAAATAAAAATAAGGAATAAAGCCTTAATTTGTAAGAAATCCAAAAATATTATCAAAAAATGGATTTGTGGTGCCAATTTAGGTAGGGTCACCCACTGGCACCACCACCCATTTTTGACTCCTTCAGGTAGAACTATGCTCACTCATGTACCCTTGCTTGTAAGATCCGCAAGTCCTGGTTTCTGACCAAAATTTTGGTCAGAAACCCATAATTATGTAAGCTTAACCACCAAAAATTCGGAAGTTAGGGCCCTCCACCCTAATGTGATATGTACCCATTAGCAGATACAGGGCTCCTGTAATTTTCCCAAAAAGGGATGTTACAGCCCAATTACAGTACTAAGAGGATACTGTAGCACCCCAGGACAACCACTATAGCTACAGCAGATGTCCTGCTTCGGGCTAGAACACTCCCAAAGCCCCCAAACCTCAGATAAACCCTTTATCACCCTAAATGTAATATGTACACATTAGAAGATACAGGGCTCCTGTAATTTTCCAAAAAGGGATGTTACAGCCCTATTTCAGTACTAATAGGATACTGTAGCACCCCAGGACAACCACTATAGCTACAGAATATGTGCTGCTTTCGGATAGAACACTCCCAAAGCCCCCAAACCTCAGATAAACCCTGTATCACCCTAAATGTAATATGTACACATTAGAAGATACAGGGCTCCTGTAATTTTCCCAAAAAGGAATGTTACAGCCCTATTGCAGTACTAAGAAGATACTGTAGCACCCCAAGACAGTCACAATAGCTAGAGTAGATTCCCTGCATTGGGCCAGAACACTCCAAACAGTCACCAAACCTCAGATACACCCTGTATCACCCAATTAAGGAAGAAAGGCCCCTGTATGTTTTTGTAGCTGTTACAGTACAAATTAGCCCATACACAACTAATAATGACCAATAAGGCCTCAAAATCAAAGTTGCAAACAGGTTTCAGAGGTCTAGGACATAGTTCCAAGTCCCTAGCCTCAGTAAACAAGGGCCTGTATTTAAATTATTAGCCTCAAATCAGGATACATGGCTGGTACAATGATATCACTTGAGGCTTGGAAACGTGCATCAAGCCCCAAGCATGATGACATAGGGCTTCCTGTACCTCTGTAGTAGCTAGAGAAGGTCCACACGAACACAATGATGGCTCATTGGCCTCAGCACTAGCCTGGGTCGCCCTCCTTTGGCTGGCAAAAGGGCTGTACCATGAGGGGACCCAAACAATATAAAAAAGGACCTTCCCCCAGCTATTCCTACCAGATTCATCGAGTCATATAGTCATTATTGCTTCAGATATTTTCTTCCTCAAGCCATCAAACCCTTATAAGAAATAAGTGTGTGATCCTGGACCACTTTCTGATAAAATTGTAGACCATAATTCTTGAATCCCTGTTTTTTGGCCAAATTGAACAACCAACCATTCAGCCTGCCCCAGTACCAACTTCCAGCAGCCTGAATCCTTGAATATTGGCCCATTCATCAAGAATAAGTCCGGATCTAGACCTAGTAAGTGATCCTGCTGACTTATACCCCTTTTTGTAGGTTTTGCATAACCTATGCCCCAAGGAAATTACACACACCCTTCTTGAAAGGAATCCTTGTCAAACCCACAGGCACCACAATTGCTCCTATATTGTCCTTAAAAGACATATACCTGTGTTCCAGAGGGCTCAACAACCCCACTAAGGCCTTGACCCCTCCATTTAAATTTATTTTATAAATATATAAATAAATTTAACCCTTTAGGCAAATCATATACCTGGCATTTTATCTTATTTTTGATCCAAACTTTCTATCACCTCTAGTAGCTAGAAGGAGTGAGGTCCTTGGCATCTAGTAGGCTGACAACTAACTTAATAAGTTCCGGAGCTCTCAACCAGGTGGGATGTACCCTTACCACAAGGGACAGCTCCTTTTCATTAAACCACTGTAGTGCAAAAGTTTTCTCAGGATTGTTTTGTAATAACCTTTACAAAATTTCCCCTCCATAATTTGATGAAAACTTATTGAATCCCTCATCCCAATCTTGCCTTTTCAACTGGGCGAAAAGTGTGCTTATGAATATCCACCAAAAGTACAGGCATGCCTTGCTTTCAAGACTCAACCGTTTATTCAGCACCTATCCAAAGATACTTGTTTGAAATTCAAATGCATAAACTTCATTCAAAGCCAAATCACTAAATCAAGCTTCAATCAAATCTCAAACCCAGTCAAAAAGGTCTTTGACCAAATTCACCTCAATGTTATTGGACCACTTAAACCTCAATCTAAACAAGGCCACAAGTATCCTTTGATGCTGGTAGACAACAAATCTGGATACTTGGAAGCTTTCCTGTTTGCAGCCAAGGATGAAAAATTGGACATTCTCATTGAACTCATTGAAAAAGAGTTCAATTGGCAGGGTTACTACCCCTCTGAGCTCTGCTTGGATGGAGGGACCAAGTTCACCAATCACAAGATTGCTTCATTCTTCCAGGAAAAACACATCCCGTAGATCATCTCAGAACCCTATCATCCTGAGAACAATGGACAAGCAGAACAAGCTAACCATACAATAGTCAAATCAACCAGGTCAAGCATTAAGGATGGGAAGATACCTGCAAATGCCTGGGATAAAATTATGAAATTTTTCTGCCTTATGTCAAATCAAATACCTCAAGGAGGAGATAAAGAGACCCCTTGAAAACAAGTACATGTCTACTCACTTCCCTCATCGTTTTTTCAACCACTAGGGAACCCGTGCGTGTACCTCCTAACAAAGAGAAGGAATTCTTTTAATTTTGAAAACATATGCAGTGAAGGAATTCTGTTGGCTTTAAACCCCTTCTCCTATCCTATCTCATTCTAAAGAAAGATGGAGCCCTGATTTAAACAAAGGACATTTTCTTGCTCAAGGTGGATCACTCAAGCCAAAATTTACCTTGGTACCCGGTCAAAGAATGTGAAGAATGAGCAGTTCTGACAACATTTATCAAGAACTTCACAGCTACGGAGGGCTCATCTGACTCACAACCAGCTTCCGGAGATGGGCAAACTCACCAAATCCCTGAATGGAGGGACTAAAAAGAACCACAAGATCATGACTCTGACTCATAAGATTCTGGTTCAGGGGTCCATTACCCCCCAGATTTGGAGGAGGAAGACTCTGAAAGAGTGGTTCCTGTAAACTCCACTCAAAATGTTGAACCACCATCTTGCAGCCTTAAACTAGGAGCTTTTAGAATGAACTTTCCAACCACCAGGAACCTAAAAAACTGCTCAACTCTCAAACAAACTCAGCACTATGGCTTCTACCACCACTATGACCCAAAAAGGTAAAAAAACCCTATTGCCTGCAAAGAGTGCAACAAATGAATTGCTGCAATGAACTCAGAACTCTCAACCATCAAAGGTCTGAACTTGTGGGACAATTATCATGGACCACCCCCATCAAATTTCCTAAACATGACTTGAGCATATAGGATCAAGGAGAATTGTCACAGCAACCCAATAAAATACAAAGCAAGGAGATGTTCTCAAGGATTCAATCAGATACAGGGCCTTGATTACTTTGACACTTTTTCTCCAACCGGAAAACCATCAACTCTCAAGTTGTTGTTACTCTATGCTCTGAAATCAAAACTTCCAGTTCAAAATTCAATGTGAAGAGCAAATTTCTTCATGCACCAATTTATGGACAAATAACCATCAAATTGACAAAAGGTTCCAATTGCTCTGAAGAATACCTCAAACTCCACAAATTGTTGTATGGCCTTAAGCAATTGCCAAAGAAATGGTACAAAAACCTAACTGAGTGTTACAGAACATTTTGGTCCTCTGAATCAAATTATGACCCATGTCTGTACATCTCTCAAGAAGTATCCTCAAGACTGTTCTTCCACTTCAACAACCTGATCTTAGTACGTGACAGAGAAAATTTCAAAATCAAATTCCTGGATAAATTTCCAGGATCAACATTTCAAGTGCCTCAAACCATTCTTGGCATGAAAATCAAGGTCAAAGAAGACTCCATCTACCTGATTCAGCCCAATCATATCAACAAAGGATTGGAAGAAATAGGTCTTTCAAATGAAAGGGAAGCCAACTCCCCATTAATACCTGGCCTTCAACTCAAACCAGCTTCTGATAAATAACACAAGGTGTTCAAAATTCTGAAAATCAACTAACGCTCCACAATAGGCCTGCTCAATCACACAGCCTGTTATACCCAACCAGACATCAGCTTTTCTGTATCAAGCTTGGTAAGATTCTGTAAAAATTCAATGTTACTTTCTGTGAGAATCAAATTGGATATAAAACCAGAACTGTGTCACAGGCCAGACACAGAATATGGAGAAGAGACTCTAAGGTTTCATCATACCCAATGCTTCAATGAAATGACAAAAATAATGAAATAACAGACAACAATAATAGGGATAAGAGCCAGAAAGAGAGATAGAGCTGGTAGAGACAAATCAGACTTTGAATACAAGTGCTAGGTGGGTAATATAGTTGCACAAAATTAGCCAGAATAATACGCCCTGGACCAGTCTTCCTTCCCAGTAAGTTGATTGAGAATTAAAGAAACTCATTGCCGTTTTTGGGAAGGGATGAAGGAGAGAAAGTCCATTGAGCCAAAAAAGGACCTCCCAGGAGGCTGACTAAGGTACTGTCTTAAATAGATTGGGTACAGTAGGTAAAATGAATATGCCATGTGCGGTCTGCTGGAAGAGGCGCACCACAATGATCATTAACGTGAGGAGAATAAAGTGAATTGATAGATAGATAAGTAAACAAAAGCAAAATGGAGAATAAGAATAAAGATAATTGAAATAATAGAAATAAAAAAAATCAAAGGAGAGATGTGTCATAATAAGAGAATAACATCTCTAACAGATTCTTGGCTAAACTAGGAATTACCCACTGGAAAAAGTTGAAGCAAACCTGGTGCTATCTAAAAATCACCAACAATCTAAGACTGAAATTTCCATTTGACTCCTCAAAGGCCCCCTTAGAATTTTTTACAGACCCATCCTGGGGAGATGATTCTGACATGTGCAAGTCACAATCTAGCTATCTATTCCTGGCTGCTGGAAGTCTGATATCCTGGAACAGCTGAAAATAGAAAAAAATCTCATGGTTTTCTAGTGACTCAGAACTCAATTCTCTGGTTGACAGCTTCCACAAAGCTACCTGGATTAAGGCCCTAGTGAAGGATATTTTTTCACTGGATTTGAAGACTATCCCTCTCCCAATTGACAATAGCGGGCTGGAAGACAAAATTTGGAAATCTGTATCCAACTCAAAGACCTGCCAAATTGATATCAAGACCAAGGGAATGTGGGACAAGCTTAACCAGGTTAACATTAGTATCAAACTCATTTTTTCACAATTGATGCCGTCCAAAGAACTGTATAAACCTTGCCCAATTCAAAGTCTCAAATTTTTAATTGATTGTTTTTCCAGCAGAGAATAATTTTATTTTTGTATTTTCTTTCATTTCTTTTGTTCCATTTTTTTTTTTCAATTTATTCTGTTGTATTTTTGACTTGAGTCTATCCAGGCATGGAGGGTTGTTGGAATCTTCCGCTGAGTGCACTCTCAAAGCCTCAACTCTTGCGCACACACCAGACCCCAAAACTACTACATTCAAGCAAAAAAAAAATTTGACTGACTACTAAAGCCCATCTCATTCAATCACACTGAAAGGCAATGGTGTAGTGGAAAACTTTCCTTACTCACCAATCATTCCAACCAACCTACCCCGTCAAACAGATCAATTTTTCCATCTATTCTCTCTCATCTTGAACTCAACACTTTTCTAAATTCACTCATGCAAATGTTTTACCTATTCAAAATCCTCAAATCACAACAACCTTGACCACAACTCTTCCATGCCTGCCTGGTGAGACTCTTCCCTGAACCAACTCATTATGAAATCTGGTCATCTATCTCATTGTTCTCTGATTCATCATGTTGGCAGTCCTTTTGGTCTCCTTCATTTTTGGATACTTCAACTATGAAATTTCTTCAGATGAGCCAATATGCAAGGATTAAGGGTACTGGAAGTTGGTACTGGGGCAGGCTGAATGGTTGGATTTTGATTTGGCCAAAAAATAAGGATTCAAGAGTTTTGTTCTAAAATTTTATCAGAAGTTGGTCCAGGATCAAACACTTATTTCTTATAAGGGTTTGATGGCTTGAGGAAAAAAATATCTGAAGCAATAATTACTATATGACTGGATGGATAAGCTAGAAATTGCTGGGGGAGGGGCCCTTATTTACATTTTTTGGTTCCCCTCATGGTACATTCTGTTTACCAGCAAAAGCAGGGTGAACCAGGATGATGCTGAGGCCAAGGTACCATCAGTTTTTTTTGTGGACCTGCTCTAGCCACTAAAGCAGTATGGAAATCCCTATTTCACCATACTTGGGGCTTGATACAAATTTCTGTACCCTTAATGACCTGTCATACTGACACCAAACTCAGTATAACCTCAGTCTAACCCTCAGGCCTGATCTACTTTCTCAGGTTACTTCAACCTCAGGGCTCAGGAGACTTACATCAATATGTCTCCAGTAACTATATACCTCAGGATCTTCATGCAGTACATATCTACATATAGTCTAACCTCATACTATACACAGATAGACTCCATAGGCTTGCACATACTCAATCTCCCAGGCTCTACTCTACCTCTCTGTCTGACCCATACCTCTGTGGGTTACCTCTCTGTCTAACCCATACCTCTTTGGGTTATCTCTCTGTCTAACCCATACCTCCTCTGTGTGGTTAATCCTTTGGGAATCTTTATGTACATCCTCTTGCAGATTGTATTACATACTCTCTCTACTTAGTACATAGTGTCATGACCCCCATGTACACTGTACATCCTTCAACTGTACTCTCCCAACTTAGACAGCTCAGACCTGGAACCTTGCCCCAATGTAGAAGCAGCCTAACCTAATGTAGTAGCATACCTGATCATCCCTCTCTGTTACTTAGACTGTTCCCATGACATCATATGTATAGTCTGAGCCCCAATCACTTGTACCTCTGTTGTAGTTCCAACCTCTTGTCTATTTAAGAAGCCTCCTCTTCCCTCTTCCTTATGTTTCCCCAAGAAATCAGTTTACTACTTCTTACTAGGAGATCTTTCCCAGAAAGTGTCATTCAGAACCCTTCAACCCAATCCTCCTCTGCTCCTTGTAGCCTCCTTCAGTAACCTTGCCCCTAAGCCTACTGTGGGTAGAAACCCCTCTGTGCCAAGCCCTGCTTGCATGTCAGCAGCCCTTGTGACATGACCTCACTGTATCAGCCAAAGAGTTAATATTCAATTAATATTTTTGAATATAAGCTATGGTTTCCTGAGGGCAGGGGCTTGAAAAAATTCTCTGGGGACCTTATTCTGAAGGATTATTTTGAGTCTGAGGCTCTTCTGTCCATATTGGTGTGTTTATAGTCACTCAATCAGGTAGTAAGCCCCTATTTGTGACTAGCTACAGACAGCTTTGTTACCTGGATCACAGGACTGTGTTTTATGAGTGTTTGGTTTCTTGTGGGCCATCTAGGACAAAGCTAGTGCTCTTTTTATCCTTAGTACACACTCTCAGGGTGTTGCAGTAACTAATATGCACTCTTCTGGGTCCCAATGTTCCATACAGGTCCCATTACAGGGGCCCTGACAGCCACTGGTATAGTTCCAAAAAGGGTGCAGGGCCAATTTTTCAGGATTTTCAGGTTGTTTAGTCACTTTCATATTCTTCTTCACCACATGGTGGCAATCTTTGATCCCCATGCGGTGTGGAACAGGGCTGTTGGGTGTATGTGAGGTACCCCACACCCCAGTTCCCGTTTTGGGAGATGGCGGCCTCACTGAGGGCTGGTGGGTAGCCTTGGGTGAAGGCCCAGGTGGTTTTTCATGGGCCGCCCAAGGTAGTTGCTAGACTACCAGCAGGGCTTTTGCCTGGTGGAAACTACCTCATGCCCCCGCAAGGTAGTCAAGCAACTACTTGCAAGGCTGTTTCCTGGGAGCAACTGCCTTGGCCTTGCGCAAGGTAGTCTCTCAACTACCCGCGGGCTGGTTGCCTGGTGGCAACCTTTGCAACCAACTGGCCTGGCCCAAGCAACTACACGCAGGGCCAGCAGTTTTTTGGGGAAGCAATTTTCTTCTTGCCGGCTGGTGGCGGCTCCTGCGGCCTATGGGAGTTGCGTGCGTGGCTGTTGAAAATCCACGGCTGCGCCTGGGGTTGTGGAAAAAAGTTTCTCTGTGTCCATAACTCCTAAAGTATACATAAGTATGGATTTCTGACTTGTTTTTTGGTCAGAAACCCATACCTGCAGATGTGATGAGAATGGGTACACAGGTGAACTGTGGTTCTACCTGAAGAAGAAGGAAATGGGGGGTGGTGCCATTGGATGAGCCTCCCTGAATCGGCACCAGGACTCCATTCCTGCATTAATATTCCTACTTTTCTTACTACTTAAGGGTTTTTATTGCATTTTTATTTTTTATTATTTCCATAATTTGTATTTTTATTTATAGTATATTTTGTTTTTGGAGGGTTTAGTCAGTTTTTTCTCAATATTAGCCAGCTGACAAGGTGATTGAAATGGAAAAGGACTGGAGCTTGGGTGAAGGATTGCTTGATTTTCTGAAATTTTTGCAAGGCTTTATGAGTGAGGAGGAAATGAGAGCTTTTTCCAGCAATGGAAGTGAGATGGGAGACCTCTTTTGAGTAGTTCTTCAAAGCCTTGAAAAAGAAGTTAGAAAACCCAAGAAAAGACCTCAATTCTCTTCTTTTTTGAGGAGTTGGCCAGGAAATTATGGGCTTGGATTTGTTTTTTTTGTGAAGATACCATCCCCTGAGATCAAAAAACCAAGGTAGTTCACAGAAAGTGAATTGAATTTTCATTTGGAGGCCTTTGCATAGAGATTGTGCTGTCTGATTCTGGTTAGTACTTCACACACATGATAAATGTGTTCCTATAGATGCTTAGCAAAAATAAGGATATCATCAAGGTAATCCAGCACATAGATTGTGAGGGGATCGGCAAGGATATCATTTATAAGGATTTGAAAAGAAGCTGGGGAAATACTCAAGCCAAAAGGCTTAACCAAGTATTCATAGCTTCCATAATGAGATCTGAATGCTGTTAAATTTTCATCTCCTTCCTTGATGGGTTAAAGATTTTTAGAACCTCTGAGTTCAATTTTGGAGAAGATCTAAGAAAATGAAAAGAAATTAAGTAAAGAATTCATATGAGGAAGGGGTTAAAAATTTTTCATTTTAAAAGCCTTAATTTTGCAATAATCAACACATAATTGGAAACTCCCATCCTTCTTTTTGAAAAAAAGAACAGGTTAGCCAGTGCTCAAAGTGCTTGAAGGGATGAAAACTTTATCTACATTTTCTTTATGTAGGATTGAAGGGTTGACTTTTTACTTTGAAATAGGGAATAGACTGTTCCAACTGGAGGAAGCGCTCATTCCAGTTCAATGTGGTGATTATAAGAGAAGTGAGAAGTAAGTTGGTCTGCTATAAACTTGGAAAAAACGTCCAGGAAAGAATGGTAATCAGTAGGAGCTTTCTCCAACACATTTACTGATTTTCGATGGTATTTTCAATATTAAACATGTTCAAGTAAGCTAAAATCTCTTTATGGGGAGTAACAGATATCTTAGAATAAGTAAAAAATTTCATGGATGAAACCCTAGATTCCTCCTCCTGAGAAATATTCAATGGATCAATGAATATCCAAGCAATGTGGGCTGTTGTTGAACTCAAGGGGAATTGGATGCTGTTTTGAGGATGAAAATGCTTTTCAGTGAGGGGGAATTAAATGGGCTGCAGCACCAAAGTTAGAGAAGAAGAAAAACCATTTGAAGGTAGGAAGGCAATTTTGAGCACAAAAGAGTCAGAGGAAATATTGTCAGTTGGCTGGCGTCTTGGGGTGATAAGCCCCATCTTCCAGTTTGCTTCAGGATTCCAGTGATGAAGAGAATTGATTCCCAGGATGATATCTTCTGAGAAGGGTGAATTGAATAGAATTAATTCCCGTTCAAAGCTAGGAAAAGAAGGAAGTGAGACCACCCAGGATGTCTTGTTGGTAATTAGTTGAGAGGGTGACTCATTTGGACTGACATTGAAAAGAGGAATAGGTATGCCAAAAGGAAAGGGATGCAATCAAAACCTCAGAAACAAAGTGTTAGACATTAAAGATTAAGTAGCACCTGAATCAATCAAAACACTATAAAGACATTGTTTTCCCATTTTATTTCATGTTTCATTTTAAAAAAAATTGTGCTGCTGTTTTTTTTTTATGAAATAAATACAATACAACAGTTTTTTTATGAAATAAAAACAATAAAACTGTTGAATAAAAAAATACAACTGTTTGTTATGAAATAAAAATGTTGCATTTTTTATAAAAAAAAAACTATGGGAGAAAAAATGTTTTTCTGGGTGTAATACATGCATTTCAATGAAAATAATCTTTTCAAAGAAGATGAAAATAAGAATAGAATGATGAGGATTTTCAAATGTTATCAATGGAAAATTGGAGACTTTTTTGAATACATAGCCATTGATATTTCTCCAAATATGTATGGATGTCAGTTTTTATATAAAGATAAATGGTTTTCAGACTGTTGATAGCAATATTTTGATGGGAAGATTACATTAAGAGTTTTTGGAATCCAACAATTAGACTACTTCAATTAGGGCAATGTTAAATTTGCAACCCTACATGACCTTTTCACACCCCAAAATGGGTTGCAAACCGCACCACACAGCCCATTTTGGGGTGTGAACAGGTTGTGTAGGGTCACAAATTTTGATTTTGATTGTTATTTATTTATATTATTTATTTATGTTTTTTTAAATTTTCATTTTGGATATATTTTAGTTATTTATTTTTTTATTTTTTGATTGATTGTTTTATTTATTTATGTATTTTTACTTGTTTGTTGCTTTATTTATTTTTTGATTTATTTATTTATTGATTTATTTATTTATTCATTTCTTTTTTGATTTATTTATTATTCATGCATTCAATTATTTTTTTATTTTTTATTGATTTATTTATTTGTTTAATGATTAGGGTGTATCAAAGTTAGCAAAACTGCCATTAGAAACCCACCATTTTTAATGGCGGTTTTCTGAAATACACATACCCCCTAACTGGTTTATTTCAAAATGGAGGGTTTCATGAAAATGGCATGTTTCAAACATCAAACCCGCAATTATCATCCATCCACCATCCATGGCATGAAAAAAACCCATCCACACCTCCAACTGATCAATCCCATACGCATGACACACATCTCATCTCCATTGCTTCACATCTCCATCACTTCACATCTCCATTGCTTCACATCTCCATCACATCACACACATCCCATCATCATCACATCACCATCTTTCTGAACATGTTGAATAAAACTTCCCGGAAGCAAGTTGAAAATGCAAAAAAGATGACTGAACTTTTTTATTATTTTACTCAGATTCAGACTCTTATTTGGAATCAACTTTGTTAGCTTTGAATTCTCTATTGGAAAAGCAATACATGGTTCCACAAAGACACACTCACCACAAACCTATTTATGAAATGAAAAAGCTTCACCTACTGCCCAACTGAAGCTTCCAGAAACTGTTCCAAACTTTCTTGCCTTCTTTCATGAAACTTTTGGAGATGATTTATACCACCACATCTTCCAGAACAATCTTTGGAATCCTCAAAGCAATACAGCTATCCAACTGGCTGTTGCTCTTTTTAGATTGGGATATAATGGAAATGCAGCAGCACTTCATCAAATAGAAAATCTATTCTTGGCAAGTTATGTATCCATTGAATTATACACCAAAAGAGTCATGATTACTATCCTATCTTTCCATCTATCATTCCTCTGTTGGTCAATCAAAGAAGAATTCAAGGAGATATATTAAGTAATGGAGGCTGAAGGCTTTTGTGGTTGCATTGGTTTTGTTGATGGAACCACTATCCCCTTGAGTCAAAAACCCAAGCTAGATGGCAACCATTATTTTGATTGGAAAAAAAGGCAATTGATTCATTTCCTTTCCAGAGCCTTTGATAATATGCTGACCAAAGTTTTTTTATTGGTTTGTATAGATACTCTGTGACACTACAACTTGTTTGTGATAACAACAAGAATTTGATATCCCTCCATTCTGGCCATCTGGGTTCTTTTCATGATTCATATGTTTTCAATTTGATGCGGATTTCCCAAAAACCAGATAACTACTTTGACCAAGATCAATACCTTCTTGCCAATTCAGCTTATGCTAGCAGGAAATATGTGGTTCCAGAATACTGAAATGTTTCAACCAATGATCAAGCCAAAAATGATTTCAAATATCATCTTGCCCAATCAAAAGTTTGGATTGAGCATTCCATAGGAATCCTGAAAGGAAGATGGTCCAGCTTAGGGGAGATTCAAAAACAGCTCCAATCTTCCAAAGACATGAAGTTCTTCATCAACTGGATTATCAGTTGTTTAATCCTTCACAACCTCCTTGCTAACATCAAAGATGAATGGGAAAAAATATTCAAAGGAGATATTCCAAACCCTCCGCAAGTCATCCCAGCCTCATCCTCTAACTCATCTTTGGCCATGAGAGAGCGGATTCTACCCCTCACACTTGCTCACTTTGATGAGTAGCATTGGGTTTTTAAATAGGTAAAAAATAACATCACCAGATTGTTTTGGTTTTGTTTGTTCAACCCAGAATCCACCTCCCTCCTCCTCACCAAACCAGCTGACCATCCACCTCCACCTACCTCCAAGTTCACCCGGTCATCCTCCTCCTTATTCTTCTTTTCTCAGTTCCCCAGGTAAGCCCCCCCCTCCTCCTTGATTCATTGGAGCTGACCTACCCCCTCCTCCTCCTAATTTTATAAGTTCCAGGCCTTTCATCCCTCCTTGCTCAGCCCCACCAGTAAGCACCCTTTCTCAGCACCACTGGTAAGAACCCCTCTTCCTCCTCCACCTGCTCTCCTTCTTCCCCCACCACCACCTTGCCTGGAAATTCAAAAGCAATTGATTGGTTGCTCACCGTTCAATTGATTGTTTGACTGGCAGGCAATTGATTGATTGCTTTCAGGTCAATCAATTGGTCAACCAGCAAGCATTCAATTGTTTGCTTGCCAATCAATCAATTGGTTGACCGGAAACCAAACAATTGATTGCTTGCTGATTGATCAATTGGTCAACTGGCAAGCAAGCAATGGATTGATCAATCAATTGGTGAGAAAATGGTTAATGGCTTGCCAATCAACCAACTGGTGACTTCCCCCCCCCCACCCTTAAGCTCCTCCTCCTCCTCTCAGTTCTTTAGAAGTTGACTGAAATTCTTTTTTTTTATTTTTTTATTTTTTTTATTTTTTGGAAGGAGATTACTGGTAATCTTCCAGTTATTTTCTATTTGAGTTGATCATCTAAGGGTTTTATACTGGACTGATGTTTTTTTTTCGGTAGGAGAATCGCCAGTATCTTTTTATTTATTTTCTATGTTTGTTGATCATCTAAGTGGTTTATACCAGACTAATGACCATTTTTTTTCTTTTTTTTATTCAATGCAATGCAATTGGACATTCCACCACTTTCACCACCCTTTCTTGAAGGCCCATTCTTCACCCACCAAACTCAAAATGTTAAGACTAATGGATTTCCAACTTGATCCTCACCCCAATGAAAGTATAAGGTTGGGAGGGAAAAAGATGGAAGGAGATAGTTTGAAAAACATACAGAGAAGTGGGAAGAAAAGGGCTTGCCAGAGAAGGAGGGCTCAAATTTGGGATTCTGAAATTTAATTGGAGGTGACTGAGGAAAAAATTAATGAAAAGAATGTTTGGTATTCACACAAAATACATCCCTTGAACCTTTATCCATCCATTTTCAAGAAAAGTCAAAAACCCGCCCCTGAAGAGTTGAAACAGGCCAAACAGAAGATCAAATCGTTACATTTCTTCAGCTCTAAAAAACATATGTTCAAGATCAATTGGATCATGAGGCTATGGTTGCAATCATCAAATTTATCCCTTTGAATGAACTCTCTGAGAAAGAGAAGAAGGACACCAACTCAGTAACAACATTCCTTCACCAATCCAAAAAGAATTTCAAAAATGTTGGTCCCTCAAGATCTTGGGATGGGAAAATGTGGGGGATTGGATGGCAAAAATCAATGGACCCTTCTGAACTAGTTAGACAATATTTGAAGAAAGATTCTGTCAAATACTCCCCGAAAGAGTATTATTTTTTGAACGTTACGTCTGAAAAGGTTTCTCATATATTGGGCCAAATGTTTCAAAAATAAGCCAAACTTAAATTTGATTCCAACCATGAAGCTATGATGGAAAACAACATCCCTTCCTTCTCCTCATTGGAATTTGGATCTGGCCTTACTGCTTATGACTGCTCACCTCACATCACCTTCACCTCAGACTCCTTCTACAACTTAGCTCATATTGACCAAGGTGATGTGTCTGACTATTCCTTTTTACTTGTGGTCCCAACCAAAAAATTGAATGGAAAAATTATTGAAAATGAGGATGAATATCAAGTATCCAACAGCCAATTTGTGTTCCCAGAATTTTGGTTTGGGATTGATTTCAAAAAAAAGGGTATTGTTAAAATGGTTTGGGCAGCAAAAAAGTACAAAAACTGTACTTTTCCTGCAGTGGATACTGCCACCCATAATAGGATGGCCATGTCCATGCAAATCAATAGAAAAACTCAAAAAACTAGCAAGGACTTGGCCAGTGGCAAAATATATCTTAGGAAAAAAAAATAAATAAAAATAAAACAGATTTGCTCATTGTTGGTGTTAAAAATACTCTCAAATGTTGTTGCAATCAAAAATAATTTTTTTGTTTTTATTTTTAAAATTTTTATGAAAGTAAATATATTTAAAAACCAAGCAATTTATTAATTTCCTTGATTCCATCCACAGTTCTACTGCTACCAATACATGCCATGGCTACCATTAACCTATATTTCTTTTCTGTGGCTAGCCTTTCCCTCTCCTTTTCAAGTTGTTCTTGCCCTAAATCCTCCTCCTTTTCCTCTTTTTGAATCTCCAGCTTGTCCTGTTTGATTTGCCACTCAGCATCCAACTTGTGTTGATGAGCCAAACTCTCATCTTTCCACTTTTGAAAATCCATAGCCAGTTGACAATTGCACTTCTCCTTTTCAAATTGAAGTTTTTTGTATTCTATTTGTGATTTCACTGTTTTTTGGAGGGGAATAGGAATGAGCTGAATTTTGAAAGAAAGTACAATCAATCAATGAAATTACTTGAATCTTGCTTCTCCATGATATCCTCAAAGACAGAAAAATTTGAATTTTTTCTCCGCTTTTGACATCTATTAGGGTTGAGGTTGATGGAATTGGACGCCTTTTGCTTTCCCTTTGCAGAGGAGGTTTGTGTGGGAGCGTTGTCACTCTCATTTGAAGGGGATGTGGGAGGTCCCATTGGCTTGAGTTTTTTGCCAATCAGGAATGGTGTGGAAACAAAGAGGGTGGACAACCCCTAGTTTTCCTCAATTTCAAGACTTAATGGTCCAAGTATCTGTAAGGAGGTTGGATGCAATGAGTTAAAGAGAGAGGGAGAGAGAGAGAAAGAATAATAATATGAGTTCCTTGTTCCTTGTTCCTTCAATCCTTCCCATCCTCTGTGATAAGATAAGATAAGATCCCCCCATCCATCCGGGTTGAGGGTGCGGTTTCAGTAACCCCCCCCCCCTCCACCCTAACCTAAGTAAAACCAGAAGCAAGCAGAATAATGAAATACAACCCCTAAGTACAGAAAACTAGCCCCAATCCTATCCTTCCATCCCATAATCCACATCCGTTATCCCATACCCCATATTCCATCCATATTGCCCACCTGTGGTTAGGTCCACCTGGTTTTTCCTTCTCATGAAGCAGCCCTTGCACCGCACCCAACTTGGAGCCCCCCCGCATGTCCACATCCGCCCAATGCACCATTCCAGATATCCAAGGGATATCCGCGCAATCCGCGCAGTATGTCAAATCCAACACAATCTGCCTATTGCCTGCCATTCCAGATATCTGGGGTGTATCCACACAATCCAATCCACACGTTGAAAGACGCGCAATCTGCGCGGTCTGTCCAATCCAAACCAATCTGCCTTGCGCCTCCAGATGCTGAGCCCGGCTTGACTAATGCTGAGCATTCCAAGCGCAGCCTATCCCACCTTGCGTCCATAAAGGAACACCACAACGGATGAGGCTGTTATTTTACAATATAAATCAGTTGGGATTAACCAGAAAGAATAGAAAAGAGCTTGGGTGCTTACTTGAGCAGATGTTGATGGTAGTGGAGATACAGGAATGACTTGCTCCTCATTGGCCAAGTTGTTAATTTCTTCCACCCCAAGAAGAGAGCAATCCAAAGAGGGAAGTGAGGGGTACAAGGAAGGGTTTGAATTGTTGATCAATGCTGATGTAGAGGTGATTTTAGCTGATTCTTTTGGAATATCCTCCTCCACAACAGATTGGGGCCACTCATAGGTTTCATTGGGATCATCATTGCTAGGTTGAGCATCCACAGCCAGGTCCTCAGCATCAACTGAATCTGATTGTTTGGCATCAAAAATGGCTAAAGGGGTGATATTGGCCTTCTTTCCAAAGATTTCATCCATTTGAACATAAAAAGTACAAATTTAGTCCAAATTATCAACCACTGAGTTGATTCCCTTGGCTTTATTGGATTTGGTCATACCAAAGCTAGTGGAGATTGACATTGAGTGGCCTTTTTTGTACTTGGCTTGATAGTTATTAAATAGCTCCTGCATCTGTTTGGATGAAAGATCCAGCCTACCTTTGTTTTTATTCTTGAGTTCATTGGCCATCAGGAGATAACCATTAAACTAAGAGGATGGAGGTTGGCCAACTTGTGTTTCAATGCCCAATCCAAAGGAAGAATTTTAGTTGGAAATGATTTTGAGCCAGTTTACCAGGATGATGTGATCAGCTCTCTTGAGCTGACTTGAGGCTTTGGAAGCTGATGGGGGAGGATTTTTGGATTTTGAGTTCCTGGTGGATGTTTTCTTTGGTTTAGTGGACTTGCGCGGGGAGTGTTTCTGAGGGGCCATTTAAAAAGAGTAAGTTGGATGAAGTGATGAAGCAATAAAGCAATGACAGTTAGGATGTGATGAAAGGGGGGATGAAGCGATGAATCAATGAAGCAATGAGAGGATGGATGTGATGAAAGCAATAAAGTGATGACAGTGATAAAGCAAGGTGAGAGTGATGAAGTGTGGAAGTAATGAGAGTGATGAAGTGATGAAGCAATGAGAGTGATTATTTGATGAAGCAATGAGAGTGATGAATTGATGAGGATAGCAATGAAGCAATGAGAGTGATGAAGTGATGAGGATAGCAATGAAGTGATGAGACTGATGAAGTGATGATGATAGCAATGAAGCAATGAGAATGATGAAGTGTTCCAATAAGTTTGGAGGATGAAACCAGGCGTGATGATGTAGAATGACACGTGGTTGAGCTGTTGAAGGCCTTTATATAATTTATTTGAAAAAACCCATTTATTTTCAGGTAACTTTGACACGTCTGATCTGAAATAAGTGGGTTTTTTTGATATTTAATGGCGGGTTTGAAATGGCAGATTTGGGTTGAAAACCACCATTAAAAAATGGTGCTTTTGCTTAACTTTGATACACCCTATTGATTTATTCATTTATTCATTCATTCATTTCTTTCTTTCTTTCTTTATTTGTTTCATTTATTTATTTATTTATTCATTCATTTTTTTATTTTTTTTTCCACCTCATATGAGTTGTGAGCCTCTGTTCACGACTCATGTGGGGTGTAAACAGTGTTTCATGCCCATTTGAAGCCCCAGGGTAATGAATTTAACATTTCCCCTTAACTTATTATTTTAGAAATTGATTTTTGAGCAAGCCAAAATCCATGAAATATGGTAATGGAAAATCAGATACTGCAGGTGAGATTCAACTGAAAATTTCAATCCAAAATGAATAAAAAATGATCTGCAAATTTCAATCCACTGTGAATAAAAAATGAGAAATAATATGCCAGAACAAAAACAAATTTTATTGAATTTCATTGAAATAATGTAACATCAAATTGGAAAATTTTATATTTAAATTTTATTTATTGAACCAATGAGTCTAATTACTCATTCCTTTGGACAACCAATTGTGTAATTTTAAACATCTCTAAGCTGAAAATGTACTACAGAATTACAAAGATCAGAATTTCTTTTTATATCATCAGATGAAGTGTGAGTGATTTGAGGATCACAATGATTGGGAAATATTTAAGTACTAGAGTTTGAATTTTGGGTGAAATCATCATCAGGTGATTGATCTTCAAATATCATGTTGTGCAGAATAACACAGCATTTCATAAGCTTTTTCACTACTTCAATATCCCACAAACAACATGGCCAATTTTTTATTCCCCATCTTGCTTGCAAAAATCCAAAGTCTATTTCAATATCTTTTCTAGCTGCTTCCTGGAGTTTTCCATAAAGTTTTCTTGCATCATCTTGGGGTTGGGAGATATGTTTCACAAGGGTTTACCAAGAGGGATATATTCCATCAGAAAGATAATAACCTTGAATGTATTCATTTCAATTGATTGTGAACTTGATATGGTCTGGTGCACCTTAATTATTCAAAAAAAGTATCAAAGCAAAAAATATTGAATCAGTTTGATGCAAAATATAATAATCAAATAATGTTTTGTTTACAAAATAAATCCCTGATAATAATTTATCAAAAAATATGACTTCTGTGGAGTACATTGATATGATTAAGTGCACCAGGAGATCCAAAGAAACAATGCCAGATTCTGAGGTTTTTTCTTGCTACAGCTTCTAGAAACATTGTTTGTTTTGATTTCCTTGCCTTTGAATCAACCCTCCAACCCTTTTGGATAATTCTTCCATTCCAAGTGCATTCCATCAATTGATCTAATACATCCTGGGAAGCCTTTTTCCTCATATTTATTCAGGATGGTCTTCAATTCTTCTTGTCTTGGAGGTCTCAGATACTCACCCTCATAGAGCTAAACCACATCATTAATGAAGTGCTTCAATGTTCTCAAGGAAGTTGTTCCTCCAATTCTTATGTATTTTTCAGTGCTATCTGAACTACTTCCATATTCTAGCTGATGGATTTCAGGTGTAAGATTTTGATCAGGAGAAAGGCCCATCTGGCCACAACAATCCCAATGCAACATACAAATAAAATACAAAACATCATTAGCTTGAAAAAAGAAGAAGACAATGATTCAAGGAAACTTACTTCCTTCATGATCCAGAAGCTGTTGTGTTTTTGAAGATCTTCTAAGATTCTTGCAAATATATTCTTGCTCATCCTGAATCTTCTCTCAAAGAATTTTGAGTTTTAAGTTGGATGATGGCCAAAATGGTCCTTGATGAGCTGCTTATGGCCTGCCAAACAATCACAAAGAATCATTTCTTTCTTTCTTTGATCTTCATCATCAGCATTTTCTGCTTCATAATCACTGAATAGGAGAGAAAGGATGGTTTGTTATTCTTCAAGGTCCAGAAGGTTTTTTTTGATGAAAAAGGAAAATTTTGCATCTTTGGAGCTTTTTGATGTTGTGTTTTGACTTTGGATGTTTGATTTTCTGCCTTGGGATGGTTGATGATGTCTTGATGTAAAGCTTGGTTTTCTTTTTGCTAATTTATGAGGTGGTTGGTCTTGTTTTTGCATTGGAAAATCCCTAGAAATGGGATTGCATCAATGGTGTTGAGCAACAAATATGAAGATAGGGTGGGATTATGCGGATTGTGCGGGGGCGGACCCAACCGTTATTGAGTGGGGATTTGCAGAAGTTAAAATGATGGGTCCTGCTCCCTAACTGCTTGAAAAATGTTGGGAGGGCCCAATTAATTGCAACAAGGGTGAAAAATTGGGTTTCAACAGTTATCCATCCCTGCTCCCCTCAACAACTTGTCACAGTTGTCAAGGATTTTATTGAGACAAGGGTAGATGTCCTTAATGTGTGTGAAGCATTACTGTGATTTCAATATTGTATAATCCTGTATCTTATAACCATCCAATCATTCCCTCATCATCCACCACCATTGGCCGTCAGCAAGGTTTGGCCATACCGGGATCCAATCTCAATGAGGAGAGAGAGGGATCCTGGGGCGGGTGGATTTTCTGGTCTTATAGCTATATACAAGGTCTGTGACAAGTCAATGGTGTGACATCTGTATGGGTTTGTGTGTGTGACATAATTGTGTTTTCCCATATACTCTAACACCCCCTCCCACAATTATACCCCACTTACCCCTAGCGCCATGGCTCTGGTAGGATGTTTGTTTGGGCCCAGCGGCTTGGTCATGATATTGGCTAGTTGAATGGCAGAGCTAGTCCATTGTAGGTCAATTTTGTCCCTGCGGATGAAGTCATTGACAAAATAGAACGCTCTGTCCAAGTATTTGGTCTGCTTTTGTGAACAATTGCTGGTGGCAATTAGGATAGCAGCCTCATTGTTGCAGTGGATTTCTGACTCACACTCAAATTTCAGGTCAGATAGTGTCAGCCGGAGGTGTTCCAAGAGCTGAGAACCCTCTGATAAGAGAAACATACTCTGTGTCACATGTGGATAGTGCCACCAGTGTTTGTTTCCAAGCTCCCCATGCAACTGTGTCTCCATTGAGACGTATGACATAGCTGCTTGTGGATTGTTTGTGTTCCCCTCCCCAACTTGCGTCAAAACACATTGAGAGACTGCCTGTGCCTCCTTGGGTATACCTTAGGCCTTGATTGAAAAATTCCTTCAGGTATCCAATGAGGTGATCCAATTGTTGCCAGTGCGCCGGTGAAGGTCATGATCTAAACCTAGCAAGTAGATTAACCGCATAGGCTATGTTGGGGCGTGTTCCACATGCAAGATACATCAGCAACCCAACAAAGTGCTGGTATTCTGTCACAGCAACTGCTTTATTGCTGTTTGTCTCTAACTTCATGTCTGATAGCAGGGCCCGCTTGAGGTGTGCCAGTAAGGGATAGTGCTCTACAATCTCCTTGTCAAACAGTTATTTTTCCAGTGTCAATTCATCCCCCACCGCCTTCATTTGTATCCCCACCATTTTGTCTATTCCTGGCTTCCATTTGATTTTCAGTTGTTTCTCTACCCCACTTCTGAAGCGCTCCATCATCCAATCCAAAGAGGCCATTACCACACCATTGTCAACATGAAGCCAAACCACAACAAAATCTCCGCTGTCCCAACAAAGGTATAACAAGTCCTTGAGTTCAGTTGCATGTAGCCCGGCACCTTCCACCACCAATCAAAAGTGCTTCCACCAGCACCTTGCCGCCTGCCGGGTCCCATACATTGATTTCTTTAGCTTCATAACAAAGCCCTTCCATTGGGGGCTGGATTTATACCTCTCCTTCAATTGGTCCGTAGAGATATGCAGCACTGAAATTGAAGCTTGCCAAAGGGAATCTCTCATGGTACTCTATTTCCAGGAGCAGCGGCAAGGTATTGAGTGAGACCATTGGTGCCTAGGTCTCATACACATCCAGTCCAGTTTGCTGACTACACCCCTTTGCAACGTATTGGGACTTATGTTGGATCAACTGTCCATCTTTTTTACTCTTGTGGGCCAAAAAAAATCTAGCTCTGAGTACTTTCATACCCTTGTGCAGCCAGAACAGCTCCCAAATGTCTAGATCATCAAATTTTTAGATATCATCTTCCCTGGATTTCATCCATTTGGCCACCCAATCTCCTTCCAATGCCTCAGGAATGGATTGGGGAATGGCCATCTCTATCCTCCTAGGTAAGCTAGTCATGACCCCTTCTTCTGCGGCGGCCATCTCATCAGTTTCTACTTTTCCCAGTTGGAGTTGATTGATGATATTGATTGATGCCCCCTCTGTAGGTTGGACTGGTAAAGATTGAAAGAAGGGGAAAATGGCCTAGGTTGAGTGGATTACCCTCCGTTTGTCAGCCTGCTACTTAGCACAGAGCAACCTGACAAAGCAGCAACAATAATAATATTAAAAAAATAAAGATAAATGAATAAATAAAATTATTATAAAATGAAGAAGTAGGAAATCCATAAATATTATTGCAGAAATGGATTCCCCACCCAAAATAAGGTAGGGTCACTCACTGACCCCACCCTTGAATTCGTACTCCTTATATTTTTTAATTAATTTAATACAGAATGGTAAATGACCACGGCACCAGTATGGCACTTTTTAGCCATTTTAATATTTCACATGATATGTCATGTATAGGTTTCACACCTAAATTTCAGTCGAAATCCAGGTGTTGTGTGTAGTTTAGGAGTTACACGGGAAATTGTGTTTTTGTCACAATTCCCGCACGCAGCCCCGCGTCCCTAGCTCCGGTCTCCCGCGTACGCAAACTCCCGCACGCAGCTCCGCGTCCCTACAGCGTTGGACTCCCGCGTACGCCAACTCCCGCACGAAGCCCCGCGTCCCTACAGCGCTGAACTCCCGCGCGCATCTGAGCAGCGGATCAGTCCCCGCGCGCATTTGAATGGACTGATCCCCGCGCCTCCTATGACATCCAGGTACCGCTCAGAGAAGCTACAACATAGTAGGATATACACTACATATGTAAAGCCAACACACGAGCATAGATTAAGGTTCAAAAACCTTAAAAATCAATTGAAATTAGTTAATAACTAATTTTTAGTATTTTTTATTAATTAAATAAAGATCCAGACTCACCACGAAGTAAGTTGATCAGAACCTTCAAAGACCACGAAACTACATAAGGAGTGGTCGTAAAAATTATTAAAAATTACATACAGGATCAGCAGAGGATGGAGAATCAATAAAAATCTACGTCTGCTCACTTTGGACCAGTACTTACTGTACAAATTAAGGATCAGTGCAGGATCAGCAAAATGACTAATCTATTGATTAACAGATCCTGCAGCTAAAAAGGAGCTGTTCCTTGACAGATCTAAGGCCAGCAGGCTAACAGCACCTTGAGGACGTGCCAATCTTGCCCTGATTGCCCCCCTAGCCTCAGCCCACGGCTAGTACCCCTTCTAGAGGTCCTCAAGCACCCAAAAAAGGAATATTTAAACAGGCTCTTTTGCCCTTCTGTTTCCAAATCAGTTAATCAGTTATCAGGAATTATTTATTATCAATCAGACACGGTGTCATTGTTAATCAAGTGCTTATATGAAGATAAGCAAGTGATTTATGACTTAGTCTGTAGTAGTATTATTTACCTTTATTAACCAATCAACCATTGAAGTTTAGTCAGGCAATCAACCCCATCTGCTCTGAAACCCTTCCAATTACTCCAGGATTTTCGTGGTCAAGTACTCAGAGTGAGTGTTTCCCTTCCTGTCTAGGCCACGTGTGCTGTTAAGCCCGGCCAGTAGTGGAATAAGTCCTTTCTAAGGCACCCATATTTATTCCAAGGTTCTTAAACTGCCTAAGGAGGCCCCTTGAAGAGAGGTTGCTAGTCTGTAAAGATCCCCAGTAGTATAATACTGTGGCCCCTCTTTATATTTTATATTTAGAATATTTATAACCAAACCAAATAAACCTTGCACTTGCTCTTACCATACGATTATTGGAGCTTTAAAGTGTTTATTCTTTGGAATATTATTGCTCCAAGTTCTTTTATCACTCTCTGTAGCTAAAGGACTGCAAGGTTCCTGGTATCAGAGAGCTGACAACTGGGGGTCTGGCCGGGAAGTATCCTCAATAATTAATTATTTAATTAATTATCTCCTGGACCAGTTTTTCATATAAAAATTATATAAGTAGAAATACTTATCATTTATCTTGATCTTTTAATTCGTCCAGTGGATTTAAAAACCAACGGAGAATTGATCAATTATTATTTAAATCTTCTTAAACAGAAAAAAGAAGAAAAACTACGTAACTTTGTGCCTGTTGTTATAACTCCTGAGCAGAAACAAGAGAGACTTCTTTATTATAGAGAACAAATCTCAAAAGAAAAGGAACAAGAGTTAGAAAGAATTATCAATTTTAACTCCTTGTTAAGACAGCACAAAGAGTGGAAAACCTATCAAAGAAAGCTTTCTGCTTTTAAGAGACGGTATCCAAATTATAAAAGTGAGCTTTGATCTCCTTTTTATTTTTGTTATAAAAAAATCACAAAAAAACTCGAAAATTATAATAAAAATTATTATAAAATAAATAAATATATAACTTATATTTTTTATTATTTTATCCTTTCTAGTGGACTTTGTCTTTGGTGATCTTATTGACCAAGACCTCTTAGAGGACGTCCCAGACTGTGGACCCTTGGATTTGTCCCAAGATTTAATTGGAACCCACTCAGATCCCGTTGGAATACCCTCCAAGGACGGACCTGACCCCAACAAGGACTTAGTGCCTTTAAACCTTCATATAAGTAAGAAATATTTTTTTAAAAAAAAAAAAAAAAAAAAAAAAAAATTACTCGAAAAAAAATTATTTTTATAAAGTTTCGACAAAAACTTATATAACCTTTAAAATGCTTCAAAACAGACGCAACACCCGTGCCAGTGGACGCGCCCCGTCATATGGATCTTTGCCCGGAGGAACCCGTGTGCGCAAGGATGCCAGTCGCGAACGCAATGAGGATCGAGCCAGTGATCGCTCCGATCCGAGCGACCGCAACAACAACCGCGGCCGCCGACTCGACCAACTCACCGTTGGAGGGTCGTCCCTTGTTGAACGTGAAATCCCAAGAGGATACCGTTCCACCTACGCCACCCCAGCCGGACTCCTCCAAGGAGGAGAAAATAAAGGTATTAGTGAAAGAACACGTGGGTCATTGGGAACTGTTCAAACAGGCTCAGACCCAGGAAGACCATCAGGGTATGAGAAAGGCCATATATTTGGCAAAGAAGACTCAAATAACCCTCCAAAAATTAATTCCCAAGAAAGAAGTAGAAAGTTACGTGAAGAATTGGAATCCTTGGGACCAATTAGTTTCCTTAAGAGGAAACAACAACAACAAGAAGAAGAGATCTCTAGCCCATCAGAAGTTAAAGAGTCCCAAAGAGTGGGACAACATAATATCTTTGGCAAGAAAATGGAAGAAAGTTTACCGCAATTAGACGTAGAAACTTTCAACTTGTTTTCCATAAATGTTTCTCATAACTTTGATATCATTGGCAAATGTTTTGATAAAGTATATGAACAATTGGATAAAGTAAACACCAATTTTGGTAAAGTCATGCAATCCCAATCCAACTTGATCAAAATCAATGAGTTAGAAGTAAAACAAATAAGAGACAGCATTAGTTTGAGTAAAGGAGAACTAATAAATTATCTGGAAAACAATACTTCAGCTATCCAAGAAGAAATTCTTCTATCTATTGAACAAATCAAAGAAGGTATTAATAAAACAGACCACACTTCACCTTCTCATATCATTAATAAAATTGATTCATTAAGTAACAAACTTGATCTGGAATTAGGTATGATTAAGAATGATCTCAGAGATCTAAAGATAAACTTATCTCAACCCAATGCAGACTCTGACGAAATCAGACCTTCCAGGTACCACAGTACGCCCCAACTACCTTCTAGACCAAGACTAACAAGGCTTGAATCTTTCAGACCTAGTCCCACTCCTGAAGTAGAACAAGCATTAAAATTACTTCCCCCTATCACGGAGTGGCCTAAATTCTCCGGAGAAGGAGAATACAATCATGTCAGTTTTATTAAGTTTATTGACTATACTCTGGCCTCTTATGAACTTCCTGATAACATAGCCGTAGTAAGACTACCTAGACTATTTGAAGGAGTAGCCCTTGACTGGTTCATCAATAAGAGAGAAGAGGTAGGATCTTTGTCATGGAATTCATGGAAAGATTTGATTAAGGAACAATTTGGTACCAGAATTTGGAAGAGAAAAATGATGAAAACTTTCGAAACTTCTTTGTTTGATCCATCTAAGGACAAACCTCACAAATGGTGCCTTGACCAGAAGAGAAGACTAGACTGCTTCTACCCAAATGCTGATAAAGAAGAAGTCAATGAAAGACTCCTCAACCTATGTCCCGGACAACTTAACCATAGCGTAAGGTGCAGAATGCCCATGAACTCTGACCTTTCCACTCTCATAGGAGTATTAGAAGAAACTATTGACATGAATGGCTTAGACAAAAAGCTTAATAAACCCAGAGAACCAACTACTAGGAATAAGGAAGATTATAATAACAAGAACAAAGAACTTCTACCTAACAACTCAGAAGCCAAGAATACTTTGGTGACCAAAGAAAAGACATGTTGGAATTGCAACCAAACAGGGCATGTAAGACCTGACTGTCCCTTACCCAGGAGAAAGATTAATCCTATTGAAAGAGAAGAGGATGACACTAATCCTGACCCTCAACTAGATGACACTGATGGTTCCATCTCTGAATGTGACCTAATTATCACTAATCCCATTAATGTCATCGAAGGCAACATAGAATCTTCCCTAGATATTAACCCTGTTAATGAAGATAGCAATTTGCCTCAAAAATGGACACCCAACATGAAAATCCAACATGTTTCTGAAGCTAAGACCTTAACCCTCAAACCTTCTATTGGAAAAGGGTACACCGGTGGTAAAACTTGTTATGCCACTGGCTTGATACAAGGTTCCCCCGTAAAATTACTTCTAGACAGTGGAGCCTTCTGCTCTTGTGTTGGAACTGACTACTTAGATAAACAGGATTCCAACTGGAAGAAAAACTTACTACCTGTACCTCGAGCCAAGTTTAGCAGCTGTAACTCACCTCTCAATGCTATTGGAGTATGGCCAACAGAAATCATACTCCCCCACTCTAAAGGATCAATCAAGATAAAGATTGAATTTGTAGTACTTCAAAATGGAGTATGTGATTATTTTATTATAGGAAATGATTCTCTTTGCCTGTACGGGATAGATGTCTTCCAGAGTAAAGGGAGATATTTCACTATAGGAGGAGATTGGAACAAGAAGTTCCAAATATGCCATATCAATGCTAAAGCTGCTGATTCCACTTATGAGAGACACTTAGAAACTTTTAACCAGGAATACTTTTCCCAAGCTGCCTTGAATTCCCAGCTTAGTGAAAACCAGAAAAGAGATATTCTCCAAGCATGCTTTGAGAACCAGAATGCTTTTTGCACTAAAGATCATCCCATTGGTAATATCAAAGGTCATGATATGGTCTTAACTTTGACTATTAAGCCTCCTTACCCTCCTAACCTCAGGAGACCAGCTTACCCTTCTAGTCCAAAATCTAGAACTGCTCTAGAAAGCCACATCCAAGAACTAGTGGACTTACAAGTCTTACGGAAAGTAGGGCATAACGAGCAAGTAGACGTAACTACCCCCGTGATAATAGCCTGGCACAATGATAAGTCTAGGATGGTTGGAGACTTTAGAATGCTCAACAACTACACCCAAGCTGACTATTATCCTATCCCAAGGATTGACCACGCTCTACATAATCTTTCTAAAGCTAAGTTCATTACTACTATGGACATGTTGAAAGGCTTTCACCAAATACCTATCAGTCCGGATAGTAGGAAATTTATGAGAATTATATGTCATTTAGGCATATATGAGTATCTCAGAATGCCATTTGGTATTAAAAATGCTCCTTCCCACTTCCAAAGAATGATGGATACAGTCTTAGGAATGTTCATCAGGCAAGGTTGGATGATGGTATACATAGATGATGTTATCATTTATTCAGACGATTGGGATACTCACATGAACAAAGTAAGGCTAGTACTTAAAACAATTGCTGCAGTAGGATTAAAAGTATCTATGAAAAAGTGCAACTTTGGATACGGAGAACTCAAAGCTCTAGGACACATTGTTTCTGGACTAACCTTAACTGCTGACCAAAGTAAGATAGCAGCAGTAATGAACAGACCTATGCCCCAGAACAAAACGGAACTCTTATCCTTTATAAGCTTCTGCAGCTATTACAGGAAGTACATACCTAAATTTGCTAACCTCACCAAGTGTTTATATGAGATCTGCAACAACAACACTTTGTTCGAAATGACTCATGAAAGATTGAAGAATTATGAGGAACTCAAAGTAGCTATGACTACTGCCCCAGTGTTGATACAACCAGATTATTCTAAACCTTTCAAACTTTACATAGATGCTAGCATGGAAGGATTAGGAGCTGCATTACACCAAGAAGTAATAGAAGAGGATAAACCAGTAGAGAAACCTATACTCTTCATATCTAGACAAGTCAAAGATACTGAAAAGAGATATGGTGCCAGCCAAATGGAATGCCTTGCTCTAGTATGGGCATTAGAAAAACTCCACTATTATTTGGAAGGTACAAACTTCGTGGTAATCACTGATTGCAATGCTGTTAGGACTCTCATGAACATGAAAACTCCTAGCAGGCATATGTTAAGATGGCAGATAGCCATACAACAGTACAGAGGTCAGATGACAATAGTCCACCAAGCTGGAGTTAAACATCAGAATGCTGACAGTCTTAGCAGAAATGCTCTACCAAATGATACTAGCAATCCTGCTCATGACCCAGAAGATCATGATATATTTCCTATACTAAACATTAACCTGTTTAATCTGGAAGCTCCCATCATAGGAATTCACATATGTGAACTAGAGGAATCACTGTTCAGCTCCATCAGAGAAGCATACAACTCTGACATGAAGACTTTGATTAACATCATAGAAAGTACTTCCCCTCCATCTGAACTCATAAACAGTTTACCTGAACCCCTACTGAAGTCCTATAAAGAAGGAAGATTCACACTGTGGGATGGGATATTATATTACCGGCATAAACACTCTAGTGTTATAGTCTTGACCCAAGCAGAGCATATCAAACTTGTTTTAGCTGAATGTCATGATAATTGCTCTTCGGGTCACCTGTCTATTGATAGAACTCTAGATAAAGTAAAACAGACTGCCTGGTGGATCAACTGGAGAGACTCCACTATCAAGTATGTTTCAAGCTGTGAAATCTGTCAGAAGTCCAACAGGACCACTGGGAAAAGGTTTGGACTACTCCAAAGGATAGCTGAGCCCAGGAAAAGATGGGAAGTTATTAACATGGACTTCGTAACAGGACTGCCCCCTGGTGGAGCTTACTCTTACAACTCAGTCCTGGTTATTGTAGACAGATTTTCTAAGAAAGCCAAGTTTCTACCTAACCATAAGGAAGACACCGCTATGGAAGTAGCCTTACTCTTCTGGAACAGACTAATTGCTGATGTAGGAATTCCTAAGATTATTATCAGTGATAGAGACCCCAAATTCACGTCTGAATTCTGGAGAAACCTCCATGATATGTTAGGAACTACCTTAGCCTTTTCTACAGCTTATCACCCTCAGACAGATGGATTAGCTGAAAGAATGATCCAGACTCTAGAGGATATGCTCAGAAGGTTCTGTTGCTTTGGGATGGAGTACAAAAATACAGACGGATATTGCCATGACTGGGTTAGCCTTTTACCTGCACTAGAAATGGCCTATAACAGTAGTAAACACTCTACTACCAAAGAAGCTCCGTACATACTGGAAAGAGGATGGATCCCCAAATTGCCCAAAGATAACCTCAATCAGGAGTTGACTAATATCCATCCAACATCACTGGACTTCAAAAACATGATAGATATGGCAAACAAGCACGCTGCTAAGTGTGTACAAGATGCTGTTGAATACAACCAACAGAGGTGGGATCAAACTCACAAAGAACCTGATTTCAGAATAGGAGATCAAGTTCTAATTTCAACCGCCAATTTCAACAATTTGGCTGGAAATAGAAAACTCAGACCAGCCTTTGTGGGGCCTTTCACTATCAAAAAACTCCATGGGAAAAATGCCATAGAAGTCATCCTCAGTAATGAACTCTCTAGGAAACACCCAGTCTTCCCAGTTAGCCTTGTCAAACACTACCATCCCAGAGAAGGAGAAAAGACCCCTTCACTTAAAATACCAGTCTTAGATGAGCCTGAGAAGGAAAAAGGAAAAGTTAGTAAAATCCTTAAAGATAAAAAAGAAAGGATCCAAGGAAAAGATGTTAGACTTTACTTAGTCAGATACAAAGGAGAATCAGCTGATAAAGATGAATGGCTACCTGAAAACAACATCCCAGATGGACCTATACACCTGAGAAACTACAGAGCCAGTAAAAGACACTGAACCCCAAAAATTTTTTTTCAGATATAGTCATATCTTGGAGTGGGGGAATGTCAGCCTGCTACTTAGCACAGAGCAACCTGACAAAGCAGCAACAATAATAATATTAACAAAATAAAGATAAATGAATAAATAAAATTATTATAAAATGAAGAAGTAGGAAATCCATAAATATTATTGCAGAAATGGATTCCCCACCCAAAATAAGGTAGGGTCACTCACTGACCCCACCCTTGAATTCGTACTCCTTATATTTTTTAATTAATTTAATACAGAATGGTAAATGACCACGGCACCAGTATGGCACTTTTTAGCCATTTTAATATTTCACATGATATGTCATGTATAGGTTTCACACCTAAATTTCAGTTGAAATCCAGGTGTTGTGTGTAGTTTAGGAGTTACACGGGAAATTGTGTTTTTGTCACAATTCCCGCACGCAGCCCCGCGTCCCTAGCTCCGGTCTCCCGCGTACGCAAACTCCCGCACGCAGCTCCGCGTCCCTACAGCGTTGGACTCCCGCGTACGCCAACTCCCGCACGAAGCCCCGCGTCCCTACAGCGCTGAACTCCCGCGCGCATCTGAGCAGCGGATCAGTCCCCGCGCGCATTTGAATGGACTGATCCCCGCGCCTCCTATGACATCCAGGTACCGCTCAGAGAAGCTACAACATAGTAGGATATACACTACATATGTAAAGCCAACACACGAGCATAGATTAAGGTTCAAAAACCTTAAAAATCAATTGAAATTAGTTAATAACTAATTTTTAGTATTTTTTATTAATTAAATAAAGATCCAGACTCACCACGAAGTAAGTTGATCAGAACCTTCAAAGACCACGAAACTACATAAGGAGTGGTCGTAAAAATTATTAAAAATTACATACAGGATCAGCAGAGGATGGAGAATCAATAAAAATCTACGTCTGCTCACTTTGGACCAGTACTTACTGTACAAATTAAGGATCAGTGCAGGATCAGCAAAATGACTAATCTATTGATTAACAGATCCTGCAGCTAAAAAGGAGCTGTTCCTTGACAGATCTAAGGCCAGCAGGCTAACAGCACCTTGAGGACGTGCCAATCTTGCCCTGATTGCCCCCCTAGCCTCAGCCCACGGCTAGTACCCCTTCTAGAGGTCCTCAAGCACCCAAAAAAGGAATATTTAAACAGGCTCTTTTGCCCTTCTGTTTCCAAATCAGTTAATCAGTTATCAGGAATTATTTATTATCAATCAGACACGGTGTCATTGTTAATCAAGTGCTTATATGAAGATAAGCAAGTGATTTATGACTTAGTCTGTAGTAGTATTATTTACCTTTATTAACCAATCAACCATTGAAGTTTAGTCAGGCAATCAACCCCATCTGCTCTGAAACCCTTCCAATTACTCCAGGATTTTCGTGGTCAAGTACTCAGAGTGAGTGTTTCCCTTCCTGTCTAGGCCACGTGTGCTGTTAAGCCCGGCCAGTAGTGGAATAAGTCCTTTCTAAGGCACCCATATTTATTCCAAGGTTCTTAAAATGCCTAAGGAGGCCCCTTGAAGAGAGGTTGCTAGTCTGTAAAGATCCCCAGTAGTATAATACTGTGGCCCCTCTTTATATTTTATATTTAAAATATTTATAACCAAACCAAATAAACCTTGCACTTGCTCTTACCATACGATTATTGGAGCTTTAAAGTGTTTATTCTTTGGAATATTATTGCTCCAAGTTCTTTTATCACTCTCTGTAGCTAAAGGACTGCAAGGTTCCTGGTATCAGAGAGCTGACACCGTTCATTCTCTGACCAGAATAACCAGCCTGCTCCTCCCAATGGGTAACCAAGCAGGCGGCACCTACTTGCTCTCTCTTCCAGCTTCCCTCTGCACTCCAAAGGCGTGTGCACAATTGCTTCTGCCCCAAAGGGGTAAAGATTAGCAGGATTTGTTAATGTGCCACATAGGAGTTCTAATGGAGCCTTCCCCCCGGTCTGCAAGTTTGACAGAAGGTTCATGAGGTAGGCTGCAACTTGGTATGAGAATGACCAAAATTTTGTGTCCATGCTGCTCTCATGGAGAATTTTTCTTGCTATGTCCCCCAGTGTGCGGTTCACTCTTTTGGCTTCCCCATTTTTCTCAGGGTGGTAGGGTTGTATTGTTGCCATCTGTATCCCCAAAGGTTCAACTTTGTGCTTGAGAGGTCTCGTGTATTCTGCAGCATTATCACTCCTAATGTACTTTGGATACCGCCCTCTGCTGACCTTTATATTTTCCAGCCAGCTCAAGATCTTGTTTGGTACCTCTGACCTTGATTTCAGGATATAAATAAATGTATAGGTGGTTGCATGGTTACAAAATTTCAGAAGGATCCGGGCCCCTATCAGGTCCTCCTCAAACGGGCAGGCCATGTATGTAACAAATAGGTTGAGGGGAGCATCCCTAGCAATGCTTGACTCCACCCCTGGAGCCTTTTGATCCAGTCTCTTCAAGATGGAACATTGCTTGCAGAAAAATGATCACCATATGCCCTTAATTGCATTGGGGTAGTATGTTCTCAGGAACTCCCTCACTACTGCCTTGGAGGCATGGCCTAGGCGCACATGCCATTTATATGGATCAAACAAGGGTTTTGACAAAATTTCCATTGCAAGGTTAGGCAATTTACAAGTAGGAATTGTCCAGCAATAATTGTGGAAGGATGTGCTGTATTCATTTTCCATAGGATCCGTAAGAATGGCATCCAGACCGGAGTAAGTAAGTCTCCATCCCTCCAATAGTAGGCATCCTGTTGACGGAATGATTCCATTGATTTCCAGGCACAGGTAGACACCTTCAATTATCATCATCCCCGTTCTTGTTGGGATAGACTGCCTTCCAACCATTGATGCAACAACACGGTGTTTGTCAGTTGCTAATATAAAATGCTTGGGGTATGGGAGTCTTTGGGTTGCAGAGAAGTAACGGGAGGGGCCACTCACATGCGTTCTGGGCCCGGAATCCAGCAGAATTTCACCCCCTCCAACTTTGGGAATATCTACTACCCATATTCAATCCTTCTGATTGTTGCAAATTGGTTTCTGGGGCAGTTGTTATTTCAACTTGTGGCTTGCCTGATTGTTGTGAGGGGATGGTATTTTCCCCATTCAAAAATCCGCCCAGAAGGTTGAGCAGTCCATGTACCAGTGTCCCTTGGCCCTGCAATACCAACAGGTACAGCCCTAAGTATTGAGGAGTGCCTTGGATTTTTGCCTTCCTGCGTGGTATGCAGCCCAATCAACTGAAAAGTTTGGTTTGGTGGGCAATACCCTCTGGTTCTGCCAGCGTTGGGGAGGGACATACCAACCCCAAACAGCCTGAATCTTGTCTAGTTCCATCAAGTTGACGTTCCCAGCAGCTTTTGGATGCAGTATGTCAATTTCCCCTTGGAGGATTTTTGCCACATCCAGGAACTGAGGAATAGGTTTAGTGTTGTTCAGTTGCTGAGAAATGGAGTAGTCATAGGTCTTTGAGTTGATACCCGCCGGCGCTACTGCCACCAATTGCACCAGGGGGCCAACCGGCTTATTACGCAAGATTTTTAGTTTATTCAGGTTGGCCATAACAGTGTGGAGCAATTTGATCCACACCATATTGGCCTTGTTAAAAGTAAGCAGTGCCATCATTTTCTCTGCTACTACAAGTTTGTGACGCCGGTCTGATTGTTTGCATGTGTCAACCAGCATGTTTTAGATTCACTTTCCTAGTTCCACTTGCAATACCTTGATGATGGCAAAGAGTTCATTGTCTACCAAATTTTGTAGGAGATTGACCAATGCTTGGTTTTCCATGGTTTCCAAGCAAGTAAAGTTGATTTTCTTGCCCAGGAATGTTGGATTTCAGTCAAAGGCCTGCCAAAGTGTGTGATTGACATCTCCTTCCCAAACATTGAAGTTTGAGCCATTGAAGGCAAGGACTGGTTGCTTTGTGTTAATGTTCCAGTGGAAGTACATTGGGTCCTTGAAAAACTTCAGGGTTAGTGGATTTGTGATCTGTTGTGGGAGCTCCATGTGTGGTGTTTTTGAGGCCATGAGTGTTTCTTGTTGATTGTCCATTCTGTTCATTTCCAATACAACATGTTGTAATTGTTGTGTGAGGCTCAATTGTAGGGTTTCAAAACACAACTCAAATTTGGTTTTGGAGACAAAAGTTGTTGGTGGTGTATTTTGGTCTCCCATTGTTGGCTTATTGGGCTTGGATGATCCTTTGCTGGTATGTTGTTTTAACCAGTCATCCTTTTTCTTTTGGTAATGCTTATCCATAAACCAGTCCGTTTCAGTTGGCTTGCTTGAGCCGGCTTTTGACCTGTAGAATCCTGTATCTTATAACCGTCCAATCATTCCTTGATCATCCACCACCATTGGCCATCAGCAAGGTTTGGCCATCCTGGGATCCAATCTCAATTATTTACTTTAGCAGATGCTTACCTGATCATCCACCACCATCGGCCGTCAGCAAGGTTTGGCCATCCCAGGATCCAATATTCATGAGGAGAGAGAGGGATCCCAGGGCAGGTGGATGTTCTGTTCTTATAGCTATATACAAGTTCTGTGACAAGTTAATGGTTTGACATCTGTATGGGTTTGTGTGTGTGACATAATTTTGTTTTCCCATATACTCTAAAAAATATAGCATAGGTATGTACTGTATGTACATGTACATATGATGTACTATATGTAGATATTGTGTTTGTATTTAGTCTTGCACCCAGAAAAAATTTTTTTTATTTATTCAGCCAAGTTTTATCCCAAGGTTTTTCCAAGGGTTTTGTCCCAATCCAGCCTCCCAAATTCCCCCCCCCCCTACCCCCCCATTGTTTGTTTATTTTTTTGGATCCTCCAATTTGGACCAATTTTTTTTTTTTGAAGCCTCTAGTCGGACCAATGGATAATATTCCCCCAGTTTGCCCTCCACCCATCCATCCACCAATTATCAATCAAGCATTGCCAACATGATCACCCAACCATTCATTCCCCATCCCTCATTCTTCCTTTCCCCGGTCTTTCTAATGAACCATCTCTTCCAGTAACTGACTGCTTTTTTTTATCAGGGGGGGAATCATTCCATTGGATCTCAGCGCTCAAAATACAACTTTCACTGAACCTCACCATATACACTCACCTCCCATTGTTCATCAATCATTCTTGAGATCTTGCTGGCAGGACTCCACTGACAGAAAGCATCTCAAGCTATCTTAACCAGACCCATCCAATCTATCATACCAACTCTTTACTCATTCATGGCACTTTTTTCTACTAATAAGAGCCCTAATTGATGGACTTGAATTGGATAACATTATTTCTGAGGTGCCTCTTGCACTGGCTGGTGACCTTGATGCTCCATTCAGTTCATGTTTTCTTTATTTTAATTTGCATTGATGTTATTTATGGTGTGTTTTTTTTAAAATGATGAAGTTAAATACAATTTCAGTTGATTTGCAAAAAAAAGGATTATAAAAATGATTGGGGGCCTTGCATCATAGCCCTTACCATGTGATTACTTCCTAGTCAATTTCCAGGCCCTCCATCCATGCTTGAAACATTTTTCATCCATTGGAATGCCCATGGTGGGCTCATTGGGTTCCAATTGGATTCTCACTGAGGGATAAATAACCATGTGGTATTGCAGGAGGAAAAAATTATGATTGGTAAGTTGACCATGATTTATCAATCAATCAATTTCTCAAAAATACTTAATATCTAAGATCATGATTAAAAAGGGATCCAATCACTCCAATAATGAAATACATTGAGTATAGATCCTCATTAGATAGATGTTTGACAAGGCTTATGAGAGTTGATGGGATGGGCCTCAACTTCTGACAACCCAAGGTCCTTTTTGTTTTCATTATATTTTGGAAATTTGAGATTGTGAAATGGAAGGTCTGAACTAGGCTCATTCACCAATACAACAATCATTCCACAATCTCATTTTTTAGTAATCCAAAACTTTCTGGCTCTCATCTTATTATTGGTTAAATGTTGTTCTGATTTATGATTTTCCATTGTTCTTTTGTGATAACTTGGATTTCTAACCCTCCCCCCCCCCCTGATAAAAAATAAAAAAAGCAGCCAGTTACTGGAAGAGACGGTTCATTAGAAAGACCAGGGAAATGAAGACTTACTGATGGGGAAAGAATGGTTGGGTGATCATGTTGGCAAAGCTTGATTGATAATTGGTGGATGGATATGGGTGGAGAGCAAACTGGGGGAATATTTTTCCAACTGGAGGCTGCAAAAGAAAAAAAAATCAGTCCAATTGGAGGATCCAAAAAGAAAAAAGAAAAAAACAACACAATCGGGGGGTAGGGGGGGGAAATCTGGGAGGGCAGATTGGGACAAAACCAGTGGCAGAGCCTGGAGATAAAACTTGGGAAAAAACTGAATAAATAAAAACAAAAAACAAAAAAAGTTTTGCCCGTTCAAAGACTAAATTAAAACACAGTACATACATACCCACCCAAGTTCTCCAAAGAGATTAAGGCCAGGATTGGGCAGTTGATCTGCGACTCTTGGTGATCAATTATCTATGTATTTATGTATTGTTATAATTATGGCCAGAAATTAGCTTAGGAAAATGAGCAGTATTTAAAGCAAAAAAAATGCTGGACACCTTGTGTCAATAATTGCTTGATGGGCTCTCACAATGGGGCAATACGTTGGATGATATTGTTGATTAATTCAATTGGATGATGAATGGATGATGGAAAAAAGCAGGGAGAAGAGCTCCTTAAGTAAAAAATTTTGGCCCCTTGTGAGACCATGATACAACAAGTAAAAAGGCAAATTTTGCGCCCCAAAGGAGCTCTACAGGCTCTAAAGTCCTTGTTACTTGGTTTGGGCTATATCAGCCCACATGGCATCAGTCCCTGTACCCTTACAACCAGCCTATTCCGGTTTTTTCTGGTGTTTCCACCTCAATGGGGCTGAACCAGCCCCTGTGCTGTTCAATCCCTGGCTGGTTGTCCGTTACAACCAGCCCTGTTACTTATCTTAGCACTTGTACAGGCCTGGCCCCTCATATGGGCCAGGTGGGACCCAGGACTCACCTGAGTCCAACCAAAATCTCACCTGGGGGGGTGTAACCGGCGGAAATGCCGCCCCCCCCTCTTTCTCTCAAATCCCTGGAGGGGTGGTCAAATCCTCCTACCAGGGGCCCTGGGGGTTGATACCCCCAGGGTGTTGCTACAGTAAGTGGGCTGGGGGGTGGTCAGGTCCCCTCTAGCCCGTCGCTCCTCCCCCTTGGTAAAGGGGGGGGGGGAAGAGCGCCCCTTTGATGGTGGGGGGGTGGTCAATTCCCCCCCACCACCAGTTGCCTTGATGCAACCGGCCTGGCCACCTCTTTCAGTGGGGAGGTGATCAAGTCCCCCCCACCATGACCGGTTGCCCCTTGCAACTGGTTGCTGGCTGGTTAAAACCAGCCAGCCCTCCCCCTCACCCTTGCAATGGCAAGCAAGGGGAGGGGGAGGAGCCAGGACCACCAGCCCCGCAGCAGCCGCAACAACAGTCCCGTGCGGGCCGTTGTGGTGCCCCATCCTGGACACCCTGGCCGCCTTAAGACCTCAATCCATAAACTGTTGCGCAAAACGTACCGTCCGGTTGAACAACTTATCCTCAGGCTCATCCAAACCGTCCTTTACCCGCGCGCGCGCGCCACGCCTTGCGCGCTGCGCTTCCATTAATCCGCGTTGCGCGTCCTTTATCCGTGTTGCTTGTCATCTCCACCGTTGTCATAGCACGTCCTCATCTTTGTTGTTGCGTTTCTTTATCTTTGTTGTCGCGCTTCCCCATCTCCTTGTTGCTACCGTCGCGCGGCGCTCATCCATGATTTACTGAATCCATCCCGACCGCACCCCCAAGCATTTAGCAAATCCTTGGATCCGTCAAACCTCCCATTGCACTTGATCTATCAGTTGTGGATCTCAAGGCCGTCAGGATTTACTCAACTTTCCCAAACCAATCTCCTATCCGCCCATCCGCGCTCTCATGGACTTCATCCGTCACCTTTCCTGGGACTCTCCCACCCGCTTCCGCCTTTGGAAGAGTGCCAACAACCGCCCGCGGACATCCGCGGCGGTTTGGTTCATTTCTCTCTCCCACCCGCTTCCGCCTTTGGAAGAGGGGTGGGTGACTCTGGTATTCTTACGCGCGCCGATCCACAGACGGACGCAAGTGACCACATGGTCGCCTTCCCTTTTCCGCTCTATTTGTAGAATCCGTTGTATATAGTCTAACAGGGCCTCCTGCCCATATAAGGAGGGGCTCTCCCCTGCATTTTTTGATCATGATCGGGAAATCATCAGAACATGGAATGATCCAGAATGAAATCAGCACACCTTTGATCCTTGAGCCTCCATACTCAACCCTTGATCCCTGATCCTTATCACCAACCAATAGCCTTGCTGGTTGAAGAAAAATTCTGTCTGTTGGAATTTTTGAGTGTGTCATACCACTCCTTGATCCCTTTCTCTGACCATACTGGTCCTGATCCCTGATCACCTTTCTGGAGCCAATCATGATTGATTGAAGAGGTCTTATTAAGCTTAAGACCTGGAGTGTTACACCTCCCCTTAGCTTCTTTGGAGTTGCATTCTGCCAGCCTACTCTTGAGTCCCTTGAGAAGTGTTGAGGTTATCCTTGCTTCAAATCAGTTACTGTTTGTTTTAGAGCTTCTTAAACATTGTGCTTTGTCCTGTACAGCCACCCACAGTTATCTGGTACCCTTCAAGCGCTTGATTGCGGAGAGTTGGGCAGGTTCATTGAGAACCTGGAGGTTGCTTGGGTTTGAGTTGATCATCCCCAATCTTCTGCTGACGACCAGAGTTATTAGCGTGTGGGCGTTGTTTACACACAACAGCTTTTGTTCTTTGAACTCTAGGAAGACTTTAACTTCTTTGGTTCAAGTTTTCCCTGCATAATCTTGTCTCAGATAGTGCTGTTCCATGGCTACCGAACTATTATCATCCTTATCCTCTACTCCTTGATTCCTCATTTACCAGGTTCTGGACCTTGATCTCGTTTACACATAAATATTTTTGTAACACTCAGGAGGGCAGCCTAAACAGCACCTTTCCCCTCCGCAGAACTGCCACGGCCTAGCACCATTGTGGTGACCAATCCGGGACACCACGGCAAAAAAAAAAAAAAAAAAAAAATCGGATTTCAGTTGTACCCCTATGGTTACCTTCATTTCCCCCCCATCTCTCAACTCCTCCCTGTCCTAGCGGTCTAGGACAGGCCTCTTGCGTGTCTCTCCGCTTTGCTTCCCTCTTCCTATGTTCAACTCCCACTTGTTGCGCTCACGGCCCTGACTTTTGGCGACACGAGCAATCGTCAAACCACTTTTGACAATCCCATCCACCACTGATTCCCTCTCCATCACTTTTGACAATCCCATCTTTTTCCTCCCGCTTCATTATCACTCCCGCTTCCCCCATCGATTGCACGAATTCCCTCAATCACCGCCTCCCAATTGCTCTTCAATCCGCCCCATCATCCATCACGACTTCCTCTATTTCCGCCAATTTCCTTGCCTATTTGTCTCCTTCCTCCTTTTCCTCTTTGATCCTCAACTCAACATCTCCATTTGATATCCCCACTCCCAGTCCAAGTGATCCAGCTTTCCCGCTTGCTTCGCTTTTGTCCTGTCACCTCTCATCCCCACATCGCTCCATCGGTCCATCTCAACCGCTTGCTCGCTCCCATCCATCTCCTCCGCTCCACCTGCTCAACCACCAATTGATTCATCTCCCCCATCGACCATCTCATCCTCATCATCCAATCCAACCGACGACCGCAAGCGACTGCTTGCAGCCGTTGGGACTTTCACCCCGTTGTCGCCGCCGATCGGGCGACGATAACCGTTGTCAACACCTGCGACCGCTGTCGCGGGTGTCCATCTGGTTTCCCGCGGTCATTCTCGACGCGGGAGACATCTCTTTTTTCTCTCATGTAATTTTTTTTTTTTTTTTATTTTTCATTTTTTTTTATGTTTTCATTTTTTTCCGCACCTATTTGTAAATCTCTCTTGTACATAGTATACAGGGCCTCATGTCTATAAAAAGAGGGGCTCTCCCCTGTCTTTTGTCCTATCATCAGAGCATCCCAGAACATCAGAGGATCCCATCATCCTATCAGACCATCATCAGTAATCAACTTATCTGTGGGTATCCTTCCCCACCTATCTGAGCCATTTATCTGGGTATATCTAGGATTACCCCTTGATCTTTTGAGCCTCCATACTCAAACCCTGTCCCTTGTGACCTTGATCCTTATCACCAACCAATAGCCTTGCTGGTTGAAGAAGAATTCCTGTCTGTCTGAATTCTTGAGTGTGTTATACCACTCTGATCCCTTTTTCCGACCATACTGGTCTTGATCTCTCCTTGATCATCTTTCTGGAGCCAATCAAGTTTGATTGAAGAGGTTTTATTAAGCTTAAAAACCTGGAGTGTTATACCTCCCATCTTCTTTGAGTTTGAATTTCGCCACGCTATTCTTGATTCCCTTGAGAAGTGTTGGGATATTCTTGCTCAAATTCATTATTGATTTTCTTCTAGAGCTTCATAAACAAATTGTTTTTGTTTTGTTCAGCCTCCCACAGTTATCTGGTACCCTTCAAGCGCTTGATTGCGGAGAGTTGGGCAGGTTCATTGAGAACCTGGAGGTTGGTTGGGATTGAGTTGATCTTTCCTAATCAGCTGCTGACGACCAGAGTTATTAGCTTGTGGGCGTTGTTACTTACAACTGCCTTGTTCTATTGAACTCTGAACAAACCTTGACTTATTTGTTCAAGTCTTTACCTGCACCATCTTGCCTCCAATAGTGTTGTTTCCATCACTACCAACAACTCCTATCCTCTTCCCTTATTTTGATTTCTCATCCATAAGGTTCTGGACCTTGATTCCGGTTTCATTTAAATATTATTGTAACTCCTAGGAGGGCAGCCTAAACAGCACCTTTCCCCTCCACAGAACTGCCACGGCTTAGCACCGTTTGGAGTCCTACATTTGGTCCCCCGGGCCGGGATTGAACCAGCAACCTTGGGATTTACAGTCCCAACTTGAAGAATCAACTCCGAAATCCTATCCAATTTCTCTTTCTTTTTCTGTTTGTTCTTTTTTTTTTTTTTAGATCTGATCTGTGGAGGCAGCTTGGTCTAGAAGTAAGTCCTCCCAATTTTTGCACCGCTTGGGCAAGATACTTGTCGTTTTTGGCGAAACCCTACTCTTGCCACACTTGTGAGCCACTTTGGAAATCTGCTCTTTGGATCCCCTAGGAACTCTGTTATTTGATATGGCATCTCCCGCTACTCCAACCACCTCTGTCCGACCTAAGATGGTAAAGATCAAACCCCAGAACAAGAACTTAGGCTTCAACGGTACAAATGTCGAGCGATTTTTGGACTCCTACGAAATGGCTGCTGAAGTGGATGGGGCTAGTGAATTCAATATGGCTTATCAGTTGCGGTTCTTTATCTCCTCTGATGAAGTTATGGAGGTAATTGAGTCATTCGAGGGATTTGAATCCCACAACTGGATGCTTCTCAGGGAGGCTATGTTGGCATACTGGGGTAAAATAGATGTGGCTAGGTTTACTCTGCAAGATTTGGATGCTCTGGTTTCTCAGTGGATCTCCAAGGGTGGTATTTCTTCAGCCTCTGACTATCAGATTTTTAGAAAATCTTGGGATCCCATTCAAAACTATCTTATCCAAAACAATCACATTGACACAGTGGACGAAATTCAAGCAAAGTTCTTCCAATCTTTCTTGTTGGCTGTGCAGGAAAGGATTAAAGAAGAACTGGTCAAATCTGGATCCATGATTACCACCAGGGATAATTGATTCAAGCTCCCTGTTTTTCTCACCCTTAGGAGTACTGTGGATAAATTCATGAAAGGTCAAACTGCTCTTACCTTTGAAAAGCCTAGAACTACTGAACCAGTCCATGCTCCTTCTTTTAAAGAGTCAAACGATATTATGATTAAAATGGAGGCAGATCGTAGGCCTAAAGCAGATCCTAATTCCAATCGGGAACCTACTACTATAGATGAAATCACCAAGTTACTTAGGGCCTTTGAGAAAAAAATAGATCAAAAGATTTCCTCGCTAGCTACGCCTAAAGCTCCTTCTTCTGTCCCCAAATCAACTCTGGTCTGTTACTACTGTCATAGGGAAGGCCATGGAACTGGAGGATGTCAAGAACTTCAGAAGGACCTAAAGGAAAATTTGGTAGAGCAGAGGGGAAACAATTACTTCCTCCCTAATGGTGCCCTAATCCCTTTTGACTCGTCTCATCCTATCCGACATGTGGTGGCCTCTTACCAGCCATCACCCCCTGTGAAAGCATCTCTTGCTTCCTTTGAATTTCGATCATCCTGTGGTACCCTCCAACCTTGGTATCCTCCAGCTATTTCTTCCTCTAGTCTTGCTGGGACTACTTATCAATCTGATCCAGCCAGGAAACAACATGAGGAACCTAAAACTCATAAGGCTCCTTCCTTGCCAACTTCAATCCTTTGAAAACCCGTTAAACATCGATCATCACTTGAGCCTCCTTCCTCTGATGTAGAAGACATGGAGGTGGAAAAGGAACCACTCATGGGAAGGTTCCCAGATCACCCTGATCCTTCTCCCTCACCTCAACCTTCTAATCCTATCTTAGATTCTGCGTCACCTGAACTTCCTCCCTCCACCCAGCCCAAAGTTTGATTTGAAAGGGGCATCTCCAAGGATCACCCCAATGCTGTGGAGGGAGTATTAAAGAAAATTTCTGATCTCAAAATTCCTGATCTATCTGTGGCTGAACTCCTATCAATCTCTCCATCTGTTGCTGAAGGAATGAAGAAATGGGTCTCTTGTTGACGTGTGGAAATTGGCCCTGAAGAACTCAAAGTCTCCTCTGGCACTTTAATTGAGGACTCTGGTGGAACCAGTCCTTCTATAGAAGCCAATCTTTATTCCTGTCCCCTTGGCTTTCTTCCTTGTTATCTTGGTGACTCAGCTAAAACTGTTTCTCCTCTTGTGGATTCTGGATCTCAGCTTAACTTAATCTTGGATGCTATGGCCTGCAAGCTCAAACTTAGTCCTAGGGTCAGCTTCAACTCGGCAGTGTATGGGATAGGAAATCAAGCTTGTGAACTGGTTGGTATTGCTGAAGATGTACCGGTCAGGATTGGTCGAAATATTGTGGGAACCTGCCACTTTTGGATCACTCGTTTGGACAGTCCTATGATCTTGGGACGACCCTTCTTAATGGACTTTGGTGCAATCTTGATGTTTTCTGATCAAGTTGGGGAGAGAATTCTTCTCCCTGATGCTGATGGCAGGAAAATTGAAGTTCCTCTTTGCTCCTTGGATTCTGGTCGTTGGGAAAGAGATTTTCCTGGTCATTCTCCCAAATCATCTTTTAAGGGGAAGCAGAAGGATAACTCTAGTTCCTCTCATTTTTTAGGGGAATAGTTGATCCTACCAATGGTTGTAGTTCTTTTCAGCCTCAGACTGCAACTCAAGGGTCAACTCCCATCCCTCAGGCCTATTTTTCATTCCTTTCATCATTCTCTTCTGAGCTCAAGAATATTAAAAAACAAAAACATATCAAAAAAGAAAAATCCAAAAATATTTCTTCTCCATCTCCTTCTCTCTCTGGATCTGTTGTGTCTTCTTTTCCTTCTACTTTTGAGTCTGATCAATCTTCTCTCAGTTCCAGTACGAATCTCCGCAATGAGCTTAAACTAGATCCTAACTGCAATTCCGTTTTTGGTGGTTTTGGTATGAAGGAATATGGGCTTCAGTGGAGGCAATTTGGGGTACAAGTAAGTCCTCCCAATTGTGCACTGCCAGGGCAATCTTTTACCGTCATTTTCAAAACCCTACCTTGTGCCACACATGTGAGCAACGTATTATCTCCTGGTTCTCCTTTTATGGAAAAGGCACCCTTCAAGGATATTGCAGAACATCGGACTTGGAAGATGTTGGAACTTAGACTCAGCTTTCGTAATCAAGTCTCTCTGGTCAACTCTTGGAGAAAACAAGAACTTCTCCCTTTTGCCACTAAGTATAAACCAGTTGCTAAGAAGATCCAACCAGTCAACCAGCCTATGCCTCTCAACCTCAATCCTCCCCTTATGCGTCCTCCTCTATCTCGCAATCCTTACTGTTGTCTTCCTCAATCTCTTACTGGCCCCTTTGTGCCTAATGGACGGGTCACTGAAGAACGTCTGAAGGTGGTCAACTTTGGTCCAGATGGATGGCTTCTTCCTGATGAGTTAAATTTAATCAAAAATGTCTTATCTCTAAGAGAAAAATCTATTGCTTTCTGTGAAGAAGAGAGAGGTCTCTTGCGGGAATCCTATGGCCTCCCTTATATCATCCCTGTAGTTGAACATCATCCTTGGCAAAAGAAAAAGATCCCGATCCCTGCTGCTAAAGTTGACGAATTCATCAAGTTGGTCCGGGAACAAGTTCGAACTGGCCTGTATGAACAGTCAACTTCTAGTTACTCCAGCCCCGTCTTCTGTGTCCTCAAGAGTAATGGTAAACTTAAAATAGTTCATGATCTTCAATCTCTTAATAAAGTTACTATTAAAGACTCTGGTATCCCTCCTGCTACTGAAGAATTTGTTGAATCCTTTGCGGGAAGAGCTTGCTATGGTCTAGGGGATATTATGGGTGGCTATGACAAGCAATCCTTACATCCTATTTCTCATCCTCTCACTACTTTCAATACTCCTCTTGGTCGATTTCAACTTACTCGATTGCCTCAAGGAGCCACCAACTCGGTTGCAGTCTATCAGGCTCAGATGATGTGGATCCTCCAGGATGAAATCCCTGATCATGCTGGTATCTTTATTGACGATGGCGGAATTAAAGGTCCAGTATCTGACTATGATAATGAGCTCTTACCTTGGCATTCAGGAATTTGTTGTTTTATCTGGGAATATGCTACTACCTTGGAGAGGATTCTGTTTCAAATCGAGGAATCTGGCCTTACTGTCTCTGGATCTAAACTGGCGGCTTGTGTCCCTGCTCTGGAAATTGTTGGTCATGTGGTCTGCAAGGAAGGAAGAAGGATGGCACCAGCCAAAGTCAACAAGATCATCTCTTGGCCTACCCCAATCAATCCAACTGAAGTTAGGGGCTTTCTAGGTGTTGTCACTTATGTTAGAATCTTTATCCCATCTTTATCCAAAATCTGTGCACCCTTGCGTCGTCTAACTAGAAAAGATGCTGAATGGATTTGGACCCAAGATTGTGAATGTGCTTTCCAGCTACTCAAAAGGATAGTTGGTAAAGACATAGTTTTGAAAAAGATCTCTTATGGACCTGGAGCTGGCAAGATCAAGCTGGCTGTTGATTCTAGTTATCAATCTGTTGGGGCTGTCCTTACTCAGGAAGATGAAAATGGTTGGGACCTTCCTGCTCTTTATGAATCTTTGTTGTTTTCAGATGTAGAATCTAGATACTCCCAGCCCAAACTGGAACTCTGTGGTGTGGCTCGAATGATGAAGAAACTTCAAACCATTCTCTGGGGCCAACATTTTGAATTGCAAGTTGATGCTCAATCCATCATTGAAATGATCAACGCTCCCAGTCTTCCCAATGCTCCTATGACTCGTTGGGTGGCCTTTATTCAGCTTTTCTCTTTTGATATTGTTCACAGGCCGGGAAAATCTTTCACCATTCCTGATGGTTTATCTCGACGACCCCTTGGGGACAACAAACCTGATGTTGGAACCGATTTCAATGAAGAGGAACCTTTAATTCAACCTATTTTCTCTTTTTCTTCCCAAAATTATTCTGGCTTTCAACAAGGCTTCTGGTTTAAATTAGAGCAGTACCTTTCAACTCTTGAAAAACCTCCCAATCTCTCTGCTAAGGAATTTCGATTTCTTAAACAAAAGTCTTCTAATTTTTTTGTTCAAGGTTCTAGACTTATGAAGAGAGGAAATCCTTGTGCTCTTATTGTTGTTACTATTCCCTCTAAAAAAGATTCTATCCTTGAAATTCTCCATGAAGGCCTTGGTCATCGTGGGGAAACTGAAACTTATCAACGACTATCCAAATGGTTCTGGTGGCCATCTTTGAAGAAATCCGTCTCCCAATGGTGCAAGAGTTGTGAAGTTTGTCAAAAGCGTGATCTTAGGCGCCCAGCTGAAATTCGTTATCCTACTGGGGAGTCCACTGTCTTTGGAAGGATTGCTATGGATGTGGTTCATATTAAGGCAGGTGGTGCTAAGTACCTCATTGTGGCTAGAGATGATTTTTCTGGATGGTTTGAAGCAAAATTTCTTAAGAACCTTAGCTCTGAATCAGTGGCAGCTTTCCTCTACGAGACTTGGACAATGTGTTATGGCCTGGCTCGATCTTACTCTACTGATGGTGGCTCTGAATTTGGGGGCAAGCTTGCTGAAAGGATTTGATCCCTTCCTGGACAACATAGAGTTACTACTCCTTATTATCCTGAAGGCAAAGGCATGGTGGAACGAGGCCATGCCCCTTTGAAGGCTGCACTTGTTAAACTGGCTGGTGAAAGTGGCAAGAATTGTCGCAAATTCCTTCCTCTTGTTCTCTTCTCTGATCAAATCTCAACCAAAAGAACTACTGGCTACTCACCTTATGAAATCATCTTTGGTCAAAGAGCAGTCCTTCCTTTGGATCTGGAAATGGAATCTTTCTTGGGCATCTCTTGGGAAGAGGTGTCCTCAACCACTGATCTGTTAGTTGCTAGATCCAAGCAACTGGAGCAAAGTGAAGACGTTCGTGATGAAGCTTATCAAACGATGATGGAGGCCAGAGCAAAATCCGTCCAGTATTGGGAGGCCAAGCACTCTAATCAAATTAGGGAGCCCTTGAACCCTGGTGACCTAGTTTTAGCTTATAATCGATCTTTGGAAACCCAGTGGGGCAAGCTTTTCTCTAATCAATGGAATGGCCCTTATCGAGTGATTCATCAAGTTAGGGGTGGATCTTATGTTTTGGAGGAGCTAGATGGTACTCGGTTGGCCAGAAGGTTCTCTGCTGATCAAGTCAAGAAGTTTCATTGTTGTGGGGGCAACTTATCTCAGAAGTAAGTCCTCCCAATTGTGCACCACCAGGGTCATTTGCTGCGTTTTTGTTGTAAAACTCTACTGTATGCCACATATGTGAGCACCTGGGACGCCCTCCTTGTTCTATTCCTGCCGCTTCTAGGGTTCATTTGGAAGAATCAAGATACTTTCCTCAACTCTTCAATTGCTCTCAAGATCAAGAAATGGCCAATCTTTGCTTCAATTTCTTTTGTTCCCTGCTTTTCTCTTTTTAATCCCTTCAAATTTTAGATGCAGACTAGGGACAGTCTGTAAGTTGTGGAGAGATGTGGTTACCAATCCGGGACACCACGGCAAAAAAAAAAAAAAAAGAAAAAAAAAAAAATTGGATTTCAGTTGTACCCCTATGGTTACCTTCATTTCCCCCCCATCTCTCAACTCCTCCCTTTCCTAGCGGTCTAGGACAGGCCTCTTGCCTGTCTCTCCGCTTCGCTTCCCTCTTCCTATGTTCAACTCCCACTTGTTGCGCTTGCGGCCCTGACATTTGGCGACGCGAGCGATCGTCAAACCACTTTTGACGATCCCATCCACCACCGATTCCCTCTCCATCACTTTTGAAGATCCCATCTTTTTCCTCCCGCTTCATTATCACTCCCGCTTCCCCCACCGATTGCACGAATTCCCTCAATCACCGCCTCCCAATTGCTCTTCAATCCGCCCCATCATACATCACGACTTCCTCAATTTCCCCAAATTTCCTTGCCTATTTGTCTCCTTCCTCCTTTTCCTCTTCGATCCTCAACTCAACAATTCCATTTGATATCCCCACTCCCATTCCAAGTGATCCAGCTTTCCCGCTTGCTTTGCTTTTGTCCTGTCACCTCTCATCCCCACATCGCTCCATTGGTCCATCTCAACCGCTCGCTCGCTCCCATCCATCTCCTCCGCTCCACCTGCTCAACCACCAATTGCTTCATCTCCCCCATTGACCATCTCATCCTCATCATCCAATCCAACCGACAACCGCGAGCAACCGCTTGCGGCCGTTGGGACTTTCACCCCGTTTTCGCCGCCGATCGGGCGACGACAACCGTTGTCGACACCTGCGACCGCTGTCGCGGGTGTCCATCTGGTTTCCCGCGGTCATTCTCGACGCGGGTGACATCTCTTTTTTCTCTCATGTAATGTTTTTTTTTTTTTTTTTTTTTTTTTCATTTTTTTTATGTTTTCATTTTTTTCCGCACCTATTTGTAAATCTCTCTTGTACATAGTATACAGGGCCTCATGTCTATAAAAAGAGGGGCTCTCCCCTGTCTTTTTTCCTATCATCAGAGCATCCCAGAACATCAGAGGATCCCATCATCCTATCAGACCATCATCAGTAATCAACTTATCTGTGGGTATCCTTCCCCACCTATCTGAGCCATTTATCCGGGTATATCTAGGATTGCCCCTTGATCTTTTGAGCCTCCATACTCAAACCCTGTCCCTTGTGACCTTGATCCTTATCACCAACCAATAGCCTTGCTGGTTGAAGAAGAATTCCTGTCTGTCTGAATTCTTGAGTGTGTTATACCACTCTGATCCCTTTTTCCAACCATACTGGTCTTGATCTCTCCTTGATCATCTTTCCGGAGCCAATCACGTTTGATTGAAGAGGTTTTATTAAGCTTAAAAACCTGGAGTGTTATACCTCCCTTCTTCTTTGAGGTTGAATTTCACCACGCTATTCTTGAGTCCCTTGAGAAGTGTTGGGATATTCTTGCTCAAATTCGTTATTGATTTTCTTCTAGAGCTTCATAAACAAATTTTTTTTGTTTTTTTCAGCCTCCCACAGTTATCTGGTACCCTTCAAGCGCTTGATTGCGGAAAGTTGGGCAGGTTCATTGAGAACCTGGAGGTTGGTTGGGATTGAGTTGATCTTTCCTAATCAGCTGCTGACGACCAGAGTTATTAGCTTGTGGGCGTTGTTACTTACAACTGCCTTGTTCTATTGAACTCTGAACAAACCTTGACTTATTTGTTCAAGTCTTTACCTGCACCATCTTGCCTCCAATAGTGTTGTTTCCATTGCTACCAACAACTCCTATCCCCTTCCCTTATTTTGATTTCTCATCCATAAGGTTCTGGACCTTGATTCTGGTTACATTTAAATATTATTGTAACTCCTAGGAGGGCAGCCTAAACAGCACCTTTCCCCTCCACAGAACTGCCACGGCTTAGCACCGTTTGGAGTCCTACACCGTTTGGAGTCTTACACCGTTGGGCCCCATAGACGGGCCAAAGGCAAAAACAGCAGCCCCGAGCGGGCCCCAACACAGGCCGCAACGCAGGCGGTAGCCCCAAGCGGGCTGCAATGCGGGTGGTAGCCCCAACCGGGCTGCAACACAGGCGGCCGCCCCAAGCCCAAAAACTAAGTAAAACATAATTTGGCGGGCCAGCCTGTCTGGCCAAGTATGTCCCAAATGAAGCTTGGGCCCAATTACCCCCATTCAAGCCCATCTTGCTGTATTTGCCCATATCCACCACCAGGCCCGTTAGGGACTGTGTACCAATGAGCCTGTTTCACGGGTTTTGAGGCCAGTTTCTCCAAATCAGTGACATCAACACAGGCCCGTATGGTCCTTGTGAGTGTCCAATAGGCCAGAGAGGCCCATATGTGCATCCCATTTGGATTACACTTATACGCAGCACACGTGGAAGTGCATACATATTTTAACACACCCCCTTAATCCAAAAGGGTTGAAATTTGCATATTAGTCACCAAGCCTTGATGCTTGTTCATATCTAAAGCCTTAGTTAATATATCTGCAATCATTGCTCCAGTGGGCATGTACCTCAACACAATCTCCTTGCAGTTAACTGCATTGAAAATATAGTTATAGTGAACATTGATATGTTTTGTTCTTGAATGGAACACTTGGTTTTGCGCCAATGCAATGGCACTCTGTTTATCAGAATACAACAATGCAAACCCTTGTGGTTTATGTGTATCCTCTAAGACTTTTCTCAACCATTTTGCTTCCTGTGAAGCTGCTAAGTAAGCTCTATACTCAGCCTCTTTTGATGAAAAACTTATTGCCGACACCTTTTTGGACATTCATGACACCAGATTCTTACCTAAGAAGAATACAAAACCACTTGTTGATTCCCTAGTTTTACCATCTGCCCAACTTGCATTGGAATAACCAACCAAATCAAAGTTTGCTGACTTTGTAAACAACAGTCCCAGACTTTGCGTTCCTTTAAGATACCTCATAACTCTCTTAAACGCTGACCAATGCCTCATGCTTGGCTTCTCTAAGTGTTGCAACAAGACACCAATTGCAAAAGCAATATTGGGCCTTGTACACTGCCCCAAATAATTGAGAAATCCAATAGCTTACCTGTAGTTGTTCCCAGATTGAAAAAACTCCAGATACTCCTCATCTGTAGACTTCTCTAAACAAATTTTTAACTGCATGGGAGTACCAAAATCCTTTGCATCCTCTAAGCCATATTGCTTAAGAAGAGCTGCCACGTAATGGCTCTGGTCTAACTGAATACCATTGTTGCTCTTACTGACTTTCATTCCTAGCACCTGTTGCGCCAGACCAAGATATTTTATCTTGAATTCCTTTTTGAGTGTCTCCATGACTCTCTATTTACCATTTCCAATAATGATAATTTCATTGACCCATACAAACAAATATGCATACTTTCTTACAAAAAGACAAGGGTTGGCCTCAGACATCTTGAAACCAATCTGTATCAGTTTCTCACTCATGGTATTATACCACAATCTAGCTGCTTGCTTCAATCCATAAAGGGATCTACACAGATTGAGGACATATTCCCCTTTATCTTCTGAAAGAAAACTTCTAACACAGATTTTCTTCATGGTTTCTGGTTGAGTCTCTACTAAACATTCACAAAAACCATCAGGGATTGACATATGAACAGTCTCCTCCTCTCCAAGTTTTGCATTCAAGTATGCTGTTACAAAATCAGCTTGTCTGATTTCTTCTCCAAACTCCGCTGCCAGAGCAATGATGTACCTGAAGGTGGGAAGTCTTCCTGTTGGTGAGAAAGTTTCTTGGTAATCAATACCCTCTCTCTGTTTGAAGCCCTGTGCAATGCATCTAGCTTTGAATCTTTTCAAAACTACATTTTTTTCAAACTTCTTGTTTAACACCAATCTAGACCCCACAATGGTCTTTCCTTTTGAAAAAGAATTCCGCTTAACCACTTCAAAGACACTATTATTTTCTAGAGAATCAAATTCCTCAAAAATAGCACTCTTCTAGTTGGCTCTCTCATCAGAATTCATAGCTTGGCCAAAGCTATTTGGGTTAACCCTGTTACCCATTTCTGAACTCAACTCCAGGACTTCATTGAGCATACACTGTTCCTGAAATTTATCTTCCTCATATCCTGTGGCAGAATAATGGGACTTCCATCACCCGTTGTAGAGACTCCTGTGGGATTATATAAAAAGTAGCAAATAGCTTTCTGGCAGTCTTTGAAGGGGAATTTAGTATTACTTCTACTCCTTTGGAGTATTAGTATATACTAAGAGTGTTTTTGAATTGCCTGCCCTTCTAGTACTATAGTAAGTATGCACAATAATTTATTTAAATTAATGGCTGGTTTCTTTGAGACTTAATATAGGTCTCAGATCAGACCTATATTAATTATTTACTGTGATATTGGTAGGATTTGTTGACAAATAGACCAGATGTATTGGACTATGGGTTAATTTATTGATCAGATATGTTTGATCTTAACCAATACCCCAATATTAAAGGTTTCAAGGGTTTATCAAAGGGCTGGTTCAGGAGAGGACCCAAGGATGGGTTTACCCACAGGGGGCTGGGTAGAGGAAGGGTTGGTAGTTTCATTTTGTTGTGCTCTATTTCTTTGTAAGGGTTATTTACTAACTAATGGGTGGGGTTTCTTTAATATGGTGCTGAATATTTAGGTCACAGAAGAACCCTTATTCAAGCACCTGATGAGTGGTTTAATTGGTTAAAGATGGGTAATAACTTGGTTTCTGATTTCTTGTTTTCCTTTATAACTGATTCACTACTAATATTTATCTGGGTAGGTACCATAGATGGATGGGCCAAGAAGGCCTGATAGGGTGGATGGGGATAGCTAATGGCCAGATGGCATACTGAGATGGGTGATGATACAACTTTGATAGGGCAGAGAGGCCCTCCTTAAATAGAAAATCCTGCCCCCAGGGGTGCTCAAGGCTGCCCCTGATGGTTCTCCCTGTTCTGGTGAGGAACAGTGAGCTACAATTAAATGAGACATTTGAGCTGGTTGAAAAAGGCTTATACAGTTACATGAGGAATTTCTGCTTGTTGGGAAAAGCTGGTACAGGGGTTTCATGCATGCACAGCCCTGCATAAACTGCTGTGAATTGCAGATAAAATGTATTCCTGCGCATTACTGATGGTTGGTCTGGTACTACTTGATTCTCCCTACATGTGCTTCTGTTCATTCACTGGTGATTTGTTTGGTGCTGCATGGTCTTGACTGCCTGCATATATTGCTGGGTAGTGCTGGGGGTTGTTTCTACTGGTGGTTTGCTGGGTATCACATGCTTCTGACTACATAAATTGCTGTGTGGTGCTGTGGTGGGTTGATATTTCATGGTTCTGACTGCCTGCATATATTGCTGGGTAGGCCTGTGGTACTTGTACTAGTAGTCTGTTTGGCATCACATTCTACTGGCTGCATAAATTGCTGTGTGGTGCTGAGGTTGTTTGGTACTGCATGGTTCTGGTTGAGCCTGGTTCCACTTCCTCCTGCATATATTGCTCCTGTATACTTCTGCACAGCCTTCTGTATGTATGTTTGCTTATTTTGTTTGGTCCTGGTTGAGACTGGTTCCACTTCCTCCTGCCTGCACTGTTCCTGTACACTTCTGCACAGCCTCCTGTATGTATATTTGCTTGCTTTCTGGGTGAGTTGACAGGAGCTGAACTAGCTGTACTGCCTCCTGTATCTGTATTGCTGTATTCTGGTTGGGGTGACAGGGTTGGTGTATGGTCCTGGTATTGAGGGTAAGCTGTTACTGGAATGTATTTGAGAGTTTACAAGGTATGTCTTGTGTCTTCTACAGAGATGCGACACCTGGTTGGGTATGAGTTTGCCACAGTTGGAGGTTTGTTGGACTGTATCTTCTAATCCCTGAGAGATAGTGGGGTACTTTGGCTGAGAGACTATGGGTTATTTGTGATGTAGAATCCAATTCTGAGGTTAATTTGAGGGATTGATCTGTTGTGAGACTAGAAAAGTGAGTCTGATGGCTATAGGACAGGTTTGGACTACCACACCTTACCTATCAACTGGTACTCTAACCCTACCACTCATTCTTACTGGAGGTGGAGGCTCATCAGTTTCCAAATTAACAGACTCCCCTGAAGCGGGAACTGAACCCTCTGGTGGCACATCTGCCATCTCTTCATCTACTGGAACCACATGTTCCTCAGCCTTTGCTGGTGAAATAGGTGCTAATTCTATTTCTTGCTGTGACTTATTCACAACAACATCTTCACTCCTTTTGAGTGCAAAGGTACTTTCATCAAATTTTACATCCCTACTACTGATAACCTTTCTTTTCCCTGGACAATAGATCCTATAAAATTTAATTATTAAATTATAACCTACAAGTGCCCCTGTTCTGGCTCTAGGGTCTAATTTTCCTACCATCTCATTATGGTGGACACTATAATACACCAAGCAACCAATTGTTCTGAGGTGTGATGTTTTGGGGTACAACTTCCAAAACTGATAATGAGGACCCTTCCCATTAACACTGACAATTTTATGCAACAGACAGATTGTACACATCAACTCAGCCCATAAGAACTTTGGTAGACCAGATTGAGACATAATAGTTCTGACCTTGTCCAGTAAAGTCCTATTCATTCTCTCAACTATTCCATTATTTTGTGGAGTACTTGCAGTAGTGAATATATGAATGATACCATAATCTTTCAATAACCTCTCAAACTCTTTACTCACACATTCACCATCTCCATCAGTGATAACCCTCTTGATCTCCTTCATTAGACCATTCTGTTTCAAGACTTTGAAGATTACAGAATTCTCCTCTGTGGTCCAATCCTTAGATCAAATTTGTTTAACTCAAACATAATTAGTTTCAGCATCAACTAAATTGATAAAGTATCTTGCCCCACCAAGGGACTCCAGTGTGGATGGCCCTGCCAACTCAATGGAAAATTTCTCTCTAGGAACGTCAGTGCAATCTCTACTCTTTGAGAACACATTTCTAGTCTTAGCCCCTAAGGTACAACTCTCACAGTTGCTGTCCTTTACCTTATAGCCACTTCTATTGTGAGCAACAGTGCTCAAAGCTGAGATTTTGAACAAGCTTGCACACAAAAGCTTGTTCCAAACCTGTCCACTAAGAACAGTTCTCCAATTCACATCAATAAAAAACTTATCTTCTTTAAGATAACAAATCTGGAAACATTTTTTCCACAACACTCCAAGGGACACAAGGTTATAGGGAAACTCTGGTACATAGAACACTTTCTCAAAAGAAATTTTGAAACCCAAGTGGTTTGCAAGAAAAACTTTTCCAATTCCTTTGATCTGAATTGTTCTGCCTTTCTGACCAATATTTACAACTCCATCATAATCACTAAGATTTGAAAATGAATTTGGTTCAAAGAACATGTGATCTGTACACCAGAATCAATCAAAACAAGAACATCCTCCTTCAATCCTCCTAATAGGAAATAATCTTTATCAGTAAATGATAAGTTCTCATTTTTGAGGTTACAATTACTCACTTTTTAATCAATGAAGTCCATTTCTTGATCCTCATCAATTTTGGCCTTCTTGTTGGGAACTTCTTCCCCAACAACCATTTCCATTGGACCATCAAACACCACCATTGCAACATTTTCAGTAGTGAGATAGACCTCTTTTTCAATCTCTTTGGACTTCTTCCTCTTTTTGGCCTCCTTGCAATCCTTAGCATAATGCCCCTTATTCTTACAATTATAGCATAAGACCTTGGACAAATCCTTTTTTTCCTTCTTGAAAGATTTTCCAGTCTTTTCAACAAGGGCTGTTCCAGAACCCCCCTTCATCTTGAACTGAAGATCATCCTTTTCAATCCTTTTCAGCAAATCCTCCTCCCCAGGAAGAGGATCCAATTGATAAATAATTCTGACTAAAGAATCAAACTCCTTTGGTAGCTTCTGAAGGATTAAGAGTGAAAAACACTCAGGATCCATGTTAATTCCTGATGACTTAAACTTGGCTATGCTAGACCTAGCCTCTGCAACAAACTGTTTAAAATTTGAATATTGTAACTTGAACAGTTTATTGAAAGCTATACCCTTCTGGTGAATGGAATCACCAGCATACTTGGACTTAAGCAACTTCCAAAGGATGCTGCCCCTCCTTCTCTCATCTTCCCTAAGAGTATCAGAAACCCATGTCACATGATTCTCATCAAGATGCCTAAGGATGAGATGATATGACTTTTTCTCCACTTCTGAACTGATCAAAGTGTCATCTGCATCCATTATCTCCCCACAAAAGGTGTTTTCCAGCTCACTATCCATAAGGAAAGCCCAAGCATTATAGTTATGACTGTTCAGAACTATCTTGGTGGAGCTAAAATCAGGGATATAGGACATCTTCTTGGAAAACTTGAGGTCTTTGAGGTTCTCCAGAGTAAGGTACAAGGGTCTAGATGGCTTGGAAGTAATGATGATGTTGGTACTGATAATGTGTTATAATTATGGCCAGCAATTAGCTTAGGAAAATAAGCAGTATTTAAATCAAAAGAAATGCTGGATACCTTGTGTCAATAATTTCTTGATGGGCTCTCACAATGGGGCAATACGTTGGATGATATTGTTGATGAATTTGATTGGATGATGAATGGATGATGGAAAACAGCAGGGAGAAGAGCTACTTAAGTAAAAAAGATTGGCCTCTTGTGAGCCCATGATACAACCAGCCAAAAGGAAAATTTTCCGCCCCAAAAGAGCTCTACAGGCTCTACAGGCCTTGTTACTATATCAGCCCACATGGCATCAGTCTCTGTACCCTTACAACCCGCCTATTCTGGTTGTTTCTGGTGTTACCACCTCAATGGGGCTGAACCAGCCCCTGTGCTGTTCAATCCCTGGCTGGTTGTCTGTCAAAACCAGACCTGTTACTTATCTTAGCACTTGTACAGACCTGGCCCCTCATATGGGCCAGGTGGGACCCAGGACTCACCTGAGTCCAACCAAAATCTCACCTGGGGGAGGTGTAACCAGCGGACATGCGGACCCCCCCCTCTTTCTCTCAAATCCCTGGAGGGGGCGGTCAAATCCGCCTACCAGGGGCCCTGGGGGTTGATACCCCCAGGGCGTTGCTACGGTAAGTGGGCTGGGGGGTGGTCAGGTCCCCTCCAGCCCATTGCTCCTCCCCCTTGGTAAAGGGGGGGGGAGAGCCCCCTTTGATGGTGGGGGGGTGGTCAATTCCCCCCCACCGCCGTTTGCCTTGATGCAACCAGCCTGGCCACCTCTTTTGGTGGGGTGGTGATCAAGTCCCCCCCCCACCATGACCGGTTGCCCCTTGTGACTGGTCACTGGCTGGTTACAACCAGCCAGACCTCCCCCTCCCCCTTGCAATGGCAAGCAAGGGGAGGGGGAGGAGCCGGGACCACCAGCCCAGCGGCAGCCACAAAAATGGTCCCGCAAGGGCTGTTGGGCCCCATAGAGGGGCCAAAGGCAAAAAAAGCCACCTTAAGCAGTGTAAGACTCCAAACGGTGCTAGGCCGTGGCAGTTCTGTGGAGGGGAAAGGTGCTGTTAAGACTGCCCTCCTGAGTGTTACAAAAATATTTAAATGTAACCAAGATCAAGGTCCAGAACCTGGTAAATGAGGAATCAAGTAGTAAAGGATAAAGATGATATTAGTTTGGTAGCAATTGACCAGCACTATCTGAGCCAACCTTATGTGGGAAAAACATGGACAATAGAAGCTAAATTTTGTTTAAAGTTCAAAGAAAAAAGCTGTTGCATGTAAACAACGCCCAAAATCTAATAAATCTGGCCTTCAGCAGAAGATTGGGGATGATCAACTCAAACCCAACCAACCTCCAGGTTCTCAATGAACCTGCCCAACTCTCCGCAACCAAGCGCTTGAAGGGTACCAGATAACTGAGGTGTCTGTACAAGACAAACACTATGTTTAAGAAGCTCTAAAAGCAAACAGTAACTGATTTGAAGCAAGGATAAACTCAACACTTCTCAAGGAAATCAAGAGTAGGCTGGCAGAATGGAACTCCAAAAAAATAAGAAGGGAAAAAAATTCAGGTCTTAAACTTAATAAGACCTCTTCAATCAATTGTGATTGGCTCCAGAAAGATGATCAAGGAGGGATCAGGACCAGTATGGTCAGAGAAAGGGATCAAGGAGTGGTATAAAACACTCAAGAATTCCAACAGACAAAATTCTCTTCAACTGGCAAGGCTATTGGTTGGTGATAAGGATCAGGCCACAGAGGGGCAAAGACTAAGGATCAATGGATCAGGGGGCAATCATAGATATACCCAGGATGAGGATGAGGATCAGATTTCCATGATAACGGGGGGAAATATGCACACACTCCCATTGATGATTGTAAAAAGGCATGGGAGAGCCCCTCCTTTTATAGATAAGAGGTCTGTAGACTATTTACAAGAGAGATTTACAGATAGAGCGGAAAAAAAGTTTTTTTTTTCCCAGATAAGGATGGTCATGAGAAAACAAAATAAAAAAAAGAAACAATCAAACAACTCAAAAAAAGAATAATTGAATCATGAATGACAGGAATGGGAAGACCCCGGCCCATGCCAAGGATGGGCACAGTCAGAAAGTGAGGGGACGCGCAGACAGGCTGACAGGTCCATGCAACATTTAAGACCCGCGCAGGCAAAGGATAATCCGCGCGGGAGACCGGTGAGCTGGAGGTGGATCAAGGTGGTGGTGCAAAGGTTCCAAAAACCGCAAGCAACGCTTGCAGTCATTGGCTGATGGATTGGGATTGGAGATTGGGGCAAGGAAGGATTGAAGAGTGATAGGAACTTGGACAGAACCTCATCGTCCACATTGGGTTTGATGGTCATCATGTGTGGTCCTTGGGAGCGAGTTCAAATGAGTAGGATCAATTGGCAATGAGGATGACTTGGAGTAGTGGATTGATGAGGATGATCACCAACAACCGTGAGCAACCCTTGCCGTCATTGGTTTGTGGCAGCCGTTGATAAGAATGGGTTGACAATGTAATCTTTGTCATCCTCTAGCTTGGATAGCTAATTGTTGTTTTTGAATTGGTTTTGATGGTGATGATAATGATGATGACAATTGGGGTTGATGGCCGCAAGCGCTTTTGGGAAAAAAAGAAAAAAAAGAGGGGACTGAGGGATGCCAATTGGGGTTGCCGGTCCTGAATAGAAGCCCGCAAGCCAAGCAGGTCTTCATCCGCGCATTTGCCAAAAGGGTGGATAGCAGTGCAAAGAAAGGGCCAAATTGAACATATGACTGGGGGCTAGGCACCCAAGAGATGATCCTAAATGACTAGGAGAGTGGGAGCTGGAAGTTTGGGAACTGGATATGGGTATCATTCCGGATCAAAAGTTTTTTTTTTTTGGATCTAAACGGAGGCTATAGAAAAGTTCATAATAATTCTAATTTTTTTGTACTGGTCCAGAGGTGTCCCAGATTGGGCACCACATCTCTCGGCAACTTACAGACTGTTCCTAGTCTTCATCTGAGTATCTTTGATGATATATATAAAATAAGAAACTGAGGAATTGAAACAGAAAAACACCCATTTGATCTTGAGGGTGATTGAAAAGGGAGCTTGATCCATCCAAAGAAAAGGTCCTGGAAGTGGTTCTGGAACAAGTTGCCTCCACAAACATGAAATTTCTTGACCTGATCAGCAGAGAACCTTCTGGCCATCTGAGTACCATCCAGCTCCTCCAAAACATATGATCCTCCTCTGACTTGACGGACGACTTGATAAGGACCATTCCAGCGGTTAGGGAAAAGCTTTCCCCACTGAGTTTCCAATGATCAATTATAAGCTAAGACTAGATCCCCAGGATTCAAGGGATCCCTGATTTGATTGGAGTGCCTATCCTCCCAATACTGGACTGATTTTTCTCTTGACTCCATTATCTTCTGATGAGCTCTGTCACAAACATCTTCTCTTTTCTCTAGTTGCTTGGATCTGGCAACTAATAGATTAGTGGTGGAAGAAACCTTTTCCCAAGAAATACCTAAGAAAGATTCAATTTCCAGATCAAGAGGAAGGACAGCCCTTTGTCCAAAGATAATTTCATGAGGTGAGTAGCCAGTGGTTTGTTTAGTTGAAGTTTGATTGGAGAAGAGGACCAGAGGACGAAATTTGCAATAATTATTTCCACTTTCACCAACCAGCTTGACAAGGGCAGCCTTCAAAGTAGAATTGCCTCTTTCCACCAGGCCTTGAACTTCAGGATAATAAGGAGTGGTAACCCTATGTTGACCAGGAAGCAATTGGATCATTTCAGCAAGTTTGCTGCCAAACTCAGAGCCACCATCAGTTGAATAAGATTGAGCCAAGCCATAACGCATTTTCCAAGTCTCATAGAGGAAGGCTGCTACTGATTCAGAGCTGAGGTTCTTAAGGAATTTTTCTTCAACCCATCCAGAAAAATCATCTCTAGCCACTATGAGTTACTTAGCTCCACCAGCCTTAATATGAACCACATCCATAGCAATCCTTCCAAAGAAAGTTGACTCTCCAGTGGGATAACAAATTTCTGCTGGGCACCTAAGATCACGTTTCTGACATACTTCACAACTCTTGCACCATTGGGAGACTGATTTCTTCAAGGATGGCCACCAGAATTGTTTGGATATTTGACAATAAGTTTTGGTTTCCCCACAATGACCAGGGCCTTCATGGAGACTTTCAATGATTGAATATTGTTTAGAATGGATGGTTACAAAAATAAGAGCACAAGGGTTTCCTCTTTTCATAAGCCTAGTACCTTGGACAAAGAAATTGGAGGACTTCCTTTTGATTGATTGAAAATCTTTAGCAGAGAGATCAGTAGGCCTTTGGAGAGTGGAGATATACTGCTCTTATTTAAGCCAGAAGCCTTTTTGGAAGCCAGAATAATCTTGTGAAGAAAAGGTGAAGACAGGAAAAATTAAGGTTTTCTCCTTGTCAAAATCCACTCCAGCATCCAATTCTTCATCTTCAAGAGGGCGTCAAGATAAATCATCAGGCATGGTGAACAATTTTCCAGGCCCATCAAAAATATAAAAAGAGAAAAACTTGATGAAAGCCACCAAACAAGTCATTGGAGCCTTTGGAAGACTGGGGGAATTGATCATTTCAATAATGGATTTTGCATTGACATGTAACTCGAAGTGTTGACCCCAGAGAACAGTTTGGAGCTTCTTCAACATTTGGGCCACACCACAAAGTTCCAGTTTTGGCTGGGAGTACCTGGATTCCACCTCTTAAAAAAGAAGAGATTCATACAGAGCAGGACAATCCAAACCATTTTCATCTTCCTGAGTAAGGACAGCCCCAACAGATTGATAACTAGAGTCCCAAGCCAGCTTGATATTGCCAGCCCTAGGTCCATAAGTGATCTTCTTCAAGAAAATGTCTTTTCCAGCAATTGTTTTGAGAATCTGAAATGATTGTTCACAATCTTGGTTCCAAAACCATTCAGCATCCTTCCTGGTTAGGTGATGCAAGGGAATGCAAATTTTGGATAGAGAAGGGATAAAGATCCAAACATAGATTAAAACACCTAAGAAACCTCTGACTTCAGTTGAATTGATGGGAGTAGGCCAAGAGAGAATTTTTTTGACTTTTGATGGAGCCATCCTTCTTCCATCCTTGCAGACCACATCACCAACAATTTCCAAAGCAGGGACACAGGCAGCCAATTTGGATCCAGAGACAGTGAGACCAGACTCCTAAATTTGAAACAAGATCCTTTCCAGAGTGGTTGCATATTTCCAGACACATCAACCTATTCCTGAATGCCAGGTTAAGAGCTCATTGTTATAATCAGAAACTGGAACTTTAATCCCGCCATCATCAATAAAGATACCAGCATGATCAGGGATGTCATCCTGGAGGATCCAAATCATCTGAGCCTGATAGACTGCAACCAAATTGGTGGAATCTTGAGGTAATTGAGTATGTTGGAAACGACCAAGAGGAGTATTGAAAGTAGTGAGAGGACAAGAAATTGGATGTAAGGATTGTTTGTCAGAGCCACCCATAATGTCACCTAGACCATAGCAAGCTCTCCCAGAGAAGTATTCAAAAAATTCTTCAGTAGCAGGGGGAACACCAGAGTCTTTAATAGTAACCTTATTTAGAGGCTGGAGATCATGAACTATTCTAAGTTTACCATTACTCTTGAGAACACAGGAAACAGGACTGGAATAGCTAGAAGTTGATTGTTCATATAAACCAGTGTAAGAATCCAAACGGTGCTAGGCCTTGGCAGTTCTGTGGAGGGGAAAGGTGATGTTTAGGCTGCCCTCCTGAGTGTTACAAAAATATTTAAATGTAACCAAGATCAAGGTCCAGAACCTGGTAAATGAGGAATCGAGGAGTAGAGGATAAAGATGATAATAGTTTGGTAGCAATGGAACAGCACTATCTGAGACAAGATTATTCAGGGAAAAACTTGAACAAAAGAAGTTAAAGTCCTCTTAGAGTTCAAAGAACAAAAGCTGTTGTATGTAAACAACGCCCACAAGCTAATAACTCTTGTCGTCAGCAGAAGATTGGGGATGATCAACTCAAACCCAAGCAACCTCCAGGTTCTCAATGAACCTGCCCAACTCTACGCAATCAAGCGCTTGAAGGGTACCAGATAACTGAGGGTGGCTGTACAAGACAAAGCACAATGTTTAAGAAGCTCCAAAGCAAACAGTAACTGATTTGAAGCAAGGATAACCTCAACACTTCTCAAGGGACTCAAGAATAGGCTGCCAGAATGCAACTCCAAAGAAAATAAAGGGAGGTATAACACTCCAGGTCTTAAGCTTAATAAGACCTCTTCAATCAATCGTGATTGGCTCCAGAAAGGTGATCAGGGATCAGGACCAGTATGGTAAGAGAAAGGGATCAAGGAGTTGTATAAAACACTCAAAAATTCCAAAAGACAGAATTTTTCTTCAACCAGCAAGGCTATTGGTTGGTGATAAGGATCAGGCCACAGAGGGGCAAAGACTTTGGGTCAAATAATGGATCAGGGGGCAATCAAAGATATACCCAGGATAAGGATCAGGATTAAATTTCACAATGATGGGGGCACACAGACACACACCCCTATGGATGATTCTATTGACTGATGATCTGATGTCTGATGATCAGAAAAAGCAGGGGAGAGCCCCTCCTTTTATAGACCAGAGGCCTGTGGACTATTTACAAGAGAGATTTACAAATGGGAGTGGAATTTTTTTTTTTCAAGGATCAAGACCATGAGAAAACAAAAGAAAGAAGAAAAAAAGAAACAAACAGTTACTTGGAGAAAAAGAAACCCAAAGAGGGACGCCCGCGGGCATCCTGATGGGCCCGGGCGACTTCCAAGGCCGCGGATGACCGCCGGCAGGTGTCTGACGGGCCCGGGCAACTGCCGTGGCTGCGGATGACCGCCGGCAGGTGTCCGACGGCATCTGCAACTTAAGAGACCTGCGGACAACCGCAAGCTAGGAGGGGAGGAAGAGGTTTGACAGTGAGGTGGTGATGGGAATGAGATTGGAAGCTGGTTGGTAGATAGTTGCACGAGGAGCAGGTGAGAGATGTGAGGGAATCGGACTGGCCAGACCGGCACTTTGACAATTGGCAATTTGAGAGAGATGAGAGGAATTGATGGAGTGAGGTCTAGTAGGTTTTTTGGATGGGTTGTTCAAGTTACCGGTCTGCTTGGAGATACCGTTGATAGGGTTATAGACGCTAACCCTGGTTTGAGCCCATTGATAATAAGCTGGCCATTTGCTTTGGAGGTTGAGGGCACTTTTCCGGAGGTCTTTGAAGTAAGCTTGACACAGGTTTTTGTGCTGTTGGGCGTCTAACCAGAAATCAAGAGAGTCCTTGGCGCATTCACGTTGTAGGTAGAGATAGAAGCAATAAAGATCAACAGGTGGTCTAGTTTGACAAGCAAGTACCTCTTGTAAGGTAGGTAATCAATTCCTGGACATCTTGGATGACTTGGGTAGGGCAGTGGTAGTAGGAGGAATGGTTGATCTGAGTGGTGGTTTTTTCTTTTTTTTGTTTTTTTTTTGTTTTTTTTTTTTAATGATACCTATGTTTTTTTTTATATAATGATACCTATGAATGATGATAAGGAAAACATTAAAATCTCCGCACTGGCCAGGGTGTCCAGGATGGGGCACCACATCTCTCCCCAACTCACAGACTGTCCCTAGTCTGCTCCCAAGTTTGATGCCATAAAAAAGAGAAAGGAAAGAAAGATGATTGAAACCAAGGAATGGCCATTTTTTTGATCTTGAGATTGAAAAAGAGTATGTCGGTCCATCCAAAGAGAAATCCTAGAAGTGGCTGAGATGAAATGAAGAAGGCGTCCCAGGTGCTCACATGCGTGGCCTGAAGTAGATTTTCAAAAATGACAGTAGTAGAAGCCCCTGGTGGTGCACAATTGGGAGGACTTACTTTTGGAACAAGTTGCCCCCAAAAGAATGAAATTTCTTGACCTGATCAGCAGAGAACCTTCTGGCCATCTGGGTACCATCCAGTTCCTCAAAAACATATGATGCACCTCTAACTTGACGGACCACTTGGTAAGGACCATTCCAGTGGTTAGAGAAAAGTTTTCCCCACTGAATTTCCAAGGAAAAATTATAAGCCAATACCAGATCACCAGGGTTTAAAGGGTCCCTGATTTGATTTAGGTGTTTATCTTCCCAATACTGAACTGATTTTGCTCTTGATTCCATCATCTTCTGATAAGCTTTGTTATGAATATCTTCACTCAGCTCCAGTTGCTTTGATCTGGCAACTAACAGGTCAGTAGTTGAGGAAAATTGTTCCCAAGAGATGCCCAAGAAAGACTCCATTTCAAGATCAAGAGGAAGAACAGCCCTCTGACCAAAGATGATTTCATAAGGAGAGTAACCAGTGGTTTGCTTGGTGGAAATTTGATCAGAGAAGAGGACCAAGGGGAGAAACTTCCGACAATTCTTGCCACTTTCACCAGCCAATTTAACCAGAGCAGCCTTCAAGGGCACATGGCCTCTTTCCATCATGCCTTGTCCTTCAGGATAATAGGGAGTAGAAACTCTATGTTGTCCAGGGAGAAATTGGATAATTTCAGCAAGTTTTCCACCAAATTCCAAGCCACCATTGGTAGAATAAGATCAAGCCAAGCCATAACGCATTGTCCAAGTCTCATGAAGGAAAGCTGCTACTGATTCAGAGATGAGGTTCTTAAGAAACTTTGGTTCAACCCATCCAGAAAAATCATCTCTAGCCACAATGAGGTACTTAGCTCCACCAGCCTTAATGTGAACCACATCCATAGCGATCCTCCCAAAGACAGTGGACTCTCCAGTGGGGTAAAAAATTTTGGCTGGGCGCCTAAAATCACGTTTCTGGCACACTTCACAACTCCTGCACCATTGAGCAACGGATTTCTTCAGGGATGGCCACCAAAATTGTTTGGATATTTGTTGATAAGTTTTGGTTTCCCCACAATAACCAAGGCCTTTATGGAGATTTTCCAGGATCCAATCTTGCTTAGAAGGGATAGTGACCACAAAAAGTGCACAAGGAGTTGCTCTTTTCATAAGCCTAGAACCTTGGACAAAGAAGTTGGAGGACTTCCTTTTAAGAGACCAAAATTCTTTGGCAGAGAGATCAGGGGGTCTTTGGAGAGTTGAAAGGTACTGCTCTAACTTAAGCCAGAAACCTTGCTGTAAACCAGAGTAATTTTGGGAGGAGAAGGCAAAGACAGGGCAGACCAAGGGTTCTTCCTCATCAAAATCCATTCCAACCTCTGATTCATTGTCTCCAATAGGTTTTTGAGATAAACCATCAGGCATGGTGAAAGATTTCCCAGGCCTGTGAACAATATCAAAAGAGAACAACTGGATGAAAGCCACCCAACAAGTCATTGGAGCATTTGGGAGGCTGGGGGCGTTGATCATTTCAATAATGGATTGTGCATCAACTTGTAACTCGAAGTGTTGACCCCAAATGACAGTCTGAAGCTTTTTCAACATTTGGGCCACACCACAAATTTCCAGTTTTGGCTGGGAGTACCTGGATTCCACATCTGAAAAAAGAAGAGATTCATACAGAGCAGGACGATCCAAACCATTATCATCTTCCTGGGTAAGGACAGCCCCAACAGATTGATAACTAGAGTCCACTGCCAGCTTGATCTTGCCGGCTCCAAGTCCATATGTGATCTTTTTCAAAACAATGTCTTTCCCAAAAATTGTTTTGAGCAAATGAAACGATTGTTCGCAGTCTTGGGTTTAAATCCATTCAGCATTCTTCCTGGTTAAGCAACGCAAGGGAACACAGATTTTGGATAGTGAGGGAATTAAGATCTTGACATAAGTTACAACACCTAGGAAACCTCTAACTTCCGTCGGATTTATTTTAGTAGGCCAGGAGATGATTTTGTTGACTTTAGAGGGTGCCATCCTTCTTCCGTCCTTGCAGACTATATGACCAATGATTTCCAAGGCAGGGATACAGGGGGCAAGTTTTGATCCAGAGACAGTAAGGCCAGATTCCTTGATTTGAAACAAAATTCTTTCCAAGACAGTAGCATACTCCCAGACAAATTGTTGGATTCCTGAGTGCCCAGGTAAGAGCTCATTATCATAGTCAGAAACTGGACCTTTAATCCCACCATCATCAATAAAGATACCTGCATGATCCGGGATTTTTTCCTGGAGGATCCACATCATCTGAGCCTGATAGACTGCAACCAAGTTGGTGGCACCTTGAGGCAATAGAGTCAGCTGAAATCAACCAAGGGGAGTATCAAAAGTAGTGAGGGGAGGAGAAATAGGATGCAAGAATTGTTTGTCATAGCCACCCATAATGTCACCTAGACCATAGCAAGCTCTCCCAGAGAAGGATTCAACAAATTCTTCAGTGGCAGGAGGCACGCCAGAGTCTTTAATAGTAACTTTATTAAGAGGTTGGAGATCATGAACTACTCTAAGTTCACCATTACTCTTTAGAACACAGAAAACAGGACTGGAATAGCTAGAAGTCAATTGTTTGCATAAGCCGGTTCGGACTCGTTTGCGGACCAACTTCATGAATTCGTTGACTTTAGTGGCAGGGATTGGTATCTTTTTCTTTTGCCAAGGTTCATGTTCAACTACAGGGATGATGTAAGGGAGGCCATAGGATTCTTTCAAGAGACCTCTGTCTTCTCCACAGAATGCAATAGATTTTTCCCTTAGAGACAAGATATTTTTGATCAAATTTAACTCATCAGGAAGAAGCCATCCATCTGGACCAAAGTTGACCACTTTCAGACGTTCTTCAGTGAACCAACCAGAGGGATTAAATGGACCAGTGAGGGATTGAGATAGACCACAGTAAGTATTTCAGGATAGAGGAGGACGCATAAGAGGAGGATTGAGGTTGAGAGGCATTGGTTGGTTGACTGGCTGGACCTTCTTTGCAACTGGTTTGTACTTGGTGGCAAAGGAGAGGAATCCTTGCTTCCTCCAAGCATTGATCAGTGAGACCTGACTACAAAAACTGAGGCTATATTCCAACATCTTCCAATTCCGATGTTCTGCTGTGTCTTTGAAAGGTGCCTTCTCCATAAAAGAGGATCTAAAAGGTAACACATTGCTCACATGTGTGGCACAGGGTAGAGTTTCAAAAATGACAGAAGTAGAAGCCCTTGGTGGTGCACAATTGGGAGGACTTACTATTACCCCAAATTGCCTCCACCTAAGACCAAACTCCTTCATACCAAAGCCACCAAGAAAAGAATCAAGATTCAGATCTAGTTTAGACTCATTGTGGAGATTTGAAACCGGAATAGAGGATGAGTGATAAGGCTGAAAAGAAAACGGAAAAGAAGATACAACAGATCCAGACAGAGAAGAAATATTTTTGGATTTTTCGGATTTTTCATGTGTTTGATTTATGATCTTATTTGGATGAGAAGGAAATGATGAGGAAAAAGAAAGATATTCCTCTGAGGTGGGAGTTGGTCCATGAGTTGAAGTCTGAGGCTGAGAAGAACTACAACTATTATTAGGGCCAACTATTCTGGTAAAAAATGAGGATGAGAGGAATGAGAGTTTTCTTTCTGCTTTCCTTTCAGGACAGATTTGGGAGGATGACCAGGGAAGTCTCTTTCCCAACTACCAGAATCCAAAGAACAAAGGGGAACTTCAATCTTTCTGCCATCAGCATCAGGGAGGAGAATTCTCTCCCCAACTTGATCAGAAAACATCAGGGTAGCACCAAAGTCCATTAAGAAAGGCCTTCCCAAGATCATGGGACCATCCAAACGAGTGATCCAGAAGTGACAGGTGCCAACAATATTTTGACTAATTTGAACAGGGATATCCTCAGCAATACCAACCAGCTCACAGGACTTATTTCCAATTCCATAAACCACAGAGTTGAAACTGACCCTTGGGCTAAGTTTAAGCTTGCAGGCCATGGAGTCCGAAATCAAGTTCAGCTGAGAACCCAAATCCACAAGGAGAGAAACCATTCTAGTTGAATCACCAAGACAACATGGAAGAAAACCAAGTGGACAGGAATACAGGTTGGTATCTGAAGAGGGATCTGTTCCACCAGAATCCTCTATGAGAGTACCAGAGGAGACCTTTAATTTGTCCGGAAAAATCTCCACACGTCAACGGGAAACCCACTTCTTCATCCCTTCTGCCACAGATGGAGAGATTTACAGGAGTTCAGCCACAGATAGATCAGGGATTTCAAGATCAGAGATTTTCTTTAATACTCCTTCCACAGCATTAGGGAAGTCCTTGGAGATTCCCCTCTCAAATTGAACTCTGGGCTGGATGGAGGGAGCAAGATCAGGTGAAATAAGTGCTGGAAGAGGATCTGAGGGTTGGACAGGTTGAAGAGGGGGAGGATCAGAGTTGTCCTGGAACCTTTCCATAAGTGGTTCCCTTTCTACTTCCATGTCTTCCACATCAGAGGAAGGAGGCTCAGGTGAAGATTGACGTTTAACGGGTTTTCGCAGAATTGAGGATGGAACAGGAGGAGACTTATGAGGTTTTGGTTCCTCATGGCATTTCCTAGCTGGATCAGATTGGTAGGTGCCAGGGAAGCTGGGGGATACCAAGGTTGCAGAGTTCCACAGGATGATTGAAAATCCACAGAGACCAAGGATGCCTTCTTAGGAGTTGGTGGTTGGTATGAGGCCACCACATGACGGATTGGTCAAGACAAATTGAAAGGGATCAAAGCACCATTAGGAAGGAAAAAATTATTTCCCTTCTGCTCTACTAACTTCTCCTCCTTGTCCTTCTGGAGTTCAGTGCATCTACCAGTATCATGGCCTTCCCTATGGCAATAATAACAGACTATAGTAGACTTAGGAACAGAATTAGCAGGTTTAGGAGTGGCTAAGGAGGATATTTTCTGATCTATTTTATTCTCAAATGCCTGAAGTAATTTAGTGATCTCATCTATAGTAGATGTCTCCCGGTGGGTCTGAGGATTGGGTTTAGGTCTGCGATTGGCTTCCATCTTATTCATGATTTTGTTAGATGCTTGAAAAGAGGGGGCAAGGACTGGTTCAGTGATTTTAGGTTTTTCAAAGGTGAGAGCTTTTTGACCTTTCATCACTTTATCCACAGTATTCCTAAGAACCATGAAAGCAGGGATCTTGAACCAATTGTCTCTTGTTGTGATCATGGATCCAGATTTCATCAATTCATCCTTAATTCTTTCCTGCACTCCTGGAGAGAAAGACTGAAAACATTGCACTCAAATTTTGTCCAACGTATCAATGTGATTGTTCCGGATAAGATAGTACTGGATAGGGTCCCAAGATTTTCTGAAAGTCTGATAGTCAGAGGCTGAGGAGATACCACCATTGGAGATCCATTGAGAAACCAGGGAATCAAAGTCTTGCAAAGTAAATCTGGCTACATCTATTTTTCCCCAATAGGCCAACATAGCCTCCTTCAGTAGCCGCCAGTTGTGAGTTTCAAATCCCTCAAACAATTCGATAACCTCCATAACTTTGTCAGAAGAGATAAAAAATTGTAACTGATAAGCCATATCATATTCACTGGCACCATCCACTTCCGCAGCTATCTCATAGGAGTCCAGGAATTGTTTGACATTGGTCCCATTGAAGCCTAAATTTTTGTTCTGGGGTTTGATTTTGACCATCTTGGCCCAAACAGATAAAGAGGATCCAGCAGATTCCATGTTGAAGGGTTCCTAAGAGATCCAAACAAGCAGAGTTCCAAGGGGGCTCACAAGTGTGAGAAGAGTAGAGTTTCACAAAAACAACAAGGATCTTGCCCAGATGGTGCACAATTGGGAGGACTTACTTCTGGACCAAGTTGCCTCCATGGATCAGATCTGAAAAAAAAGAACAAACAGAAAAAGAAAGAAAAGAAAAAAAAATCGGGTTGGATTTTGGAGTTGATTCTTCAAGATGGGACTGTAAATCCCAAGGCTGCTGGTTTGATCCCAGCCTGTGGGACCAAATGTAAGACTCCAAACGGTTCTAGGCCATGGCAATTCTGTGGAGAGGAAAGGTGCTGTTTAGGATGCCCTCCTGAGTGTTACAAAAATATTTAAATGTAACCAAGATCAAGGTCCAGAACCTGGTAAATGAGGAATTGAGGAGTAGAGGATAAAGATGATAATAGTTTGGTAGCAATGGAACAGCACTATCTGAGACAAGATTATTCAGGGAAAAACTTGAACAAAAGAAGTTAAATTCCTCTTAGAGTTCAAAGAACAAAAGCTGTTGTATGTAAACAACGCCCACAAGCTAATAACTCTGGTCTTCAGCAGAAGATTGGGGATGATCAACTCAAACCCAAGCAACCTCCAGGTTCTCAATGAACCTTCCCAACTCTCCGCAATCAAGTGCTTGAAGGGTACCAGATAACTGAGGGTGGCTGTACAAGACAAAGCACAATGTTTAAGAAGCTCCAAAGCAAACAGTAACTGATTTGAAGCAAGGATAACCTCAACACTTCTCAAGGGACTCAAGAATACGCTGCCAGAATTCAACTCCAAAGAAAATAAAGGGAGTTATAACACTCCAGGTCTTAAGCTTAATAAGACCTCTTCAATCAATTGTGATTGGCTCCAGAAAGGTGATCAGGGATCAGGACCAGTATGGTCAGAGAAAGGGATCAAGGAGTGGTATAACACACTCAAAAATTCCAACAGACAGAATTTTTCTTCAACCAGCAAGGCTATTGGTTGGTGATAAGGATCAGGCCACAGAGGGGCAAAGACTTTGGTTCAAAAAAATGGATCAGGGGGCAATCAAAGATATACCCAGGATAAGGATCAGGATTAAATTTCACGATGATGGGGGGACACAGACACACACCCCTATGGATTATTCTATTGACTGATGATCTGATGTCTGATGATCAGAAAAAGCAGGGGAGAGCCCCTCCTTTTATAGACCAGAGGCCTGTGGACTATTTACAAGAGAGATTTACAAATGGGAGCAGAAAACTTTTTTTTTTTTCAAGGATCAAGACCATGAGAAAACAAAAGAAAGAAGAAAAAAAAGAAACAAACAGTTACTCGGAGAAAAAGAAACCCAAAGAGGGACGCCCGCGGACATCCTGATGGGCCCGGGCAACTGCCAAGGCCGCGGATGACCGCCGGCAGGTGTCCGACGGGCCCGGGCGACTGCAGTGGCTGGGGATGACCGCCAGCAGGTGTCCGACAGGCATTTGCAATGTAAGAGACCGGCGGATGACCGTGAGCTAGGAGGGGAGGAAGAGGTTTGACCGTGAGGTGGTGATGGGAATGAGATTGGAAGCTGGTTGGTAGATAGTTGCACAAGGAGCAGGTGAGAGATGTGAGGGAATTGGACTGGCCAGGCCGGCACGCTGACGATTGGAAAGTTGAGAGAGATGAGAGGAATTGATGGAGTGAGGTCTAGTAGGTTTTTCGGATGGGTCGTTCAAGTTACTGATCTGCTTGGAGATACCGTTGATAGGGTTATAGATGCTACCCCTGGTTTGAGCCCGTTGATAATAAGCCGGCCATTTGCTTTGGAGGTTGACAGCACTTTTCCAGAGGTCTTTGAAGTAAGATTGACACAGGTTTTTTTGCTTTTGGGCGTCTAACCAGAAATCAAGAGAGTCCTTGGCGCATTCACGTTGTAGGTAGAGATAGAAGCAATAAAGATCAAAGGGTGGTCTAGTTTGACAAGCAAGTACCTCTTGTAAGGTAGGTAATAAATTCCTGGACATCTTGGATGACTTGGGTAGGGCAGTGGTAGTAGGAGGAATGGTTGATCTGAGTGGTGGTTTTTTTTTTTTCTTTTTTTTTTTTTTTTTTTTTTTTTTTGATAATGATACCTGTGAATGATGATAAGGAAAACATTAAAATCTCTGCACTGGCCAGCACGTCCAGGATGGGGCACCACACCGTTTTGGACTTGTTTGTGGACCAACTTGATGAATTTTTCAACTTTAGCAGCAGAGATTGGGATCTTCTTCTTTTTCCAGGGATCATGTTCTACTACAGGGATAATGTATGGTAGGCCATAGGATTCTTTCAAGAGACCTCTCTCTTCTTCACAGAAAGCAATAGATTTTTCCCTAAGGGCTAAGACATTTTTGATCAAATTCAACTCATCAGGAAGAAGCCATCCATCTGGACCAAAGTTGACCACTTTCAGATGTTCTTCAGTGACATAACCAGAGGGGATGAATGGACCAGTAAGGGATTGAGGTAAACCACAGTAAGGATTGCAGGATAGAGGAGGGCACATAAGAGGAGGGTTTTGGTTGAGAGGAATTGCTTGTTTGACTGGTTGAACCTTTTTTACAACTGGTTTATACTTGGTGGCAAAAGAGAGGAATCCTTTCTTCCTCCAAGCATTGACCAGTGTGACCTGACTATGAAAACTGAGGCCAAGTTCCAACATCTTCCAAGTTCAATGTTCCGCCTTGTCCTTGAGAGGTGCCTTTCCCATAAAAGAGGATCCAAAAGCTAATGCATTGCTCACATGTGTGGCACAGGCTAGAGTTTTGAAAATGACAGTAGTAGAGGCCCCTGATGGTGCACAATTGGGAGGACTTACTTCTACCCCACATTGCCTCCACTTAAGACCATACTCCTTCATACCAAAACCACCAAGAAAAGAATCAAGATTGGGATCTAGTTTAGACTCATTGCAGATATTCAAAACCAGAGTAGAGGATAATTGATCAGACTAAAGGGGAAAAGGAAAAGAAGATACAACAGACCCAGAGAGAGAAGAAATATTTTTGGAATTTTTGGATTTTTTATGTTTTTGAATTTTGATCTTATTTGGATGAGGAAGAGATGATGAGGAAAATGAAAAATATGCCTCTGAGGTTGAAGTTGATCCATAAGTTGAAATCTGAGGCTGAGAGGAACTACAACTATCAGTAGGATCAACTAATCCAATAAAAAATGAGGCTGAGAGGAATGAGATTTGTCCTTCTGCTTTCCCTTTAGAACTGTTTTGGGAGAATGACCAGAAAAATCTTGTTCCTAACAACCAGAATCCAAGGAACAAAGCGGAACTTCAATTTTTCTGCCACCAGCATCAGGGAAAAGGATTCTCTCCCCAACTTGATCAGAAAAAATCAGGGTAGCACCAAAATCCATTAAGAATGGTTGGCCCAAGATCATAGGACCTTCCAAACAAGTGATCCAGAAGTGACAAGTTCCAAAAATATTTCAATTAATTTGAACAGGAACATCCTCAGCAATGCCAACCAGTTCACATGACTGATTCCCTATACCATGAACCACAGAAGTAAAGCTGACCCTTGGGCTAAGCTTGAGTTTGCAGGCCATAGCATCTGAGATTAAGTTGAGCTGAGAACCCAAATCCACAAGAAGAGAAACTGTTTTAGCCAATTCACCAAGATAGCAGGGAAGAAATCCAAGAGGGCAGGAATACAGATTGGCATCTGAAGGGGGATCTGTTCCACCAGAGTCCTCCATCAAAGTGCCAGAAGAGACCTTCAATTTGTCCAGACCAATTTCCACATGTTTATGTAAAACCCATTTCTTCATGCCTTCAGCAACAGATGGAGAGATATACAACAGTTCAGCCACAGACAGATCAGGGATTTTGAGATTGGACATTTTCTTTAATACTCCTTCCACAGCATTAGGGTAGTCCTTGGAAATGCCCCTCTCAAACCAAACTTTGGGCTGGGTGGAGGGAGGAAGATCAGGTGAGGCAGGTACTGGAAGAGGATCAGAGGATTGAGGGGGTTGACCAGATTGAAGAGGAGGAGAAGGATCAGAGTGGTCCTGGAACCTTTCCATGAGTGGTTCCCTTTCTACTTCCATGTCTTCCACATCAGAGGAAGGAGGCTCAGGCAAAGATTGAAGTTTGACAGGCTTTCAAAGGATTGAAGATGGAACAGGAGGAGAATTGTTAGGTTTGGGTTCCTCATGGCGTTTCCTAGCTGGATCAGATTGATAAGCAGCAGAGAAGCTGGCAGAAGTGATAGCTGGAGGATACCAAGGTTGAAGAGTGCCATAGGATGATCAAAAATCCAAGGAGACCAGAGATGCATTCTTGGGAGTTGGTGGTTGGTAAGAAGCCACCACATGACAGATTGGAAAAGATGAGTCAAAAGGGATTAAAGCACTATTAGGAAGAAAGAAATTATTTCCCTTCTGCTCTACTAATTTCTCCTCCTTGTCCTTCTGAAGTTCAGGACATCTACCAGTACCATGGCCTTTTCTATGACAGTAATAGCAGACTAAGGTGGATTTAGGAACAAAATTAGCGGGTTGAGGGGTATCTAAAGAGGATATTTTCTGATCTATTTTATTCTCAAAGGCCTGAAGTAGCTTAGTAATCTCATCTATGGTAACAGTATCCTTATTGGCCTGAGGGCTTAATTTAGGTCTGCGATTTGCTTCCATCTTGTTCATGATTTTGTTGGATTCTTGGAAGGAAGGAGCATGGACTGGTTCAGTGATCCTGGGCTTTTCAAAAGTTAAAGCAGTTTGACCTTTCATGACTTTGTCCATCACATTCCTGAGGACCAGAAAGACAGGGAGTTTGAATCAATTATCCCTAGTAGTGATCATGGATCCAGACTTGACCAATTCATCCCTAATCCTTTCCTGCACTCCTGGCAAAAAATGCTGTAAAAATCAAACTCAAATTTTGTCCACAGTGTCAATGTGATTGTTCCTGATAAGATAAGACTGAATAGGATCCCAAGACTTTCTGAAATACTGATAATCAGAGGCTGAAGAGACACCATCATTGGATATCCATTGAGAAACCAGAGCATCCAAGTCCTGTAAGGTAAACCTAGTCACATCTATTTTCCCCCAATAAGCCAACATAGCCTCCTTCAAGAGCCTCCAGTTATGAGTTTTGAATCCATCAAACAATTCAATCACTTCCATAACTTCATCAGAGGAGATAAAAAATTGTAACTGATAGGCCATATCATGTTCACTTGGGCCATCCACTTCAGAAGCCATTTCATAGGAGTCCAAAAATTGTTCCACGTTTGTTCCATTGAAGCCTAGGCTCTTGTTCTGGGGTTTGATCTTGACCAAATTGGCCCAAACAGTGGTGGAGGGAACAGATTCCATTTTGAAGACAGAGTTCCTAAGGAGATCCAAAAAGCAGAGTTCCAAGGTGGCTCACAAGCGTGGCAAGGGTAGAGTTTCACAAGAAAACAACAATAATCCTGCCTAGGTGGTGCACAATTGGGAGGAATTACTTCTGGAACAAGTTGCCTCCACAGATCAGATCTGGATGATGACAGAAAAAAGACAAAAAAAAGAAAAGGATTGGATTGGATTTCAGAGCTTGATTCTTCAAGTTGGGACTGTGAATCCAAAGGTTTCTGGTTTGATCCCGGCCTGGGGGACCAAATGATGGTGCGAGGCTGTGGAAGTTCTCTGGAGGGGAAAGGTGCTGTTTAGGCTGCCCTCCTGAGTGTTACAAAAATATTTAAATGTAACCAAGATCAAGGTCCAGAACCTGGTAAATGAGGAATCAATTAGTAAACAATAAAGATGATATTAGTTTGGTAGTGATGGTACAGCACTATCTGAGACAAGATTATGTTGGAAAAACTTGGAAAACAGAAGCTAAAGTTTGTTTAAGAACAAAGCTGTTGCATGTAAACAATGCCCACAACCTAATAACTCTGGTTTTCAGCAGAAGATTGGGGATGATCAACTCAAACCCAACCAACCTCCAGGTTCTCAATGAACCTGCCCAACTCTCCGCAATCAAGTGCTTGAAGGGTACCAGATCACTGAGGATGGCTGTACAAGAAAAAGCACTATGTTTAAGAAGCTCTAAAAGCAAACAGTAACTGATTTGAAGCAAGGATAACCTCAACACTTCTCAAGGAACTCAAGAGTAGGCTGGCAGAATGCAACTCCAAAAAAATAAGGGAGTTATAACACTCCAGGACTTAAGCTTAATAAGACCTCTTCACCTCTTCAATCAATCATGATTGGCTTCAGAAAGATGATCAAGGAGGGATCAGGACCAGTATGGTCAGAGAAAGGGATCAAGGAGTGGTATAACACACTCAAGAATTCCAACAGACAGAATTCTCTTCAACTGGCAAGGCTATTGGTTGGTGATAAAGATCAGGCCACAGAGGGGCAAAGACTAAGGATCAATGGATCAGGGGACAATCCTAGATATACCCAGGATGAGGATGAGGATCAGATTTCAATTATAATGGGGGGGACATATGCACACACTTGCATCAATGATTTTAATGAGGCAGGGGAGAGCCCCTCCTTTTATAGACAAGAGGTCTGTAGACTATTTACAAGAGAGATTTACATATAGAGCAGAAAAAAAGTTTTTTTTTTCCCATGATAAGGATGGTCATGAGAAAACAAAAGAAAAAAAGAAACAATCAAACAACTCAAAAAAAGAAGAATTGAATCATGAATGACAGGAATGGGAAGACCCCGGCCCATGCCAAGGATGGGCACAGGCAGCAAGTGAGGGGACACACGGACAGGCTGACGGGCCCGCGCAACAGTTGACACCCGCGCGGGAAATGGACAAGACACACAGGAGACCGGTGAGCTGGAGGTGGATCAAGGGGGTGGTGCAAAGGTTCCAACAACCGCAAGCAACGCTTGCGGTCATTGGCTGATGGATTGGGATTGAGGATTGGGGCAAGGAAGGATTGAAGAGTGATAGGAACTCGGACAGAACCTCATGGTCCAGGTTGGGTTTGATGGTTGTTGGGTGTGGTCCTTGGAGCAAGTTCAAATGAGTAGGATCAATTGGCAATGAGGATGACTTGGAGTAGTGGATTGATGAGGATGATCACCGATGACCGCAAGCAACCCTTGCGGTCATTGGTTGGAGGCAGCGGTTGATAAGAATGGGTTGACAATGTAATCTTTGTCATCCTCTAGCTTGGATAGCTAATTGTTGTTTGTCAATTGGTTTTGATGGTGATGATGATGATGATGATGATGACAATTGGGGTTGATGGCCGCAAGCGCGTTTGGGAAAAAATAAAAAAAGAGGGGACTGAGGGATGCCAATTGGGGGTGCCGGTGCTGAATAGAAGCCTGCAAGCCAAGCCAGTCTTCATCCGCACGTTTGCCAAACAGGTGGATAGCAGTGCAAAGCAAGGGAAAATTGAACATAGGACCGGGTGAGGCACCCAAGAGATGATCCTAGACAATTAGGAGAGTGGGAGCTGGAAGTTTGGGAACTGGATATGGGAATCATTCTGGATCAAAAGTTTTTTTTTTTTTTTTTTGGATCTAAATGGAGGCTATAGAAAAGTTCATAAAAATTCTACTTTTTTTGTACTGGTCCAGAGGTGTCCCAGATTGGGCACCACATCAGGCCCCAACATGGGCAGTGGCCCCGAGTGGGCGGCGACGTGGGCGGTAGCCCCAACTGGGCTGCAACACGGGCGGCAGCCCCAATGGGCCGCCCCAAGCCCAAGAACTAAGTAAAACATACTTTGGCGGGCCAGCCTGTCTGGCCAAGTATGTCCAAAATAAAGCTTGGGCCCAATTACGCCCATAGAAGCCCATCTGGCTGTATTTGCCCATATCCCCCACCAGGCCCATTAGGGCCTGTGTACCAATGAGCCTGTTTCACACGTTTTGAGGCCAGTTTCCCCAAATCAGTGACATCCACACAGGCCCGTTTGGTCTGTGTGAGTGTCCAATGGGCCAGAGAGGCCCATATGTGCATCCCATTTGGATTACACTTATATGTTGCACACACGTAAGTGCATACGTATTTTAACATGTACATGACACATCCACAAGTCCAAGCCGTGAATTGTTTTTTTTTTAGATCAAGAGACATGCATACATACATGCATATATATATATATTCAAAAAAAAAAGAAAAAGAAACAGAAAAATGACAAAAGGTGGGGGTGGGAAGAGGATAGAGGGTCTTCTTTGATTTGTTACGATTCCAAGTTAAGAGCACCAGAATGTTGATCATCATCATCATTGTTCTCATTTCAAACCTGGGTCTCATACCCATCTTTTTTTTTCTTTCTTGTGGCACAAAGCTGATGAGAATAAGAGCAACAAAGAATATCTTGCAAGCAATTGGCTCAATGGGATTCTAGGAGGAGGACGGAGGGGGGGGGGATCCAATGGATGAGATGAGATGGGATGGATATGGGGTGGTGGAAACTAGTCGAGGTTGGGGAGTTTTTACTTCTTTTGTTGTTGTTGTTGTTGTTGTTTCAATTCATGAGAAGAGGTGGAAACATCTTAATAAATAGATAAATATCAGAAATCCCTGATTTGATCAACATAAAAAGAAACAAAACAAAACAAAAAGTGGTACTGTACACATCAATTTATCGGTCAACTAACAAGTTTATCACTGATCGCCCAACCTCCCCCTCTTCTGATCATTTCCTTTTTGATGAAGTATTCAATTGTATTGACTCCATACACACCCCAGGTAGTAAGTCCTAGGCACACTTGTACATATGTATATAAGAGATATAAATATGTACTTAAGGAATAAATGGTTCTGTAGTTATGGATGTGCATATATACATAGGTGTCTCTTAAAGATTACGTTCGGCATAAAATCTCTGAATACAGAAAGAAGGATAAGAGAGATTCATGATAAGTATGTGGGGGTCACCAGAGAATCATGAAATGCCAGAGTAGAGAGAATAGAAGTGGAACGTGAAGGGAGTTAGGGCACTCTATAGAGAAGGCAAGATGAAATATGGGGGTGAAACCATGAGATGGAGGAAGATGGAAAACAGTCTAACCTCCAACCATGCTTTAGAGAGTTTTTGCTCATCTTTTAGTTGTTTGAGGAGTGATTTACACTGATCCATGGCTTCCGCTTCAGATAGTATGCCTTCCCCGTTCGCCTTTTTTTTGTTGCCAAAGTGTTCTGTCGATGATCGTAGACCAGACGAGGAGAACAGGGGAGGAAGCAATGATGACGTTGGCCTTCCTCTCTGATCGGTCAGATGAAAGTAGGACTCTTCTTGATCCTTTCTAATAAAAAACTTCTGTCAGGGTGACGAGCCTGGTTGAATTCAAACTTACGCATTTTTTCACACGACGCCTTGACTCGGTTCAATCCAAGCGCTGCAGACGAGCCTTTCAAGAAATGTCCCTTCCTAGATAATGTAATCAGATCTCCTCCCGACCTACAGGTTTTCCAAAACGACGGTTGGCCCATAAAATCCGAGAAAGTAACACAGCACAAAGATAAATGGAATATTCTTGTTTTCCGATGGCCAGGGGGGTTTGTGCTTGTACTCGATCCAAAGAAGAAGGAAAGACAGGCGAATACAAGCGAAAATTGACTGACACGGCAGTGTCCATCTCTTGAAACGTAGTGACGGCCTAGTATGTTTTAAATCGAGAAGAAGAAGAAGAAGAAGAAGAGGAAAAAAGAGGTCAGAAGTTCAGAAAACACTCGTCTAGAGGAGAAACAGGGAGATACTGATTTTAGACGCGATCGGTTTGTGTTTGTTTTTTTTTTTTTTTTTTTTTTTTGGAAGGGGCGCCTGGATGTCAAGCTGACCTGATCAAAATAATCCCAAGTCAACGATTTACTAAACGAATGTTCCTCATCATCATCCATCTCGAGTAATTGACCAAAAGTTTCCATGTCGACCAAAGGACCTTGATCATCATCGTCATCTCGATCGACCTCACCGGTTCGGGGATGATCGGATACGGGCTCGATGGAGTGATGAGAATCTTGACTAGCCCCATCCTGGTCCTTGTGGCCGACCCGATAGCCGTCTAGTTTGCCGTTCTCACCGTTCTTGGTCGGATTGATCTCCCGTGGGTCTCTCTTCGATAGATCGACGCGATCGGTCGTGGGATGAGCATGATCGGAAGGCTTCTGGTCTCGAGTATGGTCACCTTTCTTTAACGAGGGTGCTGGTGATCGAGGGCTTGAGAGCTTGTTTAGATGAGCAGGAGACTGACTAGACTGATTCAAATGCGCCAAACAACAGAGAGGAAGGATCAGTCGATGTTATCGAACATACAAGAAGAAGAAGCCTGAAAAAAAGAGGCGGGATTAGGCCCAGCAATCGAGCTAGATCGTAGCCGGGATGGTGGACCACGGAATGAAGGGAGGGGGGGATCAGAAAGCTGAGGGATGGATGAAATCGATGGCAGACTTTTGAGGAGGAACGATGGTGATGATCTAGGACGGAAGAGGATAACTTGTGACGATCGGACATGATGGGGTTGGAGGAGTATGCCGGTAAGCGCAAGGATCGATAGAACTCGGACTTGATTTCGGATTTCGGGGGAGGATGGGTTAAGGTTGTCTCTGGGAGGAATCCTTCGAGATTGGAGAGTATGATGAGCAGGACCGGATGGTGAGCAGGCAGTTCTGATCGTATGAGCGATTGAGCTCGACTTGGTCGATGTGGGAGGGATGGGGATGATAGGATGATGACATACTTGGTTGGAGTCGGGAGGAATAGGTATGATGGATTGATTGATGGTGGATGATCAAGTTTGAGCTTGAGCTTGAGCTTGAGGATGGATGGGAAGAAGGATGAGGAAATCTCCAATCAAACCACCCAGGAGGGGGGGGGGGGGGGGGGGGAATTAAGGAAGTTGGTGGTGAACGGGTCAGCGTCGGGGGCCGACGCCGTGCGGAGGAGACTCTCCCGAAGCGGAGCGAGTCCGGGGGTCTTCTTCGAGGCTTGGGGATCCGGGGTGCGTGGTTAGAACTCAGGGAGCCGAGTCGAGGATGGTGAGTCAAAGGGAGCTGGGGGGTGGTAGAGCGAGCAATTTAAATTGTACATATTATACTTAAATATGAATGACTACTTGACAACAAACACCTCATCATCGATTGATCACCCAAGGCTACGACAGGGACAGCCGGGTGTGAGTTGCCGGGAGGGGAATCAGTCAACCAACGTATTTATTTTTATTTAATTTATTTATTTACACTACATCCAATCCATCCACACCCACAGCTCGATCGATGCTTCACACGACGGCCAGCCCATCGACCGAGAGGCTCTCATCGATTTTCGATCCTCCAGTGCGGAGGTGCTGATGGCGTTCACTACTCCAACTACCCAGTACTACTCCTCATGAGTAGGCACTAAACACCTCGACTGACCAATCGAGCTGCACCGGTCATCATCGTGGTGGAGGACCGAGCTGATCAGGTGGTTCTAGTCGGCGCACTCACTAGCAGGGCAGGGCAGGGCAGGGCAGGGCAGGATGATCCTCTCCCCATCGTCATGCTACTACCCTACAAAGCGGGCCAGCAGAATGTGGAGGAGACTCAATCCTACTTGGAAAACTTGAAAATTCAAATCCAAAGCTCTGGCGTGTGATATCATACATATTTATTTATTTTAAACATTTTCTGGTGCATCCATCTATCCATTTGTATATGTACCAATACATCATTGTGCCCCGCGCAGTCATCCAGATCCACATGAGATCACGCCCCCATCACCCCATTCTTGATCACCTTTGGCCGCGGCAACTGTCCCTTCCCCACCCCTGCACGTCTCGGTCATGCCCCAGTGTATGTATGTAGTATGTATGTACATCCCCCGGAAGAGGTTTCCAAAAAAAGCTACAAGCTCACCCTCAGCTCCATCAGCCGGCCCGGCACGATGTCGTCATCAGACAGGAGCTGGCCTATAGTAAACAATTATCCATCATGACGTCTTTCATCAATCCGCCCTTCCACCATCCCCGTCCAACGCATCCCAATCCCAAGCGCGCGGCTAGGCTTGAAGACCAAAACCCTTCCATTCCCGGCTCGGGCTCCCAGCCAGTCATCCACCCGGCTCAGGCTTGTCTTGATCAGGTCTCTTCATCTTAATCCGGTCTTCACAGTCGCTTCCAACCACCCCGCCCCGGGCAGGGTTCAAACTCCAATCTTCTTGACCTCAACCTCAACCAGTGTATTTAACTTACATACATACTAGATGCAACTCATGCTTCCCCTCAGGATTCATTCAATCCCTCTCTCGAGAACCTGCACTACCTTCCCGCTCGTTTGGTTATAGTCATCAACCCTAAACCTGGGTTGATGATGTATCTTCTCTCGGTTCCGTTTGACTGAATGACAACATGACCGATCGAGGCACCCGGTTTGATTCACAATCGGTTCACATCTTGCTCCTTGCCTTCAGAATTCCAGAAAAAAAACAAAGCAACCCCCCCCCCCCCGTTGGTAAGCCAAACAAAGTGGTGATCGTGCCATCGACGTACACACATCAAAGGCAGGTTTGATGGGTTGGAAGCTCAACTTTTGCAACTTCCTCACCCGTTGAAAGACTAGTAGTCCATCGGAACCGATTCTTTCCCCATGGTGAATTCAGACCTGGAGGTTGAACTCAATTCAGTTTTTTTTTCAGCGTGGGATTGCCAGTGACATCCATTTTCCATCACAGCGAATGAAACGTGACCCCCTTTTTTTTTTGTGTGTGCGTGTGTGGTGAGATCGTGAAGAAGGTTCATCAGGGAACAGATGATTCCTCTGAAGTGAGTCGATGGGTCAGAAAAGGGGGACTGGATGACGACAGGAAGTCACTGGTCAGCCCGAAGAGCTCCACTTTGAGCCTGGATCTCATGAGATTCAGATCCAGGTTGAAGGGCTTCAAGTTCTTGATCTCACCTTGGGCAGAAATATACATCTCAGGTCTAAGAATAAAGCATCCTCAAGATCTTCTGTTCTGAATCTTTCAAAAAAAAAAAAATTGGGGTAAAGGGGGGAGGGGGGGTCTAGAACTCATAGATCAGTCGGAGCAAAACTAATAATAATAAACAATTCAAACATGATTCTCTAAGTACAGCAAGTCATGTGTTTGAGCTCATTACTGAAGAACAGCAAGAAGATCCTTTTAAGGAAGAGGAGGAGAAAAAAAAAGAAGTTGAAAGTTGTTGATTGGGTTCAATTCCTTTGATTTTAGGGAATCAATATACTACACCACCCATGCTCTAGAGGTTTGATGATAAAATCTCATTCAACACCTTCTGGTAAATTAGGCTGAGTTTGGAATACCTTGCAGTCTTGTAACTGTAAATGTGAATTTTGATGAGTCCCCACAGCCCTGGAGCCAGGAATCTCATGGATTTTTAACTGTAGCCTTTGATATTTGTTGATTTCTTTTTGAGGAACTCATTTTCACACAGGCTCAATCCTTTAAATCATGGGTGCTCTATTTCTGAACCACATAACTCCTACACAAACACATCCTTTGTTTTATAGGTATCTCAAGAATTTAATCCTTTGGAAATTTGATGCTGCATCCCAGTATATGGGTGTCTCAAAACCTCTAAAAAAAATTGGTAATTTTGGAAGCATTAGAACACCCTAAAAAATTCATTCAAAAAATCAAAAAAATCTCTCATTCCACTTTTTGATCCTGTTCTTTTCCTTTTTAATGATTCTTTTTTTTTTGGTAATTTAAGCTCTCAGGAAGTTTGAAAAAAAAATCAAAGAGATTTCTGATGATTTTTTTGGGGAGTTTATGCATTTATTCTTACCCCTTAAAAAATTCATTTCAAAAATCAAAAGAAAAAAAACTCATTTCATTTTTGGATCCTTTTCTTTGCCTTTATTATTATTATTTTTTCTTTAGTGATTTAAGCTCTGAAAAATCTAAAACAACAATAAAAGAGCTTTCTAATATTTTGATAAGATGTTCTGGATGTATTCTTGGCCCCCCAAAATTGAATCCAACATAAAAACACTTCAAGCTGATAACAAATCCATTTCAAAGTTTCTCTCAATTCTTTTTTTTCAGTTCTTTGAAAAATAATCTAAAGATGAAACTAAAGGTTATCCCTGGTGCTTTTTGCATGTTTCACCCCTCAAAATTTTTATTGCAGTGAAAATAATTCAAAATAACAGGGGTGATATGTCATTATTTATCCTTTTTTTTTGTTTTGTACTCCTGAAAAAATGAATCATGATTTGACATATTTAAAGCTTCAGGTTTTCATGACTCCATTAAATTTTTCTAGAAATGATTCTTTGGTAAGTTTCTTGAGGCACTATTTGTGTCTCAAAAATTCAAACCAAAGAAAAGGATCAAAATAAACCCCTTTTGGGTTGTGGCCCCCTTTTTTGAGCCCTTTGGCATGCCTAAATTCCATATGAATTGAAAGATTTTCCAGGAAAGATTGCAAACATTAAGTCTCCTTAGTGGTTAAGTCTGATCATTTGAAATCTCCCAAATTAGATTGACTTTGGAAAAGCTTTAGGAACAAGAATTCCAAATCTTGGAAAACAATTGTTCAAAAAAACTTAGAGCTTGGTAATGAGGTTTTTTTTTCCTCTAAGAAAATGCAGCAGAAACTTGAAACAAATAATTTTTTAATATTTTTTCATGTTTGTAACAATATTTTTTTCTTTTTATGTATTAAAATATGACAAAAAGTAGCATGAAAAATGTGGATGACCTCTTTTATTTCCATTCATTTCCAATTTATTTTCACTATGATAAAGAGTTTGAGGGGTGAAACATGTGAAAAGCATTCAGAATGATTTTTGATTTAATCTTTGGACTCTTTTTTCAAGTTCTTAGAAAACAAATTGAGAGAAACTTTGATGCCAGATGTAAAGGAAAAAAGAACTGAAACTAATGTGTTATTTAGAAGTATTTTTATGTTGGATCCAATTTTTGAAGGCCAAGTATAAATCCAAAAGATAACCAAAAAAAATATTAGAAAACTCTTTGGTTTTTTTTCAACTTTATGAGGGCTTCAATGATCACCAAGAGAAATAGAAAAAAAAAAAAAAAAAACTGAAAATCCTGAAAAAAGGAAATAGAAAAGCAAACAAAAGGATCCAAAATTGCAATGAGAAATTTGATTTTTTTTTGATTTTTTAAATGAATTTTTGAGGTGTAAGAATACATGAAGGAAATCCAAAAAAAAAAGGAATAGGAATCTGTTTGAATGCTTCTTTAACTTTCTGATAGCTTAAATAACCAAATGAAAATCCATTAATAAGGCAAAGAAAAGGTTCAAAAAGTGCTCTGAGAAATTTGTTTTGTTTGAATTTATTAATTTTTTGAATGAATTCTTTAAGGTGTTCTAATGCTTCCAAAATCACCAAAGATCTCTTTTGAGTGTTTTAGAAACTAAGCTAGAGGACTGTGGCTTCAAATTTCAAAAAAAAAAAAAATCTTGAACCATCTGTGAAATAAAGGACTTTTCTGTGTGGGAGTTACAGTGCAAAAATTTGTAAAACCTGTGCTTTAAAGGATTTTGCCCATGAGAATATTTATGCCCTGTTTTCATTTTTTCATTTTCATTTTTAATGTTTTTTTTTTGGGGGGGGGCAGGGGGGAATTATCACATTCATTTAAAAGTTCAAAAACCTTCAAATTTCTTTAACCACTTTCTGTGGGGGGAATAATAGCAGTTTAAACTCTGTGGAAGTTACACTTGGGGGGTAAGAGTTCATTCAAAAAACCCCAAAATTTTCAAATGTTTAACTTTGAAACCCTTTAAGTTCCATTCAAGAAACATAAATTCTAATTGGGAGTTTTATGTATTCATTGATTTATTTCTGTCTATCAATGTGGTTTCTTGCCATTCCAAAATCCAAAGATTTCCAAAGATTTTAGAAACTCAATACTGGTATCATAACCATGACTTGAATCTCTATAATCAGTCTCCTAAGCCAATCTTAACCCTCAGTAAACTCAACCTCTACCCCTGGACCTACCAGCTACACCTCCTGAGCTATCTTCCTGCATACCCTGTAGGTCCTAGGCAATATCCCAGGCTCACACTCTCTCTATGTCTTGGTAAATCCTCAATCTTTCCCTTAAACCTATTTGGTAAGAGAAGTACATGCAGATCCCATGCTGTATATCCATAGTACATACTCCTGACTGGAAAAACCACAATTCCAGTTTATTACATGCAACACCTTCCTGGAAAGACCCATGAATCAATCTGTAAAGCCACTGCCTCAAGCTCAATTGGTCAAAATGTATACCATGGGGAATCTCAGAACCAGTACCAGTCATCCCTCCTCAAGGCCTCCTCTAAGCTTTCACATGTACTGGCCTCTCCCTCCTTCCTGGACTAATTCCCCCCAAGAAATTGGTATACTAATTCTTATTGTTTATTCACTTCCAATAGGTGTCATCTTAGCACAAGAAAGCCATCCAGCCTACATTACTCATATCACCTATCCCTTTGGTGTTACTCTTATAGGATTCAGCCAAAAATTTCTCCTTCAAGAGCCTTACTCCTGGATTCATCTCATTTTATTCTCCAATCATCCTTGTCATTACCAAATCCCTTATCATTCCAATCAATCCTATCATTTCTATCCTGAGTTCTGTGAGCAGTAGTGCCTGTGCCTTCAACCACTTGCAAGCCAGGGGCAGCTGTGACAACTGGAAAATATCCATACCAAGACATTCTGGGGTGGAAGAACAAAGATTGTGATTATTTTTGGTGAGAATTGAAAGGAACATATCATTTTTTTCTCATTCCCACATGCCTTGCTTCAAGTTTATGATTAATAAAATAGACCAGGTGTAATTCATGCCTTGGGATTGAATTAAGTTTTTTCCTTTTCTTGGCTTGTTTTCCCAACAAAATCAATAAAAATAAACAAATATTTTTTTTATATATAAAAAAACCAAAGGCATTAATCTAGTAATTTTCTTTTTATTTTTACCAAAATCACACCTTTTAAGGTTTTTTAAAAAACCCAAGGCTTGAAAAATTCAGCTCAAGGTTTCATTCCTTTTTTTGTTATTTTAAATTTGTGTTCCAACCCCCATTTGAATTGGCATAGGGGGGGGGGGTCTGGCCCTTGCAGAATTTTGCCTGGTGGCAGGCCATCAAAACAGTTAAATGTGAACTTGCCTGATGTGGATACTTTTTGAACCACTGTGGCCAGTGATTTGGAGAGTTTCTAGAGGGGCTGTATTTTTGGCCATCAACACTAAACCACCTGATGTATTTTGGGTATTATTTTTAAGCCACTGGCCACAGAAGTTTCAATTGCATCCAAATAGCATGTGATTGTGGCTGTTGACACATCAGCTCACCTGTCTTTTTTTTCAAAAAAAAACATTTTTTCAAGATTTTGTTTATTTAGTTATATCATCTTATCAATATTTAAAACAATAAAAATAAACTTCTGACTCATGATCTAAAATTTGGCCATGAATTTGTTTTGTTTTGTTTTTTTAAATATTTTACATAAATTTTGATCAGGATTTTCATATTTCAACTATATTCTGGACAGGTTTCATCTCTCTCCCCAGTCTTGAAAAGGGTAAAAAGGATCTCTGAACTGATCTTTTCCATCCTTGCCATCAGAATATTCATCAATACTCTCTCACAATAGCCATTCTACTCACCCAAACACTCAAAAAAGAACATATGCAAAAATGGGTAAAATTGAAAATTCCAATGCTTATTATGATGAATTGAATAGAGGGGGATCTCTATCTCAAGAATTACTTGCATCAAATCAATATAATGCCAATGTTAAATTTGCAACCCAAGAGTCGCAAACAGGCGTAAATTGCTGTTCATTACCCGTTTGCATCCGGACCATTAACTCACAACTCCACAAGGAGTGGGAAAAGTTGCCCACAATTTGCGCATCCCCCAGGGAGTTGCAAACCCTCAATTGCAACTCAAAATATTCTGCAATTGGGGATTCACAACATATTTTGTGATGAAATTGGGTATTTGAAACTGCTTGGGGGTTGCACAAGTTGTGAGCAGGCATTGCAACTGTTTTTCTGGCCCCTTAGGGGCAAAAAAGCCATTTGGGGGGGGAATGGGGGTACCTGGGCACCTCTGGAGAAAATTTGAGTGCCGTTCACCCAAATTTGGGGATGTGGCATACCATTTGGGACTATTATGGGACCAAAAAAAGAAGCTTGGGAATCAAACACTCTGCCTATTGGCAAAACCGCTGCAGAGACTCCAAGGGATAATGGGATTATTTAGCAAATAGCTTGCTGGAAGTCACCAGAAGGGGAATTTGGTTTGCTGCTATTCTTGAATAGATAGAGGTAAACTAAGATGGTCTTGAATTTCCTCCCCTTCTGAACTATAATAAGTCTGCAAAATAATTTTTTTTAATTAATGGCTGGTTTTCTTTGAGACTTAAAATAGGTCTCTAATCAGACCTAGATTAATTATTAATAGAGATTTTTTTAGGAATTTAAAGACTATTCAAAGTTGGATTGGATTATTGGCAAGCTTACACCAATTAATAATCAAGAATTTTTGACTTTTTCTGACTATTTTTCCAAATTCCAATTGAAGGATTTAAGGGTTGAAGAAAAGGTGTTTAACAAGTTGAAGGACCAAAAAATGGTTTGCCCACAGGGAGCTGGGCGGAAAAAAAAGGCTTGGTTGGTTTTTCTTTTGTGCTCCTCCTTTTCAATAAATTTACTTATTGAACAAAAAAAAAAGTTTTTCTTCTTAATAATAGGTGCTGAATTACAGGTATTTTCTCAAGAACCCTTATTCAAACACAACTGGGGTGGGTTCAAGTGGTCAATAATAATTTTTTGTTTAATCCTTTATTTCCTTTTGACTTGATTGTGGTTCACTGATAATCTGGTGCTAGGTAGGTTTGGCATAATCCATGGCTCATAGGGGTAGATTCCATGCTATAGGGGCAGATGACATGCTATAGGGGAAGATGCCATGCTTGGGGGCTGATTCAATGCTATAGGGGCTGATGACATGATATAGGGGCTGATGACATTCTAGAAAACTTGGATAGGGCAAAATAGCCACCCTTAAATAGAGAAATAATTTCTCAGGGGATGCTAAAGGCTCCCCTGAGTGCAGTTCTGAGCCTCTCTCTGCACTTTTAAAGAACAGGAGGGTACAGTTACATGAGACAGATAATTCTGGTGAGAAAAAATGTAAATCAGACTGAGAGATAGCTGTATTTTTTAGTATAATTTTTGATATTCAGGCTAAGATATGAGATATTGGATAAGAATGCTGAGATTTGGAAGCTTCTCAGTGCTTATTTTGCATAAAAAATATGCATAAGTTCCCTGCAGCTTGAGTTAATTTTGCTGGTTGGGAAAAGTGTGCAACATGCTTGGTAGCTGCAAGCCCTCTTTGGTAACTGACATTGTATAACTTGTTTGGTTAAAGTGGTGGAAAACTAATTTTTTGGGTGTTTCTGAGGACGCTTTTGAGCCCTTATCACGTAAAAAATGTTGCAGGAAATAACTTCATGCTGTTTCAAAGGAATTAGTTGTAGAGATATGAGGTATGCTGTTTTACCGCATGCTCCATTGGGTAACTTGAGAGTGTGGCTTGCAGGTGTTATGTGGTTGATATGGTGGCAAACTGAGTATCAGAGGGCTTGAGAGTAAGTTTCATAGGCCTTATCAGGTGTTGAAAGTTCCAGAAAGGTCATGTGTACTGATTTGTCATTACTGGTGGGTGAGATTGAGATGTACTTGGCCACATGAGCCCCTACTACTGTTGGTGTGTATATGGATGTTGCATGGTTGGAATGGTGGAAAACTGATTATCAGAGTGCTTCATATAACCTTTCAGAGGCGTTATCTGGTTCTAAAAGATTCACAAAAGTTGTGTAACTTGGCTTCATAGTACTTTTTGTAGTGTAACTGTCAGCCACAAGACAATTAGATGTTTCAAAATGTTTGCACAATTCATATGTCTTGATGGTATAGTGGTTAAGTACTAGTCACAACCTCCATTCCCTGACATAAAGGTCAATGTTTCAACCCACCATATATCCAAGAATGAGAATTGATTAAGAATTTCACAATTATACAATAAATTTTGACAATATTTTATGATATTTTATAAGTATGTTTTTGTGAGTATTGATTATAGAATTGAAACCTTGACAATATATATTATTGTTGAGATCTATTACCACTCATTCCTGCCAGCTTCCATATTCACTCCAACCACTACGCAACAACTCCCAGATATAGACTTGCCTCCCCCGCTGTCATGAATTCCTATCTGGGGGTTGGGGGGGCTTTACCAGTGGCCTCTGTACTCTCTCCCTCTTCTGTCCCAATCTTCTGGTTTCTTTGATTGTCTCTTCTTTCTCCTTTGGTCTTCTCTTTCTTTCTAATTCTCTTCTTCTCTTCATTCTTCCTCCACTCTCTTTCTTTCTGTTCTCTACATTACTTCCCTGCGCTTCCTGTCACCTTGCCGGTCTCTACAATTGAACCCGCCACTCTCGTCAAGGCTCCACTAAACATCTCTGTGTGGTAAGATGGCTTGAAACTCCTCTCAAAACTCAGACTGGCCTGAAAATACTTTTTCAAAACCTCATTAGCACCTCCAATCAATCTCCTCTCCTGTCTCTTGTCTCTAGTCCTGAACTCACACCTTATCCTCATTGTATGCCCATCCTCAAATCCTCTTGTTTCTTTGTCAAAGCTGTTGGTGTTCTACATTTCATCTCATTTCATTTCTCTTCTCATCTTCTATTTCTGAGCTCCAATCTAGTCTGTTGGTTTTAGCTCTTAATCTCATCTGCACAATCTTATCACAGTTAAAAGCTAATGGAAACACAGCCAAACTCAACTGCAACAATGAACAAACCAACAGGAGCCGCCAACTACTTCCACCAAGTTGCATTGAAGGCAGCTGTGGATGCCATTTCTCTGTTGAACAAAGAAAACTATTCCATGTGGTGCAACAAAGTCCCCATGCTATTTGACCTCAAAGACATCAAAGACGCTATTACAAGAAACTACAGAAAACTATCTGTGAGACAAGACAGCGAAATCAGGGCCATTATCCTATCCAAGCTGGACAACAAAACACATGCAAATGTGGTGAACTCCTCAAACATAAATTTGTCAAAACTCCTCTGGGCTGAGATCACCCACCAATTTGCCTCCTCCAAAACCGCCAACAGGGCCAGGGTGTTCAATCAATTCCTCCATTCCATCTTCAACAAACATGCCATCAAAGACTTCATCACAGACATAAGGAGGGAACTCACCCAAATGGAAGACGTTGGAATAGAACTTCCTGGCAACATCCTTGCGTACCTAGTACTCTTTAAATTTCCTCCCATTCTAGAGAACCTCAAGCAACAGATCATGCATTTCAAAAAGAATCCAAACATTGAGGTAGTCTTTAATCATCTCATCCAATACAATAACAAGCTCAAGGCCCAGCAGAAAACAACTAAGTCACCTACCAATGTCTCCCTAGTAACAACTAAGAATAAAAATGAGAAAGACAATAGACGAGTGAAGATCCAATGTTGAGAAGGCTACCATGATTCTATGGCTCCCCACGCCAAGTTTTCCTGCTTCCATCTAAATCCTCAAATAGCCCCTAGCTGGTGGATTGAACAACAGAATGAATGGAAAAACAAGATCAAAAAACCACCTACAATCAAATAAAATGCTCTCTTAACCCTTTGTATTGACGCAGACAATGATCCCAATCTCCTCCTAGACTCTGGTGCCAATATCCATATTTTCAACAATCTCAAGTACTTCTCCAAGATTGAATTGCAAGAAGAGAAGGAGGAAATCAAGACAGGCAAACTTGAAGCCAACCTTGAAATTCATGGGACAGGCACTGTTGACTTGAATGGAATGACTCAGTGGTTACACTTGAAGACTGCGTGTATAGCCCGGAAATTGTGGTCAATCTGATTAGTCCCGGCCAACTTGCTAAGAGAGGATGCAGCCTTACTCTGTCAGCTTGCTACTATTGCAGAGCAAGCTTCAAAAGTAACAAAAAATAACATAAAAATAATAATAATAAAATTAACCTAAGAAGGAGTAGGAAACCCATAAATAATATTACAGACATGGCTTCTCCACCCAAAATTAGGTAGGGTCACTCACTGAACCCACCCTTGAAATCCAACTCCTTATATTTTTAAATAATTAAGGAAAGAAAGACCAAAATAATACGGCTCCACTATTGAGTTTTTGGTCAATTAAATATTTCACACACATTGCCACGTATAGGTTTCACACCTAAAATTCAGTCAGAATTGAGGTGTTGTGTATATTTTAGGAGTTACGGACGGAAATGTGTTTTGTCACAATTCCCGCACGCAGCCGGGGCAGCAAATGCACCCGCGCGCAGCTGAGATACAGCCCTGTCACTCCGTCAAGGTTGTGTATGCAGCCACGGGCCTCTGACAAGTACGCAGCCATGGGACTATGGGTTGACAGAGTGACAGGCGGCCTGAGAGGCTCAGGTACCGCATAAACATGCTTCAAAACACACAGGAACATTCTAAATATGTAATAAATGTTCCCGTGGATAGTAGATAGTCTAAAAATACATAATATTATATAAAAATACTTAAATAATCTATATACGTATTTTTTTATTTAATATAATTCAAAGTACCAAGAATGTCAAAAATAAGAAAATGAAAACTTCTAAAAATATATTAAAATACTTTAATATATTTTTATGAAAATTTCTAGAAATCAATATTCTCGTGACATACTAAGAAAACTAATGATGTAAAAATATGACATGAATTTCAATTACTTATATTTTTAATTAATTATCTTAGTAAATCAACTGCAACTTGAAAATAAGGAGTAAAATCAATATTATGACTTTTACTCCAGTTATATAATACATAATGAGAACTCCCCTGACATCAGGATTTCTGTAGAAATGTCTATTTATATAATTATTAAATTACTGGGAACATTTAATAAGGATAATTAATTAAATAGTACATAAATAGGACAGATTAGTGTTATTCACACGTCCTAATATCTATTATAAAGTAGAATAATTCCCATACCCTTAGAAATGAGATGCTACCCGTGCTATAGCACCAAGAAAACATGACAGGCTACCCCTGGTCACCCTGCTAGCCTTAGTGTTCGTCCCTTTGAGCACCTACAACCCTCAGAAGGACAATATTGTGACTCCAAAAGCTATAAATAAAGAGCTCTTTTGAGGATATTGATGGGAAGAGACCCAGTTATATTTATATCCAGACACCATGCCAAGGTAATCAAGTACTTATAAGAGATAATTAAGTGATTTATGGCTACATCTGATCAATATAAATATCTGTCCTCAACCTTTTTTTTATCAATTAAAACTTCTGAACAACCTTTTAAACCCAGTATACAGGTTTAACCCATCAGTGCACGTCTCAAACAGATACCCAAAGGATTTAATAATATACCAGTGAGTTTTATTATCCTTTCTCTGTTGTGGCAGCTTGGCTACAAGGCCCTGCCACTCCACCGTGTATTTTATATACATATTATCTTTGGGTAAAATATCCTTTAAACAAAAGAGCCCAAAGTAACCAGGGCTACGTGTTTTCATACTGAAATCCCTGAAGAGAGGTTTCAAAGATCCCCAATATAATTTTGGCCCCTCTATAAAAATATTTAATAATAAATTTATTCATATTGATTTAAAACAATAAACCATAACCAAACCACTTAACCTTGCAATAAGCTTAATCCAACTATTTTATTGATTTTTGCTGCATTTATTAAATAATATATTTATTATTTATTCTATCACCTCTGGTAGGTAAAGGATGGCAAGGGTCTTGGCATCCAGGAGGCTGACAATTGGGGGTCTGGCCGGGAAATATTCCATTTTATTATATTCAATACCTTGGACCAGACATTTCACAAAAAAATAAAATCAAAGATAAATTCATCTGAGTTTATAACCTTGATTTATCATTAAATTATTTTGCAGTGGATTTAAAAAAAAATGCAGAATTAATAATCTATTATTTAAATCTTTTAAAGATAAGAAAAGAAGAATATATTAAAAATTATAAATCTACTGGTTGGAAAGCTTTAACTCAAGCTGAGCAACTTAATATCTCTTCTGCACGTAAACACTTAGATAAACTCCTTGAACAAGAAGATCTTGAAAGGTGTATCAACTTTCAGGCTCTATTAAGGAAAAATAAAGCTTGGAAGAAATACCATATAAATTACTTTTTGAAATATAAAAGTAAGTATACAACTTGTATTACCATATTATTTTTTTTAAAAATAATATTGATATATTTTATTAACCAATAAAATACACTTTTTTATCAGTGAACCCTCCTGTACCAGAAAACACCACCACTGAAGTTAATTTATTGGATCAGGAAATCCCAGATATCTCTGGACACCCTGAAAATATTGATTGGGCAGGTGAAGACCTCATTGGAACACACCAAGACCCCGTAGGATTACCTACTAAGGATCAATTTAACCCCAATAAGGTCTTGGTACCTTTGAACATCAACTTAAGTGAGTTTTTAATAAAACTTATTTTTATGGATTTTTTCTGTAAAATACTTATAAACATATTATTCTAAAAATGAATAGACGTAACACAAGAGCCTCAGGAAGAATTCCCTCCTATGGATCTTTTCCAACAGCTCTCAGTAACCGTGAGACCACCAATAAGGACAACCATGAAGGGACTAGAACCTGTGAATCAAATGTTGATGGACAAGGAGCAGCAACAATTACTTCTGCCCTGTCCTAACCTAGAGCCGGAGAAGGTAGCAGAATCAAGCCAACCTCCTTTACAAAAAGATTCCCTGCAGCCATCCCAGCAGAATCTGGCAAAGGAAACCAGGATCAAAGACTTAGTCAAAGAGCACATGAAATATTGGGAAGAATTCAAAGAAGCCCAAGCCAAGGAGGACATGGTGTCTATGAAAAAGATAATCTCCCAGGCAAAAGCCACCCAGATAGCTCTTCAGAAAGTGATTCCAAGGAAAGAGGTAGAATCCTATGTAGAAAAGTGGAATCCTTGGGATCAATTAGCCCAACTGAAAGGCAAAGGATCAGGAAAGAAGAGATCCTCTTCCAATCCCAAGCCAAAGGGAAAGAAAGACTGGGATCAGATAATATCCTTAGCTCAAAAATGGAAAAAGGTTTACAACAATTAGCTTCTAATTCTGAGCCCAAACAAACCTCTGATGTAATTACTTCCTTTTCTAATGATATGCGTCATAATTTCAAAATTGTTTGTGAAAATTTGGACGGTGTTTATACCCAAATGGATTAATTAACCTCAGTGGTAGCCAAATTGATTAATAACCAAACAAAGACAGTAGGAATGGAAGAAATCAAAGAACACACAGAACAGTTATTGAAGAAAATTAATTGGGGTAGGATCAGACAGACTCAAAAAATTGTGAATATGTTATCAGGAATACATGAAGATTTTATTATGTCTTTCCACCCCTTAAAAGAAGAATTGGCAACCACCAATAACAGCTCTATTCTATCCCTTAGTTAAAAATTGGATGTGCTTAATAACAAAGTGGACCTGAAACTTAATCTGATCAAAAATGATCTTAGAGACTTGAAAGTCCGTCTGACCAACCCCTTGGGGAGTACTACAGAGGAACCAAAACCTCCCAGACAAACCAATACTTCTTATGCACCACCCTTATTAGGAATGCATAGGAGTGACACCTTTAGGCCTAGTCCTACCCCTGAGATGGAGCAAGCACTCAAACTGTTACCCTCTATTTCTGAATGGCCCAAGTTATTGGGTGAAGGAGAATACAATCATATAAATTTTTTTAAATTTATTGACTAAACCATTAACTCTTATGACCTACCAGAAGCTATAGCTGTATTCAGGCTACCCAGGCTATTTGAAGGAGTAGCATTGAACTGGTTTATCAGTAAAAGAGAAGAATTAGGATCCTTACCGTGGAATTCTTGGAAACTTCTGATTAAAGAACAATTTGGTTCTAGAATGTGCCAAATAAAAATGATGAAAAACTTCAAAAATTCCTCATTTGACCCCTCCAAGGATAAACCTCACAAATGGTGCTTGGAACAGAAGAAAAGATTGGATTTATTCTATCCAGATGCTGATAAAGAGGAATTAAATGAAAGAATCCTCAACCTGTGTCCTGGAAATCTTAACCATAGTGTAAGATGTAGGATGAGTATGGATTCTGACTTGCCAACTCTAATAAATGTGCTAGAAGAAGTAATAGACATGAATTGGCTAGACAAGAAAGCCCCTTCCAGACCCAAAGAGAACTGTAAAATCAAAAAAACCAGAGAACAACCTCCTCTGATAAATGCCTCTGATAATAAGAAACCTAATGAGAATAGGGATAAAGAGAGGATGCCGGCAACTTGTTAGAATTGTAACAAGACTGGGCATATGAGACAAGACTGCCCATTACCAGAAAGAAAGATAGCAGTCTTGGAAGGAAAGCAGGAGGTTGAAGGGAATCAGAACTATGAAGATATAGCTGATACTGAAGGATCTCTTTCTGAATGTGAATTGATCCTGACCAACCCTGTTAATGTTATAGAAGGAGATATAGGCACTTCTGTAGAAATCAATAACATCCATGGGGATTTTAGCTTGCCCCAAAAATGGGATCCTACTATAATTCCTAGAAATATTATGGATGTCAAACCATTAAAAGTTAAACCTATGAGTGGGAAAAGTGATACCACTGGTCAAACTTGTTATGCAACAGGATTGTATAAAAACAGACCTATAAGGTTATTACTGGATAGTGGAGCCTTTTGCTCATGTGTCTGTGCTGAATTCTTAAACAAATGGGACCCCAATTAGAAAGAACAACTTTTGCCCGTCCCAAAAGCCAGGTTCAGCTCTTGCAACTCTACCATGAATGCTATTGGAGTATGGACTGCTCCTATAATATTACCTCATACTAAAGGATCTTTGAGAATACAAGTGGAATTTGTAGTATTGCTCAACAGACTATGTGACTATCTGCTACTGGGTAATGATGCCTTATGTCTATAGGGTATAGATGTGTTCCAGAGTAGAGGAAGATACTTCACATTAGGAGGTAATTGGGACAAGAAGTTTAAGATATGCACCATTCAGTCTAACTTCCCCTCCTCTACTTATCAAAAGCATTTAGAAACTTTGACAAAGAATACTTCTCTCAAGCAGCCCTGAATATGAAACTTTCAGAGGAACAGAAGAAAGATATATTGAAAGTCTGCTTTGAGAACAAGAATGCTTTTTGTACTAAAGATCATCCTATTGGTGATATTGAAGGACATGATATGGTATTGACATTGACTATTAAGCCTCCTTATCCTCATAACCTAAGAAGGCCAGCCTATCCTTCTATTCCTAAGTCTAGAAAAGCTCTTGAGGAAAATATCCAAGAACTGATAGACTTACAAGTATTAAGGAAAGTAGGGCATAATGAACAGGTAGATGTGACCACACCTGTAATCATAGCTTTGCATAATAACAAGTCAAGAATGGTAGGAGACTTCAGAATGCTCAAAAATTATACTGAAGCAGATTATTATCCTATACCCCGGATTGATCATGCTCTGCATAACTTGTCCAAGGCCAAGTACATTACTACTATGGATATGCTTAAAGGTTTCCACCAGATACCAATAAGCCCTGAAAGCCAGAAGTTTATGAGAATAATCTGTCATTTGGGAATATATGAATATCTTAGGATGCCCTTTGGTATAAAATATGCTCCATCACACTTCCAGAGAACAATGGATACAGTTCTAGGTACTTAAATCAGACAAGGATGGATGATGGTATATATAGATGATGTTATCATATACTCTGACAACTGGGATACTCATACTAACCAAGTAAGATTAGTACCCCAGACTATCTCCAGAGCAGGATTGAAGGTGTCCATGAAGAAATGCAACTTTGGCTATGGAGAATTGAAAGCCTTAGGACATATAGTCTCTGGTCTAACTCTAGCTGCTAATCAAAATAAGATAGCTGCTGTCATGAATAGAACTATGCCTCAAAACAAAAAAGAATTACTATCTTTCATTAGTTTTTGCAGTTATTACAGACAATGTTGAGTTGGACTGGGGCAGAGTGAGAAGGAATGCGGAAGGATTAATTGCATGATTCAGATAATGACATAAGATAGAATAATAAAAGAAAAGAATAGAAAATAATAAAAGAAAAGAATAGAAAATAATAAAAGAATAGTAAAGGGGAGACATACCTGGGGAAGAGTGAGAAGGAACGCGGAAGGATGAGGAAAGCATCCTTCTGTGATCCAGAGCTGCCCCAGGTATACCATACAACATGTGACATGTGTTTGACATGTGTGTAGCATACCGGATAAAAGACACTCAACCCAACACCCCCCCTTGCTGCATACATGGAGAAGAGAGAGAATACAAGAAAAGATAGCAAAATAGAATTTAGTAAAGACAAATAGAAAAGTGATGAGAATGCGGGAACAATCAGATGGAAAAAAGCAATGGAAAAGAAAAGGAAAATAAATAAAGAAACAGAGTAAATAGAAAAGAGAAAAGAAAATAAGAGAACAACGCCAAACATTTGTTGGTGTTTCTCTAGCAGGACCCTGCTTAGAGGCTTGGTGAGCATGTCGGCCAGCATGTTCTTGGTTGACACATGGATGAGTTTGACGGAAGATTCTTGCAAGCATTCCCGTACAAAATGGTACCTTGCGTGAATATGTTTTGTGCAAGCTTGGTGTTTGGGGTTCTTTGCTAGAGCTTCGGCGCCTTCATTATCTACGTGGATAGGAATAGCGTCAGGTGTGTTGAGTGACAATTTGGAAAGCAGGTGTCTTAACCAGAGCCCCTCTTTGCATGAGTCAGAAAGGGCCTTGTACTCGGCTTCCGTGCTAGAGAGGGAAACAGTAGCCTGCTTACGGGATTTCCACAATATGGCCCCTTCCCCCAGACAAAACACGTAACCAGAGGTTGACTTTTGGTTGTCGCGGTCTTCTGCCCAGTCAGAGTCTGAGAACCCGGCTATTGATAACAACCCACCTAGCTTGAGGCACAACAATTTGGTCAAAACCAGATAGTGGAGTACACCTACCGCTGCTTGCCAGTGAGCCTCTGATGGGTCCCGTAGATGTTGTGACAGTCAATTGACAACAAAAGAGACATCAGGACGGGTGCATTGGGACACCCACAGAAGCAAGCCAATGAGTTGATTGTAGGGTCCAGAGGATGGTGGCTCATCCGGCAAGCAACAGTGGATGTTCTTGAAGTAAGAGTCCGTGGGAGTAGGAACAGAGAGAGGCTTTCCATTGAGGAAACAATCCAGGAGTGAATCAATATAGTGGGATTGATTAAGATAAACAAGATGGTTTGGACGATTGCGAGTGATTTGTAGGGATAGAAAGTGGTGGAGGTCTTCATTGGCCCCCACTTGGAATGTATTGCCCAGGGAGGCAATCAGATGATCAACACAGGCTGGCTCACCTACAATCGCCAAGTCATCCACGTGAGTGGTGAGAGCACAGACAATTTTGCCGCCTTCAACACAAAAGTAGAGCGTCGGGTTGTACTTGGATTGCGCCAAGTTGAGATTGACCAGACAATGATTAAGTTCTTGATTCCATTGCCTGGGGGATTGCTTGAGTCCGTACAGCAAACAATCTAGTTGACAGACCCAGTCTGGGTGTTGCGGGTCCACAAAGCCCGGCGGTTGCTCCATGAAAACTTTGTGTTCCAACTTTCTGTTGAGAAAAGCGGTTTTAAAATCAACCTGCCGCCCTTTCCAATTGTTGGACGCAAGGAGGCTGAGTATGAGTCAAAGAGTTTTGAGTTGTAAAGTTGGGGAGAAAACTTCTTGATAGTCTACTCCACGGGTTTGGGAATATCCCATTGCCACTAGTCAAGCTTTCAGTTTTTGGACCGATCCATCAAGCTTCTTTTTCACCTTAAAGACCCACTTGGATTTGATGATCTTACGCTTGAGGGGACGTGGAACTAGTTTCCAGGTTTGCATTCAGAGAAGCAAGGCAAACTCTTTGTCTGCTGCCTTTAGCCAACGGCCCTTGTTGGGAGACCGGAGAAGCTGGCTCCACGTCTTTGGGGTATCAACATTGGAGGAAACACGGGAAACCTTAGACCAGTGGCCAAGGCGTTCTGGAGGATGTCTCGTACGCGTTGATCAACGGGGAAGTTTTGGTGAAGGAGGAGGGGGAGGAGGGGTGGGAGGGGAAGAAACAGGAGGGGTGGGAGGCAGTTGAATCCGGACAACCAAGTTGTCTGGCGAGTCCACCGTTGGAGACAGAGTTGAGGCCGGAGAAGTCGGCCAAGTTACCAGACTTGGGGTGGAATCTGAGGACCGGGATGATGGTCGCAATCAATTGGCAGGGGCGTGGATGGATGAGGTGAGGCGTTGATTGACTCCATCCCTAAGATGTATGTTGAGAGGGGAACCGTTGCCGGGTGATGACAGTGAGATGGCCTTTGGTGAGGAAGGCAACTGAGTTGCTGGGGTATTGGTACCTGGAGCCTTGGTGGAGTGGGGCCATGGTACCTCTACAGGAATAGATTTCAAAGGTGGAGTGAGGTTGGAAGGGTAAGGGAACAAAAATTCATCAAAGATTACATCACGACTTTTGATAACCGTGCGGGCTGCAAGATCCCAAAGTCTATAGCCATTTCCATTGCTGAGAGGCAATAGCAGTATGGAGGGTTGTGCCTTGTTGTCAAGTTTCTTTCTGTTGGCTTCTGGTACCTTGAACCACGCGTGGCATCCAAACGGGTGTACTGATTTGGGAAAAAGAGTATCGTGACCTAGAATTGAGAGGGGGCTTTTGAAACAAGCTGGGGTGTGGCAGGGGAATGAGTTGTGGTAGGAGAAGATGTGTCAAAGAGCATCTGCCCAGAATGACTGTGGGACGGAGGCCTGCAGAAGTGAGAATCAGATAGCATTTCCAATTGTTCTGTTGGTTCTTTCTGCTACTCCGTTGAGTTTGGGTGAATGAGGAGGACCTGGTTGATGGGAAATGCCAAGATTCTTGAGAAAGGATTCAAACAATGAGGAAACATATTTGCCTCCGTTATCGGAACCGAGGGAGAGTATTTTGACCTTGTTGGGGACCTTGAAGGATGATTGGAAAAGTTTGAAGCAGTTAAACACGTTGCTCTTGAGTTTCATTGGAAAGACTGCGGTAAATTTAGAGAAATCATTGAAAAATGTGACAAAATATTTGTAGCCTTCCCTTGAAAATACCTCAAAGGAGCCTACGTCAGAATGAATGAGTTGTCCCGGGTGAGTTGACCTGTAGGGACGGCAAGATTTGAAAGGAGAGCGAGTCATTTTGCATTGGACACAAATGGGGCATTTTTGAACTTCTTTTTTGTTTGTGTTTGTGACACAGATGTTATGAAGATGGAGAAATTTCTTTAGAGGTTTGAGACCTAGGTGAGAAAATTTGAGGTGGTAGTCAAATAAAGAAAGTTTAGCCTGTGCACTCTGAGATGCTTCAGTAGATGGAGAACCCACTGGTTCCAAAGGCAGGTAATAGAGATTTCCTCTTCTGTAACCCATTCCCACAGGTGGGTTTGAGAATTTCATTTCTTCTTTTGGTTGAATGTTGCATCCTTTCAAGGTGAATATGAGGGCAAAGCCTAAGTCACATAAACCCGCGACAGATAGAAGAGGCTTGTGTAGGGATGGAACAACTAGAGTTTGGAGCTGTTGGGTTTTGGCAAAAGGAAGTTGCATGCACCCATGGTAGATTGATCTGACCATGGAGTGGTCTGCTAATTGTACCGGAGTTTTATTGATCTTTGGATGCTGAACTGTTGAGATGTTGGGAGTCATGGAGACTGAACATCCAGAATCCAAGTCGGCATTGACTCATTGACAGGCAAGCTGAGTGAGTAATGGCTAAACCCGCAGTTACCTCATATTCCAATCCTGAGTAATCCAACTCTTCTTTGCTAGGAGGGTTCCCTGTGGAAATGGTAATGGGAGCAGCTGTTGTAAGTCCTGCCCTTGCGGGATGCTTTTGTTTTTTGACAGGCTTCTTCTGGCGCTGCTGGTTGGAATCGAATTTCCTGGAAGTTTTGAATTCATTAAGTATTTGGCTTGTGTTATGACAGTTGTTTAGGTCCTGGCCATTGTGGTGCCCCATCCTGGACACCCTGGCTGCCTTAAGACCTCAACCCATAAACTGTTGCGCAAACGTACCGTCCGGCATCAAAGAAAAAAAAAAAACCAACTTATCCTCAGGCTCATCCAAACCATCCTTTATCCGCGCGCTCATTGTCCTTGCCTTTGCGCGTTGCTTGTCATCTCCGCCATCGTCATTGCACGTCCTCATCTTTGTCGTCGCGCGTCCCAATCTCCTCATTGCTACCGTCGCGCGGCGCTCATCCATGATTTACCAAATCCATCCTGACCACACCCCCAAGCTTTTGGCAAATCCTTGGATCCGTCAAATCTCCCATCTCACTTGATCTATCAGTCATGAATCCCAAGCCTGTCAGGATTTACTCAACCTTTTCAAGCCGATCTCCTATCCGCCCATCCGTTGTGGTAGACCAAACCTAATCTATAGCCATCAGACTCAATTTTCTAGTATAAATATAATCCCAATCATAAATTTAACCTCAGAAATGGATTCTACACCAAAAATAACCCATAGTCACCCAGCCAAACTACCCCTCTATCTCTCATGGTTTAGAAGATACAGCCAAAATAAATTGTGGACAGCTCATATCACACCCAGGTATCACAAACTAGTGAAAGGCCATATGGGTATACTTGGAATCCCTAAAGACATACCAGTAACATCCCAACATAACACCTCAACCAAACATACAACCAATCACCTCACCTGTATACTCAGAACCATAAGCAAGGCCATGTGTAACCAAAACAACCAGCAGTACAAGGCACCACAGGACTACCCAGCAATGTATGCAGGCAGTCTGGGCCATGTGTAACCAAACAACCACCAGTACATACAGCCAGTAGCATGTGATACCAAATAAACTACCAGTACCAACAACCCTCAGCACCACACAGCAATTTATGCAGCCAGTAGCATGTGTAACCAAACACCCAGCAGTACAAGGCACCAAAGGACTACCCAGCAATGTATGCAGGCAGTCTGGGCCATGTAGATCCAAACAACCACCAGTACAGGCACCACAGAACTACCCAGCAATGTATGCAGGCAGTCTGGGGCCATGTGTAACCAAACAACCACCAGTACAAATACCACAGGACTACCCAGCAATATATGCAGGCAGCTAGGGCCATGTAGATCCAAACAACCACCAGTACAGGCACCACAGGACTACCCAGCAATGTATGCAGGCAGTCTGGGCCATTTTTAACCAAACAACCACCAGTGAAAATACCAAAGGACTACCCAGCAATATATGCAGGCAGCTAGGACCATGTAGATCCAAACAACCCACCAGTACCAGTTCACCACAGCACAAATTCAACCCAGCACTACACAGCAATTAATGTAGGCAAGTGCCTGCATGTAACCCCAGTACAACCTCTTTCCAACCAGCAGAAATTCCTCATGTAACTGTATTAGGTTTTCCCAACCAGCAGAAATGCCTCATGTAACTGTATTAGATTTTCCCAACCAGCTAAAATGTCTCATGTACCTGTATCCCACTGTAACAGGGGAAGCCCCAGGGCACCCTCAGGGGCAGCCCTGAGCATCCCCTGAGGACCAGATTTTCTATTTAAGGAGGGCCTCTCTGCCCTATCCAGGTTGTATCCCCCACTACCATCACCATCATCATCCACCATCCAGGAGCTCCACCCACTCATCAACTACTCATCATCCAATTACCACCCAATCATCTGTGGTCCTACCCAGATATAAAAAAAAGGAGATTGTCAGTGTAACAATAAAAAAAAAGGAAATCAAAGAACAATTCTATAACCTCATCAACCATTGAAACCAGCCCATTAGGTGCTTTGAATAAGGGTTCTTCTGTGACTTGAACTATTCAGCACCAAATTAAAGGAAAACACCCATCACTCAATAATTACCCTTACAAGGAAAGAGAGCACAACAAAAAGGGACTGCCAACCCTTTTTTTTCCTCTACCCAGCCCCCTGTGGGTAAACCCATCCTTGGGTCCTCTCCTGAACCACCCCTTTGATAAAACCCTTGAACCCTTTAATATTGGGATATTGGTTAAAGATCACACATATCTGATCAACCACTAACCAATAAGCCAATACATCTGGTCCATTCTTCAACAACCCTACCAATAACAATTAATAACCAATCAAGATCTGATCTGAGACCTATACTAAGTCTCAAAGAAACCAGCCATTAATTTAAATAAATTATTGTGCAGACTTACTATAGTACTAGAAGGGCAGGCAATTCAAAACCACTCTTAGTGTTACTAATACTCTAAAGGAGTAGAAGTAATACTAAATTCCCCTTCAAGGACTGCCAGCAAGCTATTTGCTAAGTTATTTACATAATCCCTCAGGAGTCTCTACACCGTGCTCTCACGGACTTCATCCGTCACTTTTTTTGGGGCTCTCCCACCCACTTCCGCCTTTGGACAAGGGGTGGAGAGTGCCAACTACTGCCTGCGGACATCCGCGGCGGTTTGGTTCATTTCTCTTTCCCACCCCGTCTGCCTTTGGACGAGGGGTGGGTGATTCTGGTATTGTTGCATGCACCCATCCACGGACGGACGTGAGTGACCACATGATTTCCTTTTCTTTTTTTGCTCTATTTGTAGAATCCGTTGTACATAGTCTAACAGGGCCTCCTGCCCATATAAAGAGGGGCTCTCCCCTGCCTTTTTGATCAATCATCAGAGCATGGAATCATCCAGCATGAAATCAGCACACCCTTGATCCTTGAGCTTCCATACTCAAACCTTGATCCCTGATCCTTATCACCAACCAATAGCCTTGCTGGTTGAAGAAAAATTTTGTCTGTTGGAATTTTTTGAGTGTGTTATACCACTCCTTGATCCCTTTCTCTGACCATACTGGTCCTGATGCCTGATCACCTTTCTGGAGCCAATCATGATTGATTGAAGAGGTATTATTAAGCTTAAGACCTGGAGTGTTATACCTCCCCTTAGCTTCTTTGGAGTTGCATTCTGCCAGCCTACTCTTGAGTCCCTTGAGAAGTGTTGAGGTTATCCTTGCTTCAAATAAGTTATTTTTTGTTTTAGAGCTTCTTAAACATTGTGCTTTGTCTTGTACAGCCACCCTTGGTTATTTGGTACCCTTCAAGCGCTTGATTGTGGAGAGTTGGGCAGGTTCATTGAGAGCCTGGAGGTTGCTTGGGTTTGAGTTGATCATCCCCAATCTTCTGCTGATGACCAGAGTTATTAGCTTGTGGGCGTTGTTTAAATACAACAGCTTTTGTTCTTTGAACTCTAAGAAGACTTTAAATTCTTTTGTTCAATTTTTTCCCTGCATAATCTTGTCTCAGATAGTGCTGTTCTGTCGCTACCAAACTATTATTGTCCTTATCCTCTACTCCTTGGTTCCTCATTTACCAGGTTCTGGACCTTGATCTTGATTACATTTAAATATTATTATAACACTCAGGAGCGCAGCCTAAACAGCAACTTTCCCCTCCGCAGAACTGCCACGGCCTAGCACTGTTTGGAGTCTTACATTTGGTCCCCCGGGCCGGGATCAAACCAGCAACCTTGGGATTTGCAGTCCCAACTTGAAGAATCAACTCCGAAATCCAATCCGATTTTTTTCTTTTCTTTTTCTGTTTGTTCTTTTTTTCAGATCTGATCCGTGGAGGCAGCTTGGTCCAGAAGTAAGTCCTCCCAATTGTGCACCACCTGGGCAAGATGCTTGTCATTTTTGTGAAACTCTACTCTTGCCACACTTGTGAGCCACCTTGGAACTCTGCTTGTTTGGATCTCTTAGGAACCCTTCAACATGGAATCTGCTGGATTCTCTTTATCTGTTTGGGCCAAGATGGTCAAAATCAAACCTCAGAACAAAAATTTAGGCTTCAATGGGACCAATGTCAAACGATTCCTGGACTCCTATGAGATGGCTGCAGAAGTGGATGGTGCCAGTGAATATGATATGGCTAATCAGTTACGGTTTTTTATCTCTTCTGAAGAAGTTATGGAGGTTATTGAATTGTTTGAGGGATTTGAAACTCACAACTGGCGGCTCCTGAAGGAGGCTATGTTGGCCTATTGGGGAAAAATAGATGTAGCCAGATTTACTTTGCAATACTTGGATGCCCTGGTTTCTCAATGGATCTCCAATGGTGGTATCTCCTCAGCCTCTGACTATCAGACTTTCAGAAAATCTTGGGACCCTATCCAGTCCTATCTTATCCGGAAAAATCACATTGATACATTGGACAAAATTCAAGTGCGATTTTTTCAGTCTTTCTCCCCAGGAGTGCAGGAAAGAATTAAGGATGAATTGGTGAAATCTGGATCCATGATCACAACAAGAGACAATCGGTTCAAGCTCCCTGCTTTCATGGTTCTTAGGAATACTGTGGATAAAGTGATGAAATTTCAAACAGCTCTCACCTTTGAGAAATCTAAAATCACTGAACCAGTCCTTGCCCCCTCTTTTCAAGCATCTAAAAAAATCATGAATAAGATGAAAGCCAATTGCAGACCTAAAACCAATCCCCAGACCCACCGGGAGACACCTACTATAGATGAGATCACTAAATTACTTCAGGCATTTGAGAATAAAATAGATCAGAAAATATCCTCTTTAGCCACTCCTAAACCTGCTAATTCTGTTCCTAAGTCTACTATAGTCTGTTATTATTGCCATAGGGAAGGCCATGGTACCGGTAGATGTCCTGAACTCCAGAAAGACAAGGGGGAGAAGTTAGTAGAGCAGAAGGGAAATAATTTTTTCCTTCCTAACGGTGCTTTGATCCCTTTTGATTTGTCTCGACCGATCCGTCATGTGGTGGCCTCATACCAACCACCAACTACTAAGAAAGCATCCTTGGTCTTTGTGGATTTTTGATTGTCCTGTGGAACCCTGCAACCTTTGTATCCCCCAGCTATCACTTCTTTCAGCTTCCCTGGCACCTATAAATCTAATCCAGCTGGGAAAGGCCATGAGGAACCAAAAACCCATAAGTCTCCTCCTGTTCCATCCTCCATTCTTCAAAAACCCATTAAACGCCAATCTTCACCTGAGCCTCCTTCCTCTGATGTGGAAGACATGGAAGTAGAAAGGAAACCACTTATGGAAAGGTTACAAGACAACTCTGGTCCTCCCCCTCTTCAACCTGCCCAACCCTCAGATCCTCTTCCATCACCTATTACACCTGATCTTCCTCCCTCCACCCAGCCCAAAGTTTGATTTGAGAGGGGCATCTCCAAGGACTACCCTAATGCTGTGGAAGGAGTATTCAAGAAAATTTCTGATCTTAAAATCCCTGATCTATCTGTGGCTGAACTCCTGTCGATCTCTCCATCTGTGGCTGAAGGGATGAAGAAATGGGTTTCCTGTTGATGTGTGGAGATTGGTTGGGACAAATTAAAGGTCTCCTCTGGTACTCTGATAGAGGATTCTGGTGGAACAGATCCCTCTTTGGATACCAACCTGTATTCCTGTCCTCTTGGGTTTCTTCCATGTTATCTTGGTGAATCAACTAAAAAGGTTTCTCTCCTTGTGGATTTGGGTTCTCAGCTCAACTTGATTTTGGACTCCATGGCCTGCAAACTTAAACTTAGCCCAAGGATCAGTTTCAACTCTGCGGTCTATGGGATTGGGAATCATTCCTGTGAGCTGGTGGGTATTGCTGAGGATATTCCTGTTTGAATTGGTCAAAATATTGTTGGCACCTGTAACTTCTGGATCACTCGTCTGGATGGTCCCATGATCTTGGGAAGGCCTTTCTTAATGGACTTTGGTGCTACCCTGATGTTTTCTGATCAAGTTGGGGAGAGAATTCTCCTCCCTGATGCTGATGGTAGAAAAATTGAAGTCCCCCTTTGTTCTTTGGATTCTGGTTGTTGGGAAAGAGACTTCCCTGGTCACCCTCCCAAATCTGTCCTGAAAGGAAAGCAGAAAGAAAAATCTCATTCCTTTTGTTGAGTTATTCCATGCATGCGGGCGCGGGTGAGCCCAACTTTCAGTGGATCGGGGAAACCTACTGTGGCCGCAAACCGCACACTTAGAGTAGCCCATCTGATGGAGGTCTATCTGGCCATTCAACTCAACGCGGGGTTACTTCATAATCTTGACGGGATCATTCATCCTTTCACTCATCCCCAGATTCCTCGTCTCCTTTGTTCATCTAGTTTCCTCTTTGCTCTAATTCTTTCACATCATATACGGCGCGTACTCCATCCCTCAAGATCATTCTTTGGCCCTCTGCTCAAAACACATCACCCACACAATCGACATGCATCAATGATTGCCTGGTGAGATTCATCACCTTGAATTTCTTTCTCATATTTGACGCACCCACTCATGCTAGAATCTATCAGCCTCTGCTTCAGCCTCTGCATCTCTACCCACAAATCTTCCTCAGATCATCTCCTCCAGTCTCTCAAATGTCTGCTCATTGAGTGCAGTCCTATCTTGTTTGTTATTCATGTCTTTGTTTCATCAACTCTCCTCATGACTTCTGTGCTCATTAAGTTGGTCTCCTCAGTCTTCAGTCTTGTGTTAGGTCTCTTGTCAATAAAATCACTTTACAGTTAAAAGCCAAAGGGCTTCTACTCAAACTCATTGAATAACCGATACACAGACTGATGAAGGATATCTAGCCGGGCCACGATGGACTTCCAACAGACTATGCTCAAGACTGCCCTCAAGACTATCCCTCTACTTGGAGAAGAAAACTATGGGATCTGGAGAGACAAGATGGATGCAATTCTGGACGTCAGAGGCTGTACTGCAGCTATCAACGATGAGACTTCTCCTCTTGATGCTGCAGTGAACAATGAACTCAAACTCCTTATCATCTCAAAACTCAATTCTTCTTCCCACGAAAACATAGTTACGGCTGAAAATTGAAACTCTGCTAAGCTGCTGTGGAAGGATATCATTCAAAAATTTGCTTCGTCGCAGGCTTTGAATTGTGCAAGAGTGTTCAACTCATTTCTCTATCTCACTTTCAACCCAGAGGACATTGTCAAATTCATCACCAGAGTCAAAGTATGTCTCAAAAAGATGGCCGAGGTGGGAATCAAACTCCCTGACAATATCTTGGCTTATCTCTTGCTGTTCAAATTTCCCACTTTGATGGACAACTTTAAGAGGCAGATAATGAACTCAGACAAGGAACTCTTGGTCAACTACGTCTTGAATCATCTGACACAATTGAACAACAAATCTTTGGCCCAATGATCTATTGCTAGCTTGAAGTCAAAAGGAGACATTGCACTGTTTGGAAGCAAATCATCATCTCATTCACCTTCTACCAAGGGATCCAATCCTAAAAGATGCGTCAAAGAATATCACCACCCTGGGCGAGACAAAAATCACTCATCAGCGGACTGTTGGCACCTTCAACCAGATTCGGCTCCTGAATGGTGGAAAGATAACCAAGCCAAATGGAAAGCAAGGAAGAACGGACAAAAAGCAAAAGTAGAATCTCATTCAGCACACTATCTTGCTCTTCTGAATCACTGGATTGAACGAGGAGATCCTGCTCGCCATTTCTTGCTGGACAGTGGAGCTTCTGTCCACATGATCAATGATGCTTGATTCTTCAGCAAGATGGAACCTCACGTTGGTAATCCAATCAAAACGGGCAAGGAAGGGGCTAGTCTGGCGATCAAGGGGAAAGGCACTGCCGTCCTTCACTGGAAGGATCTCACTCTCAAACTCACAAAGGCGTTTTACGTTCCAGACGTAACTATCAATCTAATCAGTGCAGGAGCCTTGAATGCCAAGAGCTGTTCTGTTCACTCTTCATCCAAGAAATTCACTTTCTCACACGGAGGCAAATCCATACTGAAAGGAACCGTTGACGAAAATCTCTACACTCTGCCTACCCCTTCTTTTAGTCTTGCTCCTACTCTCCAAACCCACCTTTCCACACTGTCCACTACTCCTGAAGACGCTCTTCTTGAGATTCACAGGAAATATGGTCATTCTTCTATGGCAAGATTGACTCCACTCATCCATCACATTCCAAGCGACGTCGTACAGAAATTCCAATGTGTAGAATGCGCCAAGAGTAAAATTACCAAGTCACCCTTCTCTCAATCCTCCACAAGGTCTACAAAAGTGCTTGATCAAATCCATCTGGATCTAATGGGACCCATTCGACCTACGTCAAAGTCTGGTCACCGGTTTATCCTGTCCCTTGTAGACAATGCCAGTGGATACCTGGCAGCCTTTCCAATCACCTCAAAGGATGAAGCCTCTGATATTATCATAGATCTACTCAAAAAAGAGCACCAACGCCGTGATACATATCCTTTGGAAATCTGCTCAGACGGAGGAACCAAATTTTTGAACTCAAAAATCTCAACATACTTGGACAAACGTCACATCACCCACATCGTGTCAGAGCCCTATCACCCAGAACAAAATGGACGGGCTGAACAAGCCAATCAAACAATCGTGGAGTCTACTCGCGCCACCCTCAAAGACAGCAGGCTACCGCCGTCGGTTTGGCATGAGGTTGTCAAAGGATGCTGCTTAATGCTGAACCAAATCCCAGCAAAAGGGGAAGATTTGACACCCTGGCAGAAAATGCACAATAAACTCTTGCCGCCTTCCTATCTCAAACCAATCGGGAGCCCCTGCGTTTACCTTATCAACAAACAACCAAAGGGGTTGAAATTTGATTTTAAAGGAGAAGAGGGAACTCTTGTAGGCTTTAATCCTCTCCTCCTTTTGTATTGCATACTAACAAAATCCGGTTCTATTATCTCCTCAAAGCACATCAAGTTCTTCTCTTTGCCAAGACCTAATGCTCCTGGTTTTTCTGTTGATGTTGATCCTCTACCCGGAGACAACGGTTGCTCTCGCGCCAATGATTTAAGTCCTTGCCTGCCTGACCCAGCTCTCTTAACCCGCGATTCTTCTCAGATTCCCTGGACTCACTATTGCGATCACTCTGATGAATCAGTCAGCTCTGCGGACGAAAGAGACTCTACCATTTGGTCGTCTTCAGAAGAACAGCCTGATCCGACACCTGTGGTGCGTAGCGATGCAACCCCTCAGGGACCACCTCAATCAGATAGTGCTCCAGCGGGTCGAGTTTTAAGGGATAGGTCTTGAGTCAAACCACCTCAGAGATATGGCTTCTATCACCATTACAAGCCTAAGACGTACAATGACGCTCTCAGATGCAATGAGCATGTCGAGTGGATCAAGGCAATGGACCTAGAACTGACTTCCATCAAAGACCTGTCCGTCTGGGAAGAGTACAACGGTCCCAACCCCAAGAACCCACTCAAAACTACCTGGATCTTCAAGGTAAAGCAAAATTGCCATGGCGACCCGGTCAGATTCAAGGCCCGACTTTGCGTGCAAGGATTCAACCAAATTGAGGGTCTTGACTACACCGAGACATTTGCTCCAACCGGGAAGCCTTCCACTCTGCAACTACTACTACTGTACGCGCTCAAATCAAATCAACAAATTCAACAATTCAACGTCAAAAGTGTATTTTTGCACTCGCCTATCAACAAGGAAGTTATCATTCGCACTCCCAAGGGCTCAAAGCAAACCTCACGGTATCTCAGACTCAAGAAGTCCCTGTACGGGCTCAAACAGGCGCCGAAAAATTGGTATGAAACTCTCACTGCGTGGTTCAAAGAGGTAGGTTTTGAGGAGTCTTTGTGTGATCCTTGCCTCTACCAGTCTCGTGATGGTAAGTCTTGTCTGTTCTTCCACGTGGACGATCTTGTTCTTGTTGGAGACGGCAATGACTTCAAGTCAAAATTTTTGGATTGTTTTGCGGGATCAACGGCGAAAAACCCCAACACTGTTCTCGGTATGAAAATTGAGGTACGCCGGGATGAAATCTTGCTCAGCCAGCCAAAGCACATCAACCTTGGTCTCAAAGAGCTTGGCCTAGAAGAGGCCAGAACCATCAAAACTCCATTAACTCAGAATGCTCAACTCAAACCCGCCACCAACAAAGAGTTTGAGCAGTTGAAGGCGCTCAATGTTAACTATTGTTTGGCGGTTGGACTTCTTAACCATATCGCATGCTACTCACAACCCGACATCAGCTTTGCAGTCTCCAGCCTGTCAAGATTTAACGTAAAACCCGGTATTCCCCACTGGAATGAGGTGAAGAAAACCTGGAAGTACCTGAAGGGGACTCCTCACATTCAACTCAGCTTGAAAGTCAAAAACGTTGACTCCCTGATCTCAGCCTACTCAGATGCCTCTTGGGCGGACAATCCCGACACTTGACGCTCTCAAACTGGCTATGTATGTGCTGCGTATGGATGTGTCGTGTCCTGGAACAGTTGCAAGCAGAAGAATGTCATTTTCAGTTCCAGGGATGCGGAACTCAACCCCTTCGTAGATGCATTTCATGAGGCCACTTGGATTAGGGCTCTAGCCTGCAAGATATTCTCAACTAAGCCAACGCCCATTGCAATCCACACCAAAAACAGCGGCTTGATCAACAAAATACATTGGTTCGGATCCAACTCCAAGACTTGACATCTAGATCTGAAAACAAAGGGGATGAGAGAAGAACTGAAGTCAGGAAATATCACCGCCATACTCGTTAATTCAGAAGAAATGCCCGCAGATGCTCTTACCAAAAGCTCAAGTCTTACAAGCCTTGAACTCCTCCAATCATTCTTCAGCTCTCATGGAACCTCATAATGTCCTTTTTTCTCTTTTGCCTCATTTTGTTTCTTGTTCTCTTTTCCTTTTTTGTTTCTTTCTTCTTCTTCTTATTTGCGCCTTAGAGCTCTTCATCTCACCAGGCATGGGGCGTGTGGAGTTATTCCATGCACGCGGGCGCGGGTGAGCCCAAATTTCAGTGGATGGGGGAAACCTACTGCGGCCGCAAACCGCACACTTAGAGTAGCCCATCTGATGGAGGTCTATCTGGCCATTCAACTCAACGCGGGGTTACTTCATAATCTTGACAGGATCATTCATCCTTTCACTCATCCCCAGATTCCTCGTCTCCTTCGTTCATCTAGTTTCCTCTTTGCTCTCATTCTTTCACATCATATACGGCGCGTACTCCATCCCTCAAGACCATTCTTTGGCCCTCTGCTCAAAACACATCACCCACACAATCGACATGCATCAATGATTTCCTGGTGAGATTCATCACCTTGAATTTCTTTCTCATATTTGACGCACCCACTCATGCTAGAATCTATCAGCCTCTGCTTCAGCCTCTGCATCTCTACCCACAAATCTTCCTCAGATCATCTCCTCCAGTCTCTCAAATGTCTGCTCATTGAGTGCAGTCCTATCTTGTTTGTTATTCATGTCTTTGTTTCATTAACTCTCCTCATGACTTCTGTGCTCATTAAGTTGGTCGCCTCAGTCTTCAGTCTTGTGTTAGGTCTCTTGTCAATAAAATCACTTTACCTTTCATCCTCATTTTTTAGCAGAATAGTTGGCCCTACTGATAGTTGTAGTTCTCGTCAGCCTCAGACTTCAACTCATGGAACAACTCCCACCTCAGAGGCATATCTTTCTTTTTCTCATCATTTTCTTCTCATCCAAATAAGATAAAAACCCAAACACGTGATGAAATCCAAAAAATCCAAAAATATTTCTTCTCTGTCTGGATCTGTTGTATCTTCTTTTTCTTTTTCTTTTCAGCCTGATCACTCATCCTCTATTCCGGTTTTGAATCTCCGCAATGAGTCTAAACTAGATCTTGATCTCAATTCTTTTCTTGGTAGCTTTGGTTTGAAGGAGTTTGGTCTTAGGTGGAGGCAATTTGGGGTAGAAGTAAGTCCTCAAAATTGTGCACCACCAGGGGCTTCTACTACTGTTGTTTTCCAAACTCTACCCTGTGCCACACATGTGAGCAATGTGTTATCTTTTGGATCCTCTTTTATGGAGAAGGCACCTTTCAAGGACGCAGCAGAACATCGGACTTGGAAGATGTTGGAACACGGCCTCAGTTTTTGTAGTCAGGTCTCACTGGTCAATGCTTGGAGGAAGCAGGGATTCCTCTCCCTTGCCACCAAGTACAAACCAGTTGCAAAGAAGGTCCAGCCAGTCAACCAACCAATGCCTCTCAACCTCAATCCTCCTCCTATGCATCCTCTGCTATCCCGCAATCCTTACTGTGGTCTATCCAAATCCCTCACCGGTCCATTTATTCCCTCCGGTCAGGACACTGAAGAACGTCTGAAAGTGGTCAACTTTGGTCCAGATGGATGGCTTCTTCCTGATGAGTTAAATTTGATCAAAAATATTTTGTCTCTAAGGGAAAAATCTATTGCATTCTGTGAAGAAGAGAAAGGAATCTTGAAAGAATCCTATAGTCTTCCTTACATCATCCATGTAGTTGAACATGACCCTTGGCAAAAGAAAAAGATCCCAATCCCTGCTGCTAAAGTTGACAAATTCATCAAGTTGGTCCGCAAACAAGTCCGAACCGGTTTATAGGAACAATCGACTTCTAGCTATTCCAGTCCTGTTTTCTGTGTTCTAAAGAGTAATGGTGAACTTAGAGTAGTTCATGATCTCCAACCTCTTAATAAAGTTACTATTAAAGACTTTGGCATGCCGCCTGCCACTGAAGAATTTGTTGAATCCTTCTCTGGGAGAGCTTGCTATGGTCTAGGTGACATTATGGGTGGCTATGACAAACAATCCTTGCATCCTATTTCTCGTCCCCTCACTACTTTTGATACTCCCCTTGGTTGATTTCAGCTGACTCAATTGCCTCAAGGTGCCACCAACTCGGTTGCAGTCTATCAGGCTCAGATGATGTGGATCCTTCAGGACGAAATCCCGGATCATGCGGGTATCTTTATTGATGATGGTGGGATTAAAGGGCCAGTTTCTGACTATGATAATGAGCTCTTACCTTGGCACTCAGGAATACAACAATTTGTCTGGGAGTATGCTACTGTCTTGGAAAGAATTTTGTTTTGAATCAAGGAATCTGGCCTTACTGTCTCTGGATCAAAACTTGCCGCCTGTGTCCCTGCCTTGGAAATTGTTGGTCATATAGTCTGCAAGGACGGAAGAAGGATGGCACCCTCTAAAGTCAACAAAATCATCTCCTGGCCTACCCCAATAAATCCAACGGAAGTTAGAGGTTTCATAGGTGTTGTAACTTATGTCAGGATCTTCATTCCCTCATTATCCAAAATTTGTATTCCCTTGCGTCGCTTAACCAGGAAGGATGCTGAATGGATTTGGACCCAAGACTGCAAACGATTATTTCAGTTTCTCAAAACAATTGTTGGGAAAGACATTGTTTTGAAAAAGATCACTTATGGACCCAGACCCGGCAAGATCAAGCTGGCAGTGGACTCAAGTTATCAATCTGTTGGGGCTTACCCAGGAAGATGAAAATGGTTTGGATTGTCCTGCTCTGGATGAATCTCTCCTTTTCTCAGATGTGGAATCCAGGTACTCCCAGCAAAAACTGGAACTTTGCGGTGTGGCCCAAATGTTGAAGAAGCTTCAGACTGTCCTTTGGGGTCAACACTTTGAGTTACAATTCAATGCACAATCTATTATTGAAATGATCAACGCCCCAAGCCTCCCAAATGCTCCAATGACTTGTTGGGTGGCTTTCATCCAGTTGTTCTCTTTTGATATTGTTCACAGGCCTGGAAAATCTTTCACCATGCATGATGGTTTATCTTGACAACCTATTGCAGACAATGAATCAGAGGTTGGAATGGATTTTGATGAGGAAGAACCCTTGGTCTGCCCTGTCTTTGACTTCTCCTCCCAAAATTACTCTGGTTTCCAGCAAGGTTTCTGGCTTAAGTTGGAGCAGTACCTTTCAACTCTCCAAAGACCCCCTGATCTCTCTGTCAAAGAATTTTGGTCCCTTAAAAGGAAGTCCTCCAACTTCTTTGTCCAAGGTTCTAGGCTTATGAAAAGAGCAACTCCTTGTGCACTTGTTGTGGTCACTATCCCTTATAAGCAAGATTCAATCCTGGAAAATCTCCATGAAGGCCTTGGTCATCGTGGGGAAACCAAAACTTATCAACAAATATCCGAACGATTCTGGTGGCCATCCCTGAAGAAATCTGTTGCTCAATGGTGTAGGAGTTGTGAAGTGTGCCAGAAACGTGATCTTAGGCGCCCGGCCAAAATTCGTTACCCCACTGGAGAGTCCACTGTCTTTGGGAGGATTGCTATGGATGTGGTTCACATTAAGGCTGGTGGAGCTAAGTACCTCATTGTGGCTAGAGATGATTTTTCTGGATGGGTTGAAGCAAAGTTTCTTAAGAACCTCAGCTCTGAATCAGTAGCAGCTTTCCTTCATGAGACTTGAACAATGTTTTATGGCTTGGCCCAATCTTATTTTATGGATGGTGGCTTGGAATTTGGTGGAAAACTTGCTGAAATGATCCAATTGCTCCTTGGACAACATAGAGTTACTACTCCCTATTATCCTGAAGGACAAGGCATGGTGGAAAGAGGCCATGCTCCTTCGAAGGCTGCTCTTGTCAAATTGGCGGGTGAAAGTGGCAAGAATTTTTGAAAGTTTCTCCCCTTGGTCCTCTTCTCTGATCAAATTTCCACCAAGCAAAAAACCGGTTACTCTCCTTATGAAATCATCTTTGGTCAGAGGGCTGTTCTTCCTCTTGATCTTGAAATGGAGTCTTTCTTGGGAATCCCCTGGGAACAAGTTTCCTCAACTACTGACCTGTTAGTTGCCAGATCAAAGCAACTGGAGCGGAGTGAAGATATTTGTAACAAAGCTTATCAGAAGATGATGGAATCAAGAGCAAAATCAGTTCAGTATTGGGAAGATAAACACCTAAATAAAATCAGGGACCCTGCAAACCCTGGTGACCTGGTATTGGCTTATAATCGTTCCTTGGAAACTCAGTGGGGAAAGCTTTTTTTTAACCGCTGGAATGGTCCTTGACAAGTAGTCCTTCAAGTTAGAGGTGGATCATATCTTTTGGAGGAGCTGGACGGTACTCAGATGGCCAGAAGGTTCTCTGCTGATCAGGTCAAGAAATTTCACTCTCGTGGAGGCAACTTGGTCCAGAAGTAAGTCCTCCCGATTGTGCACCATCTGGGCAAGATCCCTGTCGTTTTGTGAAAACTGTACTTCATGCCACGCGTGTGAGCACTTGGGACACCTCCTTCATTTTATCTCAGCCACCTCTAGGATTTTTGGTTGGATCAACATATTTTTTCTCAACCACTCTTGAGATCAAAATGGCCATTCTTTGGTTTCAATCATCTTTCTTTCCTTTCTTTTTCTATGGCATCAAACTTGGGAGCAGACTAGGGACAGTCTGTAAGTTGGGGAGAGATGTGGTGCCCCATCCTGGACACCCTGGCTGCCTTAAGACCTCAACCCATAAACTGTTGCGCAAACGTACCGTCCAGCATCAAAAAAAAACAACTTATCCTCAGGCTCATCCAAACCATCCTTTATCCACGCGCTTTGCGCGTTGCGCCTCGCGCATTGAGCATCCTTTATCCGTGCCCTCATCATCCTTGCTGTTGCGCATTGCTTTTCATCTCCGCCGTTGTCATTGCGCGTCCTCATCTTTGTTGTTGCGCGTCCTCATCTTTGTCGTCGCGTGTCCCAATCTCCTCATTGCTACTGTCGCGCGGCGCTCATCCATGATTTACTGAATCCATCCCGACCGCACCCCCAATCATTTGGAAAATCCTTGGATCCTTCAAATTTCCCATCTCACTTGATCTATCAGTCATGAATCCCAAGCCTGTCAGGATTTACTCAACCAATTCAAGCCAATCTCCTATCCGCCCATCCGCGCTCTCATGGACTTCATCCGTCACCTTTCTTGGGGCTCTCCCACCCACTTCCGCCTTTGGACAAGGGATGAAGAGTGCCAACTACCACCCGCGGACATCCGCAGCGGTTTGGTTCATTTCTCTTTCCCACCCCGTCTGCCTTTGGACGAGGGGTGGGTGATTCTGGTATTGTTGCGTGCGCCCATCCACGGACGGACGTGAGTGACCACATGATTTCCTTTTCTTATTTTGCTCTATTTGTAGAATCCGTTGTACATAGTCTAACAGGGCCTCCTGCCCATATAAGGAGGGGCTCTCCCCTGCCTTTTTGATCAATCATCAGAGCATGGAATCATCCAGCATGAAATCAGCACACCCTTGATCCTTGAGCTTCCATACTCAACCCTTGATCCCTGATTCTTATCACCAACCAATAGCCTTGCTGGTTGAAGAAAAATTCTGTCTGTTGGAATTTTTTGAGTGTGTTATACCACTCCTTGATCCCTTTCTCTGACCATACTGGTCCTGACCCCTGATCACCTTTCTGGAGCCAATCATGATTGATTGAAGAGGTCTTATTAAGCTTAAGACCTGGAGTGTTATACCTCCCCTTAGCTTCTTTGGAGTTGCATTCTGCCGGCCTACTCTTGAGTCCCTTGAGAAGTGTTGAGGTTATCCTTGCTTCAAATCAGTTACTGTTTGTTTTAGAGCTTTATAAACATTGTGCTTTGTCTTGTACAGCCACCCTCAGTTATCTGGTACCCTTCAAGCGCTTGATTGCAGAGAGTTGGGCAGGTTCATTGAGAACCTGGAGGTTGCTTGGGTTTGAGTTGATCATCCCCAATCTTCTGCTGATGACCAGAGGTATTAGCTTGTGGGCGTTGTTTACACACAACATCTTTTGTTCTTTTAACTCTAAGAAGACTTTAACTTCTTTTGTTCAAGTTTTTCCCTGCATAATCCTGTCTCAGATAGTGCTGTTCCGTTGCTACCAAACTATTATCATCCTTATCCTCTACTCCTTGATTCCTCATTTAACAGGTTCTGGACCTTGATCTTGGTTACATTTAAATATTTTTGTAACACTCAGGAGGGCAGCCTAAACAGCACCTTTCCCCTCCGCAGAACTGCCACGGCCTAGCATCGTTTGGAGTCTTACACCGTCCAGGTTGCAAAAGTAGCAATGTTTGGTAGAATGTTCGTTGGAGAAGGATTGTTTTGATTTTGCAGAAGACACAGATGCTTCCACTTTGGTTTGCAACGGTCAACAGGTGAACTCGTTTTTCAAGGCAGTAACAACCGTTTCAGATTTAACTCCATCCTGGTTCATGAGAGATGATACGCTGTGCAGCCAGTCTTGTGGGATGGAGCTGAGCAGAGCGGCTACATGTACGTTGTTGGCGGTCAGAGGGTTTTCACGGGTGATAAGTTAGTTGAGACATTCATGGTACTTGGCCATCGTGTCAATGTGGGCATTGATGTCGTCTCCATCCATTTTGGTGAGAAGAAGTTTTCTAAGCCAATAGACTCAACCACCTGTTGTTTGATCTTGATGGGCTCTACTGAGGGCAAACCACATGCCCCGAGCATCCCTGCAATGTTCTCAAACATACCTTAGGTTGGGTGCATCAATAGCTTGCGTGATCAAAGCGCAGACAATCTTCTTGTCGTTTGTCCATGCAGGTAGAGGGTGAACCGGTCTGGGATTGTGAATGATATATTCCAACCTGGCAGCCTCAAGGTACAATGTTACAACAAATTCCCAGTCAAGGTAGTTTGAGTCTGGGCCTGAGGAGTTGAGGATGGGCAGTTTGGCGCTTGAGAGCCTGTTTGGAGATGAGGTAAAGGTGTCTGAACCTACGTTGAACATATTGGACGCTTTTGGTTTTAGAAAAGAGGATGAGGATGTAGTCATCTAGGTCAAGGTTGCTCTATCATTAAGCATACGGATCCTTGAAGAAATTTTTCTAGAGAAGATAGCAAGAGCTTAGCAGAGCTCTGGGCTCATAACCTGTTGAGTTGGACTGGGGCAGAGTGAGAAGGAATGCAGAAGGATTAATTGCATGATTCAGATAATGACATAAGATAGAATAATAAAAGAAAAGAATAGAAAATAAGAAAAGAATAAAAGAAAGAATAGTAAAGGGGAGACATACCTGGGGCAGAGTGAGAAGGAATGCGGAAGGATGAGGAAAGCGTCCCTCTGTGATCCAGAGCTGCCCCAGGTTTACCATACAACATGTGACATGTGTTTGACATGTGTGTAGCATACCGGTGTGGTGTCATTATATAGCATTGGGTCGGGGACTGCGTCGCGGCCTGCGCGCTCAGCATCTGGTAGGTTAGGCTCAGCAGTGGGGGTGCGCCAGTCCTCAGCAGTAGCCGCTGCGGGCTCAGCAGTGGGCGCGGCGGGATCGAGCACGCGACTGCGGGGCGGGCCTGACTAAGGGAGGCGGGCCGCAACCCGCTTGGATGTCCAACTCACGGATGGAGCTGGGCCGACCAGGTTCTCGGACGGCTAGTTGGGGGAGGAAAAGGCGGGGCAAAAGCGGGGCTATATGCATGGGCAGCCACGCGCAAGCGCGGGCCGGCCACGGGACGGGAAATCCACGACAGCGCGTCGGGCGGATGCGTGCAAGCGCGGCAAACTTTGGGTATTGCGCGGCGGAGGGCCGCGCCACAAAAGGACAAACCGGATGCGCGTAATGGCAGGCAAGCTGGCGGGGATAGGGTATGGGTATGGGTTGGGGGATGGGTTAGGGTTCTGGGTCTAGGGTTCCTTCTTCATGGTTGCCAGTCTGTCTTTGTGCTTGTACTTAGGTTAGGGCTGAGGAGAGGGGGATATAATACCCCTCCCCTCAATATGGGAAAAAGAGGAGGAGGAAGGAGGGGAAGGAAAAAAATAGAATCTCTCTCTCTCTCTCTCTCTCTCTCCGAGAAAGGAAAGGAAGCATTCTCAGTCTTACAGAAGCTAGAACCATCAATCCCGTAACTAGGGACAACTTCTTGAGGGACAACCTCTAAAGTTTCCACATCTGGGGGTCTGGCCGGGAAACTTGATCCGTTCTCAGTCTCTTGAAGATAACGCAGAATGCTGCCAACAACCGCTCCGGGATCCAATGTTCCCCTTCCCTACCCTCCACGCTCGACTCCCGTCTCTGCTGCTCAACCCCCTCCGCCGCCGTCCGCTCATGCTCCTAGAGTTAGCGGGTTTGCTCCTCCCTTGGAAGGGTCGTTGGACATGGCGGCAGAGGCCCCTCGACGCGTTTGGTTGAGGCCAAGGGATTTCCCTCATCTTCGGTTCAGTACCTCGGATGTCGAGCGGTTTCTTTCTAGATTCAAAGGGATCGCGGACTCGGAGGGCGCGTCGGGCGCGGACAAGGTTTGGACTATTGTGCTGTTCATTACCGAGGAGGAGAAGCTGCGGGACGTCGAAGAAATGGTTGGTTACAAGAGGCAAGACTGGGGCAAGTTGAAAGCAAGATGTTGGCGAGGTGGGGAAAGCGCAAACCCCGGTTCCGGGAAAGCAACTTTGATCAAGCTGCGGAGGAGGCGATCAAGAATGGGGGTATGCAATTGCGCAAAGGATTAGTGGAATATATGTCAAGGTTCAAGCAAATCTACGGGTACCTTGCAAAGAACGAGGTCGTCGTGGGTCAGACGGGTGCCATGAAGCGGGCGTTTCTGGGGGGTCTCGCGCCCCAGCTCCGTTCCAGAGTGCAACAATACCAGACGGGTGCCATGAAGCGGGCGTTTCTGGGGGGTCTCGTGCCCCAGCTCTGTTCCAGAGTGCAACGATACCTGTACAACCACGGCCTGGTTAAGAGGTTGCTGGATGGAAGCGTCGCGATTCTCCCCAATCTTTTGGTTATCCGTCAAGCCGTGGAAAGCGAAATCAATTTGGAAAAGCTCATTGCGGATACGGCACGAACGTACCCGTCTTCCTCCAAGAAATTGGTCAAGATCTCGGCGCCGGCCCCCGACAAAACTTTGTCCGCGCGGCCGCCGATGCCCTCTCATGCCGGACTTTCCCAACAGTCTCTGGGACCGTCAGTCGGGGAGATAACGGAGATTCTGCGGGACATAAGGGTTTTCCTCAACCGGACACCGGCTCCTACAGCTCCGGCAGCCGCACCGTCTCCGGCAGCTCCTTCTCAACCCCGCGCGGTGCCGCCTCCCATGGCGGAGGGGTTCCAGCCCCCTAGCGGACCATCCGGATTGTTTGGGTTGCCGCAATGTTCATATTGCAGGGAGAGAGGGCACTGGAAGTCAGTTTGTGAGAACCTCACTTGGGACATGGACAAAGGGCTTGTTCGCACATCCGGGATGACGTACATATTTCTGACGGGTGAATCGGTGGACCTGACCAAGGACAAGCCGCCACCAATGGTGCAAGTGCGGGAAAGAGCAAAGGCTAAGACCAAGACTGCTTGGGTCTCGCTTGGGATTGTCACCGCGCCTCGAACCTGGGTAGTGCCAAGAGTGGAGGCCAAAGTCAGGGCATTGGCAACGAACGAGCGGATTGGGATGGATGTCGACAAGCAACCAACGGCCTCGAAGACAGTCGCACGAGTACCGATTTCGGACGGGCCGTCCTCTAATCCCACGGGAAAGAAGAAGGCCGCGGACATCGTCCGAAGGGTAATGGGGAACGACTCACCAATACCCCTGACCCTACGAGAGCTAGCGGCGGTGTTCCCCGCGGTTGTCGACGAGATGGTCCAGGCCTTGAAAGATTGCGGTCAGGGTCGGGTGCCGACGACAGTTCAGCGGGTTAACGTGGCCGAGGAGGAAACGGATCCCGAGCCGTGCCAGTCAAAGTCGGTATCCGTCCCGCTTGCTTATGTTGCAATGACCATTGCCGGGCGGAAGGTGTGGGCGATGGTGGATAGCGGGTCAATGGTCAACCTGCTCCCATCAAGGTTGGTGGAAGAGCTCGGTCTGGTGCAGAGGAAGTGTGCGATGGGCCTTTGGGCGTTAAATGGCGGGGAATGCCGCGTGGATGGAGTAGTAGAGGCGGAGGAGGTGGAAGTCGCCAAGGTCTGTAAGCCTCTGTCATTTCTCTCAGTGGAATGCGGAGACGTGATTCTAGGTTGGCCATTCATGTTTGGGTTCCGAGCCCAAATGGCCTTCAACGCCGAGGAAGGAACGGAGGCGCTGACCGTCGAAGACTTGCTCGGAGAGCGGTTCAAGACGACGATCTGCGATCACAGGAGAGGGAAATGGGTACAGGACCCAATGTCTGGCGGCAATGAGGAGTCCGGCGCGGGGGTTGACCGTAAGGGTTACCCTGCGGAGGATTTTTCCTAGTCGGCCGCGGGTACCGTGCGGAGCAGGCTCCGGCTCAGCACGGGCAGCCGACAGGTGAGGAGCAAGCAGGGGAGGGCGCGCGTGGGGCGCAGGTGCCAGAAGTAAGTCCCATTCCTCAGTATTCATCGCCGGAAGGCGCTACGCTTTGAAAACCCAATCATCGTGCCACAGTCGTGAGCAAAGGCAAAAGCCCCGGTCTGGTTATTACTAGGACTTACAACGGCGACGGTCGGATCTGGATGGCGCGGTGTAACGCGGGCAAGTACAAACTGGTAGCGCGGAAAGTCCGGCCGCGGAACGAGCCAATGCCTCAGGGGCTCAACGGACCCTTACAACCAATCGCGTGGTCCCGCGACCCGTGGGAGACGCCCCTTAGGAAGAATGGATGGATAACGCGGTCGGCGCGAATCACGGACAAACGGGTGGACGCCCTTAACTTCGGACCAACAGGATGGCTGAGTGCGGAGGAGATGGATCTGCTGGTGTCGGTATTGGTGATGAGGGAGAAGGCGCTTGCTTTTGGACCGGACAAGCGCGGGTTGTTGAGAGGTGAGATTGGGGACCCTTACGTTATTCCCACTGTTCCTCACAAACCGTGGCAAATCAAGCCAATTCTGATCCCCCGTACCGTTTGGGAGCCCTTTCTGGAGCTAGTACGGGAGCGCGTGAGGACGGGGCTTTACAAGCAATCCACGTCAAGCTATTTGAGTCCTATCTTCGCAGTTGTTAAGCAGGACGGGAAGTTGCTAAGGATTGTTCACGACCTTCAGAGGCTCAATTTGTTCACTATTTGCAACACGGGGCTTCCCCCGCGCGTGGAAGAATTTCTGGAGTCGATGGCTGGGCGCGCTTGCTACGGGCTGGTGGACGTGATGGGGGGATATGACCAGAGAGAAGTCCACCCTGACTTGCGGCCACTGACGGCGTTTGAAACCGGGCTAGGGAGGATGCAGCTGACGCGGCTACCGCAAGGTGCAACCAACTCAGTGGCGGTATACCAAGCCCAAATGACCTGGATACTACGCGACGACCTTCCGGAAGGCGTGCAGATCTTCATTGACGACGCTGGCATTAAAGGCCCCAGAACGGACTACAAGGGCGCGGTCCTAGAGGATGCACCCTCAATCCGGCGATTTGTCTGGGAATACGCGGAGACTCTGGAACAAGTCCTCTTCCAAATTGAGGAGGCGGGCCTTACCGTGTCCAGGAAAAAGTTGGCGGTCTGCGTTCCGGCGCTCAAAGTACTGGGGCACGTCGTGGCCTATGACGGGATGCGAATAGCAGAGAAGAAGCGGAATATGGTTCTTGAATGGCTGACCCCTCAGACAGTGTCGCACGTCCTGCAGTTCCTGGGGTTGTGCAGCTACGTCCGCATGTTCATTGAGCGGTTCGCGGAAGTGGCGAGCCCAATGCCGGCATTCACGCGTAAGGGGGCGGAGTGGAAGTGGACCAAGGGATGCAATGCCGCTTTTGCAAAGCTCAAGGAAATCGTGGGGCGCGACATCTTCCTTTGGGACCTCAATTACGACTCCGGAGGGATACGCCTGGCGGTCAACTCTAGTGAGTTCGGCTCTGGGGGGGTCTTGACACAGGAGGAGGACGGAAAAGATAGGCCGGTGCTCTACGAATCGGTCACCTTTACCGCGACAGAGAGTCGGTATTCGCAGCCAAAGCTGGAGCTGTGCGGCGTCACCAAGATCGTACGGCGGTTGCAGCACCTTTTGTGGGGCGTGCATTTTGAGCTCCTTGTTGACACGGAGGCCTTGGCGCGAATGAAAACGCGGATCGTTCGGATAGCAAAGTACCGGCGCGCAACGGCAACCCCGGAGAAGTAGGAGGTTGCAGAAGGCTGGGGACAGCTTTCAAGCTGGGGAGGGCGCTAGGTGGTTAAGCTTTATTTGGTGAGGGGGTGTTCTAGCCGGTTCACAGCCGGGACAACTAGAAACCCCAGAATGTTTGTTTCCTTATGTTTTGGTTTGGACTTGTTTTTGGATTGGTACTGGCTATGGTTTATTTATTGCAGGTACGCGGGCGCGGCGTGGCGTCGGGCCCGCAAGCGCAAGGACGAGCCCCGCGCACAGATGGGGGGACAAAGAGCTCTGCAAAAAAAAAAAAAAAAAAAAAAAAAAATATAATAATAATAATAATAATAATAAATATAGGATATTTTCTTTCTCTTCTTTGGATTTGGGCTGTTTTCTTTCCTTTTTTGTCTGTTTCTCTCCTGTTTCTTTCTTCAACGGACGGGCGCGACGGTCAGGGATGGTATGGACGCGGATTAAAGCTTAGCTTGGTAAGGGGGTGCTCTAGCCGGTTCACAGCTGGAACGACTAGACACCCCAGAATGTTTGTTCCCATCGCTTCTCCCTTATACTCCCGGTTGTGAGCGCGCGCTGTCGGCGCAGTGTTTGTTTTGTTTTGTAGTACGGGTACGGGGAACTGTGTGGCAGTCCGTCTGGGGCGGTCCAGGTACCTCTTTTCTTGGAACGGCTGGTCACTTACGGTCTCTCACAAAGTGAGCGCGCGGACGCGGACCTCAACCTCAACCTCACTCACACTCACTTCTCACGCGGACATGGATCTTGGTCTTTCACTCACTTTCCACCCGGACGCTGTAAGACTCCAAACGGTGCTAGGCCGTGGAAGTTCTGTGGAGGGGAAAGGTGCTGTTTAGGCTGCCCTCCTAGGAGTTACAATAATATTTAAATTTAACCGGAATCAAGGTCCAGAACCTTATGGATGAGAAATCAAAGTAAGGGAAGAGGATAAGATTTGTCGGTAGCAATGGAAACAGCACTATCTGAGGCAAGATGGTGCAGGTAAAGACTTGAACAAATAAGTCAAGGTTTGTTCAGAGTTCAATAGAACAAGGCAGTTGTAAGTAACAACGCCCACAAGCTAATAACTCTGGTTGTCAGCAGCTGATTAGGAAAGATCAACTCAATCCCAACCAACCTCCAGGTTCTCAATGAACCTGCCCAACTCTCCGCAATCCAGCGCTTGAAGGGTACCAGATAACTGTGGGAGGCTGAACAAAACAAAAGCAATTTGTTTATGAAGCTCTAGAAGCAAATAAATAACAAATTTGAGCAAGAATATCCCAACACTTCTCAAGGGACTCAAGAATAGCGTGGCAAAATTCAACCTTAAAGAAGAAGGGAGGTATAACACTCCAGGTTATAAGCTTAATAAAACCTCTTCAATCAAAAGTGATTGGCTCCAGAAAGATGATCAAGGAGAGATCAAGACCAGTATGGTCGGAAAAAGGGATCAGAGTGGTATAACACACCCAAGAACTCAGACAGACAGGAATTCTTCTTCAACCAGCAAGGCTATTGGTTGGTGATAGGTATCAAGGTCAGGAAGGACAGAGTTTGAGTATGGAGGCTCAAAGGATCAAGGGGCAATCATAGATATACCCGGATAAATTGCTCAGATAAGTGGGGAAGGATGCCCACGGATAAATTGCTTATTGATGATGGTCTCCTAGGATGGATGGGATGCTGATGATGCTGGGCCAAAAGGCAGGGGAGAGCCCCTCCTTTTATAGACATGAGGCCCTGTATACTATGTACAAGTGATACTACAAATAGGTGCGGAAAAAAAAAAAAAAAAAAAACATAAAAAAAGATGAGATGAGAGGAAAAAAAAAGAAATGCCGCCCGCGTCAAGAATGACCGCGGCAACCAGATGGACACCCGCAACAGCGGTTGCGGGTGTCGACAATGGCTGTCGTCGCCCAATCGGCGGCGACAACGGGGTGTAGGCTCCGACGGCCCGAGCGGTCGCTTGCGGTCGTCGGTCGGATCGGATGATGGGCGATGGATTCAAGTAGATGGTTTGGGGTGTATGGATATGAGATTGGGCCAATTGGGGATTAGCTTGATCGCTGATTGAACGATCCCAAAGGGGGGCATGGGATTTTTTTGAGGAGTCGTCCAAAGCGCTAGTGTCACCTTGAAGAGAACTTGAGGATGGTGAGACCAATACCTCAGGCAAGACCGAACCAGGAGTGGTGGGTACGACTGGCAGAGATCCGGAGCCAAAGCCAATGGTATGGCAGGTTGTAGGAGTATGTACCTTAACGATCTTGGAAGCAGTTCAGATGGGACAACCAACAAACTTATTTCCCGAGCTTGCCAACCGGCCGATCCTATGAGTCAAACTAGATCTCGACGACTTTCCTTTGTCTAAGGTGAGGATTGGAGGAGTATGAGGCATTGAGGATAGTTCTGGAGGATGAGAAGGGATCGTCAAAAGTGGTTTGACAATCGCTCGCATCGCCAAAAGTCAGGGCCGCGAGCGCGAAAAGTGGGAGTTGAACATAGGAAGAGGGGATCGAAGCGGAGAGACAGGCAAGAGGCCTGTCCTAGACCGCTAGGACAGGGAGAAGTTGAGAGATGGGGAGAAATGAAGGTACCCATAGGGGTACAACCAAAAAAGATATTTTTTTTTTGTGGTGTCCCGGATTGGTCACCACATCTCTCCCCAACTTATAGACTGTCCCTAGTCTGCATCTAAAATTTGAAGGGATTAAAAAAGAAAAGCAGGGAACAAAGAAATTGAAGCAAAGATTGGCCATTTCTTGATCTTGAGAGCAATTGAAGAGTTGAGGAAAATACCTTGATTCTTCCAAATGAGCCCTAGAAGCGGCAGGAATAGAACAAGGAGGGTGTCCCAGGTGCTCACATATGTGGCATACAGTAGAGTTTTACAAAAAAAAAAAAAAAAAAAAACGCAGCAAATGACCCTGGTGGTGCACAATTGGGAGGACTTACTTCTGAGATAAGTTGCCCCCACGACAATGAAACTTCTTGACTTGATCAGCAGAGAACCTTCTGGCCAACCGAGTACCATCCAGCTCCTCCAAAACATAAGATCCACCTCTAACTTGATGAACCACTCGATAAGGGCCATTCCAACGATTAGAGAAAAGCTTGCCCCACTGGGTCTCCAAAGATCAATTATAAGCTAAAACTAGGTCACCAGGGTTCAAGGGCTCCCTGACTTGATTAGAGTGCTTGTCCTCCCAATACTGGACGGATTTTGCTCTTGACTCCATCATCTTTTGATAAGCTTCATCACGAATGTCTTCACTTTGCTCCAGTTGCTTGGATCTAGCAACTAACAGATCAGTGGTTGAGGACACCTCTTCCCAAGAGATACCCAAGAAAGATTCCATTTCCAGATCCAAAGGAAGGACTGCTCTTTGACCAAAGATGATTTCATAAGGTGAGTAGCCAGTAGTCCTTTTGGTTGAGATTCAATCAGAGAAGAGAACAAGAGGAAGGAATTTGCAACAATTCTTGCCACTTTCACCAGCCAGTTTAACAAGTGCAGCCTTCAAAGGGGCATGGCCTTGTTCCACCATGCCTTGGCCTTCAGGATAATAAGGAGTAGTAACTCTATGTTGTCCAGGAAGGGATCGGATCATTTCAGCAAGCTTGCCCCCAAATTCAGAGCCACCATCAGTAGAGTAAGATCGAGCCAGGCCATAACGCATTGTCCAGGTCTCGTAGAGGAAAGCTGCCACTGATTCAGAGCTAAGGTTCTTAAGAAATTTTGCTTCAACCCATCCGGAAAAATCATCTCTAGCCACAATGAGGTACTTAGCACCACCTGCCTTAATATGAACCACATCCATAGCAATCCTTCCAAAGACAGTGGACTCCCCAGTAGGATAACAAATTTCAGCTGGGCGCCTAAGATCACGTTTTTGACAAACTTCACAACTCTTGCACCATTGGGAGACGGATTTCTTCAAAGATGGCCACCAGAATCGTTTGGATAATCGTCGATAAGTTTTGGTTTCCCCACAATGACCAAGGCCTTCATGGAGACTTTCAAGGATAGAATCTTGTTTAGAGGGAATAGTAACAACAATAAGAGCACAAGGATTGCCTCTCTTCATAAGTCTAGAGCCTTGAACAAAAAAATTAGAAGACTTTTGTTTAAGAGATTGAAATTCTTTAGCAGAGAGATCAGGAGGTTTTTGAAGAGTTGAAAGGTACTGCTCTAATTTAAACCAGAAGCCTTGTTGAAAGCCAGAATAATTTCGAGAAGAAAAAGAGAAAATAGGTTGGATTAAAGGTTCCTCTTCATTGAAATCGGTTCCAACATCAGATTTGTTATCCCCAAGAGGTCGTAGAGATAAACCATCAGGCATGGTGAAAGATTTTCCCGGCCTGTGAACAATATCAAAAGAGTCAAGCTGGATAAAGGCCACCCAACGAGTCATAGGAGCATTGGGAAGACTGGGAGCGTTGATCATTTCAATGATGGATCAAGCATCAACTTGCAATTCAAAATGTTGGCCCCAGAGAATGGTTTGAAGTTTCTTCATCATTCGAGCCACACCACAGAGCTCCAGTTTGTGCTGGGAATATCTAGATTCTACATCTGAAAACAACAAAGATTCATAAAGAGCAGGACGGTCCCAACCATTTTCATCTTCCAGAGTAAGGACGGCCCCAACAGATTGATAACTAGAATCAACAGCCAGCTTGATCTTGCCAGCTCCAGGTCCATAAGAGATCTTTTTCAAAACTATGTCTTTACCAACTATCCTTTTGAGTAGCTGGAAAGCACATTCACAATTTTGGGTCCAAATCCATTCAGCATCTTTTCTGGTTAGTCAAAGCAAGGGTGCACAGATTTTGGATAAAGATGGGATAAAGATTCTAACATAAGTGACAACACCTAGAAAGCCCCTAACTTCAGTTGGATTGTTTGGGGTAGGCCAAGAGATGATCTTGTTGACTTTGGCTGGTGCCATCCTTCTTCCTTCCTTGCAGACCACATGAACAACAATTTCCAGAGCAGGGACACAAGCCGCCAGTTTGGATCCAGAGACAGTAAGGCCAGATTCCTCGATTCAAAACAGAATCCTCTCCAAGGTAGTAGCATATTCCCAGATAAAACAACGAATTCATGGATGCCAAGGTAAGAGCTCATTATCATAGTCAGATACTGGACCTTTAATTCCTCCATTGTCAATAAAGATACCAGCATGATCAGGGATTTCATCCTGGAGGATCCACATCATCTGAGCCTGATAGACTGCAACCGAGTTGGTGGCTCCTTGAGGCAATCGAGTAAGTTGAAATTGACCAAGAGGAGTATTGAAAGTAGTGAGAGGACAAGAAATAGGATGTAAGGATCGTTCGTCATAGCCACCCATAATATCCCCTAGACCATAGCAAGCTCTCCCCGCAAAGGATTCAACAAATTCTTCAGTAGCAGGAGGGATACCAGAGTCTTTAATAGTAACTTTATTAAGAGGTTGAAGATCATGAACTATTCTAAGTTTACCATTACTCTTGAGGACACAGAAGACGGGGCTGGAGTAACTAGAAGTTGACTGTTCATACAGGCCAGTTTGAACTCGTTCCCGGACCAACTTGATGAATTTGTCAACTTTAGCAGCAGGGATAGGGATCTTTTTCTTTTGCCAAGGATCATGTTCAACTACAGGGATGATATAAGGGAGGCCATAGGATTCCCGCAAGAGACCTCTCTCTTCTTCACAGAAATCAATAGATTTTTCTCTTAGAGATAAGACATTTTTGATTAAATTTAACTCATCAGGAAGAAGCCATCCATCTGGACCAAAGTTGACCACCTTCAGACGTTCTTCAGTGACCTGTCCATTAGGCACAAAGGGACCAGTAAGAGATTGAGGAAGACCACAGTAAGGATTGCAAGATAGAGGAGGACGCATAAGGGAAGGATTGAGGTTGAGAGGCATAGGCTGGTTGACTGGTTGGATCTTCTTAGCAACTGTGTTATACTTAGTGGCAAAAGAGAGAAGTTTTTGTTTCCTCCAAGAGTTGACCAGAGAGACTTGATTACAAAAGCTGAGTCCAAGTTCCAACATCTTCCAAGTCCAATGTTCTGCAATATCCTTGAAGGGTGCCTTTTCCATAAAAGGAGAACCAGGAGATAATACGTTGCTCACATGTGTGGCACAAGGTAGGGTTTTGAAAATGACGGTAAAAGATTGCCCTGGCAGTGCACAATTGGGAGGACTTACTTGTACCCCAAATTGCCTCCACTGAAGCCCATATTCCTTCATACCAAAATTGCCAAAAACAGAATTGCAATTAGGATCTAGTTTAGACTCATTGCGGAGATTCAAACCGGAACTGAGAGAAGATTGATCAGACTCAAAAGTAGAAGGAAACAAAGACACAACAGATCCAGAGAGAGAAGGAGATGGAGAAGAAATATTTTTGGATTTTTCTATTTTGATATGTTTTTGTTTTTTAATATTCTTGAGCTCAGAAGAGAATGATGAAAGGAATGAAAAATAAGCCTGAGGGATGGGAGTTGACCCTTGAGTTGCAGTCTGAGGCTGAAAAGAACTACAACCATTAGTAGGATCAACTATTCCCTTAAAAAATGAGAGGAACTAGAGTTATCCTTCTGCTTCCCCTTAAAAGATGATTTGGGAGAATGACCAGGAAAATCTCTTTCCCAACAACCAGAATCCAAAGAGCAAAGAGGAACTTCAATTTTCCTGCCATCAGCATCAGGGAGAAGAATTCTCTCCCCAACTTGATCAGAAAACATCAGGGTTGCACCAAAGTCCATTAAGAAGGGTTTTCCCAAGATCATAGGACTGTCCAAACAAGTGATCCAAAAGTGGCAGGTTCCAACAATATTTCGACCAATCCTGACCGGTACATCTTCAGCAATACCAACCAGTTCACAAGCTTGATTTCCTATCCCATACACTGCAGAGTTGAAGCTGACCCTAGGACTAAGTTTGAGCTTGCAGGCCATAGCATCCGAGATTAAGTTAAGCTGAGATCCAGAATCCACAAGAGGAGAAACAGTTTTAGCTGAGTCACCAAGATAACAAGGAAGAAAGCCAAGGGGACAGGAATAAAGGTTGGAGTCTAAAGAAAGACTGGTTCCACCAGAGTCCTCCATTAAAGTGCCAGAGGAGACTTTGAGTTCTTCAGGGCCAATTTCCACACGTCAACAAGAGACCCATTTCTTCATTCCTTCAGCAACAGATGGAGAGATCAATAGGAGTTCAGCCACAGATAGATCAGGAATTTTGAGATCAGAAATTTTTTTTAATACTCCCTCCACAGCATTGGGGTGATCCTTGGAGATGCCCCTTTCAAATCAAACTTTGGGCTGGGTGGGGGGAGGGAGTTCAGGTGACGCAGAATCTAAGATAGGATTAGAAGGTTGAGGTGGAGGAGAAGGATCAGGGTGATCTGGGAACCTTTCCATGAGTGGTTCCTTTTCTACCTCCATGTCTTCTACATCAGTGGAAGGAGGCTCAAGTGATGATCAACGTTTAACGGGTTTTCAAAGGATTGAAGTTGGCAAGGAAGGAGCCTTATGAGGTTTAGGTTCCTCATGTTGTTTCCTGGCTGGATCAGATTGATAAGTAGTCCCAGCAAGACTAGAGGAAGAAATGGCTGGAGGATACCAAGGTTGGAGGGTACCACAGGATGATCGAAATTCAAAGGAAGCAAGAGATGCTTTCACAGGAGGTGATGGCTGGTAAGAGGCCACCACATGTCGGATAGGACGAGACAAGTCAAAAGGGATTAGGGCACCATTAGGGAGGAAGTAATTTTTTCCCCTCTGCTCTACCAATTTTTCCTTTAGGTCCTTCTGAAGTTCTTGGCATTGTCCGGTTCCATGGCCTTCCCTATGACAGTAGTAACAGACCAGAGTTGATTTGGGGACAGAAAAAGGAGTTTTAGGCGTAGCTAGTGAGGAAATCTTTTGATCTATTTTGTTCTCAAAGGCTCTAAGTAACTTGGTGATTTCATCTATAGTAGTAGGTTCTCAATTGGAATTAGGATCTGCTTTAGGCCTACGATCTGCCTCCATTTTAATCATAATATCGTTTGACTCTTTAAAAGAAGGAGAATAGACTGGTTCAGTAGTTCTAGGCTTTTCAAAGGTAAGAGCAGTTTGACCTTTCATGACTTTATCCACAGTACTCCTAAGGGTAAGAAAAACAGGGAGCATGAATCGATTATCCCTGGTGGTAATCATGGATGCAGATTTGACCAGTTCTTCTTTAATCCTTTCCTGCACAGCCAAAAAAAAAGATTGGAAGAACTTTGCTCGAATTTTGTCCACTGTGTCAATGTGATTTTTTCGGATAAGATAGTTCTGAATGGGATCCCAAGACTTTCTAAAAATCTTATAGTCAGAGGCTGAAGAAATACCACCATTGGAGATCCACTGAGAAACCAGAGCATCCAAATCCTGCAGAGTAAACCTAGCCACATCTATTTTACCCCAGTATGCCAACATAGCCTCCCTGAGAAGGGTCCAGTTATGGGATTCAAATCCCTCAAAAGACTTGATTACCTCCATAACTTCATCAGAGGAGATAAAGAACCGCAACTGATAAGCCATATCAAATTAACTAGCTCCATCCACTTCAGCAGCCATTTTGTAGGAGTCCAAAAATTGCTCAACATTTGTACCGTTGAAGCCTAAGTTCTTGTTCTGAGGTTTGATCTTTACCATCTTAGGTTGGACAGGGGTGGTTGGACTAGCGGAAGATGCCATATCGAATAACAGAGTTCCTGGGGGATCCAAAGAGCAGATTTCCAAAGTGGCTCACGAGTGTGGCAAGAGTAGGGTTTTGCCAAAAACAACAAGTATCTTGCCCAAGCAGTGCAAAAATTGGGAGGGCTTACTTTTAGGATAAGTTGCCTCCACAGATCAGATTTGAGAAGAGAGAAAAAAAAGAAAAGAAAAATTGGATTTCAAGGTTGATTTTAAATGTCTTGGGACTGTAAATCCCAAGGTTGCTGGTTCGATCCCGGCCCGGGGGACCAAATGTAAGACTCCAAACGGTGCTAGGCCGTGGCAGTTCTGTGGAGGGGAAAGGTGCTGTTTAGGCTGCCCTCCTAGGAGTTACAATAATATTTAAATGTAACCGGAATCAAGGTCCAGAACCTTATGGATGAGAAATCAAAGTAAGGGAAGAGGATAAGAGTTGTCGGTAGCAATGGAAACAGCACTATCTGAGGCAAGATGGTGCAGGTAAAGACTTGAACAAATAAGTCAAGGTTTGTTCAGAGTTCAATAGAACAAGGCAGTTGTAAGTAACAACGCCCACAAGCTAATAACTCTGGTCGTCAGCAGCTGATTAGGAAAGATCAACTCAATCCCAACCAACCTCCAGGTTCTCAATGAACTTGCCCAACTCTCCGCAATCAAGCGCTTGAAGGGTACCAGATAACTGTGGGAGGCTGAACAAAACAAAAGCAATTTGTTTATGAATCTCTAGAAGCAAATCAATAACGAATTTGAGCAAGAATATCCCAACACTTCTCAAGGGACTCAAGAATAGCATGGCGAAATTCAACCTTAAATAAGAAGGGAGGTATAAAACTCCAGGTTTTAAGCTTAATAAAACCTCTTCAATCAAATGTGATTGGCTCCAGAAAGATGATCAAGGAGAGATCAAGACCAGTATGGTCGGAAAAAGGGATCAGAGTGGTATAACACACCCAAGAACTCAGACAGACAGGAATTCTTCTTCAACCAGCAAGGCTATTGGTTGGTGATAGGATCAAGGTCACAAAGGACAGAGTTTGAGTATGGAGGCTCAAAGGATCAAGGGGAAATCATAGATATACCCGGATAAATTGCTCAGATAAGTGGGGAAGGATGCCCACGCATAAATTGCTTATTGATGATGGTCTCCTAGGATGGATGGGATGCTGATTATGCTGGGCCAAAAGGCAGGGGAGAGCCCCTCCTTTTATATACATGAGGCCCTGTATACTATGTACAAGTGATACTACAAATAGGTGCGGAAAAAAAAAAAAACATAAAAAAAGATGAGATGAGAGGAAAAAAAAAGAAATGCCGCCCGCGTTGAGAATGACTGCGGCAACCAGATGGACACCTGCGACAGCGGTTGCGGGTGTCGACAACGGCTGTCGTTGCCCGATTGGCGGCGACAACGGGGTGTAGGCTCCAATGGCCGCGAGCGGTCGCTCACGGTGGTTGGTTGGATCGGATGATGGGCGATGGATTCAAGTAGATGGTTTGGGGTGGATGGATATGAGATTGGGCCAATTGGGGATTAGCTTGATTGCTGATCGAACGATCCCGAAGGGGGGCATGGGATCATTTTGAGGAGTCGTCCAAAGCGCTCGTGTCACCTTGAAGAGAACTTGAGGATGGTGAGACCGATACCTCAGGCAAGACCGAACCAGGAGTGGTGGGTACAACTGGCAGAGATCCGGAGCCAAAGCCAATGGTATGGCAGGTTGTAGGAGTATGTACCTTAATGATCTTGGAAGCAGTTCAGATGGGAAAACCAACAAAATTATTTCCCAAGCTTGCCAAACAGCCGGTCCTATGAGTCAAACTAGATCCCGACGACTTTCGTTCGTCTAAGGTGAGGATTGGAGGAGTATGAGGCATTGAGGATAGTTCTGGAGGATGAGAAGGGATTGTCAAAAGTGGTTCGACAATCGCTCGCGTCGCCAAAAGTCAGGGCCGCAAGCGCGACAAGTGGGAGTTGAACATAGGAAGAGGGGATTGAAGCGGAGAGACAGGCAAGAGGCCTGTCCTAGACCGCTAGGACAGGGAGAAGTTGAGAGATGGGGAGAAATGAAGGTACCCATAGGGGTACAACCAAAAAAGATATTTTTTTTTTCGTGGTGTCCCGGATTGGTCACCAAAACGCGCGGACGCGGCCCTTTCTTTTCCTCGCGCAGCAATATGTATTTCTCCAAAGAACGCGGTACAACAATAGGACAAGAAAAGTAGGAAAGGAAAGGAGGGAAGGAAGGGGGGGGGCGCCTAAGCCATTCACATCATTTCCTCCATTTCCGCCCTCAATGACGCCAGTAGGGCCCGGTAAGATGCCAAGAACTCGTGCCAGGATTCTGAGGATTGGGCTCCGGGGGTCGCCAGGAAGTTGCAGAGCATTGCGGTTGACCGTTCCGCGAAAGCCTTGAAGCCAGCCGCTGGGAGTGCCATCACGACCGGGATCTCCGGGATCTTGGGGGAGCTGAGGGAAGGCGGTGCCGGTGCTGGGACGGGGCTTGATCCAAACGAGCGAGGGGGTGATGAGGGGGTCCCCGGGGCATTGTGCAGAGGGCTCGGTCCATCTGGGGGCAATGACGGGATGATGATTGGGGACGGCGGAGGAGGGACCTTGGGGGTAGTGGGCCTCCCATCCGAGACCGCTGGTGACGCGGGCGGCGGTGGATTACCTTGTGGAGCCGTGGCGGGAGGAGCCGGTGTAGGTGCCGGAGGGGGAACCGGGGCTGCAGCAGCGCGACGCCGGAGAAAATCATTGAGTCGCGGGTCCCTCGCGCCTTCCCTCATCCAAACGCGGTCCGACCAGAATCGTAGGGCTCTCCGATAGTTGTCAACAGACAAGAAATCCTCCTTCCGCGGCGGTCCCGCGCGGCAAAGGGGGGAAGCCAAGTCGCGACCCTCTCTCGGCGGAGGGCGGCGGGAAGGGGAGCCCGGCGGAGTCCACGAGTCCTCCAAGATGGTGTCGTCGTCCGAAACCACAAACGGGTCAGGACGAGCCCTTTTGCGCGGCCTGGGGTGGGAGCCGAATTTGGGGGGAGCTCGGGGCATGCCATCGCTAAGCAAGCAGCGGCAATGGCCGGGACGGCAAGCGACACAGGCGCGTCGACCAGGAGCAATCAAGCACGCGTGCCCGTTCCGGGCGCAGAATTTGCAGGGGAGCATGACGGCGATGAGCATGGGAGGGGAGTCGGTTGAGTGTGAGAAGAGGAGTGGGTAGGGGGGAGCGGGGTGAAGGTAGTTGAGGTGGCAATGGGAAGGGACCTCTGGGGACAGAACTCAAGTTGGGGGGGGGATGTGGTGTCATTATATAGCCTTGGGTCGGGGACTGCGTTGAGGCCTGCGCGCTCAGCATCTGGTAGGTTAGGCTCAGCAGTGGGGGTGCGCCGGTCCTCAGCAGTAGCCGCTGCGGGCTCAGCAGTGGGCGCGGCGGGATCAAGCACGTGACTGCGGGCCGGGCCTGACTAAGGGAGGCGGGCCGCAACCCGCTTGGATGTCTGACTCATGGATGGAGCTGGGCCAACCAGGTTCTTGGACGGCTAGTTGGGGGAGGAAAAGGCGGGGCAACAGCGGGGCTATATGCGTGGGCAGACGGGACGGGAAATCCACGACGGCGCGTTGGGCGGATGCGCGCAAGCGTGGCGAACTTTGGGTATTGCGCGACGGAGGGCCGCGCCACGAAAGGACAAACCGGATGCGCGTAATGGCAGGCAAGCTGGCGGGGATAGGGTATGGGTATGGGTTGGGGGATAGGTTAGGGTTCTGGGTCTAGGGTTCCTTCTTCATGGTTGCCAGTCTGTCTTTGTGCTTGTACTTAGGTTAGGGCTGAGGAGAGGGGGATATAATACCCCTCCCCTCAATATGGGAAAAAGAGGAGGAGGAAGGAGGGGAAGGAAAAAAATAGAATCTCTCTCTCTCTCTCTTGCTCTCTCTCTCTCTCTCTCTCTCCAAGAAAGGAAAGGAAGCATTCTCAGTCTTACAGACGCTAGAACCATTGATCCCGTAACTAGGGACAACTTCTTGAGGGACAACCTCTAAAGTTTCCACACCGGATACAAGACACTCAACCCAACAGACAATACATACCAAAGTTTGCTATGCTAACTAAAAGTCTGTACAAAGTATGCAACAACAACACCCTATTTGAAATGACTCATGAGAGACTAAAAAACTATGAGGAATTAAAAATAGCTATGACCTCTACTCCTCTGCTTATCCAACCAGATTATTCCAAGCCCTTCAAAATGTACATTGACGCCTGCATGGAAGGGCTAGGAGCTGCTCTACATCAGGAAAGTATAGAAGAAGACAGACCAGTAGAGAAACCAGTACTCTTCATATCTAGACAGATCAAAGATACAGAGAAGAGATATGGGGCCAGTAAGTTGGAATGTTTGGCACTAGTATGGGCTTAAGAGAATCTACACTATTACTTAGAAGGCACCACTTTTCAAGTAATCACGGACTTTAATGCTGTAAGAACTCTTATGAACATGAAAACTCCCAGCAGACATGTGCTCAGGTAGAACATCCTATACAACAGTATAGAGGACAGATGACTATAGTGCATAAAGATGGAGCTAAACATCAGAATGCTGATAGTCTAAGTAGGAATGCTTTGCCTAATGACTCTAAAAATACAGCATATGACCCTGAAGATCAAGATATTTTTCCTATCCTGAACATCAATCTTTTTGCATTGAGTGCTCCAATAATGGGGATCCACTTATGTGAATTAGATACTGCTTTCTTCAACCTAGTAAGGGATAGCTACTCTCCTTAAATCAAGCTTCTGATTACCATTACGGAATGTGAATCCCCAGAAGAAGCTCTGATAAATAGCCTACCTGCTTCATTACTTAAACCCTATAAAGCAGGAAGGTTTACCTTTTGGGATGGTCTCCTTTACTATAGACACCAACATTCCAGCGTATTAGTACTAAGCAACAAAGAACATATACAACATATACTCCAGGAATGCCATGACAACTGTTCATCAGGGCATCTATCCACAGAGAGAAATTTAGAAAAAGTAAAACAAACTGCTTGGTGGATAGACTGGAAAGAAATCACTACTGAATATGTTACTAGCTGTGAAACCTGCCAGAAATCTAATAAAACTACTGGATAAAGTTTTGGACTCTTAAAGAAGATATCTGAACCTACAACCAGATGGGAAATCATCAATATGGATTTTGTCACCCGAATCCCCCCTGGAGGTACTCATTCATATAACTCTGTCCTAGTTATAGTTGAAAGATATTCTAAGAAGGCAAAATTCTTACCTAACCACATAGAAGATAGTGCTATGGATGTAGCTTTACTATTCTGGAACAGGATCATAGCTGATGTGGGTATACCCAAGATTATAATCAGTGACAGAGACCCCAAATTCACCTCTGAGTTTTGGAGGAATCTACATGATATACTGGGTACTACTCTAGCATTTTCTACAGCATACCATCCCCAAACTGACAGATTAGCTGAAAGAATGATACAGACCCTAGAAGATATGCTAAGGAGGTTCTTTAGCTTTGGTCTAGAATACAAAAACTCAGATGGTTATTGCCATGATTGGGTAAGCCTACTCCCAGCCCTAGAAATGGATTATAACAGCAGTAAAAATTCTACTACCAAAGAAGCTCCTTACATACTAGAAAGGGGATGGATTCCAAAACTCCCTAGGAATAACTTAAACTATACCGTAGCCACTATTCATCCAACATCTCTTGACTTTAAGAAGATGATAGATCTGGCAAATAATCATGCTCAAAAATGTGTAGAAGAAGCAGTAGAATACAACAAACAAAGATGGGACAAATCATATAAAGAAACTGACTTTAAAATAGGAGATCAGATATTGATATCTACAACCAATTTCAACAAGCTAGCAGGCAACAGAAAACTGAAAGCAGCCTTTGTTGGTCAATTTTTTATCAAGAATATGCATGGAAAAAATGCTGTGGAAGTAATCTTGAGTCAAGAATTATCAAGGAAAAATCCAGTATTTCCTGTTAGCCTAGTCAAACACTTTCAACCAAGAGAAGGCAGCAACCTCCCTCCAGCAATAATCCCAATAGAACCTGACCCTGTGAAAGAAAAAGGGAAAGTCAGCAGGATATTGAGAGCTAAGGAAGAGAGAGTACAAGGAAAAGATGTTAGACTATGCTTAGTAAGATACAAAGGAGAATCTGCAGACAAAGATGAATGGTTACCAGAAAATAACATACCTGATGGACCAATACATCTCAGAAACTACAGAGCTAGCAAAAGGAACTGAAACACACATGAAGTTAATTTTCTCCCAACACCCTCCAGATTTTTTTTCAGATATGGCCATATCTTGGAGTGGGGGAATGTCAGCTTGCTACTATTGCAGAAAAAGCTGCAAATATCACAAAAATAACATAAAACTAATAATAATACAGTTAAACTAACAAGAAGTAGGAAAACCATGAATATTATTACAGAAATGGATTTTCCATCCAAAATTAGGTAGGGTCACTCACTGACCCCACCCTTGAAATCCAACTCCTTATATTTTTAAGTAATTAAGGAAAGAAAGACCAAAATACTATGGCTCCACTATTGAGTTTATGGTCAATTAAATATTTCACACAAATTGTCACGTACAGGTTTCACACCTAAAATTCATTCAGAATTGAGGTGTTGTGTATATTTTAGGAGTTACGGACGGAAATGTTTTTTGTCACAATTCCCGCACGCAGCCGGGGCAGCCAATGCACCCGCGCGCAGCTGAGATACAGCCCTGTCACTCCGTCAAGGTTGTGTACGCAGCCCCGGGCCTCTGACAAGTACGCAGCTGCGGGAATATGGGTTGACAGAGTGACAGGCGGCCTGAGAGGCTCAGGTACCGCGTAAACATGCTACAACCGACACAGGAACATTATACATATGTAATAAATGTTCCTGTGGATAGTAGATAGTCTAAAAATACATAATATTATATAAAAATACTTAAAAAATCCTTATACCTATTTTTTATCTAATATAATTCAAAGTACCAAGAATGTCAAAAATAAGACAATGACAACTTCTAAAATATATTAAAATACTTTAATATACTTTTATGAGAATTTCTAGACATAAATATTCTTGTGACATATTAAGAAAACTAATGATGTTAAAATATGACATGAATTGCCATGACTTATATTTTTAAGTAATTATCTTAGTAAATCAACTGGAACTTGAAAATAAGGAGTAAAATCAATATTCTGACTTTTACTCCAGTTATAAAAAACATAATGAGAAATCACCTGAAATCAGGATGTCCGTAGAAATGTCTATTTATATAATTATCAAATTACCGGGAAAATTTACTAAGGATAATTAATTAAATAATACATAAATAGGACAGATTAGTGTTATTCACACGTCCTAATATCTATTATAAAGTAGAATAATTCCCATAGCCTTAGGAATTAGATGCTACCCGTGCTATAGCACCAAGAAAACATGACAGGCTACCCCTGGCCACCCTGCTAGCCTTAGTGTCTGTCCCTTTGAGCACCTACAACCCTCAGAAGGACAATATTGGGACTCCAAAAGCTTCAAATAAGGAGCTCTTTTGAGGATATTGATGGGCAGAGACCCGGTTATATTTATATCCAGACACTGTGCCAAGGTAATAAAGTTCTTATAAGAGATAAGTAAGTGATTTATGGCTACATCTGATCAATAATACCCGTCCTCAACCTTTTTTTATCAATTAAAACTGCTGAACAACCTTATAACCCCAGTATACAGGTTTAACCCATCAGTGAATGTCTCAAACAGATACCCAAAGGATTTAATAATATACCAGTGAGTTTTATTATCCTTTCTCTGTTGTTGCAGCTTGGCTACAACGTCCTGCCACTCCACTGTGTATTTTATATACATATTATCTTTGGGTACAGGACTATGTGTTTTCATACTGAAATCCCTAAAGAGAGGTGTTAAAGATCCCCAATAGATATTTTGGCCCCTCTATAAAAATATTTAACAATCAATTTATTCATATTGATTTAAAAAAATAAATCATAACCAAACCACTTAACCTTGCAATAAGCTTAATCCAAATATTTTACGGATTTTTGCTGCATTTATTAATCAATATATTTATTATTTATTCTATAACCTCTGGTAGCTAAATGATAGCAAGGGTCTTGGCATCCAGGAGGCTGACCTACTCAGCATCAAGACAAGCTCTTGGTCACCAGAAATGGTCTCCCAGTCTTGAAAGGACTGATCCAAGACAGTCTGTTTGTGATTGAGGAGCCCGAATCTATTGGTCAAGACAACAAGGTCTATCACCTCACCCAGTAATCAAATCCTGAGACAGAAGAAAAACAATCTTTAACCAACCTCCATAGAATGTATGGTCACACTTCCATATCCACGCTCAAGCCAATCCTCAAAAACATTTTTTCCAAGGCAGAACTCAACAGCTTTCAATGCAATGGATGCGTCAAAAGCTAGATTACTCAATCTCATTTCTTGGCTACATCAACCCAGTCTAGCAAACCTCTCAAATGTTTTCACCTTGATCTAATTGGTCCAATCACTCCCCAGTCAAAGTCTGGACACCAATACATACTCACGCCAGTGGAAAACTTCACGGATACCTTGCAGCTTTTCCCCTAAAATCCAAGGACAAGACACTGGAGAAAATCATCAAAATCTTTGAGGTGGAATTCAAGAGACTGAACTAATAACCAACTGAAATTTATTCAGACAAATGAACCAAATTTGTTAACTCAACTCTCAAAAGTTTTGCTCAATCTAAACACATCAAACTTCTCAACTCAGAACCCTATCACCCTCAACAAAATGGTTGTTGTGAAAGGGAAAATAAAAATATAATAAAATCAGCTTGGGCCACTTTATCCTATTTGAAATTTCCCAAGGATTCCTGGCAAATAGTCACAAGGAGCTGTTGCTTCATGCTTAATCAGATACCCAAGGAAGGTAATGACCAGTCCCCCTGGGAACTAATGTTTAAAAAGAAACTTCCCACTAACTATCTGAGACCCGTAGGTTACCCTGCGGTCTACCTCACCAATTGCACCCAGAAAGTGAGGAAGTTTGACAAAAAGGTAACTGAAGGAGTCTTAGTTGGTTTCAACCCTGCTTTTCACTCATATTTGATTCTTTACTCATGTGGCTCTCTTATCAAAACTAAGCATGTCAGATTTCTCAAGAATCACTCAAACCACTTTCCCCTTCTAAAGCCAGCCAGACTGGATATTTTCTCTCAATCATCTCACAATCCAAACAAATCAGATTTCTCTAGCGCAGAAAAACAGTTTGTGCCAAGGGATACGGGAATAGAGGACTCAGAGTCAGACTCTGGCCAGAATTCATCCAACTCCCTCAAGTCTGAATCTCACAAATCCAATCTCTCTCTGCCTCAGCAAACTCCACCCCCAGAGCCCGCCATCCAAGAAGTCAACCAATATCCACAACAAGAGACTCAAAAGCCTCAACAATACGGCTTCCACCACTACTACAAACCACCCTTGTACAAGGAGGCGCAAAAATGACAAGAGTGGCAAAAGTGGCAAAAAGCGTCTGAAGAAGAATTAAGTTCAATCAAGAGTCAAGAAGTGTGGGAAGAATACTACAACACCCCCGGCAACATTCTAAATACCACCTGGGTTTTAAAAATCAAGCAAAATTGCCATGGTGAGCTGTTCAAATAAAAATGCCGGTTATGTGTACAAGGATTTGATCTAGTACATGGAATTGACTATAACAAGATATGGGCCCCCACAGGCAAGTTGGGATCTTTGTGCATGGCGCTTCTATATGGTCTAAAAGAAAAAATGAAGTTCACTCAATTTGATGTCAAGGGCGCCTTCTTGCATGCACCGCTGGACAAGACAGTTATCATAAAGACACAAGAAGGCTCTCACCGCAAGTATCCCTACCTAAAGCTAAAAAAATCACTATAAGGCCTGAAACAGTCTCCAAAAAACTGGTACAAGACCCTAATAGAATGGATCAAATTGCAAGGATTTCAAAAATCTTTGAGTGATCCCTGCCTCTATGTCAATCCCAACTCCAAAGAAACCCCCTACTTTCATGTGGATGATTTGATCCATGTGGGTAGGAGTGACGTCTTTCAATCTAATTTTATAAATTGCTTCAAGAATTCCTCCTGTTATCTGCCTAATACCATTCTTGGCATGCTTATGGAAGTGGAAGACAATCAAATCCTCTTAATCCAACCAAATCACATAGATTGTGGACTGGAAGAACTGGGACTAACCAAATTCAAAGCAACTAACTTTCCTCTCATGCAAAACCTGAACCTTGAGCCCACCATGGATGAGGATTGTGGAGAATCTGTACAACTAAATTTAAACTACCGGTCTATCATTGGCATCCTTAATCACCTTGATCAATATACTCAACGCAATATAGCTTTGCGGTTTCTAGCTTAGCGCAATTCAACGCCAAGCCAGGAATGACCCACTGGCGGGAAACCCGCAAGGTGTGGAAATACCTCAAGACCACCAGGGAGCTCAAACTTGTTCTAAAGTTTGATCCAAATGCTGAAGTAATCTCTGCCTACAGCAATGCAACCTGGGGAGATGACCCCACTAAAACCACAGAGTGGATTTATCATCTTTCACTACAGAAGTGCGGTAGTCTGGAATTTGTTCAGACAGAAGAATATCACTTACTCATTCACTGAATCCAAACTCAACGCACTGCTAGACTGTTCTCTCAAATTGAAGTGGATACCTCATCTAATTGGCAAAATCCATCATTCTCCCAACATCAAACCAACTATATACATTCATTATAAGGGGCTTGACAACAAGATCAAGAGGTTTGGGTCCCACTCCAAGTCCTGACATATTGAAATCAAAACCAAGGGACTTAGAGAATAGTTCAACAACTCTGAGTTCCTGATCTCTTTGATCTTGACAAACAACATGGTAGCTGATCAACTGACAAAAGCTTCATCCATCAACTACTTGAGCCTTCTGCTAAAGTCCATCTGCAGCTCTCTGGACAGCGGATACATCATTCCTTGCCCTCTCACCAGCCATGAGGGGTGTTTAGATCTATTCCCACTCAGTCCTTCTGGCTTCCATCTTCACTCCAACCACTCCGCAACGACTCCCGGATATAGACTTGCCTCCCCCTGCTTTCATGAATTCCTACCTGGGGGTTGGGGGGGGTTTACCAGTGGCCTCTGTACTCTCTCCCTCTTCTGTCCCAATCTTCCAATTTCTTCAATTGTATCTTAAATTGTCTCTTCTTTCTCCTTTGTTCTTCTCTTTCTTTCTAATTCTATTCTTCTCTTCATTATTCCTCCACTCTGTTTCTTTCTGTTCTCTACATTACTTCCCCGCTCTTCCTGTCAGCTTGCCAGTCTCTACAATCAAACCCACCACTCTCATAAAGGCTCCACTAAAAATCTCTGTCTGGTAAGATGGCTTGTAACTCCTGTCAAAACTCAGACCTGCCTGACAATACTGGTTCAACACCTCATTAGCACCTCCAATCAATATCCTCTCCTGTCTCTTGTCTCTAGTCCTGAACTTGCACCTCATCCTCATTGTATGCCCATCCTCAAATCCTCTTATTTCTTTGTTGAAGCTTTTGGTGTTCTACATTTCATCTCATTTCCTTTCTCTTCTCATCTTCTATGTCTGACCTCCAATCTAGTCTGTTGGTTTTAGCTCTTAATCTCATCTGTGCAATCTTATCAATCATCAAGATGGGAATACAATATAACTTCAAATTGAGTTATGAGGACTCAGAAGCTTCCCAACTTTTGATATATAACTTCCCAATAAGTTACCTTCCTTTGGGGACAAGCTACAGTAATTGATTTAATCTATAATCTCCACTCTGTATAAACCAATCACATAATCTTAATATTATACCCCTTGGCAATGTGATTAGATATTGATAAAATCTCCTGAGCCTTCAGAGCGTCCAATCAGAGGGCCCTGAGCTTGGTTTTAGAGTATATAACTTTTGGGGTATGTAAATAGGACCATTTACATTGAAAATCTCCCCCAATGAGTACTAGTACCCTATTTGTCATTGGGAAATATGTGAAGGGGTTGTGAGCCCTTGAGGACAAAACCAGGGAGAGACTAGCACTCCCCTGATGATTCCTTGAGTTCCCTGAGGTGTCAGCTGGCTACTATTCAGAACCAACTGACTAAAGCCTAAAACAAATAAAATATAAATGAATTAATAAATAAATACAGAAATAATAAAATAAAATAAAAATAAGGAATAAAGCCTTAATTTTTAAGAAATCCAAAAATATTATTGAAAAAATGGATTTGTGGTGCCAATTTAGGTAGGGTCACCCACTGGCACCACCACCCATTTCCGACTCCTTCAGGTAGAACTATGCTCACTCATGTACCCTTGCTTGTAACATCTGCAAGTGCTGGTTTCTGACCAAAAGTTTGGTCAGAAACCCATGATTATGTAAGCTTAACCACCAAAAATTTGGAATTTAGGGACCTGCACCCTAATGTAATATTTACCCATTGTGATATGTAACCATTAGCAGATACAGGGCTCCTGTAATTTTCCCAAAAAGGGATGTTACAGCCCTATTACAGTACTAAGAGGATACTGTAGCACGCCAGGACAACCACTATAGCTACCTGCTTTGGGCTAGAACACTCCCAAAGCCCCCAAACCTCAGATAAACCCTGTATCACCCTCAATGTAATATGTACACATTAGAAGATACAGGGCTCCTGTAATTTTCCCAAAAATGGATGTTACAGCCCTATTGCAGTACTAAGAAGATACTGTAGCACCCCAAGACAGTCACAATATCTACAGTAGATGCCCTTCTTTGGGCCAGAACACTCCAAACAGTCCCCAAACCTCAGATACACCCTGTATCACCCAATTAAGGAAGAAAGGCCCCTGTATGTATTTGTGGCTGTTACAGTACAAATTAGCCCATACACAACCAATAATGACCAATAAGTCCTCAAAATCAAAGTTGCGAACAGGTTTCAGAGGTCTAGGACATACTTCCAAGTCCCTAGCCTCAGTAAACAAGGGCCTGTACTTAAATTATTAGCCTCAAATCAGGATACATGGCTGGTACAATGATATCACTTGAGGCTTGGAAACGTGTATCAAGCCCCAAGAATGATGACATAGGGCTTCCTGTACCTCTGTAGTGACTAGAACAGGTCCACACGAACACACTGATGGCTCCTTGGCCTCAGCACTAGCCTGGGTCACCCTCCTTTGGCTGGTAAAAGGACTGTACCATGAGGGGACCCAAACAATATAAATAAAGGACCTTCCCCCAGCTATTTCTACCACATTCATCCAGTCATATAGTCATTATTGCTTCAGATATTTTCTTCCTCAAGCCATCAAACCCTTATAAGAAATAATTGTGTGATCTTGGACCAATTTCTGATAAAATTGTAGACCATAATTCTTGAATCCCTGTTTTTTGGCCAAATTGAACAACCAACCATTCAGCCTGCCCCAGTACCAACTTCCAGCACCCTGAATCCTTGAATATTGGCCCATTCATCAAGAATAAGTACGGATCTAGACCTAGTATGTGATCCTGCTGACTTATACCCCTTTTTGTAGGTTTTGCATAACCTATGCCCCAAGGAAATTACACACACCCTTCTTGAAAGGAATCCTTGCCAACCTCACAGGCACCACAATTGCTCCTATATTGTCCTTAAAACACGTATACCTGTGTTCCGGAGGGCTCAACAACCCCATTAAGGTCTTGGCCCCTCCATTTAAATTTATTTTATAAATACATAAATAAATTTAACCCTTTTAGCCAAATCATGTACCTGGCATTTTATCTCATTTTTGATCCAACCTTTCTATCACCTCTAGTAGCTAGAAGGAGTGAGGTCCTTGGCATCTAGTAGGCTGACATGAGGGCTCCTGTTATCTTAAAAGAGGAGGGTCTTCACCCTATAGCCCCTTCCTCACCAGTTATATATGATTAATTATTTCTAAGAGAATATAACAAGAGTTAACAAGCCCACCAAACTTAGTCTCAAGAAGCTATTGACTGGGGCTATCAAATTTAGTATTATATTCAACTAAAAATCTTATTGGCAACTCCAATTTTGAGTGGAAGGTCCTAATTGGAGTAGTAAACCTTGTGTGTTACTAATATAAAGGGTGTGAGCTTATTTATAAGCAAAACTCCTTTGAGATTCATTTATTTGGAGCCAGGCCCCTTTCCTTTTTATAAAGGTTGATGGTGTGGCTTTTTCCTCACAGTAAATTGTTATTGTTTGAGTCTGTGAGCTTTAAGCTATTGTTTGAGTTATTTGAGTCAAAAACTGACTTTAATATTTGTTTTTTGTCTTATTTTTGCAGGTTTAACCACAGAAATGTTTAGCAGTAGTGGTTAAATCCCTGACAGTAAGATTGGAACTGGTATGGTTTAAGTCCTGCTGGTATGGGGTATGTTATTTTGTTGTGTGGTTATTTTAAGCATAATCTTTTCCATTAGCTATTCAATTAAGAATTTTTTCTTAATCCATGTGAAATTATTGAGTCTGTGCCAGGTGTTGGGTTGTTTGTGACAGGTGTTTGATATGGTTGAATGGGGTTATCTGGTTATTAATATGGTTTTTCAGGTTGGTTTGAGTTTAGAGTATAGTTTATGAGGGGTTTGGATTTTATTTGTGAGTTTAATTTGATAAAAAGAATAGTAATTAATAAGATAGAATGGGTCTGATGGCTATATGACAGGTTTGGTTTACCACATTGCATACACACACAACACACACCCGTCAGATAAATTTATTTTTCTCAACCAAAAAGTGAGGAAAAATTTGGGGTTGTTGGATTTAAAATTTAATTGAATACTAGATGGCTGTAAAATTTTTTTGTTTTATGGGAACAGTGGCAGGCCCCAATCCCCCTGGTTTAAACATGGCTGCGTCAACAGGGTTAATTGAAAGTGTTCTTAAAAAAGCTTTGGATTCTACAGTTTTGGGTAGGGAGTTGATAAAGAAAACATTGGAAACACCAACTGCACCCTCATCTAGGGTTAAAATTGAGGAACAATATGTTTCTTCACAACTGAAATTGAATAAAGGTGGTGGTTCACATTTCCTATTTCATTTTACTGAGAAGAATTTGAATTTATCAATACTAATATAACCATGTAACTATGTAACTAAGGGATGCCATAAACCCTTGAAACTCCTCCTGTGAGGGCCTTTGCTAGTAGTAAAGAATCCAAGATTTATTGTAAAAAATGGGAAGCCATCCGTGGCTACGCATTGACAAATTTCAAGTAAAGGAAAGATAAATATGTGGATCTAGCATGTGACAGATTTGGGGTATATGAAAGGCCATGCCTCACTGAACATCAAAGGCAAACTCACATGAGCAAGGTTGGGTGTCAATTCATGATCTGTGCAAGTTGTAAAGTAGCAGATCCCACGTTGTAAGAATCCAAAAAGTGCTGAGCTGCAGGCAGTTCTGTGGAGGGGAAAGTTTATTTTTAGGCTACCCTCCTGATTGTTACAAAAATATTTAAATGTAACTGGAATCAAGGTCCAGAACCTTGTGAATGAGGAATCAAAGGGAAGGGATAGATTTGATGTTAATTTTTAGAGACAGAAAAACACTATATGAAGCAAGATGGTGTGGGAAAAGACCTGAAAAAAATATGTTAGAGTTTTTTCAGAGTTCAATAGAACAAGGCAGTTGCAAGTAAAAATGCTGTGGAGACTCCTTTTGGATTGGGTAAAGTTTAGCAAATTGCTTCCTGGCAGTCACTTGAGGGGGAATTTAGTACTAAAACTATTGATATGATAGAGGAATACTAAGGCTGGTTTGTAATTTCCTGCCCCTCTAAGTACTTTAGTAGTCTCAAAAAAATAAAAGAAAAGAGATTAGTTGCCAATTTTCAGATAGATTTGCTACTATAGTAGTTTCTATCAAACTTAGGATCAAATGTGTCAAGCTTGATAATGAAGAAATGGTGGAATAGATAGGTGATGTGGAGGAATGAAGCTGATTAAGGCATGAATCCTTTATCTAGTATTATACTTTATATATTTTATTTCTTTATTTTTATTGATTAATTATTGATGATCCTTTGATGATACAGGTGATGATTGAATAAATTTTGAAATGGTTGAGCCTATGATTGATAACTGATGGTGATGGAGTTGGGAGATGATAGCATCAGTGTTTGGTGATGAAAGTATGGATGGGTGATGGTGATAGTATGGATGAGGGTGTATGATGATTATTGATGCTGGTCAAGGTAGGTGATGATGACCATGATGGATGATGATGGTGATGGTGATGATTGATGATGGTCAATGTAGGTGATGATGCTGATGATGGATGATGATGATGATGGATGATGATGATGATTGATGGTGATGATGATGATTGATGATGGTGATGATGATGATTTTCAAGTTATGGGTACATGGTTGATGATTGATGGTTGGTGATGGTTGATGATGATGGTGATGATTGATGATGGTCAAGGTAGTTGATTATGAGGTTTTAATATCTTATATAAGGGTTTAATATCTTTTATAAGGGTTCAACACCCTTTATAAGGGTGGCCACCACAGGCTGGGTGCCTGGGGGGATTTGGGGGGAATTTCTGGAGAGAGGCCCTCTATTTATAGAAATAAGGCAAGGGTGTCACCTGGTGGCTGAATGGTGGTTGTGGTTTTTTTGTTTGGTTCTGCATGCAGTGTCTTGCATATATTGATTTTGCACTGCATGTACCTGCTTGCATATATTGCTGTGTACAGATGAGGAGTTTGGGTGGTGCATGGGTTTTCTTTATGTGGAATGTACTTGAAGTCTTCCAGAGTATGTCCATATGTCACTCACTAAGCTGTGACACCTGATTGGGCTGTATCTTCTAATCATTGAGAGATAAAGGGGTATTTTTGCTGGGTTTCTATAGGTTATTTTTGATGTACAATCTATTTTTGAGGTTATTTTGAGGATGAGAGAAGTCCTTCTACCAGAAAAGTGAGTCTGGTGGCTATAGGTTTGGTTTTGGAGCACCACAACTCCCGCAAGCTAATAACTCTAGTTTTCAGAAGAAGATAAGGAAAGATCAACTCAATCCCAACCAACCTCCAGGTTCTCAATCAACATGCCCAACTCTTGAAAATCAAGCGCTTGAAGGGAAACAGATAACTGTGGGTGGCTGTACAAAACAAAGCAATTTGTTTTATGAAGCTCTAGATGCAAAGCAGCAACTGATTTGAACAAAGAATAACCCAACACTTCTCAAGGGACTCAAGAGTAGCATGGCAAAATGCAACTTCAAGGAAATAAAGGGATGTTTAAAAATCCAGGTTTTAAGCTTAATGAAAACTCTTAGTCAAACTTGACTGATTCCAGAAAGACAATCAAAGAATGATCTAGACCAGTATGGTCAAAAAAAGGATCAGGAGTGGTATAAGACACTCAAGAATTCAACCAAATGAATTCTTCTTTTACCAGCAAGGCTATTGGTGAGTGATAATGGATAAGGCCACAGAAGGGAAGATCAAGGATTTGAGTATGGTGGCTCAAGGATCAAGGGTCAATCATAAATATACCCTGGATAAAATGGTCAGATAAAGGGGAAGGGCCCCACAGATTTATTGACTGGATCAGATTATGATGATATGACAATTGATTCATGGATGATAAGATGAATTGATAGGTCAAAAGGCAGGGGAGAGCCCCTCCTTTTATGGGAAATAGACCCTGTATACTACTTACAAGAGATAAATACACATGAGTGCAGATATACATATTTATATACATATATTTTTTTCTTTTTCTTTTTTTTAGTGAAAATAGTAACAACCACAACAAACGTAAGAAAAAGGATGATCAGGCCATGAAAAAAAAGAGATGAGAAATAAAGGAAACCAGGCCAGAGTTGAGGATGAAAGCGGCGTTAGATGAAATTCTGCGGGATAAGAGATGAGGGTTCAATTGAAGCGCACTGACGGATGTGCGGCAGTTGCCAGGTGCAAAGTGCTGAAAGTGCAAGATGATGACTGATGTGGTGTTGTTATATAGTCTTGGATTGGGAACTGCACGGCAGTTTGCATGCTCAGCATTTGGTAGGTCAGGCTCAGAACTTGGATGCACGCAGGCTCAGCAGTAGGCACCGCGGGGCTTGGCATACTGGGCATGGGTTGGACTTGATCATATGTGGCAGGCCATGGCCTGCTCGGACATTACAGACCCAAGAATGGAGCTGGCCCAAGCAGGTTTGCGGGCAGCTAGTTTGGGAAAGTAGGGCGGGGAGATTGGGGCTATGGGCCCGGGCTGGGTGTGCGCAAGCGCAGGCCAACCCGCGGGGAAGGGAATCACGCAGCATGAAAAGCGGATGCGGACAAGCGGGGGGCTCCAAGTAGGGCGCGGCGGAGGGCCGCATCATGAGAAGGACAAACTTAATGTAAGTAACGGTAAGCCAGCAGGGAATGGGTTAGGGCTAGGCTAGGGTTCTGGTCTTAGGTTTTCTTTTACATTTGTTGTTGGGCTGTAATTGTGCTTGTAATTAGGTTGGGGTTGAGAGGGTGGGAATAAAGTCCGCACTCTCAATCCCAGCTCTGGGGGTATTATCTTATCTTATCTTTTCATTGGATCTTGGGACAAGGGAAGGAAAAGGAAAGGGAAAGGGAAAGAGGAAAGAGGATGGATTGAGGGATGGATGGATAAAACAATAAGGAAAGGAAAGGAAATTCATATCTTTATCTCTATCTTGCTCTCTCTTTACTGGAGCATCTTTATCCTTACAGACGCTAGGACCATTGATTCCAGAACTCAATGATAACTAGGGGAGAAACTTTCTCTTGTTTACACACCAATGGCTGGTGCAACAGCAAGAAACAACTGATCAAGGGGTGACAAGGGTGATTTTGTTCAAGGTGGCCTGCAATGTCACAGACAAGGATGAGCTGTTTGACAACAGCAATGAGATTGGTCTATTGAGGGGATTGGAGCAAAGGAGGGGGGTATTTTGATGAGGTCCATAAGTAGATTGACTGGCGGATTTTGAAAGCAAGGTATTGCTGCCGGCAATGATGGATGAGAGGTGATGAGAGTGGCAATTGTGGGAATGATGGGATGAACAGATGGTCAATGGCCCACTGGATGAAGGGGGAGGAGGATCATTGATGATTGACAATTGGAAAGTTGTTCTTTGGCCAACATTGCCAATGGCAATGATGCTAGGTGGTGATGAGGAGGGAAGTGATTGGTCAATGAGGATGAGGATGATGAAGATGACCATTGTTGGCACTTGGCCAAAAAATATCAGGCTGCAAGTGTAACAAGGAAGAGTTGAATGGAGGATCTGAGGATTTTAAAGCCCTGGAGAGGCCTTCCTAGTCCACTAGGACAAGAAGAAGTTGGTAGAAGGGACACTTCAAGGGTTCCCATAGTGACACATGAAACATATTTTTTTTGATGATGCTGGGTGAAAGGTTATATATAAAAATATTTAAAAATTTACCCTTTACATGAGGTGTTCTGGATTGGTCACCACATCTCTGCCCAAATTCCAGAATTTTCCTAGTCTACATCTTGAATTTGACAATAGCAAGAAAAAGGAGGAAATAAAAAGAAATTGAAACGGAAGATTGTGCATTTCTTTATCTTGAGAGTGATTAAAGAATTAAAAAAAATATCTTGATCCATCTCAAAGTGCCCTAAAAGGGGAAGATATAATAAAAAGAAGGTGTCCCAGGTGCTCAAGTATGTGGAATACAGTAGAGTTTCACAACAAAAACGCAGAAATCACCCTGGTGGTCCAAAATTGGAAGGACTTACTTCTGAGATAATTTTCCTCCACAAAAATGAAACTTCTCAAATTGATCAGCAGAGACCCTTCTGGCCAACTGAGTTCAATCCAGTTCCTCAAAAACATAAGATCCATCTTTAACTTGGAAAACCACCCAATAAGGACAATTCCAGCAGTTTGAGGAAAGCTTTCCCCACTGGGTCTACAAAGATCAATTATAAGCTAAAACTAGATCAACAGGATTAAAAGGATCCCTAATTTGATTTAAGTTCTTATCTTCCCAATAATGGACCAATTTCTCTCTTGATTCCATCATCTTCTGATAAGCTTCATCATAAACATCATCACTTTGCTCAAGTTGCTTAGATCTAGCAACTAATATATCAGTTTTTGAAGACACCTCCCCCCACAAGATACCAAAGAAGGATTACATTTCCAGATCCAAAGGAAGAACTGCTCTTTGTTCAAAGATGATTTCATAAGGTGAGTAGCCAGTGGCCCGTTTGGTTGGGATGCAATCAGAGAAGGGAACAAGGGGAAGAAATTTGCAACAATTCTTGCCAGTTTCAACAGCCAGTTTAAAAATTGCAGCCTTCAAAGGAGAATGGCATTGTTCAACCATGCCTTGGCCTTCAGGATAATAAGGAGTAGTAAATCTATTTTTTCCAGGAAGAGATTGGATCATTTCAGCAAGTTTTCCAGCAAATTCAGAGCCACCATCAGTAGAGTAAGATAAAGCCAAGCTATAACACATCATCCAAGTCTCATAGAAAAAAGCTGCCACTGATTCAGAGCTAAGATCCTCAAGAAATTTTGCTTCACCCCATAAAGAAAAATCATCTCTAGCCACAATGAGGTCCTTATCACCGCCTGCCTTGAAATGAAACACATCCATAGCAATCCTTCCAAAGACAGTGAACTCCCCAGTAGGATAATAAATTTTAGCTGGACGCCTAAGATCATGTTTTTGACAAACTTCACAACTCTTGCACCATTGAGAGACAGATTTCTTCAGAGATGGCCACCAGAATTGTTTGGATAATTTTCAATAGGTTTTGGTTTCCCCACAATTGCCAAGACCTTCATTGAGACTCAAGGATCAAATCTTGTTTAGACGAAATGGTAACAACAATAAGAGCACAAGGATTTCCTCTTTTCACAATCCTAGATCCTTGTAAAAAGAAATTTGAAGATTATCTTTTAAGGGATTGAAATTCTTTAGCAGATAGATCAGGAGGTCTTTGAAAATTTAGAAGGTACTGCTCTAGTTTAAGCCATAAAAATTTCTGAAAGACAGAATAATCTTGAGAGGAGAAGGAGAAGACAGGATGGATTAAAGGTTCTTATTCATCAAAATTCATTGAAACATCAGCTTTTTCATCTCCAAGGGCATTTTTGGATAAACCATCAGGCATGGTGAAAGATTTTCCAGGCCTGTGAACAATATCAAAATAGAAGATCTGGATAAAGGCAACCCAAAGAGTCATAGGAGCATTGAGGAGGCTGGGAGAATTGATAATTTCAATGATGGATCAAGCTTTAACTTGTAATTCAAAATGTTGACACCAGAGGACGGTTTGGAGCTTCTTCATCATCAAGCCACACCACAGAGTTCCAGTTTTGGTTCAGAGTATCTGGATTATACATTCCAAAATAAAAAAGATTCATAGAGAGAAGGAAGGTCCTCACCATTTTTATCTTCCTGAGTAAGGACAGCCCCAACAGATTGATAACTAGAATCAACAGCCTGCTTGATCTTGCACACTTCAGGTCCATAAGAGATCCTTGTCAAACTTATTTCTTTACCAAAAATCATTTTGAGCAGCTGAAATGCATTTTTGCAGTCTTGGGTCCAAATCAATTCATTATCTTTCCTGGTTAGACAACGCAAGGGTGCACAGGTTTGAATAACAATTGGATAAAGATTTTAACATAAGTCACAAAACCAAGGAAACCTCTAACTTCAGTAGGATTGATTGAAGTGGGCCAAGAGATGATCTTGTTTAATTTAGCTGGTGCCATCCTTCTTCCTTCCTTGCAGACAACATGAAAAACAATTTCCAGAGCAGGGACACAAGCAGCCAGTTTGGATCCAGAGAAAGTGAGGCCAGAATCCTCAATTTGGAACAGGATCCTTTCCAAAGTAGTAGCATATTCCCAGATGAAAAAACAAATTCCTGAATGCCAAGCTAAGCACTCATTACCATAGTCAGAAACTCACCTTTAATTCCGCCATTTTCAAGAAGATACCAGCATGATCAGGGATTCCACCCTGGAGGATCTGAATCATCTGAGCCTCATAGACTGCAACCAAATTAGTGGCACCTTGAGTTAATTCAGTAAGTTGTGATTGACCAAGAGGAGTATCAAAATTAGTGAGAGGGCAAGAGAGAGGATGTAAGGATTTTTTTTCATAACCACCCATGATGTCTCCTAGACCATACCAAGCTCTCCCAGAGAAAGATGCAAAAAATTCTTCAGTGGCAGGAGGAATAACAGGGTCTTTAATAGTAAATTTGTTAAGAGGTTGGAGATCATGAACTATTCAAAGTTTACAATTACTCTTGAGGACACAGAAGACAGGGCTGGAATAACTGGAAGTTAGTGGTTCATATAGAACAGTAAAAAATTTTTTGGGGACCAAATTGATCAACTTGTCAAATTTAGCAGCAGGGATTGCAATCTTTTTCTTTTGACAAGAATCATGTTCAACTACTGGGATGATATAGGGGAGGCCATAGGATTCTTTAAAGAGAAATCTCTCTCTTTCACAGAAAACAATAGATTTTTTCCTCAGAGATAGGAAATTTTGGATCAAATTTAACTCATCAGGAATAAGCCATCCATCTGGACCAAAGTTGACCACTTTCAGACATCCTTCAGTGACACAACCATTAGTCACAAAGGAACCAGTAAGAGATCAGGATAGACCACATTAAGGATCATGGGATAAGAGAGGGCACATAAGAGGAGGATTGAGGTTGAGCGGCATAGGCTGGTTGACTGGTTGGACCTTTTTAGAAAGTGGTTTATACTAGGTAGCAAAGGAGAGAAGTTCTTGTTGCCTCCAAGAAGTTCTTGTTTCCTCCAAGAAGTTCTTGTTTCCTCCAAGAGTTGACCAGTGAGACTTTAATAAAAAAACTGAGACCAAGTTCCAACATCTTCCACGTCCAATGTTCCCCAATGTCCTTGAAGGGTGCCTATTACATAAAGGGAGAAACAGGAGATAATACTTTTCTCACATTTGTGGCACTAGGTAGGGCTTCAAAAATAACTGTTGAAGATTGCCCTATTGGTGCACAATTGGGAGGACTTACTTTTACCCCAAATTATCTCCACTGAAGCCAATATTCCTCCATAATCAGACCACCAAGAATAGAATCAAGATAGAGATCTATTTTATACTCATTGCGGAGATTCAAAACAGAACTGAGAGAATATTGATCAGAACTAAGAGTACAAGGAAAAGAAGACACAACAGATCCAGAGAGAGAAGAAATATTTTTGGAATTTCCTATTTTAAAATGTTTTTGATTTTTAATTCTTTCCAGATCAGAAGAAAATGATGAGAAAAATGAGAAATAATCCTCAGGGATGAGATTTGACCCTTGAGTTGAAGTCCAAGGCTGAAAAAACTAAAAATATCAATAGGATCAACTATTCAAATAAAAAATGAGAGGAATTGGAGTTATCCTTCTGCTTCTCCTTTAAAGCCAATTTAGGAGGATGACCAGGGAAATCTCTTTACCAAAAAACACAATCCAAAGAACCAAGAGGAAGTTCAATTTTTCTACCATCAGTATCAGGGAGGAGAATTCTCTCCCCAACTTTATCGGAAAACATCAGGGTAGCACCAAAATCCATTGAGAATTTTCAACCCAAATCATAGGAACTTCCAAACAAGTGACCCAAAAGTGAAAAGTTACAACAACATTTTGACCAATCCTAACTGGGACATCTTCAGCAATACCAACCAGTTCAAAAGATTGATTCCCAATTCCATAAACCACAGAATTGAAGCTGACCCTAGGAATAAGCTTGAGCTTGCAGGCCATAGCATCCAAAATTCAGTTGAGCTGAGATCCAGAATTGACAAGGAGTGAAACAGTTTTAGCTGAATCACCAAGATAACAATGAAGAAAGCCAAGATGAAAGCAGTAAAGGTTGGAATCTGAGGAGGGATCTGTTCTATCAGAGTCCTCCATCAAAGTGCCAGAGGAGAACTTTAATTTTTCAGGACCAATATCCCCACATTGATGAGAGACCAATTTCTTCATTCCTTCAGAAACAGATGGAGAGATTGACAGTAGTTCAGCCAAAGATAGACCAGGAATTTCAAGATCTGAAATTTTCTTTCAAACCCATTCCACAGAATTGGGGTGATCCTTTGAAATTCCCCTCTTGAACCAAACTTTGGGCTGGGTGGAGGGAGGAATTTCAGGTGAAGCAGGAACAGGATCAGAAGGATGAGGCAATTTAGATGAAGGAGGAGGATCAGAATGATCTTGAAACCTTTCCATGAGTGGCTCCTTTTCCACCTCCATGTCTTCTAAATCAGAAGAAGGAGGCTCAGGTGAAGAATGAGGTTTAACTGGATTTTGAAGGATTGAAGTTGCCAAGGAAGGATCTTTATGAGGTTTGGTTTCCTCATGTTGTTTCCGAGCTGGATCAGATTGATAAGCCCCAGGAAGAACAGAGGAAGAGATGGCTGGAGGATACCAAGGTTGAAGGATACCACAGGAAGATCAAAAATACAAAGAAGCCAAAGATGCATTCATAGGAGGTGGTGACTGATAAGAGGCCACCAAATGAGGGATAGGGTGAGATGAATTGAAAGGGATCAAAGCACAATTAGGAAGAAAGAAATTTTTCTCCTTCTGCTCCATCCAATTTTCCTCCTTATCCTTCTGGAGTTCAAGACATCAACCAGTTCCATGACCTTCCCTATGACAGTAGTAGAAGACCAGAGTGGATTTAAGGACAGAGCCAGAGGGTTTAGAAGTAGCAAGAGAAGAAATACTTTGATCATTTTTTTTCTCAAAAGCTTGATTATCTTGGTGATTTTGTCTTTAGTAGGAGGTTCCTGGTTGGATTGGGGATTTGGTTTAGGCCTGCCATCTGCCTCCATCTTAATCATAATTTTGTTGGATTTTTTGAAAGAAGGAGCAAGGACTGGTTCAGTGGTTCTAGGCTTTTCAAAAATTAAAGAAGTTTGAACTTTCATAAATTCATCCAAAGTACCCCTAAGTAAAAGGAAAACATGGATCTTGAATTGATTGTTCTTGGTGGTGATCATTGATCCAGACTTGAACAATTCATCCCTAATCCTTTTGTGCACTGCTAGCAAAAAAGATTGAAAAGATAAAGCTCAAAATTTGCCCACCATATCAATGTGGTCTTTTTGTATAAGATAAGATTGGATTGGATCCAATGACTTTCTAAAATACTGATAGTCAGAGGCTGAAGAGAAACAAAAATTTGAGATCCATTGAGAGACCAGAGTATCCAATTCCTGCAAAGTAAATCAAGGTACATCAATTTTTCCCCAATAGGCCAACATTGCTTCTCATAGAAGCTCCCAGTTATGGGAGTTGAATATATCAAAAGCTTCAATTAATTGTATGACTTTATCAGGGAGATAAAGAATCATAAATGATAGGCCATATTGTATTCACTTGCCCCATCCAATTCAGCAGCCATTTTGTAAGAGTCCATGAAACGTTCCACATTTACCCCATTGAACCCAAAGTTCTTGTCCTGGGGTTTGATCTTGACAATATCAGGTTGAACAGAGGTGGTGGGAGTACCACAAGATGCCATTTTGAACAAAATAGTTCATAGAGGATCCAAAGAGCGGAATTCCAAAGTGGCTCACAAATGTGGAAAGAGTAGTGTTTCACACAAAAAAAACAACAATCTTTCCCAAGCAGTGCACAATTGGGAGGACTTAGTTCTGAGATAATTTTCCTTCACGGATCTGATCTGAGGAAAAAGAAAAAAAACAGAAAAGAGAAAAAGGATTGGATTTTGAGGTTGATTCCAAAAGTACTGGGACTGGTAATCCCAAGGTTTCTGGTTTGATCCCAGCCCGGGGGACCAAATGTAAGACTCCAAATGGTGCTGAGCTGCAGTAGTTCTGTGAAGGGGAAAGGTTCTTTTTAGGCTGCCCTTGTCAGCTCTCTGATACCAGGAACCTTGCAGTCCTTTAGCTACAGAGAGTGATAAAAGAACTTGGAGCAATAATATTCCAAAGAATATACACTTTAAAGCTCCAATAATGGTATGGTAAGAGCAATTGCAAGGTTTATTTGGTTTGGTTATAAATATTTTAAATATAATATAAAAAGAGGGGCCACAGTATTATACTACTGGGGATCTTTACAGACTAGCAACCTCTCTTCAAGGGGCCTCCTTAGGCAGTTTAAGAACCTTGGAATAAATATGGGTGCCTTAGAAAGGACTTATTCCACTAATGGCCGGGCTTAACAGCACAAGTGGCCTAGACAGGAAGGGAAACACTCACTCTGAGCACTTGACCACGAAAATCCTGGAATAATTGGAAGGGTTTCAGAGCAGATGGGGTTGATTGCTTGGAGTGAGTGTTTCCCTTCCTGTCTAGGCCACCTGTGCTGTTAAGCCTGGCCATTAGTGGAATAAGTCCTTTCTAAGGCACCCATATTTATTCCAAGGTTCTTAAACTGCCTAAGGAGGCCCCTTGAAGAGAGGTTGCTAGTCTGTAAAGATCCCCAGTAGTATAATACTGTGGCCCCTCTTTTTATATTATATTTAAAATATTTATAACCAAACCAAATAAACCTTGCAATTGCTCTTACCATACCATTATTGGAGCTTTAAAGTGTATATCCTTTGGAATATTATTGCTCCAAGTTATTTTATCACTCTCTGTAGCTAAAGGACTGCAAGTTTCCTGGTATCAGAGAGCTGACAACTGGGGGTCTGGCCGGGAAATATCCTCAATAATTAATTGTTTAATTAATTATCTCCTGGACCAGTTATTTATATAAAAAAAAATTATATATATAAGTAGAAATACTTATTATTTATCTTTATCTTTTGATTTATCCAGTGGATTTAAAAACCGACGGAGAATTGATCAATTATTATTTAAATCTTCTTAAACAGAAAAAAGAAGAAAAATTACGTAACTTTGTGCCTGTTGTTATAACTCCTGAACAGAAACAAGAGAGACTTCTTTACTATAGACAACAAATCTTAAAAGAAAAGGAACAAGAGTTAGAAAGAATTATCAATTTTAACTCCTTGTTAAGACAGCACAAAGAGTGGAAAACCTATCAAAGAAAGCTTTCTGCTTTTAAGAGACGGTATCCAAATTATAAAAGTGAGCTTTGATCTCCTTTTTTTTTTTTTTATGAAAAAAAATCACAAAAACTCGAAAATTATAATAAAAATTATTATAAAATAAATAAATATATAACTTATATTTTTTATTATTCTATCCTTTCTAGTGGACTTTGTCTTTGGTGATCTTATTGACCAAGACCTCTTAGAGGACGTCCCAGACTGTGGACCCTTGGATTTGTCCCAAGATTTGATTGGAACCCACTCAGATCCCGTTGGAATACCCTCCAAGGACGGACCTGACCCCAACAAGGACTTAGTGCCTTTAAACCTTCATATAAGTAAGAAATATATTTTTTTTTAATAAAAAAAATTACTCTAAAAAAAATTATTTTTTTTACAAAGTTTCGACAAAAACTTATATAATCTTTAAAAATGCATCAAAACAGACGCAAAACCCGCGCCAGTGGACGCGCCCCGTCATATGGATCTTTGCCCGGAGGAACCTGTGTGCGCAAGGATGCCAGTTGCAAACGCAATGCGCATTGAGCCAGTGATCGCTCCAATCCGAGCGACCTTGACAACAACCGTGGGGGCCGACTCAACCAACTCACCATTGGAGAGCCGTCCCTTGTTGAACATGAAATCCCAGGAGGATACCGTTCCACCTACGCCACCCCAGCCGGACTCCTCCAAGGAGGAGAAAATAAAGGTATTGGTGAAAGAACACGTGGGTCATTGGGAACTGTTCAAACAGGCTCAGACCCAGGAAGACCAGCAGGGTATGAGAAAAGCCATATCTTTGGCAAAGAAGACTCAAATAACCCTCCAAAAATTGATTCCCAAGAGAGAAGTAGAAGGTTACGTGAAGAATTGGAATCCTTGGGACCAATTAGTTTCCTTAAGAGGAAACAACAACAACAGGAAGAAGAGATCTCTAGCCCATCAGAAATTAAAGAGTCCCAAAGAGTGGGACAATATAATATCTTTGGCAAGAAAATGGAAGAAAGTGCACCGCAATTAGGCGTAGAAACTTTCAACTTGTTTTCCATAAATGTTTCTCATAACTTTGATATCATTGGCAAATGTTTTGATAAAGTATATGAGAAATTGGATAAAGTAAATACCAATTTTGGTAAAGTCATGCAATCCCAATCCAACTTGATCAAAATCAATGAGCTAGAAGTAAAACAAATAAGAGACAGCATTAGTTTAAGTAAAGGAGAACTAATGAATTACCTAGAAAACAATACTTCAGCTATCCAAGAAGAAATTCTTCTATCTATTGAACAAATCAAAGAAGGTATTAATAAAACAGACCACACTTCACCCACTCATATTATTAATATAATTGATTCATTAAGTAACAAACTTGACCTGGAATTAGGTATGATTAAGAATGATCTCAGAGATCTAAAGATAAACTTATCTTAACCCATTGCAGATTCTGATGAAATCAGACCTTCCAGGTACCACAGTACGCCCCAACTACCTTCTAGACCAAGACTAACAAGGCATGAATCTTTCAGACCTAGTCCCACTCCTGAAGTAGAACAAGCATTAAAATTACTTCCCCCTATCACTGAGTGGCCTAAATTCTCCGGAGAAGGAGAATACAATCATGTCAGTTTTATTAAGTTTATTGACTATACTCTGGCCTCTTATGAACTTCCTGATAACATAGCCGTAGTAAGACTACCTAGACTGTTTGAAGGAGTAGCCCTTGACTGGTTCATCAATAAGAGAGAAGAGGTAGGATCTATGTCATGGAATTCATGGAAAGATTTGATTAAGGAACAATTTGGTACCAGAATTTGGAAAAGAAAAATGATGAAGACTTTCAAAACAACTTTGTTTGATCCATCTAAGGACAAACCTCACAAATGGTGCCTTGACCAGAAGAGAAGACTAGACTGCTTCTACCCAAATGCTGATAAAGAAGAAGTCAATGAAAGACTCCTCAACCTATGTCCAGGACAACTTAACCATAGCGTAAGATGCAGAATGCCCATGAACTCTGACCTTTCCACTCTCATAGGAGTATTAGAAGAAACTATTGACATGAATGGCTTAGACAAAAAGCTTAAGAAACCCAGAGAACCAACTACTAGGAATAAGGAAGATTATAATAACAAGAATAAAGAACCTCTACCTATCAACTCAGAAGCCAAGAATACTTTGGTGAACAAAGAAAAGACATGTTGGAATTGCAACAAAACAGGGCATGTAAGACCTGACTGTCCTTTACCCAGGAGAAAGATTAATCCTATTGAGGGAGAAGAGGATGACACTAATCCTGACCCCCAACTAGATGACACTGATGGTTCCATCTCTGAATGTGACCTAATTATCACTAATCCCATTAATGTAATCAAAGGTAACATAGAATCTTCCCTAGATATTAACCCTGTTAATGAAGATAGCAATTTGCCTCAAAAATGGACACCCAACATGAAAATCCAACATGTTTCTGAAGCTAAGACCTTAACCCTCAAACCTTCTATTGGAAAAGGGTACACCGGTGGTAAAACTTGTTATGCCACTGGCTTGATACAAGGTTCCCCCGTAAAATTACTTCTAGACAGTGGAGCCTTCTGCTCTTGTGTTGGAACTGACTACTTAGATAAACAGGATTCCAACTGGAAGAAAAACTTACTACCTGTACCTCGAGCTAAGTTCAGCAGCTGTAACTCACCTCTCAATGCTATTGGAGTATGGCCAACAGAAATCATACTCCCCCACTCTAAAGGATCAATCAAGATAAAGATTGAATTTGTAGTACTTCAAAATGGAGTATGTGATTATTTTATTATAGGAAATGATTCTCTTTGCCTGTACGGGATAGATGTCTTCCAGAGTAAAGGGAGATATTTCACTATAGGAGGAGATTGGAACAAGAAGTTCCAAATATGCCATATCAATGCTAAAGCTACTGATTCCACTTATGAGAGACACTTAGAAACTTTTAACCAGGAATACTTTTCCCAAGCTGCCTTGAATTCCCAGCTTAGTGAAAACCAGAAAAGAGATATTCTCCAAGAATGCTTTGAGAACCAGAATGCTTTTTGCACTAAAGACCATCCCATTGGTAATATTAAAGGTCATGATATGGTCTTAAATTTGACTATTAAGCCTCCTTACCCTCCTAACCTCAGGAGACCAGCTTACCCTTCTAGTCCAAAATCTAGGACTGCTCTAGAAAGCCACATCCAAGAACTAGTGGACTTACAAGTCTTACAGAAAGTAGGGCATAATGAGCAAGTAGACGTAACTACCCCCGTGATAATAGCCTGGCACAATGATAAGTCTAGGATGGTTGGAGACTTTAGAATGCTCAACAACTACACCCAAGCTGACTATTATCCTATCCCAAGGATTGACCACGCTCTACATAATCTTTCTAAAGCTAAGTTCATTACTACTATGGAAATGTTGAAAGGCTTTCACCAAATACCTATCAGTCCAGATAGTAGGAAATTTATGAGAATTATATGTCATCTAGGCATATATGAGTATCTCAGAATGCCATTTGGTATTAAAAATGCTCCTTCCCACTTCCAAAGAATGATGGATACAGTCTTAGGAATGTTCATCAGACAAGGTTGGATGATGGTATACATAGATGATGTTATCATTTATTCAGAAGATTGTGATACTCACATGGATAAAGTAAGGCTAGTGCTTAAAACAATTGCCACAGTAGGATTAAAAGTATCTATGAAAAAGTGCAACTTTGGATACGGAGAACTCAAAGCTCTAAGACACATTGTTTCTGGACTAACTTTGACTGCTGACCAAAGTAAGATAGCCGCAGTAATGAACAGACCTATTCCCCAGAACAAAACGGAACTCTTATCCTTTATAAGCTGCTGCAGCTATTACAGGAAGTACATACCTAAATTTGCTAACCTCACCAAGTGTTTATATGAGATCTGCAACAACAACACTTTGTTCAAAATGACTCATGAAAGATTGAAGAATTATGAGGAACTCAAAGTAGCTATGACTACTTTCCCAGTGTTGATACAACCAGATTATTCTAAACCTTTCAAACTTTACATAGATGCTAGCATGGAAGGATTAGGAGCTGCATTACACCAAGAAGTAATAGAAGAAGATAAACCAGTAGAGAAACCTATACTCTTCATATCTAGACAAGTCAAAGATACTGAAAAGAGATATGGTGCCAGCCAAATGGAATGCCTTGCTCTAGTATGGGCATTAGAAAAACTCCACTATTATTTGGAAGGTAAAAATTTCGTGGTGATCACTGATTGCAATGCTGTTAGAACTCTCATGAACATGAAAACTCCTAGCAGGCATATGTTAAGATGGCAGATAGCCATACAACAGTACAGAGGTCAGATGACAATAGTCCACCAAGCTGGAGTTAAACATCAGAATGCTGACAGTCTTAGCAGAAATGCTCTACCAAATGATACTAGCAATCCTGCTCATGACCCAGAAGATCATGATATATTTCCTATACTAAACATTAAACTATTTAATCTTGAAGCCCCCATCATAGGAATTCACATATGTGAACTAGATGAATCACTGTTCAGCTCCATCAGAGAAGCATACAACTCTGGCATGAAGACTTTGATTAACATCATAGAAAGTACTTCACCTCCATCTGAACTCATAAACAGTTTACCTGAACCCCTACTGAAGTCCTATAAAGAAGGAAGATTCACACTGTGGGATGGGATAGTATATTACCGGCATAAACACTCTAGTGTTATAGTCTTGACCAAAGCAGAGCATATCAAACTTGTTTTAGCTGAATTTCATGATAATTGCTCTTCGGGTCACCTGTCTATTTATAGAACCCTAGATAAAGTAAAACAGACTGCCTGGTGGATCAACTGGAGAGACTCCACTATCAAGTATGTTTCAAGCTGTGAAATCTGTCAGAAGTCCAACAGGACCACTGGGAAAAGGTTTGGACTACTCCAAAGGATAGCTGAGCCCAGGAAAAGATGGGAAGTTATCAACATGGACTTTGTAACAGGACTGCCCCCTGGTGGAGCTTACTCTTACAACTCAGTCCTGGTTATTGTAGACAGATTTTCTAAGAAAGCCAAGTTTCTACCTAACCATAAGGAAGACACAGCTATGGAAGTAGCCTTACTCTTCTGGAACAGACTAATTGCTGATTTAGGAATTCCTAAGATTATTATCAGTGATAGAGACCCCAAATTCACGTCTGAATTCTGGAGAAACCTCCATGATATGTTAGGAACTACCTTAGCCTTTTCTACAGCTTATCACCCTCAGACAGATGGATTAGCTGAAAGAATGATCCAGACTCTAGAGGATATGCTCAGAAGGTTCTGTTGCTTTGGGATGGAGTACAAAAATACAGACGGATATTGCCATGACTGGGTTAGCCTTTTACCTGCACTAGAAATGGCCTATAACAGTAGTAAACACTCTACTACCAAAGAAGCTCCTTACATACTGGAAAGAGGATGGATCCCCAAATTGCCCAAAGATAACCTCAATCAGGAGTTGACTAATATCCATCCAACATCACTGGACTTCAAAAACATGATAGATATGGCAAACAAGCACGCTGCTAAGTGTGTAGAAGATGCCGTTGAATACAGCCAACAGAGGTGGGATAAAACTCACAAAGAAACTGATTTCAGAATAGGAGATCAAGTTCTAATTTCAACCGCCAATTTCAATAACTTGGCTGGAAACAGAAAACTCAGACCAGCCTTTGTGGGGCCTTTCACTATCAAGAAACTCCATGGGAAAAATGCCGTAGAAGTCATTCTCAGTAATGAACTCTCTAGGAAACACCCAGTCTTCCCAGTTAGCCTTGTCAAACACTACCATCCCAGAGAAGGAGAAAAGACCCCTTCACTTAAAATACCAGTCTTAGATGAGCCTGAGAAGGACAAAGGAAAAGTTAGTAAAATCCTTAAAGATAAAAAAGAAAGGATCCAAGGAAAAGATGTTAGACTTTACTTAGTCAGATACAAAGGAGAATCAGCTGATAAAGATGAATGGCTACCTGAAAACAACATTCCAGATGGACCTATACACCTGAGAAACTACAGAGCCAGTAAAAGACACTGAGCCCCAAAAATTTTTTCAGATATAGTCATATCTTGGAGTGGGGGAATGTCAGCCTGCTACTTAGCACAGAGCAACCTGACAAAGCAACAACAATAATAATATTAACAAAATTAAAAGGAACAAAGATAAATGAATAAATAAAATTATTATAAAATGAAGGAGTAGGAAATCCATAAATATTATTGCAGAAATGGATTCCTCACCCAAAATAAGGTAGGGTCACTCACTGACCCCACCCTTGAATTCTTACTCCTTATATTTTTTAATTAATTTAATACAAAATGGTAAATGACCACGGCACCAGTATGGCACCTTTTAGCCACTTTAATATTTCACATGATATGTCATGTATAGGTTTCACACCTAAATTTCAGTCGAAATCCAGGTGTTTTGTGTAGTTTAGGAGTTACACGGGAAATTGTGTTTTGTCACAATTCCCGCACGCAGCCCCGCGTCCCTACAGCGTTGGACTCCCGCGTACGCCAACTCCCGCACGCAGCCCCGCGTCCCTACAGCGCTGAACTCCCGCGCAACTGAATTCCCGCGCAGGTAATCCCGTGACCTAGTCAAGCGCGCAGCGGTACAGTCCCCCGTGCGCATCTGAGCAGCGGATCAGTCCCCGCACGCATTTGAATGGACTGATCCCCGCGCCTCCTATGACATCCAGGTACCGCTCAGAGAAGCTACAATATAGTAGGATCTACACTACATATGTAAAGCTACCACACGAGCATAGATTATGGTTCAAAAACCTTAAAAATCAATTAAAATTAGTTAGTAACTAATTTTTAGTATTTTTTATTAATTAAAAAAAGATCCAGACTCACCACCAAATAAGTTGATCAGAACCTTCAAAGACCACAAAACTACATAAGGAGTGGTCGTAAAAATTATTAAAAATTACATACAGGATCAGCAGAGGATTGAGAATCAATAAACATCCACGTCTGCTCACTTTGGACCAGTACTTACTGTACAAATTGAGGATCAGTGCAGGATCAGCAAAATGACTAATCTATTGATTAACAGATCCTGCAGCTAAAAAGGAGCTGTTCCTTGACAGATCTAAAGCCAACAGGCTAACAGCACCTTGAGGACGTGCCAATCTTGCCCTGATTGCCCCCCTAGCCTCAGCCCATGGCTAGTACTCCTTCTAGAGGTCCTCAAGCACCCAAAAAGAATATTTAAACAGGCTCTTTTTGCCCTTCTGTTTCCAATCAGTTAATCAGTTATCAGGAATTATTTATTATCAATCAGACACGGTTTCATTGTTAATCAAGTGCTTATATGAAGATAAGCAAGTGATTTATGACTTAGTCTGTAGTAGTATTATTTACCTTTATTAACCAATCAACCATTGAAGTTTAGTCAAGCAATCAACCCCATCTGCTCTGAAACCCTTCCAATTATTCCAGGATTTTCGTGGTCAAGTGCTCAGAGTGAGTGTTTCCCTTCCTGTCTAGGCCACTTTTGCTGTTAAGCCCGGCCATTAGTGGAATAAGTCCTTTCTAAGGCACCCATATTTATTCCAAGGTTCTTAAACTGCCTAAGGAGGCCCCTTGAAGAGAGGTTGCTAGTCTGTAAAGATCCCCAGTAGTATAATACTGTGGCCCCTCTTTTTATATTATATTTAAAATATTTATAACCAAACCAAATAAACCTTGCAATTGCTCTTACCATACCATTATTGGAGCTTTAAAGTGTATATTCTTTGGAATATTATTGCTCCAAGTTCTTTTATCACTCTCTGTAGCTAAAGGACTGCAAGGTTCCTGGTATCAGAGAGCTGACAGCTCTCCTGAGTTTTACAAAAATATTTGAATGTAACCGGAATAAAGATCCAGAACCTTGTGAATGAGAAATCTAAGGGAAGGGATAGATTTGATGGTTATTGTTAGCAAGGGAACAACAATTTCTGAGGCAAGATGGTGTGGGAAAAGAATTGAACAAAATAAGCTGGCTTTTTTTCCAAGTTTAATAGAACAAGGCAGCTGTAAGTAACAAAAATCACAAGATAATAGATCTGGTTGTAAGCAGAAGATTAGGAAAGATCAACTAAATCCCAACCAACCTCCAGGTTCTCAATGAACCTGTCCAACTCTCCGCAATCAAGCACTTGAAGGATACCAAATAACTGTGGGTGGCTGTAAAAAACAAAGCAATTTGTTTTATGAATCTCTAGAAGAAAATCAGAACTTGATTCAAACAAAGAATAACCCAACACTTCCAAGGGAATCAAGAGTAGTGTGGAAAAATTCAACTTCAAGGAAATAAAGGGAGGTTTAAAACTCCAGCTTTCAAGCTTAATGAAACCTCTTAGTTAAAAGTTACTGATTCCAGAAAGACAATCAAAGCAAAATCTAGACCAGTATGGTCAAAAAAAGGATCAGGAGTGGTATAAGACACTCAAGAATTCAATCAAATGAATTCTACTTCAAACAGAGAGGCTATTGGTGAGTGATAAAAGCTAAGTCCACAGAGGGGAAGATCAAGGATTTGAGTATGGAGGATCAAGGATCAAGGGGAAATCATAGGAATACCCTAGATGAAATGCTCAGATAAAGGGGAAGGGTCCCATGGATTTATTGACTGGATCAGATGATGATGATATGATTATTGATTAATGGATGATAAGATGGATCAATAGGGAAAAAGGAAGGGAAGAGCCCCTCCTTTTATGGGCAAGAGACCCTGTATACTACTTACAAAAAATAACTACAAATGAGTGCCAATTTTTTTTTTAGTGAAAATAGTAACAACAAAAAAAACGGAAGCAACGGGATGATCAGGCCATGAAAAAAAAGAGATTAGAAATAAAGGAAACCCGGCCAGAGTTGATGATTAAAGCAGCATTGGATGAACGTCCATGGGATGGGAGATGAGGGGTCAATGGCAGCACGCTCACAGATGTGCGGCAGTTGCCAGGTGCAAGCCAAAGATTGGAAAGCGCAGGTGCAAAGGGCCTCAAGTGCAATATGATGAGAAATGGTGAGAGGCCTCATGAGCAACCACAGATGTAAGCAACAACAATGACCAATGGCTTGTGCAACAGCAAGCAACAACTGGTTGAGGGGTGACAAGTGTGACTGTGGTAAAGGTTGCGCGCAATGTTGCAGACAAGGATGAGCTGTTGGAAAATGAACATAAGATTGGTTGGTTGAGGGGATTGAAGCAAAGGGGGGGGGTGATTTTGATGAAAACAGTCAGCAGATCAACCGGCAGATGATCAAAGCAAGGTATTGTGGCCAGCAAAGACAGATGAGAGTTGATGACAGTGGTGATGATGATAATGATGGGATGACCAGATGGTCAATGGATGTTGGCAACGCTGATAGCCAACTGGATGAAGGGGGAGGAGGATTGTTGATGGTTGAAAATTTGCAAGGCAGTCTTTGGCCAACGTTTCCAATGGCAATGATGCTAGGTGGCAATGAGGAGGGAAGTGATTGGTTGATGAGGATGAGGATGATGAAGATGAAAATTTTTTGCGCTTGGCCAAAAAAATCAGGCCACAAGAGTAACAATGAAGAGTTGAATGGAGGGTTGGAGGATTTGAAAGCCCTGGAGAGGCCTTCCTAGTCCGCTAGGACAAGAAGAAGTTGGTAGAAGGGAGAAGGGAAACTGAAAGGGTTCCCATAGTGACACAGGAAACATATTTTTTTTTGATGATGATGCTGGGTGAAAGGTTATATATAAAAAAATTATAAATTTCCCCTTTTCATGAGGTTTCCCAGATTGGTCACCACAATTTTTCATGTCTACATTAGAAATGGCCTACTTAATCATAAACCATCTTACAACCTCTTAGTGCATCTTCAAATGAGGAGAATCTCTGGTAAAGCCTTGGATCAACTTAAAGAAGGCATGAAAGATGTGCTCAATAGGGTAAAACTTTAAAAAAAATTGTGAAAGATTGAAAGTGGAGAATACATAGATGATATAACAATCTATAACACTAAGAAGAAGGTAAAGCTTGCAGAACTGAATGGGAAAGGTGATATTGACATTCTATTAGATATTCTCCAGGAATTCCAGTGGGTTTACAGGTCAAAATTCAGTGGAGAGGGTCACTTAGAGGCCCTTTTCTTGGCTCAACCTGAGTCTATAAACCTTTGCAAAAAATTCCATCATATTGCTTTGTTGGATTGTAATTTTTAAAAAAATATGTACAAAATCTATCTATTTCATTTTGTAGGAATGACTGCCAACAAGAAAACTTTTACAAAGGCTTTTGGTTTTATAAAAAAAGAAATGTATGAGTTCTATAGCTGGAATTTGGATGCATCAAAGGAGTTGGCTTATCATCCCAAGAGAATCCCCAAAGTCTTTCTGATAGACCATGAAAAAGCTCTGATTTTTGCTATTGCACATAGGCTCCTTGAGTCATGAAGACAGTTGTGATCCCGGTAACTTTCTAAAAATATTCAAGCAAATTGTAAAGTTTGCTTCAGTAATGAAATTTCAGGATGGCAAAATTCATGACTCTGTGGGAAAAGTATGGGCCTCTCAAACTAAGGCGGAGGCAAAAGTCAATTTTGTGGAACTCAGAGTAGGACAATTTATTTTTTCAGCCCACTAGATTCCAAGGAACTCACTCCTTCTAGCTACTACAGGTTTCAGCTCTCTGATACCTGGAACTGTAAAGTACTTTATCTAAAAAGAGTGATAAAAATTCTGGAACAATAATATTCCAAAAATAAACACTGAAAGAGCTCAAATAATAAATAATTCCAGAGCTGTAGCAAGGTTTGATTGGTTTCGTAAGAAGGGTTTTCAATATTTTATAAAAAGAGGGGCTATAGTATTATACTAATGGGATCTTTACAGACAGATAACCTATATTCAAGGGGCCTCCTTAGGCAGTTTAAGAACCTTGGAATGAATAATGGGTGCCTTATAAGGACTTATCTACTGGTATGGCAAGGCAAAACAGCACAATGGCCAAGGAAGGAAGGGAAAAAATTGCTCTGAGCAATCAATCCACAGAAAGCCTGCAAAGATTCAGGTAGAGGGTTTCAGAGAAATTGAGTTTGATTGCTTGAATATAATTTAATCAATCAGGTTGATTGGTTTTTTAGAAATAACAATAATACTCCATACTAAGTCATAAATCCCTTCCTTATCTGTTTATAAGCCCTTGATTAATAATGACACAGTGCCTGATTGATAATAATAAATTCCTGTTAAACTGATAGGGAATAATGGATCCAAAGAGGTCTGTATAGATTCCTTTTGGGGTGATAATGAGATTCTCAGGGAACTTAGAGAGGGTTCTGCTCATGTGCTGAGGCTGGTAGGCCAGTCAGGGAAGTTTTAGCATTTCCACTTGGTGCTTCAATCAAATGTCCTCAGATCTGCTGGATTTCCGTGCTATTTAGCCACAGGATCTGTTAATCTGTTCATGGCGTAATTCTGATCATTCTACCCTTATCCTTCATTTGTAAAACTAATATTATTTTAAAGTAGACAGATGTGGATATTCATTGATTTTCCACCATCTGATGAGCACGTAGGAAATTTTTACTAACTTTTACGGCCACTCTTTGTAGTTTTTTTGTGGTCTTCAAAGATGATGATCACTTTGTTTTGTGGTAACCTTCAATATTTAATTTATTATTTAGTTTATTTTAAAATTAATTATATAATATTTTTATTAAGGTTTTAAGATTTTTATAACATTTGAAATGCATATGTCACCTTATTACTTATACCAGGTAAGCCTTACTAGGTTGTAGCTCCTGTGAGAAGTACCTGCTGTCAGATTTTTCACAATGAATCCTGACACAGGGATCAGTCCATTCAGATGAGCACAGGGTAGGATCCTTGCAAAATTGGCTGCGGGAGGGGCTTCTGTACGCAGGAGGGTGATGCATAGGGGTTGTATATGGAAACTTGACTGAGTGCAGGAATTGTGAAATAACACATTTCCATGTGTAACTTCTAAAATATACACAACACCTCAATTCTGACTGAATTTTAGGTGTGAAACCTATACTTGAAAATATTTGTGAAATATTAAATTGGCCATAAGGTGCATATTGGTGCCCTGATGTTTTGGTAAACTTTTATATAATTATTTAATATATGAAAGTGTGATATTTTAAGGGTGGGGTCAGTGAGTGAACCTAGCTTATGTTGGGTGGGGAATCCATTTCTGAAATAATACTTATGGATTTTCTACTACTTCTTAATTTTTATTTATTTATTTTATTTTTTATTTTTTATTTTTTTTACTTTGAAAGGTTTCTCTGTACATAGTAGAAAGATGACAACAGGTGATATAACGTTTGGATTCAAAATAGAATGAAATGCCAGGTATATGAATTGGTTAAAGGGGGTAAATTTATTTATATATTTATAAAGATAAACTTAAATGGAGGGACCAAGACCTTATTGGGGTTGTTGAGCCCTCTGGAACCCAGAAATATTTCTGTTTGGGACAATATAGGCGCAATTGTGGTGCCTGTGGGGTTTAAAAGGATTCCTCTAAAGAAGGGTGTGTTAAAATATGGATGAACTCAGTTAATGTGCATATTAGTGTGTAATCCAAATGGCATGCACAAATCGGCCTCCACAGCCCATTGGACATCATATGGGCCTATGTGGAGGTAATTGGTTTTGGGAATTTGAGTGCCAAAACATGTTTTCCAAGTCAATTGGGACACAGGCCTTGATGGGCCACCTTAGCCAGATGGGCTTATCTTGGCATTTATGGGCCCAAGGATTATTATTGACATACTTGGCCAGACAGGCTGGCCTGCCAAAGTATGTTTTTTGGGGTTTTTGGGCCTTGGAAGCCCATTGGGGAAGCTTGTTTCTCACCTGAGGCCTGTTTTAGGGCCTGAAGACCCGCGCGGTGTGGTGAACCATTTGGGACACCTTGGGAAAAGAATTCAAAAATTTAAAACAAAAAAAAAATTGAACTTAGAAAAAAGTTGGATCCTTCAATCCAACCCTTCCTGTCCTCATTGCGTTGCTCCTCCTCATCCTCATTGCGTTGCTCATCCTCATCCTCATTGCTTTTCTCATCCTCATCCTCATTGCGTTGCTCATCCTCATCCTCATCAAATTTCTAATCCTCATCCTCATTGCGTCGCTCATCCTCATCCTCATTGCGTTGCTCATCCTCATCTTCATTGCGTTGCTCATCCTCATCCTCATCCTCATTGCGTCGCTCCTCCTCATCCTCATCCTCATTGCATCGCTCCTCCTCATCCTCATCGCATTCTTCATCATGACCCTCCCCATCGCTTGGCCATGCGCAAATCATCGCATTCCCTCTCATCATCAATTCATCCATCATGGCATCCTCATCATCACCACCATCACTGCTTTGTTATTTTCTTTTATTGTACAATTTCTTTCTTTCTCACCCCCCTCCAGATTTGGATTGGAGGGGGTGTTGCGTTGTTACTAGGTGTGCAAACATCCGCACGGACGTTGTAAGACTCCAAACGGTGCTAAGCCGTGGCAGTTCTGTGGAGGGGAAAGGTGCTGTTTTAGGCTGCCCTCCTAGGAGTTACAATAATATTTAAATGTAACCGGAATCAAGGTCCAGAACCTTATGGATGAGAAATCAAAGTAAGGGAAGAGGATAGGAGTTGTTGGTAGCAATGGAAACAACACTATCTGAGGCAAGATGGTGCAGGTAAAGACTTGAACAAATAAGTCAAGGTTTGTTCAGAGTTCAATAGAACAAGGCAGTTGTAAGTAACAACGCCCACAAGCTAATAACTCTGGTCGTCAGCAGCTGATTAGGAAAGATCAACTCAATCCCAACCAACCTCCAGGTTCTCAATGAACCTGCCCAAGTCTCCGCAATCAAGCGCTTGAAGGGTACCAGATAACTGTGGGAGGCTGAACAAAACAAAAGCAATTTGTTTATGAAGCTCTAGAAGCAAATCAATAACTAATTTGAGCAAGAATATCCCAACACTTCTCAAGGAACTCAAGAATAGCGTGGCAAAATTCAACCTCAAAGAAGAAGGGAGGTATAACACTCCAGGTTTTAAGCTTAATAAAACCTCTTCAATCAAACGTGATTGGCTCCAGAGAGATGATCAAGGAGAGATCAAGACCAGTATGGTCGGAAAAAGGGATCAGAGTGGTATAACACACTCAAGAATTCAGGCAGACAGGAATTCTTCTTCAACCAGCAAGGCTATTGGTTGGTGATAAGGATCAAGGTCACAAAGGACAGAGTTTGAGTATGGAGGCTCAAAGGATCAAGGGGCAATCATAGATATACCCAGATAATTTGCTCAGATAAGTGGGGAAGGATGCCCACGGATAAATTGCTTATGATGATGGTCTGATAGGATGATGGATCCTCTGATGATCTGATGATGGGATGATGGGCCAAAAGGCAGGGGAGAGCCCCTCCTTATATGGGCAGGAGGCCCTGTTAGAATATATACAACGGATTCTACAAATAGAGCGGAAAAGGGAAGGCAACCATGTGGTCACTTGCGTCGGTCTGTGGATGGGCGCGCGTAACAATACCAGAGTCACCCACCCCTAGTCCAAAGGCGGAAGCGGGTGGGAGAGTCCCAGGAAAGGTGATGGATGAAGTCCATGAGAGCGCAGATGGGCGGATAGGAGATTGGTTTGAGAAAGTTGAGTAAATCCTGACGGCCTTGAGATCCACAACTGATAGATCAAGTGCAATGGGAGGTTTGACGGATCCAAGGATTTGCCAAATGATTGCGGGTGCGGTCGGGATGGATTCAGTAAATCATGGATGAGCGCCGCGCAACGGTAGCAATGAGGATATTGGGAGGCGCAACAACAAAGATGAAGACACGCAACAACAAAGATGAGGACATGCTATGACAACGGCGGAGATGACAAGCAACACGGATAAAGGACGCGCGACGCGCATGGATGAAAGGAGCGCGGCGCGGCGTGGCGCGCAAAGCGGATAATGGAAGCGCAGCGCGCGCGCGGGTAAATAATGGTTTGGATGAGCCTGAGGATAAGTTGTTCAGCCGGGCGGTACGTTTGCGCAACAGTTTATGGATTGAGGTCTTAAGGCGGCCAGGGTGTCCAGGATGGGGCACCACATCTCTCGCCAACTTACAGACTGTCCCTAGTCTGCTCCCAAGTTTGATGCCATAGAAAAAAAGAAAGGAAAGACAGATAATTGAAACCAAAGAATGGCCATTTTGATCTTGAGAGTGGTTGAGAAAAAATTTGTCGATCCGACCAAAAATCCTAGAAGTGGAGAGTTACAAGGTGGCTCACAAGTGTGGCAAGAGTAGAGTTTCACAAAAACAACAAGGATCTTGCCCAAGCGGTGCACAATTGGGAGGACTTACTTCTGAGATAAGTTGCTCCCACGACAATGAAACTTCTTGACTTGATCAGCAGAGAACCTTCTGGCCAACCGAGTACCATCCAGCTCCTCCAAGACATAAGATCCACCTCTAACTTGATGAACCACTCGATAAGGGCCATTCCAACGATTAGAGAAAAGCTTGCCCCACTGGGTCTCCAAAGATCGATTATAAGCTAAAACTAGGTCACCAGGGTTCAAGGGTTCCCTGATTCGATTAGAGTGCTTGTCCTCCCAATAATGGACAGATTTTGCTCTGGACTCCAGCATCTTTTGATAAGCTCCATCACAAACGACTTCACTTCGCTCAAGTTGCTTGGATCTAGCAACTAACAGATCAGTAGTTGAGGACACCTCTTCCCAAGAGACACCCAAGAAAGATTCCATTTCCAGATCCAAAGGAAGGACTGCTCTTTGACCAAAGATGATTTCATAAGGTGAGTAGCCAGTAGTCCTTTTGGTTGAGATTTGATCAGAGAAGAGAACAAGAGGAAGGAATTTGCGACAATTCTTGCCACTTTCACCAGCCAGTTTAACAAGTGCAGCCTTCAAAGGGGCATGGCCTCGTTCTACCATGCCTTGGCCTTCAGGATAATAAGGAGTAGTAACTCTATGCTGTCCAGGAAGGGATTGGATCATTTCAGCAAGCTTGCCCCCAAATTCAGAGCCACCATCAGTAGAGTAAGATCAAGCCAGGCCATAATGCATTGTCCAGGTCTTGTAGAGGAAAGCTGCCACTGATTCAGAGCTAAGGTTCTTAAGAAATTTTGCTTCAACCCATCCGGAAAAATCATCTCTAGCCACAATGAGGTACTTAGCACCACCTGCCTTAATATGAACCACATCCATAGCAATCCTTCCAAAGACAGTGGACTCCCCAGTAGGATAAAAAATTTCAGCTGGGCGCCTAATATCACGTTTTTGACAAACTTCACAACTCTTGCACCATTGGGAGACGGATTTCTTCAAAGATGGCCACCAGAATCGTTTGGATAATTGTTGATAAGTTTTGGTTTCCCCACGATGACCAAGGCCTTCATGGAGACTTTCAAGGATAGAATCTTGTTTAGAGGGAATATTAACAACAATAAGAGCACAAGGATTGCCCCTCTTCATAAGTCTAGAGCCTTGAACAAAAAAATTAGAAGACTTTCGTTTAAGAGATCAAAATTCCTTAGCAGAGAGATCAGGAGGTTTTTGAAGAGTTGAAAGGTACTGCTCTAATTTAAACCAGAAGCCTTGTTAAAATCCCGAATAATTTTGAGAAGGAAAAGAGAAAATAGGTTGAATCAAAGGTCCCTCTTCATTGAAATTGGTTCCAACATCAGATTTGTTGTCCCCAAGAGGTCGTCGAGATAAACCGTCAGGCATGGTGAAAGATTTTCCCTGCCTGTGAGAAATATCAAAAGAGAAAAGCTGGATAAAGGCCACCCAACAAGTCATAGGAGCATTGGAAAGACTGGGAGCGTTGATCATTTCAATGATGGATCAAGCATCAACTTGCAATTCGAAATGTTGGCCCCAGAGAACAGTTTGAAGTTTCTTCATCATTCGAGCCACACCACAGAGTTCCAGTTTGGGCTGGGAGTATCTAGATTCTACATCTGAAAACAACAAAGATTCATAAAGAGCAGGATGGTCCCAACCATTTTCATCTTCCAGAGTAAGGACGGCCCCAACAGATTGATAACTAGAATCGACAGCCAGCTTGATCTTGCCAGCTCCAGGTCCATAAGAGATCTTTTTCAAAACTATGTCTTTACCAACTATCCTTTTGAGTAGCTGGAAAGCACATTCACAATCTCGGGTCCAAATCCATTCAGCATCTTTTCTGGTTAGATGACGCAAGGGTGCACAGATTTTGGATAAAGATGGGATAAAGATTCTAACATAAGTGACAACACCTAGAAAGCCCCTAACTTCATTTGGATTGATTGGGGTAGGCCAAGAGATGATCTTGTTGACTTTGGCTGGTGCCATCCTTCTTCCTTCCTTGCAGACCACATGACCAACAATTTCCAGAGAAGGGACACAAGCCCCCAGTTTAGATCCAGAGACAGTAAGGCCAGATTCCTCGATTCAAAACAGAATCCTCTCCAAGGTAGTAGCATATTCCCAGATAAAGCAACAAATTCCTGAATGCCAAGGTAAGAGCTCATTATCATAGTCAGATACTGGACCTTTAATTCCTCCATCGTCAATAAAGATACCAGCATGATCAGGGATTTCATCCTGGAGGATCCACATCATCTGAGCCTGATAGACTGCAACCAAGTTGGTGGCTCCTTGAGGTAATTGAGTAAGTTGAAATCAACCAAGAGGAGTATTGAATGTAGTGAGAGGAGGAGAAATAGGATGTAAGGATCGTTCGTCATAGCCACCCATAATATCCCCTAGACCATAGCAAGCTCTTCCCGCAAAGGATTCAAAAAATTCTTCACTAGCAGGAGGGATACCAGAGTCTTTAATAGTAACTTTATTAAGAGGTTGAAGATCATGAACTATTCTAAGTTTACCATTACTCTTGAGGACACAGAAGACGGGGCTGGAGTAACTAGAAGTTGACTGTTCATACAGGCCAGTTTGAACTCGTTCCCGGACCAACTTGATGAATTTGTCAACTTTAGCAGCAGGGATAGGGATCTTTTTCTTTTGCCAAGGATCATGTTCAACTACAGGGATGATATAAGGGAGGCCATAGGATTCCCGCAAGAGACCTCTCTCTTCTTCACAGAAAGCAATAGATTTTTCTCTTAGAGACAAGACATTTTTAATTAAATTTAACTCATCAGGAAGAAGCCATCCATCTGGACCAAAGTTGACCGCCTTCAGACGTTCTTCAGTGACCCGTCCATTAGGCACAAAGGGACCAGTAAGAGATTGAGGAAGACCACAGTAAGGATCGCGAGATAGAGGAGGACGAATAAGGGGAGGATTGAGGTTGAGAGGCATAGGCTGGTTGACTGGTTGGATCTTTTTAGCAACTGGTTTATACTTAGTGGCAAAAGAGAGAAGTTCTTGTTTCCTCCAAGAGTTGACCAGAGAGACTTGATTACAAAAGCTGAGTCCAAGTTCCAACATCTTCCAAGTCCAATGTTCTGCAATATCCTTGAAGGGTGCCTTTTCCATAAAAGGAGAACCAGGAGATAATACGTTGCTCACATGTGTGGCACAAGGTAGGGTTTTGAAAATGATGGTAAAAGATTGCCCTGGCAGTGCACACTTGGGAGGACTTACTTGTACCCCAAATTGCCTCCACTGAAGCCCATATTCCTTCATACCAAAACCACCAAAAACGGAATTGCAATTAGGATCTAGTTTAGACTCATTGCGGAGATTCGTACCGGAACTGAGAGAAGATTGATCAGACTCAAAAGTAGAAGGAAAAGAAGACACAACAGATCCAGAGAGAGAAGGAGATGGAGAAGAAATATTTTTGGATTTTTCTTTTTTGATATGTTTTTGTTTTTTAATATTCTTGAGCTCAGAAGAGAATGATGAAAGGAATGAAAAATAAGCCTGAGGGATGGGAGTTGACCCTTGAGTTGCAGTCTGAGGCTGAAAAGAACTACAACCATTGGTAGGATCAACTATTCCCCTAAAAAATGAGAGGAACTAGAGTTATCCTTCTGCTTCCCCTTAAAAGATGATTTGGGAGAATGACCAGGAAAATCTCTTTCCCAACGACCAGAATCCAAAGAGCAAAGAGGAACTTCAATTTTTCTGCCATCAGCATCAGGGAGGAGAATTCTCTCCCCAACTTGATCAGAAAACATCAGGGTTGCACCAAAGTCCATTAAGAAGGGTCGTCCCAAGATCATAGGACAGTCCAAACGAGTGATCCAAAAGTGGCAGGTTCCAACGATATTTCGACCAATCCTGACCAGTACATCTTCAGCAATACCAACCAGTTCACAAGCTTGATTTCCTATCCCATATACTGCAGAGTTGAAGCTGACCCTAGGACTAAGTTTGAGCTTGCAGGCCATAGCATCCAAGATTAAGTTAAGCTGAGATCCAGAATCCACAAGAGGAGAAACAGTTTTAGCTGAGTCACCAAGATAACAAGGAAGAAAGCCAAGGGGACAGGAATAAAGATTGGATTCTATAGAAGGACTGGTTCCACCAGAGTCCTCCATTACAGTGCCAGAGGAGACTTTGAGTTCTTCAGGGCCAATTTCCACACGTTGACGAGAGACCCATTTCTTCATTCCTTCAGCAACAGATGGAGAGATTGATAGGAGTTCAGCCACAGATAGATCAGAAATTTTTAGATCAGAAATTTTCTTTAATACTCCCTCCAAAGCATTGGGGTGATCCTTGGAGATGCCCCTTTCAAATCAAACTTTGGTCTGAGTGGGGGGAGGAAGCTCAGGGGACGCAGAATCTAAGATAGGATTAGAAGGTTGAGGTGAGGGAGAAGGATCAGGGTGATCTGGGAACCTTTCCATGAGTGGTTCCCTTTCCACCTCCATGTCTTCTACATCAGAGGAAGGAGGCTCAAGTGATGATTGGCGTTTAATGGGTTTTCAAAGGATTGAAGTTGGCAAGGAAGGAGCCTTATGAGTTTTAGGTTCCTCATGTTGTTTCCTGGCTGGATCAGATTGATAAGTAGTCCCAGCAAGACTAGAGGAAGAAATAGCTGGAGGATACCAAGGTTGGAGGGTACCACAGGATGATCAAAATTCAAAGGAAGAAAGAGATGCTTTCACAGGGGGTGATGGCTGGTAAGAGGCCACCACATGTTGGATAGGACGAGACGAGTCAAAAGGGATTAGGGCACCATTAGGGAGGAAGTAATTGTTTCCCCTCTGCTCTACCAACTTTTCCTTTAAGTCCTTCTGAAGGTCTTGACATCGTCCGGTTCCATGGCCTTCCCTATGACAGTAGTAACAGACCAGAGTTGATTTGGGAACAGAAGAAGGAGCTTTAGGCGTAGCTAGCAGGGAAATCTTTTGATCTATTTTGTTCTCAAAGGCCCTAAGTAACTTGGTGATTTCATCTATAGTAGTAGGTTCCCGATTGGAATTAGGATCTGCTTTAGGCCTACAATCTGCCTCCATTTTAATCATAATATCGTTTGACTCTTTAAAAGAAGGAGCATGGACTGGTTCAGTAGTTCTAGGCTTTTCAAAGGTAAGAGCAGTTTGACCTTTCATGACTTCATCCGCAGTACTCCTAAGGGTAAGAAAAACAGGGAGCTTGAATCGATTATCCCTGGTAGTAATCATGGATCCAGATTTGACCAGTTCTTCTTTAATCCTTTCCTGCACAGCCGACGAAAAAGATTGGAAGAACTTTGGTTGAATTTTTTCCACTGTGTCAATGTGATCGTTTCGGATAAGATAGTTTTGAATGGGATCCCAAGACTTTCTAAAAATCTGATAGTCAGAGGCTGAAGAAATACCACCATTGGAGATCCACTGAGAAACCAGAGCATCCAAATCCTGCAGAGTAAACCTAGCCACATCTATTTTACCCCAGTATGCCAACATAGCCTCCCTGAGAAGCGTCCACTTGTGCGATTCAAATCCCTCAAAAGACTCGATTACCTCCATAACTTCATCAGAGGAGATAAAGAACCGCAACTGATAAGCCATATCAAATTCACTAGCTCCATCCACTTCAGCAGCCATTTCGTAGGAGTCCAAGAATCGCTCAACATTTGTACCGTTGAAGCCTAAGTTCTTGTTCTGGGGTTTGATTTTTACCATCTTAGGTCAAACAGAGGTGGTTGGAGTAGTGGTAGATGCCATATCGAATAACAGAGTTCCTAGGGGATCCAAAGAGCAGATTTCCAAAGTGGCTCACGAGTGTGGCAAGAGTAGGGTTTCGCCAAAAACGACAAGTATCTTGCCCGAGCGGTGCACAAATTGGGAGGACTTACTTCTAGACCAAGCTGCCTCCACGGATCCGAAAAAAGAACAAACAGAAAAAGAAAGAGAAATTGGATAGGATTTTGGAGTTGATTCTTCAAGTTGGGACTGTAAATCCCAAGGTTGCTGGTTTGATCCCGGCCCGGGGGACCAAATGTAAGACTCCAAACGGTGCTAAGCCGTGGCAGTTCTGTGGAGGGGAAAGGTGCTGTTTTAGGCTTCCCTCATAGGAGTTACAATAATATTTAAATGTAACCGGAATCAAGGTCCAGAACCTTATGGATGAGAAATCAAAGTAAGGGAAGAGGATAGGAGTTGTCGGTAGCGATGGAAACAACACTATCTGAGGCAAGATGGTGCAGGTAAAGACTTGAACAAATAAGTCAAGGTTTGTTCAGAGTTCAATAGAACAAGGCAGTTGTAAGTAACAACGCCCACAAGCTAATAACTCTGGTCATCAGCAGCTGATTAGGAAAGATCAACTCAATCCCAACCAACCTCCAGGTTCTCAATGAACCTGCCCAACCCTCCGCAATCAAGCGCTTTAAGGGTACCAGATAACTGTGGGAGGCTGAACAAAACAAAAGCAATTTGTTTATGAAGCTCTAGAAGCAAATCAATAACAAATTTGAGCAAGAATATCCCAACACTTCTCAAGGAACTCAAGAATAGTGTGGCGAAATTCAACCTCAAAGAAGAAGGGAGGTATAACACTCCAGGTTTTAATATTAATAAAACCTCTTCAATCAAACGTTATTGGCTCCAGAGAGATGATCAAGGAGAGATCAAGACCAGTATGGTCGGAAAAAGGGATCAGAGTGGTATAACACACTCAAGAATTCAGGCAGACAGGAATTCTTCTTCAACCAGCAAGGCTATTGGTTGGTGATAAGGATCAAGGTCACAAAGGACAGAGTTTGAGTATGGAGGCTCAAAGGATCAAGGGGCAATCATAGATATACCCCGATAATTTGCTCAGATAAGTGGGGAAGAATTCCCACGGATAAATTGCTTATGATGATGGTCTGATAGGATGATGGATCCTCTGATGATCTGATGATGGGATGATGGGCCAAAAGGCAGGGGAGAGCCCCTCCTTATATGGGCAGGAGGCCCTGTTAGACTATATACAATGGATTCTACAAATAGAGCGGAAAAGGGAAGGCAACCATGTGGTCACACGCGTCGGTCTGTGGATGGGCGCGCGTAACAATACCAGAGTCACCCACCCCTTGTCCAAAGGCGGAAGCGGGTGGGAGAGTCCCAGGAAAGGTGACGGATGAAGTCCATGAGAGCGCAGATGGGCGGATAGGAGATTGGTTTGAGAAATTTGAGTAAATCCTGACGGCCTTGAGATCCACAACTGATAGATCAAGTGCGATGGGAGGTTTGACAGATCCAAGGATTTGCCAAATGATTGCGGGTGCGGTCGGGATGGATTCAGTAAATCCTGGATGAGCGCCGCGCGACGGTAGCAATGAGGATATTGGGAGGCGCAAAAACAAAGATGAAGACACGCAACAACAAAGATGAGGACGTGCTATGACAACGGCGGAGATGACAAGCAACACGGATAAAGGACGCGCGACGCGCGCGGATGAAAGGAGCGCGGTGCGGCGCGGCGCGCAACGCGGATAATGGAAGCGCAGCGCACGCAGCGCGGCGCGCGCGCGCGGGTAAATAATGGTTTGGATGAGCCTGAGGATAAGTTGTTCAGCCGGGCGGTGCACTTGCGCAACAGTTTATGGATTGAGGTCTTAAGGCGGCCATGGTGTCCAGGATGGGGCACCACAACGTTTGCAAGTGACAGGCTGGGGTGAGAATCTCTCACCCCAGTCTGGAAGATTGGCAGAAGGGAACAGGGCCTCCCCAAGCTTGAGCCTCATCATTTTGAAAAAAAAAAATTCCGCTTTCATTTGTGTTATCCAATTGTAAATAGTTACAGGGCTCTCTAGCCTATAAAAGGAGGGGCTCTCCCCTGCTTTTTTCAATCATCAATTCTTCCCACTAATAAACATTATGAGCTTCTGATCCAAGAGCTCCTTCCTTTGTGAAATTGATCACTTATCCGGATATATCTTTTGATTATCCCTTGATCCTTATCCCTTACCCTTGACTTTTTTTTAAAGTCCAAAACTCTGATCTGCCCTTCTGTGGCCCTGTTCCTTATCACCAATCATAGCCTTGCTGGTTGAAGAAGAATTCATTAAATTGATTTCTTGAGTGTGTTATACCACTCTTGATCCCTTTTTCTGACCATTATTTGGTCTTGATAATTCATTTGATTGTCTTTCTGGACCAGTCACATTTGACTAAGAGGTTTTATTAAGTTTAAATCTGGAGTGTTAAACCTCCCTTTAATTATTCAAGTTGCATTCTGCCACACTATTCTTGAATACTTGAGAAGTGTTGGGTTACTCTTATTCCAAAAATTTTTACTGTTTGTTTCAGTGATCCATAAACAAATTGCATTGTCTTGTCCAGCCACCCACCGTTATCTGGTAACCTTCAAGCGCTTGATTGCGGAGAGTTGGGTAGGTTCATTGAGAACCTGGAGGTTGATTGGGTTTGAGTTGATTGCTCCCAAGCACCTTCTGACAACCAGAGTTATTAGCGTGTGGGAGCCGTTACTTACAACTGCTTTGTTCTATTGTGATCTGAGCAAACTTTAAATTATTTCATTCAAAATTCTTTCTCCTCATCATCTTGGTTCAGGTAGTGCTGCTTCCCCCTCAGCTATTGTTGCTATCACCTTATCCATATCCCATTTGATTCCTCATTAACAAAGGTTACTGGACCTTGATCCTGGTTACATTTAAATATTTTTGTAACACTCAGGAGGGGAGCCTAAAAAAGCACCTATCCCCTCCACAGAACTGCCAACGCCCTGCGCTGTTTGGAGTCTTACAGCGGTGTAAGAATCCAAATGGTGCCAGGCCGTGGCAGTTCTGTGGAGGGGAAAGGTGCTGTTTAGGCTGCCCTCCTGAGTGTTGCAAAAATATTTAAATGTAACCAAGATCAAGGTCCAGGACCTGGTAAATGAGGAATCAAGTAGTAAAGGATAAAAATGATAGTAGTTTGGTAGCAATGGAACAGCACTAACTGAGCGAAGATTATGTGGGAAAAACTTGGACAAGAGAAGCTAAAGTTTGTTTTAAAGTTTGAAGAACAAAGGCTGTTGTATGTAAACAATGCCCACAAGATAATAACTCTGGTCATCAGAAGAAGATTGGGAATGATCAACTCAAACCCAACCAACCTCCAGGTTCTCAATGAACCTTCCCAACTCTCCACAATCAAGCGCTTGAAGGGTACCAGATAACTGAGGGTGGCTGCATAAGACAAAGCACTATGTTTAAGAATCTCTAAAAGCAAACAGTAAACTGATTTGAAGCAAGGATTACCTCAAAACTTCTCAAGCAACTCAAGAGTAGGATGGCAGAATTCAACTCCAAAAAAATGAATAAGGGAGGTATAACAATCCAGGTCTTAAGCTTAATAAGATCTTTTCAATCAATTGTCATTGGCTCCAGAAAGATGATCAAGGGGGGGATCAAGACCAGTGTGGTCAGAGGAAGGGATCAAGGAGTGGTACAACACACTCAAGAATTCCAACAGACAGAATTCTCTTCAATCAGAAAGGCTATTGGTTGGTGATAAGGATCAGGCCACCAAGAGGCAAAGACTCAGGATCAATGTATCAGGGGGGGCAATCATAGATATACCCCGGATGAGGATGAGGAATCAATTTCAATGATAAAAGGGGGGTACACATGCACATAACCCCCTTGATCATCATGGAAAAGGTAGGGGAGAGCCCCTGCTTTTATGGAAAAGAGGTCTGTAGACTATTTACAAGAGATACTACAAATAGGGCGGAAAAAAGTTTTTTTTTTTTGAGGATGAAGAAGATTGGTGACAGGAACTGCCTGAAATGGGAAGAGAGGGATAAAAAAAAGAACAAGGAATGAAAAAGGGGAGACCTGCCCGCGTTGAGGACAAAGGTGGAATTGGATGGCAGGTTTGGCTGGCCGCAGCCGCAGTCATTTGGATGCGGGTCAAGGTGGATTGGATTGTTTGTGGATTGATGGATGGTTGGTCAAGCGCAAATCAGAGATGGTTGCATGCGGCATCAAAAAGCAAATGGGAATGGTTCCAACAGTTGCGGACAACAATGTCAGTTTTTGGCCGTTGGAGATGGATCATAGGAGCTGGTCATGAGGTTGCGCGAGGCAATGACGGCCGTTGCAAGTCGGCATCAAACTTGCTGTTAGGTTGGTGCAAGGTTGGTCATGGGATTGATTGCTCCCATGACCAATCTCATGCAGGTGATCAGGTGGTGATGGGGCCGGTCATGAGGTCACCAAAAACTGAAAGCGTTGCTTGTGGTTGTTGGTCAAGGGTGGCAAGAGTGGGGAGCAAGACTGGGATGTTGATGGCCAATTGGGGGTGCCAGTGCCGGACAGAAACCCCCAAGGCAAGCCGTTCTTCATCCGCATGTTTGCCAAAAGGGTGGATAGCAGTGCAAAGCAAGGGTGACTTGAACATAGGACCAAGCACTGGGCACTGAGAGATCTTCCTAGGCAACTAGGAGAAGGGAGGGCTGAGAAAGGGGAACTGAACTGAGAGATGATTTTGAAAAAAAAGGTTTTTTTTTCAAATGGAGGCTATAAAAAAAATTCATAAAAATTTTACTTTTCCCGTACTGGTCCACAGGTGTCCCAGATTGGGCACCACAGCGGGGCCGTTGTGGGGGGCAGGGGACTCCGTTTGAAGTCCCCCCACCCACTGTGTGCAGGGCCGCGGCCCCATTTGCGACACCAAGCTGGTTGCAGCAGCGGGGGCTGGCGGCCCCTGCCTCCCTCCCTCCCCTCACTTGGTTGCAAGTGGGAGGGAGGATGGCTGGTCCCTCCTTTACCAGACCAGCCAGCCATTTGCAAAAAAGGCAACTTGCAAGGTGTGAGGGGACTTGATCACCCCCTTACCTCAAGATCAATTAAGATGGGGCCATCTCCCCCCCCTGTTACCAAGGTGGAGGCAACCAATGGGGCTGGGTGGGCCTGACCACTACCCAGACCACCTTATGTGTGACAACCCCTGGGGGTAAAGACCCCCAGGGCCCCTGGAGGAGGATGTGATCAACTCCCCAGGGTATTTGAGCAAAGGAGGGGGGAGGTGTGCATACCCAATGGTTAAACCCCCCCTCATGAGTTCTTGGCTGGACCCAAGGTGATTCTGGGTCCACCCTAGCCATTTTAAGGGCCAGGGGCCTGGTTGCAAGAATAAAAAAGGCCTGTGAGTGTATAGGGTTAGAAAAGAGATGTAACCAGGTAACAGGGCTTGTTGTAATAGACAACCAGCCAGGGTCTGAAAAGCAAGAGGCTGGTTCAGCCCTGTGAGGGTGGAAACACCAAATGCAACCAGAAAAGGCTTGTTGAAAGGGTTCAGAACTAATACCAAGTGGTCTGAGTATTCCCAAACCATGTAACAGGGCTTTTAGATCCTGAAGAGCACATTTGGGGCTGAATGTTTGCCTTTTGCTTGTCATTAAATGAGCTCCACATGAGCACCATCTATTTTATTTAAGGAGCTATTCTCCCTGCTGTTTTTCATCCATTAATTAATCAATTAATTCAAATTAACAAGTATGCAATCCCCTCCGCCTCAGATTAAGGACCAAGCATAAGACATTATTGTCTCAGAATTTCTTTTGCTTGAAATACTGCTCTTTTACTAAGCTTTTGGGCCAATAATTCTCCCACATTATTAGTACTCTCATCATCATTATTTCCAAGAAAGATAAAAACTTATACCTTACTTTGGACAACCTCAAGGACCTTAAGTTTTCCAAGAATATGTCTTATATCCCAGAATCCAGCTCCACTAATATTTTTTTGAATGGTCAAAACTATAGTGCTTGGTCTGTCTTAATGGAAAGTGAGCTGGGCAACATTTTTTGTGGGGAGATTATGGATGCAGATGATACCTTGATTATTTCAGAGGTAGAGAAGCTGTCTTACCATCTCATTCTCAGGAATTTGGATGAATTTTATATGGCATGGGTTTCTGAGACTTTGAAAGAGGAACAGAAAAGGATGGGAAGAATTTTATGGAAGATGCTCAAGGCCAAGTATGCTTGTAATTCTGTTCATCAGAAGGGGATTGCTTTCAATAAGTTTTTTAAGTTGAAATTTGTCAACTGTAAAGAATTCATTGGGGAGGCAAGATCAAGCATTGCTAAGTTCAAGTCATCTGGGATGAACATGGATCCTGAGTTTTTTTCACTCTTAATTCTGCAGAAGCTACCAAAAGACCATGAGTCCTTGGTTAGGATTATATCTCAATTGGATCCACTTCCTGGGGAAGAGGTGGTGCTGAAGAGAATTGAAAAGGATGATCTTCAATTGAAGATGAAGGAGGGCACAGGAACTGCTCTAGTTGGAAAGACAGGAAAATCCAAAAAGAAGGCAAAGGCCAAGATGGATTTATAAAAGGTCTTATGTTATAATTGTCAGAAGAAGGGGCACTATGCCAAGTTTTGCAAGTAGGCCAAGAAGATGAAGAAGTCTGAAGAAGAAGACAAGGAATACAAGGAGGTCAACCTTGCAATGGAGAACATTGCTATGGTGGCATTGGAATGCCCATCAGAAAAGGCTGTTGAGGAACATGTCCCCAACAAGAAGGCAAAGCTCATTGAGGATCAAGAAATGGACTTGATTGATTATGAAGTGGGTAATCTTAACCTTCATGATAAGAAACTATTAGTGGCTTATTATTTTTCTTTGCTTACAGAAGGATTGAAGGAGGAAGTTTTTTTTTTGATTGATTCTGGTTGTACAGACCACATATGTTTTGAGACAAATTTGTTTTCAAATCTTAGAGATTTTGATGGTCTTGTAAATATTGGCCAAAAAGGAAGAACAATTAAGATTAAAGCAATTGGAAAAGTTATTCTTGCAAGTCACAAATGAAGAACAATTCAGATTAAAGCAATTGTAAAAGTTATTCTTGCGAATCACAAATAGAAAGTGTTTTATGTACCAGATCTGCCTTATAACCTTGTGTCTCTTGGAGTTCTCTGGAAAAAAGGGTTCCAGATTTGTTATCTTAAAGAAGGTAATTTTGCTATTGATTTGAATGGGAGAACAATCCTGAGTGGACAATTTTGGAATAAGTTTCTCTGTGCTAACTTGTTCAAGTTTTCAGCTCTGAGCACTGTTGCTCACAATAGAAGTGGCAATAAGGTGAAGGACAGCAACTGTGAAAGTTGTACCTTAGGGGCCAAGACCAGAAATGTGTTCTCAAAGAGTAGAGATTGGACACAAGTTCCTAGAGAGGAATTTTCCATTGATTTGGCCGGGCCATTGACACCAGTGTCCCTTGAAGAGGCAAGATACTTCATCAATTTATTTGATACAGCAACTAATTATGTTTGGGTAAAACAAATAAGATCAAAAGATCAGACCACAGAGGAGGTTTCAGTAATCTTCAAAGTCTGGAAAAAGAATGGTTTGATGAAGGAGATCAAGAGGTTATTACTGATGGAGAGGGTGAGTTTTTGAGTAAAGAGTTTGAGAAACTGTTGAATGATTATGGCATGACTCATATAGTTACTACTGCTAGTACTCCACAAAAAATGGAATAGTTGAGAGGATGAATAGGAATTTATTGGACAAAGTCAGAACTATCATGGCTCAATCTGGTTTACAAAAGTTTTTATGGGTTGAGTTTGTGTGCACAGTGTGCCTTTTGCACAATATAGTTAGTGTTAATGGGAAGAGTCTGCATTATCAGTTTTGGAAGGTGTACCCCAAAATGTCACACCTAAGAACAATTGGTTGCTTAGTGTATTATAGTGTCCACCATAATGAGATAATTGGTAAGTTAGATCCTAGATCCAGAACAGGGCAGCTTGTAGGCTATGATTTAATAAGTAAGTCATATAGCATTTATTTTCCAAGGAAAAGAAAGTTTATCCATAGCAGGGATTTAAAATTTGAAGAAGTTACCTTTCCACTCAAGAGGAGTGAAGATCTTGCTGTTCAGTAATCACAGCAGCATATAGCATTAGAGCCCATTTAACCAGCAGAGGCTGGGAAGAATGTCATTAATGATGACATTGAGATGGAAGATGTGCCACAGGAGGGTTCAGTACCCGCTTCAGGGGAGTCTGTGGAATCAGAACCTGATGAGCCTCCACCTCCAGTTAGAAAGAGTGGCAGGATGAGAATAACTATTGATAGGTAAGTCCCATTATGATTCTGTAGAATATGAGGAAGATACACTTTGGGAAAACTGTATGTGTAATGAGATTGTGCAGTTAAGTTAAGAGATGGGTAATGGAGTTAGCCCAAAAAGCTTTGGCCAAGCTATGAATTATGAAAAGAGAGCCAATTGGAAGACAGCTATCTTTGAGGAATTTGATTCTCTGGAAAATAATATTGTGTTTGAAGTGGTTAAGCAGGATTCAGTACCAAAGGGAAAGACCATTATTGGGTCTTGATTAGTTTTGACTAAGAAGTTTGATACTAATGGAGTTTTGAAGAGTTTAAAGGCTAGACGCGTTGCACAGGGCTTCAAGCAGAGAGAGGGTATTGATTACCAGGAGAATTTCTTGCCAACTGGAAGGCTTTCCACCTTCAGGTACATCATTGCTTTGGAAGTGGAATTGGTTGAAGAAATCAGAAAAGCTGATTTTTTGACTGCATACTTGAATGAAAAACTGGGAGAGGAGGAGACTGTGTATATTTCAATTACTGATGGTTTCAAGGAATGGCTGGTAGAGACCAAGCCAGAAACTATGAAGAAAATTTGTGAGAAGTTTCCCCTCAGCAGATAAAGGGGAATGCTTCCTCAAGCTACATTGATCCCTGTATGGATTAAAGCAAGCAGCTAGGTCATGGTATAACACTATGAGTAAGAAGCTGATGGAGATTGTTTTCAGGAAAAGTGAGGCCAACCCTTGTCTATTTGTGAGAATGGATGCAATTTTGTTTGTTTGGTTCAAAAAAATTATCATTATTGGGAATGGTAAGCGTAGAGTCATGGAGACGCTCAAAAACAAGTTGAAGGTAAAATATCTTGGTCTGGAACAGCAGGTGCTGGTAATGAAAGTTAATTAGAGGAAGAATGGGATAAAGTTGTATCAGAACCATTATGTGTCAGCTCTACTTAAGCAGTATGGCTTATAGGATGCAAAAGAGTTTGGTACTCCAATGCAGTCCAACATTTGGTTAGAAAAGTCTACAGATGAAGGGCATCTAGAGTTTTTTCAATCTGGAAATGATTATAGGTCAACTATTGGATCTTTGAATTATTTTGGGCAGTGTAAAAGGCCAGATATTGCATTTGAAATCGGTGTTTTTCAGAACACTTAGAGAGACCTAGCATGAGGAATTGGTCAGCGTTTAAGAGAGTTATGAGGTATCTTAAAGTAACACTCAGTCCAGGACTGCAGTTTTCAAAGTCAGTAAACTTTGACTTGGTTAGTTATTCTGATGCAAGTTGGGCAGGTGGTAACACTAGGTAATCAACAAGTGGTTTTTTTTTCTTCTTAGGGAAGAATTTAGTGTCATGGATATCCAAAAAGGTTTCATAAAGAAGTCTTTCATCAACAGAAGCAGATTAAAGAGCGTAACTGTCAGCTTCACAGGAAGAAAAATGGTTCAGAAAGGTCTTAGAGGATACACATTAACCACACAGGTTTTCATTGTTGTATTCTGATAATCAGAGTGCCATTGCATTGGCAGAGAAGCAAGTTTTCCATTCAAAAAAAAAAACATATTGATGTTCATTATAAATATGTACGTAATTCAGTAAACTGTAAAGAGATAGTGTTACATTAAATGACCACTGGAGGAATGATTGCCAAACTCTTAACTAAGGCATTAGATAGGAACAAACATCAGGTTTTTGTGTCTAGTATGCAAATGGCATCCCTTTTGGATTAAGGGGGTGTGTTAAAATATGGATGAACTCAGGTAATGTGCATATTAGTGTGTAATCCAAATGGGATGCACAAATGGGCCTCCACGGCCCATTGGACATCACATGGGCCATGTGGGCTTATGTGGATTTTATTGGTTTTGGGCGTTTGGGGGCCAAAACATGTTTTCCAAGTCAATTTGGACACAGGCCTTGACAGGCCCATCAGGGTGGATGGGCAACCTTAGCCAGATGGGCTTATCTGGGCATTTATGGGCCAAAGGATTATTATGGATATACTTGGCCAGACAGGCTGGCCCGGCAAAGTATGTTTTTTGGGGTCATCTGGCCTTGGCGGCCCATTGGGGTGGCTTGTTTCTCACCTGGGGCCCGACTGCCTGCGCAAGGCTGTGGTAGGGGGGAGGGGACTCTGTTTGGAGTCCCCCCACCTGCTGTTTGCAGGGCCCCAGCCCCAGTTGCACCCACCCAGCTAGTTGCAGTTGCGGGGGCTGGCAGCCCCTGCCTCCCTCCCTCCCCTTGCTTGGTCACAAGGGGGAGGGAGGATTGCTGGTCCCTCCTCTACCAGACCAGCCAGCTGGTTGCAACAGAGGCAACCGGCAAGGTGGGAGGGGACTTGATCACCCCCCCACCTCAAGACCAATTAGGATGAGGCCATCTCTCCCCTCCCCACCCGTTACCAAGGGGGAGGCAACCAATGAGGCTGGGTGGGCCTAGCCACCACCCATCCCACCTTCTGTGTGACAAGCCCTGGGGGTATCAACCCCCAGGGCCCCTGGAGCAGGATTTGATCACCTCCCCAGGGGATTTGAGCATAGGAGGGGGGAGGCTCCCATGCTGGCTGGTTAAAACCCTCCTCATGAGTTCTTGGCTGGAACCAGAGTGATTCTGGGTCAACCTTGGCCATGTTGAGGGCCAGGGGCCTGGTTGCAGGAGGCAACCAGGCCTGTTAGTTTGTAGAAAGGGCCAGTACGGTGTGGGAGTTCAAAACTTTTGTATAGCCATCAGACTCACTTTTCCAGTGTAAAAACATCTCAAACCCTCAATTAACCTCAGAAATGGATTCTACATCACAAATAACCTATAGTCACTCAGCCAAAGTACCCGTCTATCTCTCATGGATTAGAAGATACAGCCCAACAAAACTCCAACTTTGGAAAACTCATACCCAACCAGGTGTCACAGCTCTGGAAGGCATGAAGACATACCTTGAAAAACCTCAAGTACATACCAGTAACAGCTTACCCTCTGCGCCAGGAACATACAACCCTGTCCCCTCAGCCAGAATAAAGCAATACAGATACAGGAGGCAGTGAAGCTAGTTCAGCTCCTGTCACCTCACCAAACAAACAAGAAAATATACATCCAGAAGGCTGTGTAGAAGTATACAGGAAACAGGGAAGGCAGGAGGAAGTGACACCAGTCTCAACCAGAGCCAAAAAAACAAGCAAATATACATACAGAAAGCTGTGAAGAAGCATACAGGAACAGTATAGGCAGAAGAAAGTGGGACCAGTCTCAACCAGAGCCAAAAAAACTACCAGCACTATTCCACCCAAGCACCACACAGCAATTCATGCAGCCAGTAGCATGGGATACAAAAAAAAGTACCAGTACCAAAAACTCCCCAGAAGCACGCAGCAATTTATGTAGTCAGAAGCATGTGATACCAAACAAACCAACAGTACAAGTACCACAGGGCTACACAGTAATATATGCAGGTAGCCAGAACCATGCAGTACCAAAAAACCACAGCACCACACAGAAATTTATGAAGCCAGTAGCATGTGATGCCCAACAAACTAAAAGTTCAAGCACCACAGGCCTACCCAGCAATATATGCAGGCAGTCAAGACCATGCAGCACCAAAAAAACCACCAGTGATGCACAGAAATAAATGAAGGTATAAGCAAGTAGCACCAAATAAACCACCATTGAGTCCACAGCAATACATGCAGGAAGAATAGTCATTGAAAAATAAGCATCCAGAACCAGACCAACCTTATCAGCACCTCACAGCAATTTATGCAAGGCTTTGCAGGCATGAAAACCCTGTACAATCTTTCCCGACCAGCAGAATTTCCTCAGTTTCATGCAGCTTCTTTTGTCTAACCAGCAGAATTGCCTCAGCTTCATGCAGTTTCTTTTTCCAACCAGCTAAAATTTATCATGATCCTGTATCCCGCTGTAACAGGGGAAGCCCCAGGGCACCCTTGTGGCAGCCCTGAGCATTTCCTGAGGACCAGATTTTCTATTAAGGAGGGCCTCTCTGACCTATCCAGGTTGTATCTAGCATGCAATCCACCTCCAGGGCCCTCACAGGCCACTCAATCACCCACCATCTATAAGGCCCTCTTGGCCCAGATGAAAATAGTATCATTGAATCAGTTATTCAGGAAAAAAGAAATCAGAAACCAGGTTATTACCCATATTTAAACAATTAAACCACCAAAAGTTGCTTGAATAAGGGTTCTTCTGTGACCCAAATATTTAGAACCAGATTAAAGAAAAACCACCCCTTAATCAATAAATAACCCTTACAAAGGAAAAAGAACAACAAAAAGAAACTACCAAACTTTACTCTACCCAGCCCCTGTGGGTAAACCAATCCTTGGGTCCTCTCCTGAAAAATCTTTCCTTAATAAACCTTGGAAACCTTTAATATTGGGATATTGTTTAAGATAAAATATATTTTATCAATAAATAACAAATAACCCAATACCTCTGGTCTATTCTTCAACAAATTCTACCAATAAACAGTTAAATAATTAATCTAGGTCTGATCTGAGTCCTATATTAAGTCTCAAAGAAACCAGCCATTAATTTAAATAAATTATTGCGCAGAATTAATATAGTACTAGAAGGGCAGGCAATTCAAAAACACTGTTAGTATTTAATAATACTCTAAAGCAGTAGAAGTAATACTAAATTCCCCTTCAAGAAATTCCAGAAAGCTATTTGCTACTTTATTTATATAATCCCACAGGAGTCTCTAAAATGGTTAGAAGAGATATGTAACCAGGTAACAGGGCTGGTTGTAATAGACAACCAGCCAGGGTCTGAACAGCAAGGGGCTGGTTCAGCCCTGTGAGGGTGGGAACACCAAATTCAACTGGAACAAGCTGGTCAAAAGGGTTTGGAACTAATACCAAGTGGGCTGAGTAAGCCCCCAAACCATTTAACAGGGCTTGTAGATCCTGTAGAGCACATTTGGGGCGGAATTTTCGCCTTTTGCATGTCATTCAATGAGCTCCACATGAGCACCATCTATTTTATTTAAGGAGCTCTTCTCCCTGATGTTTTCCATCCATTCATTCATCAATTCATTCACATTCACAAGTGTGCCATTTCCTCTGCCTCAGATGAAGGATCAATCATAAGAAATTATTTTCTCAGCGTTTCTTTTGCTTTAAATAATTCTCCTTGACTAAGCTTGTGGGCCAATAATTCTCACAGGTGTGTATAATCTTCTTGGGGATTTGGTTATGCAAAACCTAAAAAAGGGGTATAAGTCAGCAGAATCACTTACTAGTTCTAGATAACAAATTATTCTTGATGGATGGGAAAATGTGCAAGGATTCAGGTTGATAGAAGTTGGTACTGGGGCAGGCTGAATGGTTGGATGATGATTTGTCCAAAAAATAAGGACTGAAGAGTTTTGGTCTATAATTTTATCAGAAAGTTGTCCAGGATCACACACTTAGTTCTTATAAGGGTTTGATGGCTTGAAGAGAAAAATATCTGAAGCAATAATGACTATATTACTGAAAAGAATGAGCTGGAAATGGCTGGTGAAGGGGCCCTTCTGTATATTTTTTGGGTCCCCTCATGGTACATTCTTTTTACAAGCCAAAGGAGGGAAAATCAGGCTAGTTCTGAGCTCAAGAGACTGTCAGTGTGTTTTTGTGGATCTTCTCTAGCCACTAAAGCAGTATAGAAAGCACTATTTCATCATACTTGGGGCTTGATACATGTTTCTGCACACTTAATGACCTCACTGTATTGGCCAAAGAGGTAATATTGAATTAATATTTTTAAATATAAGCTGTGGCTTCCTGAGGCCAGGGGCTTGAAAACATGCTCTGGGGACCTTATTCTGAAGGTTGATTTGAATTCTGAGGCTCTTCTGTCCATATTGGTGTGATTATAGTCATTTAATCATGCAGCAAGCCCCTGGTTGTGACTAGTTACACGCAGTCTTCTCTGTATAAGGTACAGAGGAAGTTTTATAGTTAACTTGTATCTTGTGAGCCATTTAGCACACAGCTAGGCCTCTGTGTATCCTTGGTAAACTCTCAGAGTGCTACCGTAATTATTATGTACTCTTTTGGGGTCAAAATCCTCCATACATTTCCCTTTACAGGGGGCCTGACAATCTTTTGTATAGTTCAACAAAGGGTGCAGGGACCATTTTTCCGGATTTTAAGTTTTTTTAGGTACTTTCATACTATTCCCCAACACATGGTGGCATTCTTTGGGCCCTATGTGGTGTGGAACAGGGCTGTGGGGTTTATGTGAGATACCCCACAGCCCCATTTTGGCTTTGGAAGATGGCGGCGTCTCAGGGAGCTGATGGGTGACTTGGGGAAATGGCCCAGTTTGTTTCCAGGAGCTTGGGAATGTTAGTTGGTTGACTACTTGCAGGGACTGAGAATGGCAGTTACCACCACGTGCGGTAGATTCTTGACTACCCACAGGCTGGTTGGTAGGAACTATCTTGCACCATAGTTTCTTGACTACCCAAGGGTTAGTCAGTAGCAACTGCCTTGCATGGTAGTTGCCATCTAGCAACTACCTCAGGATCATGCAATTTATTTGCTCAACTGCTTGTAGAGCTGGCGCATGTGGTAACTCAATTGCACGGTTATGGATGGTCCACAGTTGTGCATGGGGTTATGGAGAAAACATGTTTATGTCCATAAATCCAAAAATAAACATAATTCTGGGTTTCTGACCAAATATTTTTTCAGAAAACCATTCCTGTGGATATGATGGGTGGGGTACACAGGTATGTAATGGTTCTACCTGAAGGAGCAGGAAATGAGGGGTTGCTCTGTAGAGAATCTAAGCGATAAGGGGATTATTTAGAAAATAGCTTTCTGGAAGACACTAGAAGGGTAACTTAGTTTTCAAATACTCTTGAATAGATAGAGGTAAACTTAGATGGTTTTGAATTGCCTGCCTTTCTGAAATATAATAAGTCTGCAAAATAATTTTTTTAATTAATGGCCGGTTTTCTTTGAGAATTAAAATATGTCTCTAATCAGAACTAGATCAATTATTGATGGAGATTTTTTTAGAAACTTCTAGACTATTCAAATTTGGATTGGATTATTTGAAAGCTTCCACCAATTAACAATGAAGAATTTTTGAATTTTTCTGACTGTTTTTCCAAATCCAAATTAAAGGATTTAAGGGTTGACTAAAAGGTTTTTAACAAGCAGAAGGACCCAAAAGTTGTTTTGCCCATGGGGAGCTGGGTGGAAAAAAGTTTGGTTGGTTTTTCTTTTGTGCTCTTCCTTTTTTATAAATTTACTAATCACAAATCAGAGGTTTTTTTCTCTTAATAATAGGCTCCAAATAAAAGGTCTTTTCTCAAGAGCCCTTCTTCAAGAACACCTGGGGTTGGTTCAAGTAGTCAATGAAAATTTCTTTATGATTCTTTATTTCTTTTAAACTTGATTCTGGTTCACTAAAAAGCAGGTACTGATCAGGCAGAGGCCATAGATCTTAGGGGTCATTTAGCATAGATGGAAGATGCCATGCTTGGGGGCTGCTGCCATGCTAAACAACTTGGATATGAAAAAGAAGCCCTGCTGTGGTGACCAAATCTGGGCACCTCAAGACCACTGTGGAAAATTTGAAATTTTTTATGATTTTTTATTCCTCATTTTTTTTTAAAAAAAAATTCTGAATGATCCCCTATTTCAGTTTCCAAGTATCAGCTTTCCCTTCTCCCAGTTTTCTAGGAAGATATTTCAGTGCCTAGACCCCTTTGCATGGTGTTCAAGTCCTCCTTGCTTCACTCCTTGTCCTTCAGTTCCCTTTTTTTCATTTTTTTTCCAAATGCACTTGCGGATGGCCATCAACTCCAACCACAAGCGGGATCACCATCAGGATCCTTATCAATTTAGTGATCATCAGTCCATCAAACTCAATGAACCTCCTCTTTATCAACTTGCTCTCTCCATAGATCAACTCCAATGTTGGCTTGGTGATATTCAAGGTTGGACAGGATTGGGTAACGTGTGGAGAGGATCAATCAAAGGATCTTGATCTTGTGAACCCCCCTTGGCGGGTAGTTAAATCTCTCATCTCATCACGCCCTCCAACCATCACAATCAACTCACATCCCCTATGGAACCTATATCTCTCATCTTCTCTTGATGAGACCGTCCGACCAACTCACTCAATTATTTACTCACTCAATTCCCCATTGAGTGATCACCATCCAACACTCCTCAACTCTGACTCACCTTGAACTATCCCAATTCATCATGCCCGCAGTTGCCCAGGACTTTCAGCATGTTGGCGGGCAGCTCACTGGCTACTCTCCTGCCCATGCCCATCATTTGCACGGGCCGATGTGGTGCCCCATCCTGGACACCCTGGCCGCCTTAAGACCTCCATCGATAAACTGTTGGGCAAACGTACCACCCAGCTGAACAACTTATCCTCAGGCTCATCCAAACCATTATTTACCCGCGCGCGCGCGCCGCGCCGCGCCGCGCTCCTTTCATCCGCGCGCGTTGCGCGTCCTTTATCCGTGTTGCTTGTCATCTCCGCCGTTGTCATAGCACGTCCTCATCTTTGTTGTTGCGTGTCTTCATCTTTGTTGTTGCGCCTCCCAATCTCCTCATTGCTACCGTCGCGCGGCGCTCATCCATGATTTACTGAATCCATCCCGACCGCACCCGCAAGCATTTGGCAAATCCTTGGATCCGTCAAACCTCCCATTGCACTTGATCTATCAGTCTTGGATCTCAAGGCCGTCAGGATTTACTCAACTTTCTCAAACCAATCTCCTATCCGCCCATCCGCGCTCTCATGGACTTCATCCGTCACCTTTCCTGGGACTCTCCCACCTGCTTCCGCCTTCGGACAAGGGGTGGGTGACTCTGGTATTGTTACGCGCGCCCATCCACAGACCGACGCAAGTGACCACATGGTTGCCTTCCCTTTTCCGCTCTATTTGTAGAATCCGTTGTATATAGTCTAACAGGGCCTCCTGCCCATATAAGGAGGGGCTATCCCCTGCCTTTTGGCCCATCATCCCATCATCAGATCATCAGAGGATCCATCATCCTATCAGACGATCATCATAAGCAATTTATCCGTGGGCATCCTTCCCCACTTATCTGAGCAAATTATCCGGGTATATCTATGATTGCCCCTTGATCCTTTGAGCCTCCATACTCAAACTCTGTCCTTTGTGACCTTGATCCTTATCACCAACCAATAGCCTTGCTGGTTGAAGAAGAATTCCTGTCTGCCTGAATTCTTGAGTGTGTTATACCACTCTGATCCCTTTTTCCGACCATACTGGTCTTGATCTCTCCTTGATCATCTCTCTGGAGCCAATCACGTTTGATTGAAGAGGTTTTATTAAGCTTAAAACCTGGAGTGTTATACCTCCCTTCTTCTTTGAGTTTGAATTTTGCCACGCTATTCTTGAGTTCCTTGAGAAGTGTTGGGATATTCTTGCTCAAATTCGTTATTGATTTGCTTCTAGAGCTTCATAAACAAATTGCTTTTGTTTTTTTCAGCCTCCCACAGTTATCTGGTACCCTTCAAGCGCTTGATTGCGGAGAGTTGGGCAGGTTCATTGAGAACCTGGAGGTTGGTTGGGATTGAGTTGATCTTTCCTAATCAGCTGCTGATGACCAGAGTTATTAGCTTTTGGGCGTTGTTACTTACAACTGCCTTGTTCTATTGAACTCTGAACAAACCTTGACTTATTTGTTCAAGTCTTTACCTGCACCATCTTGCCTCAGATAGTGTTTTTCCATTGCTACCAACAACTCCTATCCTCTTCCCTTACTTTGATTTCTCATCCATAAGGTTCTGGACCTTGATTCCGGTTACATTTAAATATTATTTTAACTCCTAGGAGGGCAGCCTAAAACAGCACCTTTCCCCTCCACAGAACTGCCACGGCTTAGCACCGTTTGGAGTCTCACACCGGGGTTTTGATTCAGTTCTTCTTTTTTTTTGAATGTTTGTTATTTCTTTTTTTTCATTTTTTGTTTTCTCATGACAATCCAAAAAAAAAACTTTTTTTCTGCTCTATTTGTAAATCTCTCTTGTCAATAGTCTACAGACCTTTTTTCTATAAAAGGAGGGTCTCTCCCCTGCTTTTTCTCAATCATCCATTGGAGTGTGTGTGTGTCCCCCCCCGTAATCATAGCCAATTTGACCTTAATTCTCATTCTGGGTATATCCATGATTTCCCCTTGATTGTTTGAGCCTCCATACTCAAAATTTTGATCCATCCATCTGAGGGTATGATCCCTATCACCAACCATAGCCTTTTTCAGTTCTCTGATACCAGGAACCTTGCAGTCCTTTAGCTACAGAGAGTGATAAAAATGCTGGAATGATAATAATAATTATTATTCCAATAATAAACGCTTAGAAGCTCAAATAAATAATTTAATAAGAGCATTTGCAAGGTTTAATTGGTTTGGTGGTAAATGGTTTTAAATATAATATAAAAGAGGGGGCACAGTATTATACTACTGGAGATCTTTACAGACTAGCAACCTCTCTTCAAGGGGCCTCCTTGGGCAGTTTAAGAACCTTGGAATAAATATGGGTGACTCAGAAAGGACTTATTCCGCTGTTGGCCGGGCTTAACAGCACAAAAAGCCTAAACAGGAAGGGTAACACTCACTCTGAGCACTTTACCACAAAAATCCTGGAATAATTGGAAGGTTTTCAGAGCAGATGGGGTAGATTGCTTGACTAAACTTCAATGGTTGATTGGTTTAATAAAGGTAAATAATACTACTACAGACTAAGTCATAAATCACTTGCTCATCTTCATATAAGCACTTGATCAACAATGACACGGTGTCTGATTGATAATAAATAATTCCTGGTAAACTGATTAACTGATTGGATCCAAAGAGGTCTGTATAAATACCTTTTTGGGGTGATTTTGGTCTTCTCAGGGCACATAGAGAGGGTTCTACTTGTGGGCTGAGGCTTGCAAGCCAGTCAGGGCAATATTAGCACGTCTACTTGGTGCTGTCAATCAGCCGTCCTTAGATGCGCTGGATTGCTTTACTATTTTAGCCACAGGATCTGTTAATCTGTTATGGCGTAAATTTGATCATTCTGTACTCATCCTTCATTTGTACTATTGATATTGCTTCAAAGCGTGCAGATGTGGATGTTTACTGATTTTTCATTATCTGCTGATCATTTAGATAATTTTTAATAATTTTTATGAACACTCCTTGTAGTGTTTTGTGGTCTTCAAAGATCAAGATCAGTGATTTACGTGGTAGTCTTTGATCTTTGATTTATTATTAAAAAATGTTTAAAACTTAATTTTTGTTAATTTTATTTAAGTTTGGATCTTTTTAGATCATTAGTAATGCATATGTCCTTCTGTTATATATGCTAGGTAACCCTAACTAGGTTGTAGCTCTTCTGAGCTGTACCTGGTTGTCAGATTAGTCACAACTGATCCAGGCGCGGGGATCAGTAGTACAGATGCGCACGGGATAGGATCCTCTGGGTGTGTGGCAGAATCAGCTGCGCGCGGGTCTCTAGTACGCGGGATCATGCTGCTGCTAGTACGTAGGGTTATGTAATGATGCGGGGTTGCGCGCGGGAATTGTGACATAACCCATGTCCGCGTGTAACTCCTAAAATATACACAACACCTCAATTCTGAGTTAATTTTAGGTGTAAACCCTATACGTGACAACACATGTGAAATATTAAAATGGCCAAAAAGTGCCATACAGGTGTTGTAATTTCCAGTACTTTTCTTTTTAATTATTTTAAAAATATAAGGACTTGGAATTCAAGGGTGGGGTCAGTGAGTGACCCTACCTAATTTTGGGTGAGGAATCCATTCCAGTAATAATATTTATGGATTTTTCACTCCTTGCTTTTTTAATTGAGTTATTCTTATTTTTCATATTTTGTGTTACTATTTGACAGTTTTTCTCTGTATATAGTAGCAAGCTGACATTCCCCCGCTCCAAGATATGTTTATATCTGAAAACAAATTTGGGCTAATGGGCTAATGCCTCCTGTTGGCTCTGTAGTTCCTCAAGTGTATAGGTCCGTCAGGGATATTATGTTCAGGCAACCATTCATCTTTATCAGCTGATTCTCCCTTGTATCTAACCAGGTAGAGTCTGATGTCTTTTCCATTGATCCTATCTTTCTTATCCTTAAGGATCTTGCTAATTTTACCTTTGTCCTTTTCAGGTTCTTCTTTCAAAGTTATTGCAGGTGAAGGAGTATGTTCTCCGTTCCTTGGGTGGTATTGTTTGATGAGGCTTACTGGGAATACTGGATGTTTCCTAGAAAGCTCATCACTGAGGATTACTTCCACCGCATTTTTACCATGAAGTTTGTTAATGGTGAAAGGTCAAAAAAAGCTGGTCTGAGCTTCCTATTTCCACCCAAGTTGGTAAAGTTAGTGGTAGAGATCAAGACTTGATCACCAATCTTGAAATCAGGTTCCTTATGGGTTTTATCCCATCTTTGCTGGTTATACTCCACAGCATCCTGGACACATTTCACAGCATGTTTGTTTGTTTCATCTATCATCTTCTTGAAATAAAGTGATGTAGGGTGAATGTTGGTTAGCTCATGGTTAAGGTTATCCTTGGGTAATCTAGGAATCCATCCTCTTTCCAGTATGTAAAGTGCTTCCTTAGTGGTAGAGTGTCTGCTACTGTTGTAGGCCATCTCCAGTGCAGGTAAAAGGCTAACCCAATCGTGGAAATAACCTTCAGAATTCTTGTACTCTAGTCCAAAGCCACAGAATCTCCTGAGCATGTCTTCCAGGGTCTGAATCATCCTCTCAGCTAATCCATCTGTCTGAGGGTGATAAGCGGTAGAGAAAGCTAAGGTGGTTCCAAGCATATCATTTAGATTCCTCCAGAACTCAGAGGTGAATTTAGGATCTCTGTCACTGATAATAATCTTGGGAACTCCAACATCAGAAATGAGTCTGTTCCAAAATAATAAGGCAACTTCCATAGCAGTGTCTTCCTTGTGATTAGGTAGGAACTTTGCTTTCTTGGAGAATGTTAAGTTTTGTTGCCAAGTCCTGTCTCCAGCTATGCCGCGCTCACGGGCACTGCGCGGGTGAAGACACTTCACCCTAAAATTGAAGTGTACCCGGTTCAGCTTACTTCTGGTCTGACCTGGTCATGGCAGACCTCCTCAACTCCCTGAGGGGACTTCATCCTCACATCTCAATCCACGCTTTTTCCCAACACCTCAATTTCCGCGCTTCATCTCAACACCTCAATACAAAAGAACCTCACCCCCATCAACCAGTTTCCTCATTTTTTTCATCTCTTTCATTTATCATCTCATTTCCTTTCTTTGCTTGACTCAATCCTTCTCACCATTGTACGCCCTGCCTGTGTGCCCGGTGAGATATTTTATTCATCAACCTAATTTTTCATAATTCTCACCTCATCGATCCAACCTTCTCCATTCCATCTCATCGTTAGCCTACTCAATCTCATTTGTCCATTCATGTCCCCCAACACTCGTTGCCTGTTTAACGTTGTCAACATCACCTGTCTGCGCTGAATGTTGGTGATCCTCACTCTGCTTTTGTTCTGTTCAATGCTGGCTTCTTCTTGATGTCTCTTTGCCCATCCAGTTTCCAGTTTTACATTCAATCCATTCTTCAATTTTATCACGGTTAAAAGCCAAAAGGTCTAAACTCAACTCAAATTCAAATTTCTACGATAAAACTGGAAAATGTTGGCCATGTATGAAGGATTCAGGCAAACTATGCTGAAGTTGGCTCTTGATACTATCCCTAGGCTGAGCAACAATAACTATGGCGTTTGGAAGGACAAGATGGATGCCATCCTAGACGTTCGTGGATGCTCCGGGCCCATTAACAATGACGTTTCTACTCTGGAAAGCGATTTCAACGACAAAATCAAACTGCTCATAATCTGCAGGCTTGAGGCGGCCACCCACGAAAACATTGTCACACCTACCAATAAGAACTCAGCAAAGCTACTCTGGAAGGCAATCATCAACAAATACGCATTGTCTCAGGCTTCAAACAGGGCTAGAGTTTTCAACGAGTTCTTGTACTTGCGATTTACGCCAGAGGATATAGAGGATTTTATCACGAAGGAAAAAGTGAGTCTCAAGAAATTGTAGGAAGTTGGAATCATTCTTCCTAACAAAATCCTGGCGTACCATCTGCTTTTCAAATTTCCGGAATCTATGAAGGATTTCAAACGCCAAATCATGCACACGGACAAGGAACTCACCGTGGAATACGTGATGAACCATCTCACCCAACTAAACAATGAATCTAGAGCGCAAACGTCTCAAAACATTCAACAGTCAAGGACAGAAGTTGCCCTCACCAACCTCAGACCAACAGGAACCAATCACTCTGAGAAACAGGGCGAAAGAAAGAGATGTACCGAGGGATGCCACAATCCCAAACAAGATAAACACCATTTGGCCGACAGCTGCTGGCATCTTCACCCAGAAATTGCGCCCAATTGGTGGAAAGAAGATCAAGCAAAATGGAAATTGCGCAAGAAGCAAGCTAAGAGTAACCCCGTGGCTCACTACCTAGCTCTTCTGTCAATGTGGATCAACCATGGAAACCCCAGCTCCAAATTCATCCTACATAGCGGCGCGTCAATACAAATGATCAATGATAGTAGATACTTCAAGGTATTGTCTTCCTGTGACAACCAAGCCATCAAAACCGGAAACAAAGGAGCTGAAATTGAGATAAAAGGCAAAGGGACGGCAATACTGGTCTGGGGGAATTTCACGCTTGAGCTTTCAAATGTTTTCTACGTTCCAAGCTTGACCATCAACCTGATAAGCGCCGGTGCTCTCAATAAAGCCAGATGCTCACTGGAAGCTAGCAGAAATGGATTCAAGGTATCCAAGGATGGCTTAAAAATGTTTGGCGGGACAATTGTAAACAATCTCTACTACCTAGAAACCCCAAACTTTGACCAAATCCTGATCCATCCTCACTTGGCGAATCTGGCTTTTACCCAGGATGATGAACTCATGGACATCCATAGAAACTATGGGCACGCTTTGCTGTAAAGACTTGAACAATTCACAAAGCACATCTCTCCCAAAGTGAAGAGAAGATTCAAATGTATCTTCTGCGTGAAAAGTAAAATAACTAAATTGTTGTTCAAGGAAACATCTGTTGCAGCAAAGAAAGTGATCAAACGGATTCACTTGGATCTCATGGGACCGCTCAAGCCTCAGTCAAAGGCGGGGCCCCGGTACATTCTCACTCTAGTCAACAGCGCCACGGGATACATTGGAGCGTTTCCTTTGGGATCAAAGGAGGAAACTTCCAAAGTCATGACCTAATTGAAAAGGAGAATCAAAAACGCGGATACTATCCTTGCAAGGTATGTTCCGAGGAGGCACTGAATCCGTCAATTGCAAACTGCAAATGTTCTACGAGGCCAACCACATTAGACAGGTAGTATCTGAACCGTACCACCCCAAACATAATGGAAAAGCGGAACGGGTGAACAGAACCATCTCCAAGTCCACTTGAACCATACTGAAGGACATTCAAATCTCAGCTTGTCAATGGCATGAGGTCATCAAATTGAGCGCCTTCATGCTCAATAAAATTCCCAGAGACGAAAACTCCAAATCCCCCTGGTTCCAAGTGCATGGGCACTCCTTGCCGGCTTCATATCTGAGACCCATAGGATGTCCCTGTTTCTACCTACTCACAAGAAGAGACAAAGGATATAAGTTCAAGCAAAAGGGAGAGGAAGGAATCCTAGTAGGCTTCAATCCGCTCCTCCATTCTTATCGAATATTAACTAAATCTAACACTATTATTTCTACAAAGCACGTCAAATTTTTAAGAATGTCCAACCCTCAAAACTCAAATCTCTCATTCACCTTGGACAACACGGAGAGAAATCTTCACAACAGGGAATCAGAAAGTTTGGAGGATCAACAGCCAGAGCAAGCAAACAATGCGGCATTCACAAGGTTCAGGTTGGTGTTGCCCAAAGTCTCAGACTCAGATTCAGATTGCAGCGGCAATTCCCTCCAAGATCCAGAGTACAAAGATTTGGACCACTCCCAGGAGGACTCCGTACGTGAGCAGCCCTTAGCTAGCCAGCCAACTTTGCAACATGGGCAGTCCAATCCTGCACCTCCTACGCAACCTCCTAGAACCCTCCGAGACCAATCCTTGATCAAACCTCCTCAACGTTACGGGTTCTTCCATTATTATGAACCAAAAAGCTACAATGATGCGGTCACATGCAAAGAAAACCTCAAGTGGATCAGTGCAATGGACACGGAGCTGTCGTCCATCGAGTCATTCAACGTCTGGGAAGAATACGATGGACCCAATACCTCAAATCCGCTTTGACACAACTTGGATCTACAGGCTGAAAGAAAACTGTCACGGTGACCCAGTCAAGTACAAGGCCCGTCTCTGCGTGCAAGGATGCGGTCAAATAGAAGGGGTAGATTACTTTGAAACGTTTGCCCCCATGGGAAAACCATCCACTCTTTGACTCCTACTTGTGTATGCGCTGAAATCCTCTCAAAAAGTTCGGCAATTTGATGTGAAAAGCGCGTTCTTACACTCTCAAATAGACAAGAACGTTTTCATCCGAACTCCAAAAGGCTCAAACCAAAAATCAAAGTTCCTCAAATTAAAGAAATCTCTCTATGGGTTAAAGCAATCTCCCAAAAATTTGTATGAAACATTGACGGCCTGGTTCAAGGAAATTGGCTTCTACAAATTGGCATGTGATCCCTCCCTTTATTTGTCAAACAACAGAAGATTCAGGCTCTTCTTCCACGTTGAGGACTTAATTTTGGTAGGTGATGGCCAGAAATTTGAAAAGAAATTCCTGGACAAGTTCAAATGATCTGCGAGTCAAGACCCAAACACCGTACTTGGAATCAAAATAGAGGTCAAAAATGATCAGATTCTTCTCAGCCAGCCAAACCACATTCAGCATGGACTCAAAGAACTGGGCCTGACAGACTTCAAGGGGTTTTCCACTCCTCTCACACGCAACCTGCAACTTGTTCCCGCCTCAGACAAGGAGCACAAAAAATTCAAGGCCCTGAACATCAACTATAGGTCAGTGATAGGGCTGTTAAATCACATAGCCTGCTTCACCAGAGCCGACGTCAGCTTTGCTGTGTTGAGTTTAGCCCAATTCAACACCAAACCCGGCATAACACACTGGAAAAAACTAAGGAAAACATGGAAGTATCTCAAATCCACTTAACACTACCAACTCAAGCTCAAATACCTCGATCAATAGAACGCTCTTGAAGTGTTCTCAGATGTGTCATGGGCGGATGACCCAAGCACTCAAAAGTCTCAGACCGGATTTCTTTGCGTAACATTTGGCAGCCTGGTTTCATGGAACAGCTGTAAACAGAAGAACATAACATGGTCCTCCACGGATGCGGAGTTAAACGCGCTGGTTGACTCATATCATGAAGCAACATGGATCAAAGCATTGATGGATGAGATATTCACAACATCTCCTGAGTCCATACTAGTCCACATCAATAACAGTGGCTTGGATGATAAAATCAGAAAATTTGGCTCAAACTCAAAAACAACACACTTGGACTTAAAGACTAAAGGGATGAGAGACGAACTGTCCAATAAAAAAGTTGAGCTTAAGCTCATAAGATCTACGGAAATGAAAGCCGACTCTCTAACTAAAGCTTCCTCCATTCAAAGCATATCTTTGTTATCTCCATTTCTTGTTTTGTCTTGTGGTGTCTCCAATATCTCATTGGGAATGGAGGGGTGTTAAGTTTTTTTGCCAATTCCTGTCTCCAGCTATGCCGCGCTCACGGGCGCTGCGCGGGTGAAGACACTTCACTCCTAAAATTGAAGTGTACCCGGTTCAGCTTACTTCTGGTCTGACCTGGTCACGGAGGACCTCCTAAACTCCCTGAGGGGACTTCATCCTCACATCTTGATCTGCGCTTCGTCCCGAAACCTCAATTTCCGCGCTTCATCTCAACACCTCGCTTCTTCATCTCAACACCTCAATTCAAAAAACCCTCACCCCCATTGACCAGTTTCCTCATTTTTTTCATCTCTTTCATTTATCATCTCATTTCCTTTCTTTGCTCGACTCAATCCTTCTCACCATTGTACGCCCTGTCTGTGTTCCCGGTGAGATATTGTATTCATCAACCTAACATTTCATAATTCTCACCTCATTGATCTGACCTTCTCCATTCCATCTCATCATTAGCCTACTCAATCTCATTTGTCCATTCATGTCCCCAAACACTCGTTGCCTGTTTAACCTTGTCAACATAACCTGTCTGCGCTGAATGTTGGTGATCCTCACTCTGCTGTTGTTCTTTTCAATGCTGGCTTCTTGTTGATGTCTCTTTGCCCATCCAGTTTCCAGTTTTACGTTCAATCCATTCTTCAATTTTATCAGAGAACCTATCCACAATGACTAAGACTGAGTTGTAGTAATAGGCTCCTCCTGATGGTAGTCCAGTCAAAAAGTCCATATTGATGATTTCCCATCTTTTCTTGGGTTCAGCAATCCTTTGCAGTAGTCCAAACCGTTTCCCTGTAGTCCTGTTGGACTTCTGACAAGTTTCACAACTGGTAACGTACTGTATAGTGGAGTCTCTCAAATTAACCCACCAAGCAGTTTGTTTAACCTTATCTAAGGTTCTATCAGTAGACAAATGACCAGATGAGCAGTTATCATGGCACTCATCCAGAAAATTTTTGATATGGTCATCCTTAGTTAAGACAATGACACTTGAATGTTGATGCCTATAGTATACTAGACCATCCCATATGGTGAACCTTCCGGCTTTTTATGGTTTCAAGATAGGTTCAGGTAGGCTATTGATCAATTCAGGAGGTGCAGAGGTACTTTCCATTATATTGATCAGAGTCTTTATGCCAGAGCTGTAAGCTTCTTTGATAGAGTTTAACAATGATTCATTTAGTTCACAAACGTGGATACCCATTATAGGAGCTTCAATGTTTAACCTGTTAATATTGAGGATAGGGAAGATTTCATTATCCTCTGGATCATAGGCAGGGTTACTTTGGTCTTTGGGTAACGCATTCCTGCTTAAACTATCAGCATTCTGATGTTTAGTTCCAGCTTGATGAACTATGGCCATCTGTCCTCTGTACTGTTGTATAGCTATCTGCCATCTCAACATATGCCTGCTAGGGGTCTTCATGTTCATCAAGGTTCTGACAGCGTTGCAGTCAGTAATAACAGTGAATTTAGTGCCTTCTAAGTAATAATTGAGTTTCTCTAGGGCCCATACTAAGGCCAGGCATTCCATTTGGCTTGCACCGTACCTTTTCTCAGTATCTTTAATTTGTCTAGATATGAAGGGTATAGGTTTTTCTACGGGTTTATCATCTTCTATGACTTCCTGGTGTAAAGCAGCTCCTAGAACTTCCATGCTGGCATCTATGTAGAGCTTGAAAGTTTTAGAGTAATCTGGCTGGATCAGTACTGGAGCTGAAGTCATTGCCATTTTGAGTTCCTCATAATTTTTGACTCTATCATGAGTCATTTCAAACACGGTGGTGTTGTTGCAGATCTCATACAAACATTTGGTTAGAAGAGCAAACTTTGGTAAATACTTCCTATAATAGCTGCAGAAGCTGATGAAGGATAGGAGTTCAGTTTTGTTTTGCGGCATAGGCCTATTCATTACTGCTGCTATCTTGTTTTGTTCAGCAGCTAAGGTTAGTCCAGAGACAATGTGTCCTAAGGCTTTGAGTTCCCTGTAGCCAAAGTCACACTTTTTCATTGATATTTTCAATCCTACGGCAGAGATGGTTTTGAGGACTAGCCTTAATTTCTCCATGTGAGTATCCCAATGATCAGAGTAAATGATAACATCATCAATGTATACCATCATCCATCCCTGTCGGATGAATAATCCTAGGACTATGTCCATCATCCTTTGAAAATGAGAATGAGCATTTTTAATACCAAAAGGCATCCTGAGATACTCATAAATTCCCAGATGACAGATAATTCTCATGAATTTCCGGCTATCAGGGCTGATAGGTATTTTTTGAAAACCTTTCAGCATATCAATGTTGGTTATGTACTTAGCCTTGGACAGGTTATGTAGAGCGTGGTCAATTCTTGGAATTTGATAATAATCAGCTTGGGTGTAGTTTTTAAGCATTCTAAAATCTCCAACCATTCTTGACTTATCATTGTGCCAAGCTATAATTACTGGGGTATTAATATCCATGTGTTCATTGTGGCCTACTTTCCTTAAGACGTGTAAGTCAACCAACTCTTGAATGTGGGTTTCAAGAGCAGCTCCAAATTTTGGACTCGAAGGGTAAGAAGGTCTCCTGAGGTTGGGTGGGTAAGGAGGCTTAATAGTTAGAGTTAGGATCATGTCATGTCCTTTGATGTTACCAATGGGGTGGTCTTTGGTACAGAAAGAATTCTGATTTTCAAAGCATACTTGTAAGATATCCCATTTCTGTTCTTCATTGAGAAGGGAATTTAAAGAAGCTTTAGAAAAGTATTCCTGATTGAACTTTTCTAAGGATTGAACTTTTCTAAGTGTTTTTCATAAGTTGAATCAGAAGTTTGAGCATTGAAATGACATATTTGGAACTTCTTATTCCAGTCTCCCCCTAGGGTGAAGTATCTATCTTTTCTTTGGAATACATCTATACCATATAGGCAAAGAGAATCATTCCCAAGGATAAAATAGTCACATCCTCTGTTTTGGAGCACTACAAATTCAATTTTCAATTTGAGTGATCCTTTAGAGTGAGGGGGTATGATATTAGAAGACCATACTCCAACAGCATTGAGAGCAGAATTACAACTGCTGAACTTAGCCTGAGGTACTGGTAGTAAGTTCAGTTTCCAGTTTGGGTCTTGCTTTTCCAGATGAGTTGAACCAACACACGAGCAAAAGGCTCCACTGTCTAGAAGTAACTTAACTGGGGAACCTTGGATTAAACCATTAGCATAGCATGTTTTGCCTGAAGTGTAACTTTTACCGGCAGAAGGTTTTAGAGTCAAGGCCTTAGCCTCAGAGATGTGGTGAATCTTCATGTTGGGATTCCATTTTTGAGGTAAGTTAGAATCCTCATTGACGGAATTTATGTCCAGAGAAGACTCAATACTACCTTTGATAACATTGATAGGGTTAGTGATTATTAGATCACAATCAGAGAGTGATCTGTCAGTATCATCAAGTTGAGGGTCAGGATTGTCATACTCTTCTCCTTCAACAAGATTAATCCTTTTCCTAGGTAGAGGACAATCAGGTTTTACGTGTCCTGTTTGGTTACAGTTCCAACATACTTTCTCTTTTGATTTTGGAGTCTTCTTGACTTCCAAAGTAGATGGATTAGTAGCAGGGGACTCCTTAGTTTTGGAGGTATAACTTCCCCGTTCCTACTATTTTGTTCCCTTGGAGGTATATTAACCCTTTTGTCAAGACCATTCATATCAATAGTCTCTTCCAATACGCCTATTAAGGTGGAAAGATCTGAATCCATAGGCATTCTACACCTTACACTGTGGTTGATTTGTCCGGGAAATAACTTGAGGAGTCTTTCATTGACTTCTTCTTTATCAGAATCAGGATAAAAACAGTCCAACCTCTTTTTCTGGTCTAAGCACCACTTATGAGGTTTGTCCTTGGATGGATCAAACTGGGAATTTTTGAAAGTTTCCATCATCTTTCTTTTCAAAATCCTGGTACCAAAATGTACTTTGATCAATTCTTTCCAAGAATTCCAGGATAAAGATCCAACTTCTTCTCTTTTATTCATAAACCAATCAAGAGCTACTCCTTCAAATAATCTGGGAAATCTTACCACAGCTATTGCATCAGGGAGCTCATAGGAAGAAAGAGTATAGTCAATAAACTTAATGAAACTGACATGGTTTTATTCTGCTTCTCCGGAGAATTTAGGCCATTCAGTGATGGGAGGAAGTAGCTTCAAAGCCTGCTCCATTTCCGGGGTAGGACTGGGTCTGAAAGACTCATTCTTATTTATCCTGGTCCTGGGAGGAACACTAGGAGTACTGGTGAACCTAGCAGGTCTAGTTTCTTCTAGGTCAATGACCGGAGAGTTAGTAGAGTTGATCTTAAGATCTCTGAGATCATTCTTAATCATACCTAAATCTAAATCAAGTTTGTTGCTTAATAAGTCAATTTTATTAGTCAGATGAGCTGAAGGAATAGGACTAGTTTTCTTAACTTCTTGTTTAAGCTGGTTTATGGTTGCAAGATTATCTTCCTGAAGAATTGATTGATTGTCATCAATATGTTTCATCAGGTCCAACTTACTAGCTCTTATACTATCCTTGATTTGTTGTATTTCCAACTCATCAATCCTCATAATCTGAGGCCGAGTGTCAATCACTCTAAAAATACTTGAAATTAATTTTTCCAATTGGTTATAAACTTTGTCAAAGCATTGGATAATAATGGTAAAATTGTGAGACACATTTACAGAAAAGCTATTAAGAGCTTCTACATCTAATTGTGGTACACCTTTTTCCACTTCTGGGCTAAGGATATTATGTTGTCCCAATCCTTTGGGTTCCTTAACTTCTGATGGGCTGAGGATCTCTTCTTTTTGGGGCACTTTCCCTTTAAGGAAGCTAACTGATCCCAAGGATTCCAGTTCTTCACGTAGCCTTCTACTTCTTTCTTTGGGATCAACTTTTGAAGAGAAGTCTGAGATTTCTTTGCCTGAGAAATGGCTTTTCTCATACCTGGTTGATCCTCCTGGGTCTGAGCCAAACTGAATTTTTCCCAATAGCTCACGTGCTCTTTCACTAACACTTTGACCCTTTCCTCCTTGGTTGAGTCCAGCTGGGGTGGCGAAGGAGGACCTGTACCCTCCTGGGATAACCTGGTGGGCAACAGAGGGCTCTCCAACTTTCTGTTTGTTGAGTTGGCGGCCGTAGTTGTTGCCGTTGTCGTCCCGTGTGACGCTATGGTCATGGGTTTGAGTCCCCTCATTGCGTTTGTGACTGGAGTCCTTGCGCGTACGTGTTCCTCCAGGCAGAGATCCATATGACGGAGCTCTGCCAGTTGCACGGGTTTTGCGCCTATTTTGATACATAATACCAAAAAAATATGTAAGTCTTTTGTCCAAGCTTTGAAAAAAGACTTTAAATTTATAAAAATAATATTTTTTGTGTGTTTTATATTTTTAATAATTTTTTTATAAATATTTTAACTTACTTAGAGTTAAATTCAACGGTACCAACACTTGGTTGGGATCACAGCTATCCTTGGAAGGTATTCCAACGGGGTCTGAGTGAGTCCCAATCAGATCCTGGGATAAATCCAAGGGTAAATCCAATGGTACACTGTCTGGGACGTCCTCTAGGAGGTCCTGGTCAATGAGATCACCAAAAACAAAGTCCACTGAGGTGTACAAAAAAAATATAAGCTTAATATATTTTTGTATTTTTACTTGATAAGGTGATTTTTAGAAAAAAATAATCACTTTTATTATTTTTGTGTTTTTCTTTATCTTCAGGATTAATTAGTTTATAAATATAAAGCTTCCTTTGATAAATTTTCCACTCCTTATGTTTCCTTCATAAAGAATTGAAATTGATAATTCTTTCAAGCTTGAGTTCTTTGTCTTTTATAACCTGCTTCTTATAATAAAGCAATTTCTCCTGTTGTTGCTCAGGAGTTATAATAACAGGTACAAAGTTACGGAGTTTTTCTTCTTTTTTCTTTTTAAGAAGGTTCAAATAATGATTGATCAATTCTCCGTTGGTCTTAAGATCCACCAGAGACAAAAATGATCAAAAATAAGTGTTATAAGTATGATAACTTATTTTTAAAAATAAATAGACTGGTCCAAGGAATAAATGATTAAAAATTAATTATTTAAGGATATTTCCCAGCCAACCCCCAGTTTTCAGCTCTCTTATACCAGGAACCTTGCAGTCCTTTAGCAACTTAGAGTGATAAAAATGCTGGAATGATAATAATAATTATTATTCCAATAATAAACGCTTAGAAGATCACATAAATAATTTAATAAGAGAAGTTTCAAGGTTTAATTGGGTTGTTGGTAAATGGTTTTCAATATAATATAAAAGAGGGGCCACAGTATTATACTACTGGGGATCTTTACAGACTAGCAACCTCTCTTCAAGGGGCCTCCTTGGGAAGTTTAAGAACCTTGGAATAAACATTGGTGCCTTAGAAAGGACATAATCCGCTGGTGGCTGGGCTTAACAGCACAAACGGCCTAGACATGAAGGGTAACACTCACTCTGAGCACTTTACCACAAAAATCCTGGAATAATTGGAAGGTTTTCAGAGACGATGGGGTAGATTGCTTGACTAAACTTCAATGGTTGATTGGTTTAATAACGGTAAATAATACTACTTCAGACTAAGTCATAAATCACTTGCTCATCTTCATATAAGCACTTGATCAACAATGACACGGTGTCTGATTGATAATAAATAATTCCTGGTAAACTGATTAAATGATTGGATCCAAAGACTTTGGTATAAATACCTTTTTGGGGTGATTTTGGTCTTCTCAGGGCACGTAGAGAGGCTTCTACTCGTGGGCTGAGGCTTGCAAGCCAGTCAGGGAAAGATTAGCACGTCTACTTGGTGCTGTCAATCAGCCGTCCTTAGATCTGCTGGATTTCTGTACTATTTTAGCCACAGGATCTGTTAATCTTTTATGGCGTAAATTTTATCATTCTGTACTCATCCTTCATTTGTACTATTGATATTGATTTAAAGCGTGCAGATGTGGATGTTTACTGATTTCTTATTATTTGCTGATCATTTAGATAATTTTTAATAATTTTTATGAACAATTCTTGTAGTGTTTTGTGATCTTCAAAGATCAAGATCAGTGATTTACGTGGTAGTCTTTGATCTTTGATTTATTATTAAAAAATGTTTAAAACTTAATTTTTATTAATTTTATTTAAGTTTTCATCTTTTTAGATCATTAGTAATGCATATGTCCGTTTGTTACATATGCTAGGCAACCCTAAGTAGGTTTTAGCTCTTCTGAGCTGTACCTGGTTGTCACATTAGCCACAACTGATCCAGGCGCAGGGATCAGTAGTACAGATGAGCGCGGGGTAGGATCCGCTGTGTGCGTGCCAGAATCAGCTGCGCACGGGTCTCTAGTACGCAGGATCCTGCTGCTGCTAGTACGTAGGGTTATGTAATGATGCGGGGCTGCGCGCCGGAATTGTGACATAACACATTTCCGCGTGTAACTCCTAAAATATACACAACACCTCAATTTTGAGTGAATTTTAGGTGTAAAACCTATACCTTACAATACGTGTGAAATGTTAGAATGGCCAAAAAGTGCCATACAGGTGTTGTAATTTCCAGTACTTTTCTTTTTAATTTTTTTAAAAATATAAGGACTTGGAATTCAAGGGTGGGGTTGGTGAGTGACCCTACCTAATTTTGGGTGAGGAATCCATTCCAGTAATAATATTTATGGATTTCTCACTCCTTGCTTTTTTAATGGAGGTATTCTCATTTTTCATATTTTGTGTTACTATTTGAAAGTTTTGCTCTGTATATAGTAGCAAGCTGAAAGCCTTTCTGGTTGAAGAGAAATCTGTCTGTTGGAATTCTTGAGTGTGTTATACCACTCCTTGATCCCGTTTTCCAACCATACTGGTCTTGATCCTTCCTGATAATCTTTCTGGAGCCAATCAAAATTGATTGAAGAGGTCTTATTAAGCTTAAAACCTGGAGTTTTATACCTTCCTTTATCCTTTAAAGTTGAATTCTGCCACACTACTCTTGAGTGCCTTGAGAAGTTTTGGGTAATTCTTGTTTGAATCTGTTATTGCTTTCCTTCTAGAGCTTCAAAAACAAATTGCTTTTGTTTTTTTCAGCTACCCACAGTTATCTGGTACCCTTGAAGCGCTTGATTGCGGAGTTTTGGGCAGGTTCATTAAGAATCTGGAGGTTGGGTTGGATTGAGTTGATCTTTCCTAATCTTCTGCTGAAAACCGGAGTTATTAGCTTGTGGGCCTTGTTACTTGCAACTGCTTTGTTCCATTGATCTCTGAACATAACTTTGACTTATTTTTTTCAAGACTTTCCCTCCACCATCTTGCCTCAGATAGTGTTGATTCCATTGCTACCAACTATTACCAAACTCATCCCTTACATTGATTCCTTATTTACAAGTTCCTGGATCTCAATTTTGGTTACATTTAAATATTATTGCAACTCTTAGGAGGGCAGCCTAAACAGCATCTTTCCCATCCACAGAACTGCCTATGGCTTAGAACCGTTTGGAGTCTTAAATTTGGTCCCTCTGGCTGGGATCAAACCAGAAACCTTGGGATTTACAGTCCCATTATCATCAACTTTTGGAATAAAACTTTGAAATCCAATCCTTTTATTTTCTTCTCTGTTTCTCTCTTCTCAGATCTGATCCATGGAGGTAACTTATCCTAGAATTAAGTCCTCTCAATTTTTGCATCATCTGGAAAAGGTACTTGTTGTTTTTCATGAAACCCTACTCTTGCCACACTTGTGAGCCACTTTGGAAATCTGCTCTTTGGATCCTCTAGGAATTCTGTTATTCAAAATGGCATCTACTGGTACTCCAACCACCTTTGATTGACCAAAGATGATAAAGATCAAACCTCAGAACAAGAACTTAGGTTTCAATGGGGTAAATGTCAAACAGTTCTTGGAATCTTACAAAATGACTACTGAAGTGGATGGAGAAAGCAAATACAATATGGCTTACCATTTACAATTCTTTATCTCCTCTGATGAAGTTATGGAAGTAATTGAGTTGTTGAAAGGATTTGAATCCCATGACTGGATGCTTCTGAGGGAGGCAATTTTGGAATATTGGGGTAAAATAGATTTAGCTTGGTTTACTTTTCAGTACTTGGATGCTCTTGTATGTCAATGGATCTCAAATGGTGCTGTCTCTTCAGCCTCTGACTACCAGTCTTTCAGGAAGTCTTGGTATCCTATTCAAAACTATCTTATCCAAAACAATCAAATTGATTCAGTGGACAAAGTTTGAGCACAATTATTCTGATATTTTTTGTTGGCTGTGCAGGAAATGATTAAAGACAAATTGGTCAAATCTGGATCTATTATCACCACCAGGGAAAATCAATTCAAGCTCCCTGTTTTCCTTATCCTTAGGAGTACTGTGGATGAAGTTATGAGGGTCAAACCAATGTTTAGAAAACCTAGAGCCACTGAACCAGTCCATGCTCCTTCTTTTAAAGAATCCAATAATACTATGAATAAGATGATGGCAGATAAAAGACCTAAAGCAGATCCTAATTCTAATTGATAACCTCCTACTCTAGACCAAATCAGCAAGATCCTTGAAGCTTTTGAGAACAAAATAGATCGAAATATTTCTTCTCTAGTTACTCCTAAACACTCTCCTTCTGTCCCTAAATCTACCCTGGTCTGTTACTCCTGTCATAGGGAAGGCCATGGAACTGGACAATGCTTGGAACTCCAGAAGGATAAAAATTAAATTTGGTGGAGCAGAAGGGAAACAGTTTCTTTCTTCCTAATGGTGCTCTGATCCCTGTCAATTTGTCTTGCTCTATTTTTCATGTGGTGGCCTCTTATCAGCCTCCACCTCCAATGAAAGAATCCCTTGCTTCCTTCAATTTCCAATCTTCATCTGGTGCTCTTCAACCCTGGTATCCTGCAGCTATCTCTTCCTCCAGCCTTTCTGGGACTACTTATCAATCTGATGTAGCCAGGAAATGACATGAGGAACCTAAAACTCACAAAGCCCCTTCCTTGCCAACTTCAATTCTTCAAAAAACAATCAAATTTTGATCCTCACCTGAGCCTCCTTCCTCTGATGTAGAAGACATGGAGGTTGAAAAGGAGCCACTTATGGAATCTTGTCTCGCCAGATGGAATAGTTGTCTTCGTTGAGAGGAGGAATGGCATCGACTGAGGCCTTGAGGGCAACTTGGTGAAAATAGTCGTTGGCCCCAGCTGGTTCGTTCATTTTCGATTAGCTTGAGTCTTTCGGCTTTTAGCCGTGTTGATTTCACTATTTGATTTCTTAAAAAAATAAGAACCAGCGGGCTAGAGGCATGGGTTTTAGAAATAATTAGACCAACTGATTCAAAATAGGAAAAATGAATAATGAAGAAGATGAAAGGAGTACCAACGCTAGGACTATGATCAGGAACAGGACAGCATGAGCAACAGAGGAAAGGATGAGGCTAGAGGAAATGAGTAGACGACTGAAACGGAAAGAGGTCAGAGTTGAGAGTTGTTAGTTGTGATAGATCATGCGGATAGGTCTCTTACCAGACAAGAACACATGGGCTGTTTAATTGAGGTAGCTGAGATGGTGGATCGAGAGTCGAGGCGAGATGAGATTTAAGAGAAAAGAACAGGAACGATAGAAAGAAATAGGAAAAGGAAGAAAAGAATGATAGAATGAGGAAGGAGTAAAAGAAGGAAGATCAGAAGGAGAAAGAGATCGATTTCGAGTAGCTGTCGTCAGAGGTTATTCAGATGGATGAACCTCGAACCTCCCTTCCTTCCAAGATCTGAAGCTGGGAGACTCGAGTTGAGAGATGACAATCTTAGAAATGGAGTGTTCACACTCATCTTCAGGGTGCGCGGCAGTCAGAGAGAGGAGAGTCGTGAGAAGTGATTTCTCAACACTCTCCTTCATCCAAGTCACCTGAACCTTCCAATTCCATCTTAGTTCCTGCTTCACCTGAACTTCCTCCCTCCACCCAGCCCAAAGTTTGATTTGAAAGGGGAATCTCCAAGGACTACCCCAATGCTGTGGAAGGAGTATTAAATAAAATTTCTGATCTCAAAATTCCTGATCTATCTGTGGATGAACTCCTGTAGATCCCTCCATCTGTTGCTGAAGGAATGAAGAAATGGGTCTCTTGTTGAAGTGTGGAGATTGGTCCTGACAAATTAAAGGTCTCCTCTGGCACTTTGATGGAGGACTCTGGTGAAACTAGTCCTTCTTCAGATTCCAATCTTTACTCCTGTCCTCTTGGTTTCCTCCCCTGTTATCTTGGTGACTCAGCTAAAACTGTTTCTCCTCTTGTGGACTCTGGATCTCAGCTTGACTTAATTTTGGATGATATGGCCTGTGAACTCAAACTCAGTCCTAGGGTAAGCTTCAATTCTTCAGTCTATGGGATAGGTAATCAATTTTTTGAATTGGTTGGTATTGCTGAAGATGTCCCAGTCAGGATTGGTTGAAATGTTGTTGGAAACTGTAATTTTTGGATGACTTGTTTGGAAGGGCCTATGATCTTGGGACAACCTTTCTTGATGGATTTTGGTGTTACCCTGATGTTTTCTGATCAATTTGGGTAGAGAATCCTTCTCCCTGGTGCTGATGGTAGAAAGATTGAATTTCCTCTCTTTTCTTTGGATTCTGGTTTTTGGGAAAGAGATTTTCCTGGTCATTCTTCCAAATCATCTTTAAAGGGGAAGCATAAGGACAACTCCAATTCCTCTCATTTTTTATGGGAATAGTTGATCCTTCTAATATTTGTAGTTATTTTCAGCCTCAGACTTCAACTCAAGGATCAACTCTCATCCCCCAGGCTTATTTTTCATTCTTTTCATCTCTTTCACCTTAAATATAAAATAACAAAAATCAAAAACATGTCAAAACAGAAAAATCCAAAAATATTTCTTTTCCTTCTTTATCTGGATCTTTTGTGTCTTCTTTTCCTTTTAATCTTAGGACTGATCAATCTTCTCTCAGTTCCAGTCCAAATTTCTGCAATGAGTCTAAACTAGATCCTGATCTCAATTCTATTCTTGATGGTTTTGGTATGGATGAATATAAGCTTCAGTGGAGGCAATTTGGGGTACAAGTAAGTCCTCCCAATTGTGCACTGCCAGGGCAAACTTCTACCATCATTTTCAAAACCCTACCTTGTGTCACACATGTGAGCAACATATTATCTCCTGGTTTTCCATTTGTGAAAAAGGCACCCTTCAAGGATATTTCAGAACATTGGACGTGGAAAATGTTGGAACTTGGACTCATTATTTGTAATCAAGTCTCACTGGTCAACTCTTGGAGGAAAAAGGAACTTCTCTCATTTGCCACCAAGTACAAGCCAGTTGCCAAGAAGTTCCAGCCAGTCAACAAGCCCATGCCTCTCAACCTCAACCCTCCTCATATGCATCTTTATCTTGTGATTCTTACTGTGGTCTTCCTCAATCTCTTACTGGTCCCTTTGTGCCAAATGATCAAGTCAATGAAGAATTTCTGAAGGTGTTCAACTTTGGTCCAGATGGATGGCTTCTTCCTGATGAGTTAAATTGATCAAAACATTCTTATCTCTAAGGGAAAAATCTATTTCTTTCTGTGAATAAGAAAGAGGTCTCTTGAAAGAATCCTATGGAATACCTTATCTCATTCCTGTAGTTAAACATGATCCTTTTCAAAAGAAGAAGATCCCTATCCCTGCTTCTAAAGTCAACAAATTTATCAAGTTGGTCCAAGAAGAAGTTTGAACTGGCCTATATGAGCAGTCAATCTCTAGTTATTCCAGCCCTTTCTTATGTGTCCTCAAGAGTAATGGTAAACTTATAATAGTTCATGATCTCCAACCTCTTAATAAAGTTACTATTAAGGACTCTGGTATTCCTCCTTCTACTGAAGAATATGTTGAATCTTTCTCTAAGAGAGCTTTCCATGGTCTAGGGGACATGATGGGAGGCTATGACAAACAATCCTTAAATCCTATTTATCACCCTCTCACTACTTTTGATACTCCTCTTGGTCAATTTCAACTCACTCTATTGCCTCAAGGTGCCACTAATTCAGTTGCAGTCTATCAGGCTCAGATGATGTGGATCCTCAAGGATGAAATCCCTGATCATTCTGGTATCTTTATTGACAATGGTAGAATTAAAGGTCCAGTTTCTGACTATGATAATGAGCTCTTACCTTATCATTCAGGAATTGTTGTTTTATTTGGTAATATGCTACTGATTTGGAAAGGATTCTGTTTCAAATCAAGGATTCTGGCCTAACTGTCTCTGGATCCAAACTGGCTGCTTGTGTCCCTGCTCTGGAAATTTTTGGTCATGTGGTATGCAAGGAAGGAAGAAGGATGGCACATGCCAAAGTCAACAAGATCATCTCTTGGCCTACTCCAATCAATCCCACTGAAGTTAGGGGCTTCCTAGGTGCTGTCACTTATCTTGGAATCTTTATCCCATCCTTATCCAAAATATGTGCACCCTTATGTTGTCTAACCAGGAAAGATGCTGAATGGATTTGAACCAAGATTTTGAATATTTTTTTCAGATGCTCAAAATGATGGTTGGAAAAGATTTAGTTTTGAAGAAGATCTCCTATGGACCTGGAGCTGGAAAGATCAAGCTGGCTGTTGATTCTAGTTATCAATCTGTTGGGGCTGTCCTTACTCAGGAAGATGAGAATGGTTGGGACCCTCCTGCTCTTTATGAATCTTTTCTATTTTCAGATGTAGAGTCTAGGTATTCTCAGCCCAAATTGGAACTCTGTGGTGTGGCTTGAATGATGAAGAAACTTCAAACCATTCTCTGGTGCCAAAATTTCAAACTGCAAGTTGATGCTCAATTCATCATTGAAATGATCAATGCTCCCAGCCTCCCCAATGCTCCAATGAATTGTTGGGTGTCCTTTATCCAGCTTTTTTCTTTTGATGTTGTTCATAGGCCTGAGAAATCTTTCACTATGCCTGATGGTTTATCTTCACAACCTCTTGGAGACAATGAATCTGATTTTGGAACAGATTTCAATGAAGAAGAACCTTTAATCCAACCTTTCTTCTCTTTCTCTTCTCAAGATTATTCTGGCTATCAACAAGGATTATGGCTTAAATTAGAGTAGTACCTTTTAACTCTCCAAAAACCTCCTGATCTCTCTGCTAAAGAATTTTGATCTCTTAAAAGAAAGTCCTCTAATTTCTTTTTCCAAGGCTCTAGGCTTATGAAAAGAGGAAATACTTGTCCCCTTATTGTTGTTACTATCCCTTCTAAACAAGATTCTATCCTTGAAAGTCTCCATGAAGGTCTTTGGCATTGTGGGGAAATCAAAAATTATCGACAATTATCCAAACAATTATGGTGGCCATCTCTAAAGAAATACATCTCCCAATGGTGCAAGAGTTGTGAAATTTGTCAAAAACATGATCTTAGGCGTCCATCTGAAATATTTTATCTCACTGTGGAGTCCCCTGTCTTTGGAAGGGTTGCTATGGATGTGGTTCATATTAAGGCAGGTGGTGTTACATATCTCATTGTGGCTAGGGATGATTTTTCTGGATGGGTTGAAGCAAATTTTCTTAAGAATCTTAGCTATAAATCAGTGGCAGCTTTCCTCTATGAGACTTGGACAATGAGTTATGGCCTGGCCCAATCTTACTCTACTGAGGGTGGCTCCAAATTTGGTGGCAAACTTAATGAAATGATTCAATCTCTTCTGGAAAACATAGAGTTACTACTCCTTATTATACTGAAGGACAAGGCATGGTGGAACAAGGAAATGCTCCTTTGAAGGCTGCACTTGTTAACCTTGCTGGTGAAAGTGAAAAGCACTTTTGCAAATTCCCCCTCTTGTTCTCTTCTCTGCTCAAATCTCAACCAAAAAAACTACTGGCTACTCACCTTATGAAATCATCTTTGGAAAAAGAGCAGTTCTTCCTTTGGATCTGGAAATGGAATCTTTCTTGGGTATCCCTTGGGAAAAAGTGTCCTCAACTACTGATCTATTAGTTGCTAGATCCAAGCAACTGGAGCAAATTGAAGATGTTCATGATGAAGCTTATCAGAAGATGATGGATTACAGAGCAAAATCAGTCCAGTATTGGGAGGAAAAGTGCTGCAATTGAATCAGGGACTCCTTGAACCCTGGTGATCTAGTTTTAGCTTATAGTTGATCTTTGGAGACCCAATGGGGAAAGCTTTTCTCAAATCTTTGGAATGGTCCTTATTGGGTGGTTTGCCAAGTTAGAGGTGGATCTTATATTTTGGAGGAGCTGGATGGTACCAAACTGGCCAAAGGTTTCTCTGCTTATCAAGTAAATAAGTTTCATGGTTGTTGGGGCAACTTGTCTTAGAAGTGAGTCCTTGCAATTGTGCACCACCAGGGTTATTTGCTGCATTTTTGTTGTAAACTCTACTATATTCCACATATGTGAGCACCTGGTATGCCTCCTGTGTTTTATCTCTGTTGCTTCTAGGGCTTTTTTGGATGGATAAAGATATTTTTTGAATTCCTCAATCATGCTCAGGATCAAGAAATGGCCGTTTTTCTTTGCTTCAAATTCCTTGCTTCTTTTCCTCTTCATGTCATCAAACTCAGATGCAGACTAGGGACAGTCTGTAAGTTGGGGAGGGATGTGGTGACCAAATCTGGGCAACTCCAGACCACTGTGGAAAATTTGAAATTTTTTATGATTTTTTATTCCTCATTTTTTTTTTTAAAAAAAAAAAAATCCAGGATGATCCCCTATTTCAGTTTCCAAGTCTAAGCTTTCCCTTCTCCCAGTTGTCTAGGAAGATCTTTCTGTGCCTAGACCCCTTTTCCCAGTGTTCAATACTCCTTGCTTCACTCCTTGTCCTTCAGTTCCCTGTTTTTCATTTTTTTGCCAAACGCGCTTGCGGACGGCCATTGACTCCAACCACAAGCAGGATTGCCATCAGGATCCTTATTGATTTGGTGATCATCAGACCATCAAACTTGATGAACCTCCTCTTGATTGACTTGCTCTCTCCATAGATCAACTCCAATATTGGCTTGGTGATATCCAAGGTCAGACTGGATTGGGCAACATGTGGAGAGGATAAATCAAAGGAACTTGATCTTGTGAACCGCCCTTGGTGGTTTTTTAACTTTCTCATCTCATTGCGCCCTCCAACCATCACAATCAACTCAGATCCCCTATGGCACCTATATCTCTCATCCTCTCTTGATGCAACTGTCCAACCAACTCACTCAATTCCCCATTGAGTGATCACCATCAAATGCTCCTCAACTCTGCCTTGCCTCAAACTATCCTAATCAATTGTCTGATGACTGCAAGCTTTGCTTGCTGTTTTGGAACCTTTGAACCACCACCTCAATCCACCTCCAGCTCACCGGTCTCCCGCGTGGCTTGTCCATTGCCCGCAGGGGTATAGACTGTTGCCCAGGCCCGTCAGCATGTCCGCAGCCCCTCACTAGCTACTCTCCTGTCCGTTCCCATCATTTGCACAGGCCGGGGTTTTGATTCAGTTCTTCTTTTTTTTGAGTGTTTGTTGTTTCTTTTTTTCCTTTTTTGTTTTCTCATGACAATCCAAAAAAAAAACTTTTTTTCTGCTCTATTTGTAAATCTCTCTTGTAAATAGTCTACAGACCTTTTGTCTATAAAAGGAGGGGCTCTCCCCTGCTTTTTCTGAATCATCCATGGGGGTGTGTGTGTGTCCCCCCCGTAATCATAGTACATTTGATCCTAATCCTCATTCTGGTTATATCCATGATTTCCCCTTGATCCTTTGAGCCTCCATAATCAAAATTTTGATCTGTCCATCTGTGACCCTGATTCTTATCACCAACCATAGCCTTTCTTGTTGAAGAGAATTCTGTCTGTTGGAATTCTTGAGTATTTTATACCACTCCTTCATCCCTTTTCCCAACCACACTGCTCTTGATCCTTCCTTATTATTTTTCTGGATCCAATCACAATTAATTGAAGAGGTCTTATTAAGCTTAAAAACTGGAGTTTTTTAGATCTCTTTATCCTTTAAAGTTTAATTCCACCACGCTAATCTTGAGTGCCTTGAGAAGTTTTGGGTTATTCTTGTTCAAATCTTTTATTTCTTTGCTTCTAGAGATTCACAAACAAATTGCTTGTGTTTTGTTCCGCCACCCACAGTTATCTGGTACCCTTCAAGCACTTGATTGCGGAGATTTGGGAAGTTTCATTAAGAACATGGAGGTTGGTTGGGATTGAGTTGATCTTTCCTAATCTTCTGCTGACAACCAGAGTTATTAGCTTGCAGGAATTTTCACTTGCAACTGCCTTGTTCCATTGAACTCTGAACCAAACTTTGACTTATTTTGTTCAAGAATTTCCCTCCACCATCTTGCTTAGATAGTGTTGATTCAATTCCTACCAACAATCACCAAACACATCCCTTACATTGATTCCTTATTTACAAGTTCCTCGATCTCAATTTTAATTACATTTAAATATTATTGTAACTCTTAGGAGGGCAGCCTAAACAGCACCTTTCCCCTCCACAGAACTGCCTAAGGCTTAGAACCGTTTGGAGTCTTACACCACTTAAATAGAAAATTACTTACTCAGGGGAGGAAGGAGGATCCCCTGAGTGCGGTTCTGATCCTCCTCTGCACTTTTGAAGCACAGGAGGGTACAATTACATGAGGAAATAATGCTGGTGTGAAAAAATGTGAAACAAGCCAAGAGATAGCTGTATTTTTTAGTATAAATTTTGATAGACAGGTAAGAATATGAGGAACAAGCTAAGATTAGTGATTTATGGAAGCTTCTGGGTGCTTATCTTGTATAAAAAATGATTCAAAAGTTCCCTGCAGCTTGAGTTAATTTTGCAGGTTGTGAAAAGCATAAAATATGCTTGGCAGCTGCAAGCCCTCTTTGGTAACTGATGTTGTATAACCTTTATGGTTGAAGTGGTGTAACACTACTTGTTGTGTGTTTCTCAGGAAGCTTTTGAGCCTTTATCATGTATAAAATGTTTCAGTAATTACCTTCATGCTGTTTCAATGGAATTAGTTGTGGAGATATGAGGTATGCTGTTTTACCACATGCTCCCTTGGGTGACTTGAGAGTGTGGCTTGCAGGTGTTATGTGGTTGATATAGTGGCACACTGAGTATCACAGTGCTTCATGGGACGGTTCAGAGGCCTTATCTGGTGGTTGAAGTTCCAGAAAAATTGTGTGTACTGAGCTTTTATTGCTGGTTGGCAAGAATTGAGACATACTTGGCTGCATGAGCCCCTACTTTTGTTGGTGTGTGTATGAGTGTTGTATGGTTGGATTGGTGGTAAAATGAGTATGAGAGTGCTTCAGAGGACTTTTCAGAGGCCTTATCTGGTGATTAAAGTTGCAGAAAGGTCATGTTTACTGAGTTATTATTGCTGGTGGGTGAGAATTGAGACATACTTGGCTGCATGAGCCCCTACTTCCATTGGTGCATATATTAGTGTTGTATGGCTGGAATGGTGGCAAACTGAGTATCAGAGTGCTTCATAGGACAGTTGAGAGGCATTATCTGGTGGTGAAAGTTCCATAAAAGTCATTTTTACTGAGTTGTTATTTCTGGTGGGGAGAATTGAGACATACTTGACTGCATGAGCCCATACTTCTGTTGGTGTGTAAATGTGTGTTGTATGGTTTGAATGGTGGAAAAACGAGTATCATAGTGCTTCAGAGGAAGGTTTAGAGTCCCTGAATATTTTTGAATGATTAAGGAAGGTAGTGTAACTTTGATTCATAGTATTGGTTGTAGTGAAACATTGGTACTGGAATGGTTTCAGTCCTGCAGGTATGGGTATGTTATTTTTGTTGGGTGTTTATTTTAAGCATAATATTTTTCTATTAGATTTTAAATTAAGATTTTATTTCTTACTTCCTGTGACATAATCCAGTCCATGCCAGGTGTTTGGTATGGTTGAAGAGGGTTATCTGGTGATGGATTTGGGATTTGAGGTTGGTTTGAGTTTATAGAATAGTTGATGAGGGGTTTGGAATTTATTTATGAGGTTAATTTGATAAAAAGAATGATAATTAATAAAAAAATGAGTGATGGCTATATGACAGGTTTAGTTTACCAAGGTTCCAGTGGGTGACCCTACCTAAATTGGCGCCAGGAACTCATTTCTGCAATAATATTCCTCTTTTTCTCATTACTTAAAGTTTCTTTATCTCATTTCTGTTTTATTTTTTTATTACTGTGCTTTTTATTTTTATTATATATTTTTATTGTTATTATTTATTATATATATTTATTGTTATTATTTATTATATATATTTATTTTTATTATTTATTATATATATTTATTGTTATTATTTATTATATATATTTATTGTTATTATTTATTATATATATTTCTTTTTATTATTTATTAAATATATTTGTTTTCATTATTTATTATATATATTTATTGTTATTATTTATTATATATATTTATTTTTATTATTTATTATATATATTTATTTTTATTATTTATGATATATATTTATTGTTATTATTTATTATATATTTATTGTTGTTATTTATTATATATATTTATTGTTATTATTTTATATATATATTGTTATTATTTATGTTTAAATTTGTGCAGTTATGAGACATTTCACCAATTGGTGAAATACATCTTCCTTCCTGCCTCTTTGGTTTCTTTGACTCACTCCTCTCCTCCTCCTTCTCCTTTCTTTTTTCTTCATCAATATTTTCATCCTTTGATCAACTTGACCTTACCTTAATTTACCAACAGACCAAGAACTTCTCCTTGTACTCCTTCTCCTCAAATCAATTCTTCAAGAGCCTCACCCTCATATATTCTCTTGTGATTGACAATGCGCACCTTCTGGTTATTTGGTATGAAGTCAAATTGGTTTTATGTTGTTCTTCCTGTTGCTCTCTTCCTTCATTCTTTCCTTTTTCTCTTCCATTAACTGACCTTGTCTTTTTTCGTTCCTCAGAGGAGATAACCTTAGATGTCATCTTAGTCTTGTGTCTCCCTGGTCTTCATCATCTTGGTTTTATCTCTTAAGAAATTTTCAATTTTTATCACAATTAACAGTCAAAATTTATCATCAGTTCAAACTGATTATCCCACCTTGACAAACATGAACCAAGATGATCTTGAGTCAAACAATCCCCTTCTCCAAACAATCCTAAATAAAACCATAGAATCCATTCCCATGCTTACCATGGAAAACTTTTTCCTGTGGATAAATTTGGTTGAAAACATGCTAGACATTCAAGGAACTTGTGCAACTCTCTACTTGGAAGACCTTCCTCTCTCCGTCAAAGATGAGATTTACATTTGATCCATCCTTACCTCCAAACTTGATCCTTCTGTACATGCTAATGTCATCACCTTCAAAAACAAAGAAATGCAAAGCTCATCTGGAAGGCCATCATTTGACACTTTGCTTCATCAGAGTCCTCCAAACAAGCTTGTGTCTTTGACAACCTTCAAGATCTCAATTTCAATCTTAACAATATTCCAAACTTTGTCACCTCAGCCAAGATTGCCATTAGATGGCTCCATGAAGTTGGTATTGTTCTACCTAGAGATATAATTGCCTATATGCTTCTTCAAAAACTTCCCAGTTCCCTTACGGTTGTTAAGCAACAGATGACTCATGCGGGAATGGAAATCACTCCTGAATTGGTACTTGACCACCTTAAAATATATGCCAACAATCTTAGAAACAAGGAAGAAAAAAATTTCACCCTCACAGCCCTTCAAACCCAAAGCAAAAAAATGACCACTCCCAGATGCACCGGAGGAAAGCACAATCCAATTTCCCACCATTCTGTAACAAACTGTTGGGCGCTTCATCCCAAGCTCCGCAAAGAATAACTTAAAAGAAAGAATACAGACAATAAGGTTGTTGCTGTCAGTCTTTTCTTCTCAAAAATCAACTCCCTTCACAAGACCAACATTGTTCTTGATTCCGGATCATTTTCTCACATGTTTTGTGATCCTAACGCCTTTGTGAACATCAAATATAAAGAAATATGTATTTTTAAAAATGGATCATCCAATGAAACCCTCAACATTGTTGGAACTGGAACGGTCAACATTGAAGGAAAGGAAGAATATCTTGCTCTCAAAAATGCTTTTCTTGTTCCCAACCTTTCTGCAAATCTCCTGTCTGTCAGATGTCTTCTGTTAGATGTTTACAATTTTTCCTTCAAGAAGAACTGTTTTCAAATACTTAAGAATAATCTTACTGTTCTAGAAGGAAGGTACCTGAACAACATACCTATCAACCAACTCCTAAAACTAAGACTCAAACGCCATCTTTCCAATAGTGAGTACATCCATAAAGCTCTTGGTCATTCCAGTTATAGTTGTATTAGAAATAAAATGAATATTCCTATCAAACTAGACTCCAAATGCAAATCCTGTTCCCTTTGAAAGGTTAACAGAGGATCCTTCAGAAATAAACATTCAGTGGCTGACCAACCCTTTCAAGAACTCCACCTTGATCTGATGGGTCCTATTCATCCTCCCTCTGCTTGAGGCCACAGATACATTCTTAATGTTTTTGACAGCAACACTAGGTACTGCGCTGTCATTCCCTGCATCTCTAAGAGCAACGCTCCCAATATCTTAAAAGGTATCATTGAGCTTGAAAGTAAATTCTTTGGCTACTTCCCCTCAATTATACACTCCAACAGGGGAACTGAATTTGTTAATAAGAATCTCAAACTCTTCTGTGAGAGTAAGGCCATTAGAACAAGAACCTCAGATACATACACGCCCCAACAAAATGGTCTAGCCAAAGGCTTCAACAGAACCATCATTGAATGTCTTCAAACTATTCTCATTGACTCTGGCATCAAAATATCTCTCTTGAATCAAGTCCTGAAGGCTGGAACTCTCATTCCTAACCAATTTCCCTCACATAAAAGCAAGAAATCACCTTTTGAAAACTTCAAAAATTGGAGTCTGCCTTTGAATTTTTTTAAGCCCTTAGGCATCAACTCCATTGTTCTCTCATCCCCTTCTTTGTCTCTAACTAAACTTGATCCCAAAGGTATCTCTGGAACACTGTCAGCTTGCTAATATGTTCAGAGCAACCTGTCATAGCAACACAAAACTATAAAAATAAGAATATCTAAATTAACAAAGGAAGGAGTGAGAAATCCATAAATATTATTGAAAAAATGGATTCCTCACCCAAAATCAGGTAGGGTCACTCACTGACCCCACCCTTGAAATCCAAGTCCTTACATCTTTAAAATAATTAAAAAGAAAAGTACTAAAAATTACAACACCAGTATGGCACCTTTTTTCCATTTTAACATTTCACACATGTTTTCATGTATAGGGTTTACACCTAAAATTCACTCAGCATTGAGGTGTTGTTTATATTTTAGGAGTTACACGCGGAAATGTGTTATGTCACAATTCCCGCGCGCAGCCACGCATCATTACATACCCCTACGTACTCATAGTAGCAGTTTCCTGCGTACTATAGACCCGCATGCAGCTAATTCTGCCACGCATGCAGCGGATCCCATCCTGCGCGCATCTGAACTGACTGATCCACGTGTCTGGATTCCTTGTGACTAATCTGACAACCATGTACCGCTCAAAAGAGCTACAACCTAATTAGGGTTGCCTGGAATATGTAACAACTTGACATATGCATTGTTAATAATCTAAAAATATCAAAACTTAATTAAAATTAATAAAAATTAATTTTAGAACATTTTTTAATAATAAATTAAAGATCAAGGATTAAAAAGTAAATCATTGACTCTGATCTTTGAAGACCACGAAACATTACAAGGAGTGTTCATAAAAATTATTAAAAATCATTTACCTGATCAGCAGATAATGGGAAATCAGTAAAGGTCCACGTCTGTTCACTTTAAAGCATTAATAATAGTACAAATGAGGGATTAGTGCAGAATGATCCAATTTATGCCATAATAGATTAACAGATCCTGTGGCTAAAATAGTACAGAAATCTAGCAGATCTAAGGTCAGCTGATTAACGGCACCAAGTTGATGTGCTAATCTGGCTCTGACTGGATTTCTAGCCTCAGCCCATGAGCAGAACTCTCTCTACGCGCCCTGAGAAGCTCAAAATCACCCCAAAAAGGTATTTATACAGACCTCTTTGGATCCATTATTCCATCATCAGTTTACCAGGAATTATTATTGTCAATCAGACACCGTTTCATTGTTATTCAAGTGCTTATGAAAAATCTAAGCAAGTGCTTTATGACCAAGTCTGTAGTATTATTAGTTATTTCTTAAAACCAATCAAACCTTGAAGTTTAGTCAGGCAATCCACCCGATCTTCTCTGAAACCCTTCCTATTATTGCAGTATTTTTGTGGTAAAGTGCTCAGAGTGAGTGTTTCCCTTCCTGTCTAGGCCATTGTGCTGTTATGCCTGGCCATTAGAGGAATAAGCCCTTTCTAAGGCACCCATCTTCATTCCAAGGTTCTTAAACTGCCTAAGGAGGCCCCTTGAAGAGAGGTTGCTTTGTCTCTAAAGACCCCCAGTAGTATAATACTGTGTCCCCTCTTTTATGTACATATTGAAAACCTTTTATTACCAAACCAATTAAACCTTGCAACTGCTATTATTATATTATTTATTTGAGCCTCTAAGCGTTTATTTTTGGAATAATAATAATTATTATTATTCCAGTATTTTTATCACTCTCTGTAGCTAAAGGACTGCAAGGTTCCTGGTATCAGAGAGCTGACAAACACTCATCTGCTACAACGACAAGCTTCAGTCCTATTGAATTCTCACTGAAGACAACTGTATTGTCTCATCCAAACATGTCAAATTTCTTAATTTTTCTTCTCACACCAAATCCAAACAGGATGTCCCAGATTGGACTCCTACTCTTTTTGATATAGTCAAAGAACCCAACACTTCCAAAGGCAACTTTGATCTGAACAGGGAACCATTCCCGAATTCCCCTGATTCTTCTGTATCAGCAGACATCACTGATGACCCCTTTGTATTTTTTGATGACTCTCAAGACACAGATTGGACTCACCTGCTTCAGAAAACATTTCTCCAGTAGAACATACATCCACATAAAACATGAGAGAAAGAACAGACAGAATTAAACCAACCAAATATTCATATCTCTGAGAATCAGATAACAAATACAAGGACGCAATCAATTCTGAATTAGATTCCATCAAAGAAAAGGGAGTGTGGGAAGATTACAACAAGATTCCCAACAGATACCTAGACACCAGTCTCATTCTCAAAACCAAGCCAGCCACCAACTCCTCCCCGGAAAGAAAAAAGGCCCGTCTCTGCATTCAAGGATTTCAACAAGAAGAAGGAATTGACTACTTCAAAATTTTTGCTCCCACCGGCAAGTTATTATCTCTGTTGGCTTTACTAACACTTGCAGTAGACAAAAAGCTCCCCATCATAAAATTCAACGTCAAGGCCGCCTTCCTATACGCACCTCTATCCAAAGACATATTCATTAAAACTCCTGCCCAATCCAAACGCAAGTAACCCTTCCTCAAACTAAAAAAATCCCTCTACCGTCTCAAACAGGCTCCTCCAAACTGGTATGAGACGCTTGTAAAATGGCTGAATCTCATCAAATTTTGTCCCTCCAAACCAGATCCCTGTCTTTTTATCAAAGAAGATCAATCCTCATTTCTGTTCTTCCATTTCAATGATCTAGTAGTTGTTGGTGACGTATTCAATTTCAAAGATCAATTCCTTAAAAAATTTCCTGAATAATCAGCTCACTCCCCACATACTCTCCTTGGCATGATAGTCCCCATAAAGTCCGACTGCATTAACCTCAACCAAAAGAAATTGATAGAAAAAGGACTATCTCTTCTCAATCTAGACAAGTGCAAGCCTGTGTCAACTCCTCTCATTCCCAAAATAAAACTTCTGCCTGCCTCCCCTGAAGAAATTTAAGAATTTTAGAGACTGAACATTAATTACAGATCATTCACAGGAATCCTCAATTTTCTTGCCTGCAGGACTAGACCAGATCTTGCCCCTGCTGTATCCATACTTTCACAGTTCAATAACAATCCCAGCATTAATCACTAGACAGAAGTTTTCCATGTCTTTAATTATCTCAAAGGATCAATCCATCTAGGATTCATCCTGAAAACAAACCTTCTAATCCCTGATCATATCCAATATTACAGCAATGCTACGTGAGGAGATGAAGTTATCACAAGGAAATCAAGAAGCAGATACTTATGTTTCTGGCAAGGCTTTCTGTTGTCCTGGTGCAGCAGCAGTCAGAAGAACATCTCTCTCTCCTCAACCAAAGCTGAACTCTGTGCTCTCTCTGACGCATGCCAGGAAAATCAATCAATGGTTCATCTCATCAAAGAACTGTGGCATATTTCCTTAAAACCTTCAAATTTTAAGATTGACAATAAGGGTCTGATGAAAAAGATCAAACATTTTGGTCACAACTCAAAGACAAAATACATTGATATCAAAGCCAAGAAAATCAGAGAACTCTTCAAGGAAAATAGAATCACGGTTACCCTAGTAAAATCCAGCAAGATGATAGCCCACTGTCTAACTAAAGCTTGTAACAATGTCTCTCTTCAATCACTGGTTGATCTTTTTTCAATTCTCCTTCATCCAAATAATAGGGGGTGTTGAAATTCGCGCGCTTATGAGACATGTCACCAATTTGTGACATCCATCTTCCTTTCCACCTCTTCAGTTTCTCTGACTCAATCCTCTCCTCCTCCTTCTCCTTTCTTTTTTCTTCATCAATATTTTCATCCTTTGATCAACTCAACCTCACCTTACTTGACCAACAGACAAAGAACTTCTCCTTGTCCTCCTTCTCCTAAAATCAATTCTTAAAGAGCCTCACCTTCATATATTCTTTTGTGATTGACAACACGCATCTTCTTGTTATTTGGTTTGAAGTCAAATCTGTTTTCTGTTGTTCTTCCTGTTGCTCTCTTCCTTCATTCTTTCCTTTTTCTCTTCCATTAACTGACCTTGTCTTTTTTATTCCTCAGAGGAGATAACCTTAGATGTCATCTTAGTCTTGTGACTCCCTGGTCTTCATCATCTTGGTTTTATCTCTTAAGAAATTTTCAATTTTTCATCAATTTATTATATATATTTATTATATATATTTATTATATATATTTATTATATATATTTATTATATATATTTATTATATATATTTATTATATATATTTATTATATATATTTATTATATATATTTATTATATATATTTATTATATATATTTATTATATATATTTATTATATATATTTATTATATATATTTATTATATATATTTATTATATATATTTATTATATATATTTATTATATATATTTATTATATATATTTATTATATATATTTATTATATATATTTATTATATATATTTATTATATATATTTATTATATATATTTATTATATATATTTATTATATATATTTATTGTCATTATTTATTATATATATTTATTGTTATTATTTATTATATATATTTATTGTTATTATTTATTATATATATTTATTGTTATTATTTATTATATATATTTATTGTTATTATTTATTATATATATTTATTGTTATTGTTTGTTATACATATTTTTTAGAGGCTTTATTGATTTGGTTCTGAATATTAGCCAGCTGAAATATTGCTTCTTCTGTTCATGTCTTCTGGGAATGCTGATGTTGAAATTTGTATACAGTATTAGACTGTGAGGATGCGCTTGAGTATATTGAAAAGAAAATTTGACCTATCAAATTGATGTTTGTAACAGCGTGTACTTGTGTCAACCCAGACTTTGGAAATAAAAAAATGTCTTGGGCTGAAGGGGCCCATTCTACTTTCAAAAAATTACTTGGGGGATCTTTGGGAAACACCTGGAAGGAACGTTTGAAAGCCCAATACAATCAATGTATGCCTCACTTAAAAACTCTCAAATAAATTCAGGAACTGTTCTTCCAAACAAAGTTTTCCCTTTGGGTTACAAATTGTGAATTGAGGGAATTAAAATCATTGAAAAACAATTTGAGAAGTTAAAGCGCAACCATGATGGCAAGGTGGGCTCAAAGTCTTATTTAAAAGAATGGGATTGCCATGTTCCCACATTTTAGGTGAAATACTAGCATCACGAGGATCTGTTGTGCCTGAGGATGTTCATCCTCAGTGGTGGTTATACTATGACCCTTCAATTCAAGTAATTAGGGTTCCTGGGATTTTTTAAGGGTAACAATTATAGTATTGACAGCAATTATAGGATTTACAGATTAATTATTGTTTTGCTTTTTGAAAAAATCACACAGATTCAGTGCTTGAAAAATCCCAATTGTTGAACAAGTTGAATTTCATGCTTATGGGATAAGCTCAAAAAGTTAGATTGGTGAATTTAAGGCCCATGGTCAATGTTACAGAAACTTTTATTGCCTAGCCAAGGCTTGAGCGCAAGGTCTTACAGTCTTATGGTCCAGCAGCGGTCAACCAAAATCTCAAGGTAATTTTCTTGAAATTTCAAAATTTGAATACATTGAAAGAGAACTTAAGAGGGAACAAAATGGTTAAAAGGGATCCAAAAAGACCAAAGTTATTAATTCTTTTATTTTGAGTGTTAATTTTTATGGTTTAATGAACTGATGGGAAAATGATTTCTGTAGTGCAAGGAAGGCTCTTCATCTGAATTTCATATTTCAGTGGAAGAGACTGAAAGTTCATTAGGGTCACTTCATTTGGAATCAGAATCCCTTTCCAAGGAGGAAGAAGAATAAATGTAGAAGTCAAACAGAAGCTCATCTTTGGTGAGTATCAATTTCTTTAATGAGATGACAATTTTTGGTAAGTAATTTTTGATTGTAGGATCCAAAAGTGAAATAACTTAATCAAATGCCTGAGAAATTAAAAAAGATCTTGGGGGAGGTTTTGGATCCAGTTGGTGATGGAAATTGCAGATTTAGATTCATCAAAAAATCACTGAGGTATGATGAGCAAGGATCATTTAAAGTAAAAAAGGAATTGATTGAAACATTGAGGAAAAATAAAACATGCTGTTCTAAGATCCTTGACAGCAGTAAAGATTTCAAAAAGATATAAAAAATTGTTTTTAATTACATCAATGAAAAGATTCCCTCTTCAAAATTTGGTGGTGAAAGGTGTAAAAACCCATAGAAAGCATCTAAAGGTTTGTTCTATTGCTTGTCTTATATATGTGTTCTTAGGCATAGTTGTGTCATATGCATGTGTAACCAGGTTTTGGATACAACACTCCCCCCCCCCACAACTATTCTTGTGCCTGCATTCCTGGGAAGGTTTAATGTCACAGCTCTAATTACAACATAACAATTTGGTAACCAATTTGGGACACCGCAGGAAAAGGGAGAAATTTTTTTAAAAAAATTATATATATATATATAATATACATTTTCTGTGTCACTATGAGACCTCTTCTATTTTCTGTTTCTCCAGCTTTTCCCTGTCCCAGAGGTCTAGGGAGGGCTCTCCAGGGTTTTCAAATCCTCAAATCCTCCAGTCAACTTGTCCTTGCCGCACTTGCAGCCCAATTTCTTTTGGCCAGGCACGCGCAAACAGCCATTCCACTCCTCATCTCCATCACTTTCATCTATCAGCATCATCCCCTGATTGGGTTTTAATTGCCATGATTGGTTCATCATCACCATCATTGGAAAAGAAAAAGACTTCTGCCAACCCCTCCATTGTCATTCCAATTTCTCAATCCCCCCTTCATCCATTTAGCTATTGGTGCCTCCAACAGCCATCATCATCCCATTCCTGTCCCTGTCACCTTGTCACCCTCTCTTTGCTCACCTGAACAACCAGAAAGTGTTTGCTTGCGTCCCTTGGTGCCATTGCCTGGAAGCTTGCAAAAATCCATCACCAACTTTCCTCCAATCTTCCCACCAATCATCCCATCCCAATTGGTCCACCTCAAGCCCCCTTTGATTTGCTTGCCCAAAAAACTAGCAAGCTGTTTCTGGAGGCCTTTGGAGCCAATTTCTGTCAATCTCATCTCTGCCCAATCAATGCTCACCATCCTCTAAATGCGCATCATCCTCTCGATCCTCCCACAATACTCTTTGCCACTAATTTTGATCTCCATGCAACTCCTCCCACCAACTCACTCAATCTCCCCTTGAGAATCCTTCATTCTCCCATCATCAAATCATCATCTGCCACCACTTTCACCACCTCTCAGCCTCAAAGCTGCAGTAATTCATCTTCTGCACGCTGTGGTGAGCAATTGGGAAAACCTCATGGAAAATGGAATTTTTGCAAAAGTTTTTTTTTACATTCTCTTATCCATCAATACATCTGCAAAAAAAAAAATCCACACTCATTTGTAAGTATCTCTTGTAAATAGTCTACAGGCCTCTTGTCTATAAAAGGAGGGGCTCTCCCCTGCCTTTTTGGGAGGATCTATCTGATATATCAATCAGGAATGTGATCATTCCATAAAGCTTCTTTCCCTTTGTCTGCAGCTTTGTGCGGGGTATATCTTTTGATTGCCCCTTGATCCTTTGAGCCTCCATAATCAAACTTTGATCCATCCATCTGTGACCCTGATCCTTATCACCAACCATAGCCTTTCTGGTTGAAAAGAATTCTGTCTGATGGGATTCTTGAGTGTGTTATACCACTCTTGATCCCTTTTTCTGAACATACTGGTCTGATCCTTCCCTGATCATCTTTCTGGATCCAGTCAGGTTTGATTGAGAGGTTTCTTTAACTATGAAACCTGGAGTGTTAAACCTCCCTTTAATCTTTGAAGTTTAATTCCGCCACACTATTCTTGAGTTCCTTGAGAAGTGTTGGGTTATTCTTGTTCAAATCCGTTATTGCTTTGCTTCTAGAGCTTCATAAACAAATTGCTTTTGTTTTGTTCAGCCACCCACAGTTATCTGGTAACCTTCAGGCGCTTTATTGCAGAGAGTTGAGCAGGTTCATTCAGAACCTGGAGGTTGTTTGGGATTGAGTCAATCTTTCCTAATCTTCTGCCAAAAACAAGAGATATTAGCTTGTGGGGGTTGTTACTTACAACTGCCTTGTTCCATTGAAATCTGAACAAAAATTTGACTTATTTTTTTCAAGCCCTTTCCTGCACCATCTTGCCTCAGATAGTGTTGTTTCCATTGCTACTGACTACTCTTAAACTCATACCTTACATTGATTCCTTATTTACAATTTCCTGGATCTTGATTCCGGTTACATTTATATATTATTGAACTCTTAGGAGGGCAGCCTAAACAGCAACTTTCCATCCACAGAACTTCCTCCGGCTTAGCACTGTTTGGAGTCTTGTATTTGGTCCCCTGGGCCAGGATCAAACAAGAAAACTTGGGGTTTACAGTCCCAAGAACGTTTGGAATCAAACTTTGAAATCCAATTTTTTGCTTTTCTTCTCTGTTTCCCCTCTCTCTTCTCAGATCTGATCCGTGGAAGCAACTTATCCTAGAAGTAAGTCCTCCAAATTTGTGCACATCTGGGCAAAGTACTTTTTGTTTTTTTTGAAACCCTACTCTTGCCACACTCATGAGCCACTATGGAAATCTGCTCTTTGGATCCTTTAGGAATTCTGTTATTGGAAATGGCATCTACTGGTACCCCAACCACCTCTACTCAACAAAAGATGGTAAAGATCAAACCTCAGAAAAAGAACTTAGGGTTCAATGGGGTAAATGTTGAATGGTTCTTGGACTCCTACAAAATGGCTGCTGAAGTGGATGGAGCAAGCAAATAAAATATGGCCTATCAGTTACCATTCTTTATCTCCTCTGATGAAGTGATGGAAGTAATTGAGTTGTTTAAAGGCTTTGAATCACATCATTAGATGCTTCTGAGGGAAGCGATGTTGGCATATTGGGGTAAAATGGATGTAGCTTGGTTTACTTTGCAGGACTTGGATGCTCTTGTCTCTCAATGGATCTCAAAAGGTGGTGTCTCTTCAGCCTCTGACTACCAGTCTTTTAGGAAGTCTTGGGATCCTATCCAAAACTATCTTATCCAAAACAATCAAATTGATTCAGTGGACAAAGTTTGAGCAAAATTCTTCCAATCTTTTTTGTTGGCTGTGCAGGTAATGATTAAAGACAAATTGGTAAAATCTGTTACCTCTCTGATACCAGGAACCTTGCAGTCCTTTAGCTACAGAGAGTGATAGAAGATACTGGAATAATAATAATATTATTCAAATGATAAACACGTACAAAGCTCAAACAATGAATATTTTTAAGACCTGGTGCAAGGTTTAATTGGTTTGGTTAAAAGGGTTTTCAATTTGTTTATAAAAAGAGGGTCCAGAGTATTATACTACTGGGGGTCTTTACAGACAAACAACCTCTCTTCAAGGGGCCTCCTTAGGCAGTTTAAGAACCTTGGAATGAAGATGGGTTCCTTAGAAAGGGCTTATTCCACTGATATGGCCAGGTAAACAGCTCAATGGCCAAGACAGGAAGGGAAAAACTCACTCTGAGCACTTTACCACAAAAATCCTGCAACAATTGGAAGGGTTTCAGAGCAGATGGGGCGGATTTTCTTGACTAACTTCAATGGGTTAATTGGTTTTAAGAAATAAATAATAATACCACAGACTAGGTCATAAATCACTTGCTTATCTCTTTTATAAGCACTTGACTAACAATGAAACGGTATCTGATTGATAATAATAATTCCTTAATTTTCTATTATCTTCTGAGCACGTAGGTAATTTTTAATAATTTTTATGATGACTTTTAGTATTGTTATGTGGTCTTTGAAGATCAGGATAAGTGATTTACGTGGTAATCCTCAATATTTCGTTTATTATTAAAAAATACTCAAACTTAGTTTCTTATTAATTTTATTTAAGTTTTATAGTTTTTAGACTATTAATAATGCATATGTCAGGTTATTACATATGCCAGCTAACCCTAAATAGGTTGTAGCTATCTTGAGCAGTACCTGGTTGTCAGGTTTGTCACAACTGATCCTGGCGCAGGGATCATTCAATTCAGATGCATGCAAGTTAGGATCCGCTGTGTGCGTGGCAAAATTAGCTGCGGGCTTGACCTCTTTATGCGGGAATTTGTAGCTACAGGTACATAGGATTTTGTTAGGATGCGGGCTGCGCGCAGGAATGGTGACATAACACATTTCCATGTTTAACTCCTAAAATATACACAACACTCCAATTGTGAGTGAAATTTAGTTGAAAAACCTATACGTGACAATACAAGTGAAATATTTTAATGGCAAAAAGGTGCCATATTGGTTTTGTGGATTTTGGTCCCTTTTTTCATTTAATTATTTTCAAAATAGAAGGAGTTGGATTTCCAGGGTGGGGTCAGTGAGTCACCCTACCTAATTTTGGGTGAGGAATCCATTTCTGCAATAATATGCATGGATGTTTTATTCCTTCTTCAGTCAATTTTACTTTTCTTATTTAATTTTTTCTATCACATTTCTTCTGTTACTTTGACAGATTGCTCTGTACATAGTAGAAAGATGACAAAATCTGGATCCATCATCACCACCAGGGATGATTGATCCAAGCTCCCTGTTTTCATTATCCTTAGGAGTACTGTGGATGAAGTTATGAAAGTTCAAACTGCTTTTAACTTTCAAATAACCTAGAACCACTGAACCAGTCCATGCTCCTTCTTTTAAAGAATCCAAAAATATTATAATTAAGATCATGGCAGATAAAAGGTCTAAATCAGATCCTAATTTTACTTGAGAACCTACTACTCTAGACAAAATCACTAAGATACCTTGAGTTTTTGAGAAAAAAATAGATCAAAAGATTTCTTCTCTTGCTACTCCTAAACCCTCTACTTCTATCCCTAAATCTACCCTGGTCTGTTACTACTGTCATAGGGAAGGCCATGGAACTGGACAATGCTTGAAACTCCAGAAGGATATAAAGGAAAAGTTGGTGGAGCAGAAGGGGAAAAATTTCTTTCTTCCTAATGGTGCTCTGATCCCTTTTGATTCATCTTGCCCTATTTGTCATGTGGTGGCCTCTTATCAGCCGCCACCTCCAATGAAAGAATCCCTTGCTTCCTTTGATTTTGGGTCTTCCTGTGGTACTCTTCAACCTTGGTCCCCTCCAGCTATCTCTTCCTCCATTCTTTCTGGGACTACTTATCAATATGATCCAGCTAGGAAAGGGCATGAGGAACCTAAACCTCACAAAGCCCCTTCCTGGCCAACTTCAATTCTTCAAAAACCAGTCAAATGTCAATCCTCACCTGCGCCTCCTTCCTCTGATGTGGAAGACATGGAAGTGGAAAAGGAGCCACTCATGGGAAGTTTCCCAGATCACTCAGATCCTTATCCTTCATCCAATTCACCTCAACCTCCTGATCCCATCTTAGTTCCTGCTCCACCTGAACTTCCTCCCTCCACCCAGAATTAAAGGTCCATTTTCTGACTATGATAGTGAGCTCTTCCCTTGGAATTCAGGAATTTGTTGTTTTATCTGGGAATATGCTACTACTTTGGAAAGGATTATGTTTAAAATCAAGGAATCTGGCTTTACTGTCTCTGGATCCAAACTGGCTGCTTGTGTCCCTGCTCTGGAAACGGTTGGACATGTGGTCTGCAAAGAAGGAAGAAGGATGGAACCAGAAAAAGTCAATTAGATCATCTCTTTGCCTACTCCAATCAATCCCACTGAATTTAGGGGCTTCCTAGGTGTTGTCACTTATTTTAGAATCTTTATCCCATCCTTATACAAAATATGTGCATCCTTACGTTGTCTAACCAGGAAAGATGCTGAATGGATTTGGTCCCAAGATTTTGAACATTCTTTTCAGTTGCTCAAAATGATGGTGGGTAAAGACATAGTTTTTAAAAAAGATCTCCTATGGACCTGGAGCTGGCATGATCAATCTGGCTTTGATTCTAGTTCTCAATCTTTTGGGGGTTTTCTTATTCAGGAAGATGATAATGGTTGGGACCGTCCTTCTCTTTATGAATCTTTGGTATTTTCAGATGTAGAATCAAGATACTTTCAGCCCAAACTTGAACTCTGTGGTGTGGCTCAAATGATGAAGAAACTGCAAAGCATTCTCTGGGGCCAACATTTTGAACTAAAAGTCAATGCTCAATCCATCATTGAAAATATAAATGCTCCCAGCCTCCCCAATGCTCCTATGACTTGTTGGGTGGCCTTTATCCAGATTTTTTCTTTTTATATTGTTCACAGGCCTGGGAAATCTTTCACTATGCCTGATGTTTTATCTCAAAGACCTCTTGGAGACGATGAATCTGATGTTAGAACTGATTTTGATGAAGAAGAACCTTTAATACAACCTGTCTTCTCTTTCTCTTCTCAAGATTATTCTGGCTTTCAACAAGGTTTCTGGCTTAAACTAGAGCAGTACCCTTTAACTCTTCAAAAATCTCCTGATCTCTCTGCTAAAGAATTTTGATCTCTTAAAAGAAAGTCCTCTAGTTTCTTTGTCCAAGGCTCTAGGCTTCTGAAAAGAGGAAATCCTTTGGCTCTTATTGCTTTTACTATCCCTTCTAAACAAGATGCTATCCTTGAAAGTCTCCATGAATGTTTTGGTCATCATGGGGAAACCAAAACTTATCAACAATTGTCCAAAGGATTCTGGTGGCCATCTCTGAAGAAATCCGTCTCTCAATGGTGCAAGAGTTGTGAAGTTTGTCAAAAACTTCATCTTAGGCTTCCAGCTGAAATTCATTATCCTTCTGGGGAGTCCACTGTCTTTGGAAGGATTGCTATGGGTGTGGTTCATATTAAGGCAGGTGGTGCTAAGTACCTCATTGTGGCTAGAGATGATTTTTCTAGATGGGTTGAAGCAAAATTTCATAATAATCTTAGCTTGGAAAAAGTGGAAGCTTTCCTCTATGAGACCTGGAAAATGTGTTATGGCCTGACTTGAACTTACTCTACTGATGGTGGCTCTGAATTTGGTGGAAAAATTGCTGAAATGGTAAAATCTCTTCTGGAACAACAAAGAGTTCCTACTCCTTTTAATCCTGAAGGCCAAGGCATGGTAGAACAAGGCCATGCTCCTTTGAAGGCTGCACTTCTTAAGCTTGCGGGTGAAAGTGGCAAGAATTGTTGCAAATTCCTTCCTCTTGTTCTCTTCTCTGATCAAATCTCAACCAAAAGGACTACTTGCTACTAACCTTATGAAATCATCTTTGGTCAAAGAGAATTTCTTCCTCTGAATTTGGAAATGGAATCTTTCTTGGGTATGCCTTGGGACAGGGTGTCCTCAACTACCAATCTATTAGTTTCTAGATCCAAGGAACTGGAGCAAATTGAAGATGTTTGTGATGAAGCTTATCAGAAGATGATGGAGTCCAGAGAAAAATCAATTCAGTATTGGGAGGAAAAGAACTCCAATCAAATCAGGGACTCCTTGAACCCTGATGATCTAGTTTTAGCTTATAATAAATCTTTGGAGACCCAGTGGCGCAAGCTTTTCTCAAATTTTTGTAATGGTCCTTATTGGGTGGCTCACCAAGTTACAGGAGGATCTTATGTTTTGGAGGAGCTGGATGGTACTCAACTGGCCAGAACGTTCTCTGCTGATCAAGTCAAGAAGTTTCATTGTTGTGGAGGCAACTTATCTCAGAAGTAAGTCCTCCCCATTGTGCACCACCAGGGTTATTTGCTGCGTTTTTTTTGTAAAACTCTACTGTATGCCACATGCGTGAGCACCTGGGACGCCTTCTGTGTTTTATCTCTGCCGCTTCTAGGGCTCTTTTGGATGGATGAAGATATTTTCAAACTCTTCAATCCCTCTCAAGATCAAGAAATGGCCAATCTTCTCTTTGATTTCCTTGTATTTCTCCTTCTATTTATATCTTCAAGCTCAAGATGCAGACTAGGGACAGTCTGAAAGTTGAGGAGAGATGTGGTGACTAATCTGGAACACCTCATGGAAAATGGAAATTTTTGGGAAAAAAATTTTTACGTTCTCTTATCCATCAATACATCCGCAGAAAAAAAATTCTGCACTCATTTGTAAGTATCTCTTGTAAATAGTCTACAGGCCTCTTGTCTATAAAAGTGGGGGCTCTCCCCTGCCTTTTTGGGAGGATCTATCTGCTATATTGATCAGGAATCTGATCATTCCATAAAGCTTCTTTCCCTTCATCTGCAACTTTGTGCGGGGTATATCTTTTGATTTCCCCTTGATCCTTTGAGCATCCATACTCAAACTTTGATCTGTCCATCTGTGACCCTGATCCTTATCACCAATTATAGCCTTTCTGGTTGAAGAGAATTCTATCTGCTGGAATTTTTGAGTGTTTTATACCACTCTTGATCCCTTTTTTTGATTATACTGGTCTGATCCTTCCCTGATCATCTTTCTGGATCCAGTCAGATTTTACTGGGAGGTTTCTTTAAGCTTTAAAACTGGAGTGTTAAACCTCCCTTTATTCTTTGAAGTTGAATTCTGCCACGCTATTCTTGAGTGCCTTGAGAAGTGTTGGGTTACTATTGTTCAAATCTGTTATTGCTTTGCTTCTAGAGCTTCATAAACAAATTGCTTTTGTTTTGTTCAGCCACCCACAGTTATCTGGTACCCTTCAAGCGCTTGATTGCGGAGAGTTGGGCAGGTTCATTGAGAACCTGGAGGTTGGTAAGGATTGAGTTGATCTTTCCTAATCTTCTGCCAATGACCAGACTTATTAGCTTGTGTGAATTGCTACTCAAACCTGCCTTGTTCCATTGAACTCTGAAGAAAACTTTGACTTATTTTGTTCAAGCCCTTTCCTGAACCATCTTGTCTCAGATAGTGTTGTTTTCATTTCTACCAACTACTCTTAAACTCATCCCTTCCATTTATTCCTTATTTAAAAGTTCCTGGATCTTTATTCTGGTAACGTTTAAATAATATTGTAACTCTTTGGATGGAAGCCTAAACAGCACCTTTCCCCTCCACAGAACTGCCTACGGCTTAGTACAATTTGAAGTCTTACACTGCTTTCATCCTTGAAGCAGGCTGGTTTTCCTTCTTTTAATCTCTTTTTTTACAAGTCCTGATCATTCTGTTGCTATGGTTTGTTGTTTTCATTAATATTTTCCCTCATCCATCTTTCATTTTCAAAAAAAAATCTGCACTCATTTGTAGTTATCTCTTGTAAATTGTCTACAGGGGCTGTTGCCCATAAAAAGAGGGGATCACCCCTGTCTTCTGCCCATCTGGAATCTTATCCTATGATAATCAGCACTATAATTGATCAATAAAATCTGTGGGGCCCTTCCACTTTATCTGAGCATCCTTATCCCTGGTATATCTATGATTCCCCCTTTATTGTTTGTGTCAGCTGGCTACTATTCAGAACCAACTGACTAAAGCCTAAAAACAAATAAAATATAAATTAATAATAAACAAATACGGAAATAATGAAATGAAATAAAATTAAGGAATAAAACCTTAAGTCATAAGAAATCCAAGAATATTATAAAAACAATGGGTTTGTGGAGCCAATTCAGGTAGGGTGACCCACTGGCACCACCCCCAAAATCCCACTCCTTCAGGTAGAACCATGATTCACCTGTGCACCCTCCCATCACATCGGGAGGTATCGGTTTCTGACAAAAAATTTGGTCAGAAACCCATAATTGTGTTTAGTTTAGGAGTTATGGACAAAAACTGTTTTTTTCCATAACCCCGCGCGCAGCGGCGGGTCATTTTTTGCAGCTAGGCGCGCAGCTCTTAGGAGCCATGGCACAACCGGCCCCGCAAGTAGTCAAGCGAGTACCTTGCGCAGGACCAAAGAGGTCGCGGACAGGCAGTGGCCCCGCGAGTAGTTGCCTGACTACCTCGCACAGGCTCTAGGCGGCAGATACCAACCAGCCTCGTGGGTAGTCAAGCGACCAGCCTCGCGGGTAGTTGAGCGACTACCACGCAAGGTAGTCGCCAGTTACCAGCCTGCGGGTAGCCAAGCGACCACCTTGCGCAGCTGCCGCTACCTATTGCCGGCCCTGCAAGTAGTCAACTGACTACCCTGCGCGGGCCCCTAGCGACCAACCAAGCCACCGTGCGAAGTGACTGGCCGGCTCACTAGCCAGCCCTCCCCTCTCCAAAAACGGAAACTGGGCTGTGGGGTACCTCCAATACACCCCATAGCCCTGTTCCACATCACATGGGGGCCAGAGAGCGCCACCATGTGGTGGGGAATAGTATGAAAGGGGATAAACAACCCGAAAATCCGGAAAAATGGGCCCTGCACCCTTTTTGGAACTATACCAAAGGGTTGTCAGGGCCTCTGTAAAAGGGCCTGTACGGGTAATTTGTACCTAAAAAAGTATCTGTGAGTTACTGTAACACCCTGAGAGTGTGTACTGAGCATAAACAGCGGCCTAGCTTCGTGCTAGATGGATCACAAGACACCAGGAATACATACAACACTCTCCATACCCCTTATAATTAAAACTGTACGTAACTAGTCACAACTAGGGGTGTACTGTCCAATTAAGGAACTGTAAGACACCCCAATATGAGAAGAAGAGCCTCAGATTTAAAATTTCCTTGCAGAATAAGGTCTCCATAGCCTGTGTTTAAGCCCCTGGCCTCAGGAAGCCATGGCTTATATTTATAAATATTAATTGAATACAACCTCTTTGGTCAATACAGTGAGGTAATTAAGGGCACAGAAACATGTATCAAGCCCAAAGCATGATGACATAGGGCTTCCTTTACTTCTGTAGTGACTAGAGCAGGTCCACACAAACACACTGATGGCTCCCTGGCCTCAGCACTAGCCTGGGTCACCCTCCTTTGGCTGGTAAAAGGACTGTACCAAGAGGGGACCCAAACGATATAAATAAAGGACCTTCCCCCAGCTATTTCAGATACATTCATCCGGTTATATAGTCATTATTGCTTCAGATATTTTCTTCCTCAAGCCATCAAACCCTTATAAGAAATAAGTGTGTGATCCTGGACCACTTTCTGATAAAATTGTAGACCATAATTCTTGAATCCTTGTTTTTTGGCCAAATTGAACAACCAACCATTCAGCCTGCCCCAGAACCCTGAATCCTTGAATATTGGCCCATTCATCAAGAATAAGTCCGGATCTAGACCTAGTAAGTGATCCCGCTGACTTATACCCCTTTTTGTAGGTTTTGCATAACCTATGCCCCAAGGAAATTATGTTGAGATAATGTTTAAATTCTTTCTTCTTTAAATGTTGAGCTAAGGCTACCAGTTAAGGATCAACTATGATGATGTGAATGATAAAAAAATGATAATAATTGCATGAGAAGAAGGGAAGAGAAATACAACGGAAAGGCCTGTATTTATATTAAATATGTTGCCCATGAATGAGTATGAACGAGTCCCTCACTTCCTCCTCTTCTCAAATAGCATTCTAAGAATGGTGATTTTCCCTTCACCCTTCCTCTTACTTTTAATGTCTTTGGTATTAGTCTTTTCGTGCGCTTATTTGAAATTTTCAGATAAGCACTCATTTTTCTTTTCTTTTCCTTGATTAACTTTCCGAATTTCATTTCTTTGTTCTGTTTGGTGATAGTAGCGCTTTCAATTAGTGAAGTTATTATTTTTAACTTACTTGCGATGTCTTCTGCATTCTTGTCTATAAGTTTTTGAGCTTTCTTGCTTGAGAGATCTCCGAGTGCATTTGTTGCTGTGTCATGATTATCCTTATTCAGGTTGTAGGTTATTAATGCTGCGTGCGCATCGACTTTGGCTGGTTCTAGTACTTCAGATAGGTTCTGCAACGCCCGCGGCTCTGTTAACTTCTCTTGTGTTTCTATGCCTGTCACCACCCTGTTACACATTGATTGATTTGAGTGTACCATAGACAGGTTAGCTGTTAGTTCCCTTCCAACAAATTACACACACCCTTCTTGAAAGGAATTCTTGTCAACTCCACAGGCACCACAATTGCTCCTATATTTTCCTTAAAAGACATATACCTGTGTTCCGGCGGGCTCAACAACCCCATTAAGTTCTTGGCCCCTCCATTCAAATTTATTTTATAAATATATAAATAAATTTAACCCTTTCAGCCAAATCACATACCTGGCATTTTATCTTATTTTTGATCCAAACTTTCTATCACCTCTAGTAGCTAGAAGGAGTGAGGTCCTTGGCATCTAGTAGGCTGACAGTTTGAGCCTCCATACTCAAACCTTTGGTCCTTCCTCTGTGACCTTATCTGTTGTCACCAACCAATAGCCTTGCTGGTTGAAGAAGAATCCATCTGGTTGGGCTTTTGAGTGTTTTATAGCACTCCTTGATCCTTTTTTTTACCATACTGGTATCATCATCATTCTTTTTGATCATCCTTCTGGAACCAGTCATGTTTGACTGAGAGGTTTCTTTAAGGTTGGAATCTAGAGTGCTAAAACTTTTTTATTTATTTAAAGATTGAATTCTGCCATGCTATTCTTGAGTCCCTTGAGAATTGCTGAGTTATTCTTGTTCAAATTTGTTACTGCTTTGCTTCTAGAGCGTCATAAAACAAATTTCTTTGTTTTGTACAGCCACCCGCCGTTATCTGGTACCCTTCAAGCACTTGATTGCATAGAGTTGGGAATGTTCATTGAGAACCTGGAGGTTGGTTGGGGTTGAGTTGATCTTTCCTAATCTTCTGCTGAATACCAGAGTTATTAGCTTGTGGGTGTTGTTACTTACAACTGCCTTGTTCTATTGAACTCTGAAAAAACTTGAACTTATTTTGTTCAAGTATTTTCCCAAACCATCTTGCCTCAGAAATTGTTGTTCCATTGCTACCAACTACTATCAAATTCATCCCTTCAATTGAATCCTTATTTACAAAGTTCTGGATCTTGCTTCTTGTTACATTTGAACATTTTTGTAACGCTCAGGGGGGAAGCCTTAAAAGGGCCTGAAGGAAAGGTGAAGAACAGTCATAGGATGAGGGGCAGAAGCATAATTGAAACAAAACAGGGTGTGGAGCTGGTGGTGCACAATTGGGAGGACTTACTTCTGATCAAAGTTGTCTCCACAGAAATGAAATTTCTTGACCTGATCAGCAGAGAACCCTCTGGCCATCTGGGTACCATCCAGTTCTTCCAAAAAATATGATCCACCTCTGACTTGACGGACCACTCAATAAGGACCATTCCAGCAATTGGAAAAAAGCTTTCCCCACTGAGTTTCCAAGGATTGGTTATAAGCTAAAACTAGATCACCAGGATTCAAGGGGTACCTGACTTGATTGGAATGCTTATCCTCCCAATACTGGACTGATTTTTCTCTTGACTCCATCATTTTCTGATAAGCTTTTTCACAAACATCTTCACTTTGCTCCAGTTTCTTGGATCTGGCAACTAATAGATCAGTGGTGGAAGAAACCTTTTCCCCAGAAATACCTAAGAAAGATTCCATTTCCAGATCAAGAGGAAGGACAGCCCTTTGTCCAAAGATAATTTCATAAGGTGAGTAGCCAGTGGTTTGTTTAGTTGAAATTTGATCAGAGAAGAGGACCAGAGGAAGAAATTTGCAACAATTCTTTCCACTTTCACCAGCCAACTTGACAAGAGCAGCCTTCAAAGGGGCATGGCCTCTTTCCACCATGCCTTGTCCTTCAGGATAATAAGGAGTGGTCACCCTATGTTGACCAGGAAGCAATTGGATCATTTTGGCCAGTTTGCCACCAAACTCAGAGCCACCATTGGTTGAATAAGATTGAGCCAATCCATAACGCATTGTCCAAGTCTCCTAAAGGAAGGCTGCTACTGATTCTGAGCTGAGGTTCTTAAGAAATTTTGCTTCAACCCATCCAGAAAAATCATCTCTAGCCACAATGAGGTACTTAGCTCCACCAGCCTAAATGTGAACCACATTCATAGCAATCCTTCCAAAGACAGTGGACTCTCCAGTGGGATAACAAATTTCAGCCGGGCGCCTAAGATCACGTTTCTGACATACTTCACAACTCTTGCACCATTGAGAGACTGATTTCTTCAAAGATGGCCACCAGAATTGTTTTGATATACGTTGATAGGTTTTGGTTTCCCCGCAATGCCCAAGGCCTTCATGGAGACTTTTGAGGATTGAATCTTGTTTAGAGGGGATTGTGACAACAATTAGAGCACAAGGATTTCCTCTTTTCATAATCCTAGTACCTTGGACAAAGAAATTGGAGGACTTCCTCTTGAGCAATAAAAAATCTTTAGCAGAGAGATCAGGAGGCCTTTGGAGAGTGGAAAGGTACTGCTCTAATTTTAGCCAGAAACCTTGTTGGAAGCCGGAATAATCTTGGGAGGAAAAGGTAAAGACTGGAAAAATTAAAGGCTCCTCCTCATCAAAGTCCACTCCAACATCCAATTCTTCATCTCCAAGGGGGCGTCAAGATAAACCATTGTGCATGGTGAAGGATCTTCCAGGCCTATGAACAATATCAAAAGAGAAAAGTTGGATGAAGGCCACCCAACAAGTCATAGGAGCATTTGGGAGGCTGAGGGCATTTATCATTTCGATAATGGATTTTGTGTCAACTTTTAACTCAAATTGTTGACCCCAGAGGAAAGTTTGGAGTTTCTTCAAAATTTGAGCCATGCCACAGAATTCCAGTTTTGGTTGGGAGTACCTGGATTCTACATCTGAAAATAACAAGGATTCATAGAGAGAAGGACGGTCCCAACCATTTTCATCTTCCTGAGTGAGGACAGCCCCAACAGATTGATAACTAGAATAAACAGCCAATTTGATCTTGCCAGCTCCTGGTCCATAAGATATCTTTTTCAAGACTATGTCTTTGCCAACCATCATTTTAAGTAGCTGAAAAGAATGTTTACAATCTTGGGTCCAGATCCACTCAGCATCTTTTCTGGTCAGGCAATGTAGGGGAGCACATATTTTGGATAGAGATGGGATAAAAATTTGAACATAAGTGACAACACCTAGAAAACCCCTGACTTCAGTTGGATTGATGGGAGTAGGCCAAGAGAGGGTTTTGTTGACTTTAGATGGAGCCGTCCTTCTTCCTTCCTTGCAGACCACGTGACCAAAAATTTCCAGAGCAGGGACACAGGCAGCCAATTTGGATCCAGAGACAGTGAGGCCATATTATTTGATTTGGAACAAGATCCTTTCCAAAATGGTTGCATATTCCCAGATAAATCAACAGATTCCTGAATGCCAGGGTAAGAGCTCATTGTTATAATCAGAAACTGGTCCTTTAATTCCGCCATTTTCAATAAAGATACCAGCATGATCAGGGATTTCATCCTGGAGGATCCAAACCATCTGGGCCTGATAGACTGCAACCAAGTTGGTGGCACATTGAGGCAATTGGGTAAGTTGGAAACAACCAAGGGGAGTATTGAATGTAGTGAGATGGCAAGAAATCAGATGTAAGGACCGTTTGTCATAGCCACCCATAATGTCACCTAGACCATAGCAAGCTCTCCCAGAGATGGATTTAACAAATTCTTCAGTAGCAGGGGGAATACCAGAGTCTTTAATAGTAACCTTATTTAGTGGCTGGAGATAATAAACTATTCTAAGTTTACCCTTACTTTTAAGGACACAGAAAACAGGACTGGAATAGCTAGAAGTTGACTTTTTGTATAAACTGGTTTGGACTTGTTCCCGGACCAACTTGATGAACTTGTTGACTTTGGCAGCAGGGATTGGGATCTTTAATCTTTTCCCAGGGATCATGTTCTACTACAGGAATGATATAAGGCAGACCATAGGATTCTTTCAAGAGACCTCTCTCTTCTTCACAGAAAGCAATAGCTTTTTCCCTAAGAGCCAATACATTTTTGATCAAATACACCTCATCAGGTAGAAGCCATCCATCTGGTCCAAAGGTGACTACTATCAGACGTTCTTCAGTGACACAACCAGAGGGGATGAATGGGCCAGTGAGAGATTGAGGCAAACCACAGTAAGGATTTCAGGATAGAGGAGGACGCCAAAGAGGAGGGTTGAGATTGAGAGGCATTGGTTGGTTGACTGGTTGGATTTTCCTAGCAACTGGTTTATTTTTGGAGGAAAAAGAGAGCGTTTCTTGTTTTTTCCAAGAGTTGACCAGAGAGCTCTGACTATGAGGATTGAGACCAAGTTCTAACGCCTTCCAAGTTTGATGTTCCGCAATGTTTTCAAAAGGTGCCTTTTCCATAAAAGAAGTCCCAAGAGATAATATATTGCTCACATGTGTGGGACAAGGTAAGGTTTCAAAAATGATAGTAGTAGGATACCCTGGTGGTGCACAATTGGGAGGACTTACTTCTACCCCAATTTGCCTCCACTGAAGCCCATATTCTTCTATACCAAAGCCACAGAAGATAGGATCAAGATTTGGATCTAGTTTAGACTCATTGTGGAGATTCAAACCAAACTGAGAGAAGATTGATTAGGAGTAAGAGTACAAGCAAAAGAAGAAACAACAGATGAAGAAGAAATATTTTTTGGATTTTTCCATCTTGATTTGTTTTTGATTTTTGATATTTTTGAGATCAGACAAAAATGTTGAAAATAAAGATAAATAAGCCTCTGGGATGAGAGTTGACCCTTGATTTAAAGCTTGAGGCTGAAAAGAACTACAACTATTATTAGGATCAACTACTCCCATAAAAAATGAAAGGAACTGGAATTATACTTCTGTTTAGGTAAATGACCGGGGAAATCTCTTTCCCAGCGACCAGAATCCAAAGAACAAAGAGGAACCTCAATTTTTCTACCATTGGAATCAGGGAGTAGGATTCTCTCCCCAACTTGATTGGAAAAAATCAGAGTTTCTCCAAAGTCAATTAAGAAAGGTTGACCCAAGATCATAGGTCCATCCAAGCGTGTGATCCAGAAATGACAAGTTTCAACAATTTTTTGGCCAATCCGGACTGGAACGTCTTCAACAATTCCAACCAATTTGCAAGACTGGTTCCCTATTCCATACACTGAAGAGGTGAAGCTGACCCTAGGGCTGAGTTTAAGTTTGCAGGCCATAGCATCCAAGATCAAGTTGAGCTGAGAGCCAGAGTCAACAAGGAGCAAGACCATTTTAGCTGATTCACCAAGATGGCAGGGAAGAAAACCAAGAGGACATGAGTAAACAATAGACTTGGAAGAGGGATCTGTTCCACCAGAATCCTCTATCAAAGTTCCAGAGGAGACCTTGAGTTCCTCAGGACCAATTTCCACACGTTGACAAGAAACCCATTTCTTCATTCCTTCAGCAACAGATGGAAAGATTGACAGGAGTTCAGCCACAGATAGATCAGGAATTTTAAGATCAGAAATTTTCTTTAATACCCCTTCCACAGGATTGAAGTGATCTTTGGAAATTCCCCTCTCAAACCAAACTTTGGGCTGGGTGGAGGGAGGAAGATTGGGTGAAGCAGGAACAGGATCAGGGGATTGAGGAGTTTTAATAGATGAGGGATGAGGATCAGGGTGAACTTGAGACTTTTCATGAGTGGTTCTTTTTCCACCTCCATGTCTTCTACATCAGAAGAGGGCTCAGGTGAGGATTTTCGTTTGGGTGATTTTTGGAGGATTGAGGTTGGCAAGGAAGGAGCTTTATGAGGTTTGGGCTCCTCATGTTGCTTCCTAGCTGGATTGGATTGGTAAGTACCAACCAGAGAGGAGGAGGAAATAGCTGGAGGATACCAGGGTTGAAGAGTACAACAAGAAGATTGGAAATCCACAGAAGCCAAGGATGCCTTCATAGAAGGGGGTGGCTGGTAAGAGGCCACCACATGACAAATAGGGAAAGATGAATCAAAGGGGATTAGGGCACCATTAGGAAGAAAAAAGTTATTCCCTTTTTGCTCTACCAATTTCTTGTCTTTTTCCCTCTGGAGTTTGAGACATCAACCAGTTCCATGGCCTTCCCTGTGGCAATAATAGCAGACTAGAGTATTTTTAGGAACAGCACTAGAAGGTTTAGGAACAGCAAGGGAGGAAATCTTTTGATCCATTTTGTTCTCAAAGGCTTTGAGCAGCTTAGTGATCTTGTCCATTGTAGCAGTTTCTTGGTTAGCCTGAGGGTTCTTGGGCCTGCAATCATATTCCATTTTATTCATAATCTTGTTTGACTCTTTGAAAGAAGGGGCATGGACTGGTTCAGTGGTTTTAGATTTCTCAAAAGTGAGGGCTGTTTGAACTTTCATGAATTTATCCACCACTCCCCTAAGGATAAGGAAACCAGGGAGCTTGAATTGATTATCCCTTGTAGTGATCATAGATCCAGACTTGACCAGTTTGTCCTTGATCCTTTCCTGCACTCCAAGAGAAAAAGATTGGAAAAATTGGACTTGAATTTTGTCCACTGTGTCAATGTGATTGTTTCAGACAAGGTAGGATTGGATGGGATCCCAAGATTTCCTAAAGGACTGATAATCAGAAGCTGAAGCCACACCACCATTGGAGATCCACTGGGAGACAAGATCTAAATCCTGCAAATTAAATTGTGCTACATCTATTTTTCCCCAATAGGCCAACATTGCTCCCCGCAGCAGGGCCCAGTTATGCCGTTTGAAACCTTCAAACAACTTGATGATTTCCATAACTTTTTCAGAGGAGATAAAAAATTGCAACTGGTAGGCCATATCTAATTTGCTAGCCCCGTCCACCAAAGCAGCCATCTCATACAAGTCCAAGAAGTGTTCCACGTTTGTCCCATTGAATCCTAAGTTCTTGTTCTGGGGCTTGATCTTAACCATCTTAGGACAAGTAGAAGAGTCACTTGTAGATTCCATTTTGACAAAGTTTCCTAAAAGATCCAAGGAGCAGATTTCTATAGTGGCTCACAAATGTGGCAAGAGTAGGTTTTCTTGAAAAAAAACAAGTATCTTTCCCTGATGGTGCACAATTGGGAGGACTTAATTCTAGAACAAGTTGCCTCCACGGATCTAGATGATGAAAATAAAGAGATTGGATTTCAAATTTGATGATTGATGGGACTGTAAATCCCAAGGTTGCTGGTTTGACCCCAGCCCAAGGGACCAAATGTAAGACTCCAAGCGGTGCTAGGCCGTGGCAGTTCTGTGGAGGGTAAAGGTTCTGTTTAGGCTACCCTCCTAAGTGTTACAAAAATATTTAAATGTAACCAAGATCAAAGTCCAGAACCTGGTAAACAAGGCACCAAATGTAAGAGGATAAAGATGATAGTATTCAGTAGTTGGGGAAAACAACACTATCTGAGGCAAGATGATGCCGGGGAAAACTTGAATAGAAGAAGTCAAGGATTGTTCAGAGTTCAACAAGACAAGGCAATTGTAAGTGACAATGCCCACAAGCTAATAGCTCTGGTTGTCAGCAGAAGCTTAGGAAAAATCAACTCAATCCCAAACAACCTCCAGGTTCTCAATGAACCTGCCCAACTCTCCGCAATCAAGCGCTTGAAGGGTACCAGATAACTGTGGGTGGCTGCACAAGACAAGGCTAATTGTTTGATGAAGCTCTAGAAGCAAAAAAATAACTGATTCAAACAAGAATAACCCAACACTTCTCAAGGGAATCAAGAGTAGCGTGGCAGAATTCAACTTCAAAATAAACAGACGGAGGTTTAAAACTCCAGGTTTTAAGCTTAATAGAACCTCTTCAGTCAAACGTGACTGGATCCAGGAAGATAATCAAAGGATGATCAGGACCAGTATGGTTGGATAAAGGGATCAGGAGTGGTGTAACACACTCAAGAATTCAATCAGTCAAATTCTTCTTCAACCAGAAAAGCTATTGGTTGGTGATAAGGATCAAGGATCAGGGTTTTGAGTATGGAGGCTCAAGGATCAAGGGGCAATCATGGATATACCCAAATTTTAGTCTCAGATGAAGGGGAATGAGACCCCACGGATAATTAATTTCAAGGTGATAATGATGATGTTCCTCTCTGGTAGGATAGGATGTGATGTGATGCCCCCTTCAAATGGCAGGCAAGAGCCCCTCCTTATATGGGCAGGAGGCCCTGTTAGAATATGTACAAAGGATACTACAAATAGAGCAGAATTTTTTTTTTTGATTTTCAGGTGATCAGAAAAATTTGATGACTCAGGACGGTGGAAATCTGGCCTCCCTGACTGGGGTGGGATCTATTCTCATCCCTTCACCTCTCCTGCGTCCGTCTGTGGACAGGTGAGCGCGACAATACCAGGATCACCCACCCCTTGCCCAAAGGCCAAAGGGGTGGGAAAGGAAATGCACCAGACTAACGGCAGATGTCCGCAGGCGGTAGACGATGTTTTCCCACCCCCACCCAAAGTTGGAAGGGGGCAGGAGAGTTTCTGGAGGGATGATGGGCAATGGATCAATGGATGGTTTGAGGTATTTTTTGGGTGAGCTGTTTGACTTGGTTGATGAAATCAGGATAGTTCAAGTATAGATCATTGACCAAGTGGGTAGATTTGGATTGGAGTAGGATGACAAGTTGATGGATGATCTCGGTTGAGTCAAATGCAATGGTAGCTTGTTTGAGCCTGGGGATGATACCATGCTGTAGTAAGCTCAGGATGATAAACGTCAGTTCCCTCCTGATCTTGATCCCATTGATTAGAGTTCAATTGTGGTGCTCAATGATTCAAAGGATGGATGTGAAGATTGTAGTTGGTTGCGAGTGAAGGGATTTTGTGGATTGGTAGAGGATCTCCAAGGCTTGAGGGTGAGATTGAGAGATCAACCTCAAGTGATGGGATGATTGAGCCAGCTGGTTAGGTTGGGATGATAGTCTCTGGACCAGTGTAAGCCTCCAAACAGTGCTAGGCCGTGGCAGTTCTGCGTAGGGGAAAGGTGCTGTTTAGGCTGCCCTCCTGAGTGTTACAAAAATATTTAAATGTAACTGAGATCAAAGTCCAGAACCTGGTAAACGGGGAACCAAATTTAAGAGGATAAAGATTATAGTAGTTGGTAGCTGGGGAAACAACACTATCTGAGGCGAGATGGTGCCAGGGAAAAACTTGAGTAGAAGAAGTCAAGGTTTGTTCAGAGTTCAACAAGAAAAGGCAATTGTAAGTAAAAACGCCCACAAGCTAATAGCTCTGGTCCTCAGCAGAAGCTTAGGAAAGATCAACTCAATCCCAAACAACCTCCAGGTTCTCAATGAACCTGCCCAACTCTCCGCAATCAAGTGCTTGAAGGGTACCAGATAACTGTGGGTGGCTGCACAAGTCAAAGCTAATTTTTTGAAGGAGCTCTAGAAGCAAAACAATAACTGATTCAAACAAGAATAACCCAAAACTTCTCAAGGGACTCAAGAGTAGTGTGGCAAAATTCAACTTCAAAAGAGATGAAGGGAGGTTTAACACTCCAGTTTTTAAGCTTAATAAAACCTCTTCAGTCAAATGTGACTGGTTCCAGAAAGATAATCAAAGGATTATCAGGACCATTATGGTTGGATAAAGGGATCAGGAATGGTGTAACACACTCAAGAATTCAATTATTCAAATTCTTCTTCAACCAGCAAAGCTATTGGTTGGTGATAAGGATCAAGGATCAAGGGTTTGAGTATGGAGGCTCAAGGATCAAGGGGAAATCATAGATATAACCAAATTTTTTGTCTCAGATAAAGGCAAATGAAGCCCACGGATGATGTATTGCAAGGTGAAAATGATGATGATCCTCCCTGGTATGGTAGGATGTGATGATGATGGTGTGATCTGATCTGATGTTATGGTGGGATTTGCTGACCTCCCTCCAAAACGCAGTGGAGAGCCCCTCCTTATATGGGCAGGAGGCCCTGTTAGACTATGTACAAGGGATACTACAAATGGAGCGGAAAAAGAAAGAAATATTTTTTTTTCTTGATTTTCAGATTTTTAGGTGATCAGAAGAATTTGATCACGCAGGCCGGTGGAAATCCGGCCTTCCTGACCAGGGAGGGATCTATCTTCATCCCTTCACCTATCCTGCGTCCTTCTGTGGACAGACGCGCGCCACAATACCAAGATCACCCCCCCCCCTTGCCCAAAGGCGGAAGGGGTGGGAAAGGAAAACGGATCAGGCCCCCCTCTGGTGTCTGCAGGCAGTAGACAACACTCTTAACCCCCACCCAAAGATGGAAGGAATTGGGAGTTATTGATAGATTGTTGTTGGGTCAAGGGGAATCAATGGTGGTGATTGGGAAAGGGAGACAACATCAGGCCAGCAGGGAGGGGGGAGAAATCAGAAGGCATCAAGGCTTGAATGGTTTGAAAATTGGATGCAAGCAAGGAGGTGTGGACCCAGTGTTTGGGGTGTTGAGAACAGAGGGAGCGTTGGTGATAGGAAGTCCATGAGTTGTTTTGAGAACATCAGCAAGGGATCCTTGGGAAAGCTCGATGATGGTAAGTAGGATGGCAAGGGAGGACTTGTGGGGTCAACATGTTGTATGTATATAGGATAGCCAAATCTGGAGTTGTGGGCAGCCTCCGGAGTTTCAGGGCTGCCAATTGCTCAAACGTTTTAAGACTCAGGGCAAGAGAGAGGGAGGATGTAAACAGTTTGATGAAGTTTGCTAGTGTGTTGAAGTTATGTATGTATGTGGTTGATGACGGGTAGCTATCATCCTATGGTTTGAAATTGCAATACTTTGATTTGAATAGTGATGGCCAAGATGCCTAGTTGGCAGCAGCAACCTATAAAAAACACAGGATGGAGACAGTGAGCGGGTCACAGTTGCGGGAGTATGAAGTTGAGTTGGGTTGTGGGTTGAGATTTAGATGAGGAGCTCGAGCCGTAGACCAGTCCAATGGGGAAGGAAGCTTGGGATGAATCAAGCAAGGGAGATGGGAGAGTAGCAAGATCAAGGAGAGTGATCAAGCAAGCCAGTCAAAGGGTGCACAACATCCACCATTGGTGTCTCTTGTCACCAATTGGGTGTGTCAAACTCCAGAAACCAGATTGATTGTTGCCAATCATGAGCGGGCTGGATGGCGGTTGGCAGGGGTGTGGGATGGATGATAGAAGATGGGGTAGATAGATCTTAAGCCGCAAGGGCAAGGGATTTTGGAGTAGGTGTCAGGGATAGGATGAGATATCTTGGGCCAAGCAGGTCTCGGCCCCTGCGTTTGGCCAAAAGGAAGGGGGGGAACAAAGAGAGAGGGGATCCAACACAATGCCTAGGGGATGGGACCAACAGAGGCCTGTCCTAGACTACTGGGACAGGGGAACGCTTGGCAGGATGAGGGAATTGGAGGAGTGATACTGATAAAAAAATTCCAATTTTTTTTTTTTTTGAAATGACACCTGAATAAAAGAATTGTAAAAAAAATTTTTGAATTTTCCGCATCTGGTCCAGGGTGTCCAGATTTGGTCACCACACCGGTCAATTGATCAAGATGGTAAGCTCATGCTTGAATTCATGAGATTGGTGGAAGTGAAGCTCAATTATCTCTTGGATGATCAACCTGTTGAGTTGGGTGTAATGAACAATGAGACTGATGGTGAGTTGAGTGGGTAGGAGGAGCTTGTGTTGTTGGGTGAGGTTGATGAGGTTGAGTTTAGGTTCTATTTGGATTAGGATGAGGATGGAGATGAGGATGTTTGGGCCAAGCGGGTCTCGGCCCGTGAGTTTGGCCAAAAGGAAGGGGGGAAAAAAGAGAGAAGGGATCAAACGCAATGCTTGGGGGATGGGAGCAAGAGAGGCCTGTCCTAGACTACTGGGACAGGGGAACGCTTGGCAGGATGAGGGAATTGGAGGAGTGATACTGATACAAAAAAATTCCTTTTTTTTTTCTTTTTTTTTAGATAAATGACACCTAAATAAAAGAATTGTAGAAAAAATTTTGAATTTTCCGCATCTGGTCCAGGGTGTCCAGATTTGGTCACCACAACGTAAGATTTGATGGAATGGAATTATTATTTGATAGGTTTGAGGAAGGGAGAATAAGGTGGAAGAAATTCAATATTGATTGGTTTGAACTTTCTGAAATCAGATCATAGATTGTTAAATCACCTCCCACAATGAATGGGAGCATTTTCCATAATGATGATGGAGTCTTGAGGAAGTTGAGATGCCAATGATGAGAGAAACAAACAGAAATAATTGCTTCCTACCACTTTTGCCTTGGTCCCATCTGCGTTGATGAGTTCTTGATTGTCAGCTCTCTGATACCAGGAACCTTGCAGTCCTTTAGCTACAGAGAGTGATAAAAGAACTTGGAGCAATAATATTCCAAAGAATATACGCTTTAAAGCTCCAATAATGGTATGGTAAGAGCAAGTGCAAGGTTTATTTGGTTTGGTTATAAATATTTTAAATATAAAATATAAAGAGGGGCCACAGTATTATACTACTGGGGATCTTTACAGACTAGCAACCTCTCTTCAAGGGGCCTCCTTAGGCAGTTTAAGAACCTTGGAATAAATATGGGTGCCTTATAAAGGACTTATTCCACTAATGGCCGGGCTTAACAGCACACGTGGCCTAGACAGGAAGGGGAAACACTCACTCTGAGTACTTGACCACGAAAATCCTGGAGTAATTGGAAGGGTTTCAGAGCAGATGGGGTTGATTGCCTGACTAAACTTCAATGGTTGATTGGTTAATAAAGGTAAATAATACTACTACAGACTAAGTCATAAATCACTTGCTTATCTTCATATAAGCACTTGATTAACAATGACACCGTGTCTGATTGATAATAAATAATTCCTGATAACTGATTAACTTTTTGGAAACAGAAGGGCAAAAGAGCCTGTTTAAATATTCCTTTTTGGGTGCTTGAGGACCTCTAGAAGGGGTACTAGCCGTGGGCTGAGGCTAGGGGGGCAATCAGGGCAAGATTGGCACGTCCTCAAGGTGCTGTTAGCCTGCTGGCCTTAGATCTGTCAAGGAACAGCTCCTTTTTAGCTGCAGGATCTGTTAATCAATAGATTAGTCATTTTGCTGATCCTGCACTGATCCTTAATTTGTACAGTAAGTACTGGTCCAAAGTGAGCAGACGTAGATTTTTATTGATTCTCCATCCTCTGCTGATCCTGTATGTAATTTTTAATAATTTTTACGACCACTCCTTATGTAGTTTTGTGGTCTTTGAAGGTTCTGATCAACTTACTTCGTGGTGAGTCTGGATCTTTATTTAATTAATAAAAAAATACTAAAAATTAGTTATTAACTAATTTCAATTGATTTTTAAGGTTTTTGAACCTTAATCTATGCTCGTGTGTTGGCTTTACATATGTAGTGTATATCCTACTATGTTGTAGCTTCTCTGAGCGGTACCTGGATGTCATAGGAGGCGCGGGGATCAGTCCATTCAAATGCGCGCGGGGACTGATCCGCTGCTCAGATGCGCGCGGGAGTTCAGCGCTGTAGGGACGCGGGGCTGCGTGCGGGAGTTGGCGTACGCGGGAGTCCAACGCTGTAGGGACGCGGAGCTGCGTGCGGGAGTTTGCGTACGCGGGAGACCGGAGCTAGGGACGCGGGGCTGCGTGCGGGAATTGTGACAAAAACACAATTTCCCGTGTAACTCCTAAACTACACACAACACCTGGATTTCGACTGAAATTTAGGTGTGAAACCTATACATGACATGTCATGTGAAATATTAAAATGGCTAAAAAGTGCCATACTGGTGCCGTGGTCATTTACCATTCTGTATTAAATTAATTAAAAAATATAAGGAGTACGAATTCAAGGGTGGGGTCAGTGAGTGACCCTACCTTATTTTGGGTGGGGAATCCATTTCTGCAATAATATTTATGGATTTCCTACTTCTTCATTTTATAATAATTTTATTTATTCATTTATCTTTATTTTGTTAATATTATTATTGTTGCCGCTTTGTCAGGCTGCTCTGTGCTAAGTAGCAGGCTGACATTGATGCTCATAACTGTTTTTGGAAAGCACCCCAATCAACGTTATCTGTTTTACCTTTGGAACTAGGCTCAACACAGCCGGAATTCCTGAAGGAAAAAAAAAGAATTAGATAAAACCAAAAAATCAAAAAATTACAAAAAGAAAACAAACCTGAGGCAGAATACCCTTTGGCCCTACTTGAATGTAAGTCAAATCCTTCTTCATAAACATAAACTAAATTTTGATCCAAGTCCAACCCATGGCAATTAACAAAATTTTCCCGCTGATTAAGAAGATTGGGTGAATTCCATGATGTTGGGATGTTTGTTACTTGCTTCCAGCTGACATCAACATCCTTGAGGATGTTGCTGATAGCTTGAGTTGGGACTGTCATATCATGCTCATTCTTGAGGAAATTGGCCATTTCCTTGAGGGTTGAGGTAGATTGTTGATTGAAAAACATGAGGAGGTTGGAAAGTGCTTCATCCAAAAATTTTGATGGGCATTTCTTGTTGAACTTTACCAAATTTGGATCCTCCTTAATGATCCTTTGAGCCTGAAAACGTGAGACATCAAATGTTGAGACTGCCTCCTTCTGATTCATTCCTTTTTACAAGACATTTGTTTGGACAAGTTCTTGGACATTGGGCTTGATAATGGCATTTGATTGTCTCTCTTTATGGGTAAGTAGCTTGTTATTTATTGTTCTCTTCCATTCAAACTTCTTTTGAGCCTTGTGAATTTGTTCCTTCTGAAAATTCTCTCACTTCAATACTTCAAGTTGTTGAGAAAGTTCTCTTTCTTTGGCCTTGCGCACTTCAATCTTGAGGTATTCACAATTGGCCACATTGGGACCTTCATCCATCTGCAAGGTACATAAACAAAAACAATCAATGATTAGAATCAATGATATGAGGAACAAATTGAAGAAGCAAGGTTGAAAAAAAACTTACCTTGTTAAATAAATCAATATTTGAGTTGGAGGTCAATCAAAGATGGCTTGAGGCTGGGGTTGTGCCCAGCTTTTATCTGGGCCAAGACAAACTTGGTTGAGCGCCAATTTTTTAACCCCGCAAGGTCCACCCAATCAAGCCTGCTTGGCGCCCAAACAAGTCCCGCTGGGCACACACCAAGTCAAATTTGGCTAGGGGCCAAGGAAGGCTTTATACATCATATATTGGAGGGGGAGGTTGCAACCAAGTGGGTTGAGGGGTGGAGGAGTAGTCAAGGATTTAGATGCTATTGGAGGAAATTCTGGCATTTCATCAAATACCACAGAGGAAGGCTTGATGGTAGCCAGCTGATCTGAGGTTGAATTGGAATAGTTAGGGCCAGCAAGAAAACATTGATTGAGAGGAGAGGGGGAGGTCAAACTGGAGGGTTTGAGTTTGATACATTCCATTGAGTTTAGGGGCATATTGGTTAAGATGGATTTGGAGAGGATTGGATGAGCAAGGAGGGAGAGAAGGCTGAGGATGATCCTCAGAGTCAGAGGTTTTAAGGGTGGATGTGGTGGTGATGGTGGTTGCTGAGGGGGATAGGATGAGTTGAGGTTTAAAATTGTGAGTGGTGAGAGTGGTGATATTGGTGATATTGGTGAGATTGGTGAGATTGGTGAGATTGGTGAGAGTGGTGAGAGTGGTGAGAGTGGTAAGTTTCAGATGGTTGGCTGGCATGGGTGGTGGAAGTGCTATTTTTATGAGAAGATCAATGTTTATGGGATAATCTTTCTCTCTCTTCTCTCTGTTCAGCTTGTTGATTGTCTCAATATTTTATCTCCTACACAATCTGCTTTGTGCTTCTACTTACACTCCTTTTTCTTGTTTCCTTCATTCCCTTTGTGCCCTGCATCTGAGTAAATATTCAAATTATTCATTCAAGTATATATGAACTGAAGACTGGATGGTTTGAGAGGCCTTTCAAGTGGGGACAGGAGGAGGGTTGTTTTTGATGGAGGATGCTTCTTTACATTTGATGATGTGGAGGGAAAGTTTTGAATTTTGATGGATCAATTTCAAAAATGGCAGGTTTGATACTTGAAACACATCATTCATATCAAACCTGCCATTTTGAAATAAACCAGGTATGTGTATTTCAGAAACCTGCCATGTTCGGTTAAAAAAGGAAATGGCCAGTTTTTAATGGTGCATTTGCTAAATGTGATATAACCTGATATTTTTTGGTGGTCTCAATTTCATACACAAGTAATTCCCTGATGAATTACCTTTTGTGGCATGTACACTTGAAAACATCAGATAACTTGGCATGTGAGGTCTTGCATGCCACCTATTTTGGCCTGCATGTTTGCACATGCCAATTTGGCATGTAATTTTTTTTTTAAAAAAAGGAGATGTGCCTTGCTTTGGAATTTGCTAATTTTTATTCCACCATTGGTAAAATTCAAAACCAGACACACCAAAAACAAAACAGGCATGTACATACTACACATCAAAATTGGTGTGCCATAAGTAATTTGGTGACATTGAAATATCCACACACTATTTCCCTTATTCTAATTTTTGTTTGAACTTTTGATGGGGTTGGACTCCCGAAAAAATTCTTAAATATATTTTCTAGAGTTTTTCACCAGCTCCCTATAGGACTACAGATTAGTCATTCCATTAATTCCTTTTTTTTTAAAAAAAAACATTTTAATGGATGGAAAACCCTGTGTATGCATTAATGTTACCAAAAAAACAAACTGCATGAGTTTAAGGATTGGGTGCATAAGAAAAATTACCTAAAAGATAAATGATCAAATAAATATCAATAAAAAAATGAAATAAAAAAAGAAAAAAAGCACAGAAACCCAGGCCATTGAAGCATTGAAAAAACCCTCAATTTTTTAACCTTGTTTTAAGGGCTACAGTGGCCTTTGAGGAAAGTGAAGTATTTATGGCCGATTTAGGGACATGAAGAAGGTCCATTAGGGCCCATGGGATAGCACTTTGGCTCTTTCCATCCCCCTAAAACCCATCAAAGGGGTGTGGGGGCACACAGTTTCCTGGTGACACTTTTTGAAAGGCTGTATAAAGATTTTAATATATTTTTCAATTTAATTTTTAATTTTTTATGTTGAAATAAATCTCTCACACATTCCTTGAAGTTGATAATACACCAAAAGTTGTAAATTTATCACTTTCTTGGTAAAATCACACCTTTTTTTTTATAAATTTTCACCCTTTTTTTGTCTTTCTTTGTTCATGGATCAAAGAGGTATGAATTCATCAATTTGAAGGCACCAATTTCTCCTTTTCCCTCAAAGGACTGATTTTTTTTGGTATTCCAACAATTATGACCAAGAATACCAAATCTGAGTTGAAATATATATGTATACTCATTTATTTCACTCAATATTTTGAGACTGATCTTAAGAGTTGACAATGTTTTTGAATGGAACTTCATTCAAAAAAATTATGGTTAGATTTTTACAGGGAAGTATTTTTAGTTTATTTAAAGAAATAAATTATGAATATCTTTTGGAAAAGAATCTTATAGAATAAAAATTCCCTCAATGATAGTATAAAAAATATCATGGATTCCAAATTAAACTCCACCCATCCCCCCAATTTTTCAAAATTATCCAGAATATTAATCCTAAAATTCACTCAGTGAAAAATACACCTGTTTTTTGAAAAAGGTATTTGCAAGTTATAATTCATTTGATTTTGATACAAAAAATTAGTCTCAAACAATAAAGTTTCAAATATATCCTATATTTTATTATTATTTTTGTTTAATTATTCTGTCAGGATGCAGACTTCAAGGTCTACTGTTTGAAGAACACTTCAACATATACTTTCAAACCAAAAGTTATGACACCTAATCAAATGCACTTTATATTTCATTTTAAACTTTGAACTTTGTTATCAGTTTGAAATTTATCCTTGAATCCCTTAAGTTTCCTCAACCCATCAACCTCAGACTTTGAAGCTGGTTAGCCACTTCATAATTATACCCATCTCTTGTCATCTTTGACCAATTATTTTCAAACCTTCCTGTCCCTTGAATTATAAATTAATTCTTAGCACAACTCAGTGATGCCAAGGATATAATCCTACACCTTGTATCTTTCACTTGACCTTACTTTTGTTCACCTCATTGGCATTAAATTCCATCTTTCAGTCACCTCTCCTTTCTATCTTGTACTTAGCCTATACATTGAAGACAAAATTCACTTTCATACTGCATTTTGTGTATGTTCCCTACATGCTTCATCACCTTCAAACTAGAGCAGACATTCCTCAGTTTTTCTCTCATCCATGGAATAGGCTCAAGATTACCTTAAGAGCACAAAGCTTTTCCCTTCACATTGCTTCCCAAGTTAGTTGCTGTCATGAGTCTTTACATCTTCTGTGTAACAAGTCTTACATCAAGCCTGTGGAAGCTGTCCTATCAAAGAATTCACCTCATAATCTTGCCCTAAAGTTCAAAGTATTCAATTCAAACATCAAATTTATCATCCCTAGCTTTAAGATTCAATTTGGGATGGCTCTCTCCTTTCTGTGCCATGTCCAACAAATCCCTTTACCCCTCTTAAGTACATGGGGTGGGTGTGTGAAAGATTGATCTCCAGGTGAGATTTACCAGCAATTTTCAATTTGAGGATCAAAGTTCAACAACAAATAATTTAAGGTATCATTAAGCTCATGGCTTCAATTAGCATGGAGTTATACCCTTATAAATTGAAGGAACTCTGATTTTCTCCTTGGTTAGCATGCACATCCATTCCTGTCTGGGAACCATTGTGAAAACTGCTAAGCAAGGAACACTTAAATAATTACACAATTTCTTGTGTAGTTTGTAAGCTCTGTGATTGATATTTACATACCTGGTTGGGTGACCCTCCAATGACAAGCTTGGAAGTTGCTAGAGTCCTCTGACAAGGCTATGAAGGATATGCCAAACACCTAGCTGCTTGGTGCTTTTTCTCCTTTTTTTCACACATGAGAATAAAAATAATAGTAAGATGATAGAATTCTTCACATTGGATGATTACAGCAAGCCTCGAGAGTTCTCCAACCATGAAAAAGATCTTCCTTTTGAATCCCCCTCCAGAAAAGAAAAAAAATAGCAAGAGGGATTGCAAAAAAAACCCAAGTGAAGAAGCAGATGAATGTCAATAAAATCAAAGGTGTGCTTGTAGAAAATCAGAAAATCTATCGATGATCAAGATGAGGAGTTTCGAACAAGTAGGTTAGGTCAAACCATTACAAATAAACATTGCCACAAGAACGGGCCCAGTAGTACAAGCTTCATATTTTTTTTTCCCAGCTTTTATTTTTTTAGGAAAAAAAAAAGCTCTCTGATTAAGTCGGTGCTCAATTACCCTTCACTTCACTGACTTGGCCGACCATTTTTGTCCTCAAACCTTTAGGGGATTCGATAGATTGTAGAGCAAAGCAGCCCAGTACTACCGGCGGAATGAACAGTAGGACCATAACAAGGACACCGATGATCAAGTAATCGGACAGAAAGTTATACCTCCAAAACAATCCTGCCTTAGGGGATGGCAGCCTTGTCGTATTATCGGAAGAAGTGGGCACGTCCTCCAACAGATCTTCTCGAAGCAATTGACGTTTTTCATGATATTGCGGTCGAGTCTGAGTCTCGAAGGAGGACTCGAGTGAAATCATGGCAGGAGTCGTGAAGATGACCAGTCGGGCTCCATCGATGCCGTCAGTCGTTTGTTGAAAGACAGAATCTAGAGATGAACGTAGGATTCCAGTGGATCAAAATTCACACCCCCAGAGCTCACCATGATGGTCCTAACTAAAGGAGGTCTGTTATGTCGCTGATTACCGAGGGGGTAGAGAACAGAGATCGAGGATGGAAGGGGTAGGATCTAGATCCCACGTACCTATCTCTTCATCACCGGGAACTGGTTTGACTATCACGTCACCCTGGCACAAGGATGACCAAGTCGATACAAGATCAAGTATCGAATGGTCGACTTGCGAGATCGGGAAATAATTAGACCAAAACCTGGAGGATTTCGAAATCGAATTATACTCTTGGTTGATTCGGGAAGATAGAAAACCGCTCCTTAGATTATTCTGATGAACCGAAGAAGTTAAGGTGAAGATGAATAGGGAAGAGGAACCGGTGGGACATAATGGCTGAAGTTTGGAATCGAGTGGCATTTGATGGACATCGGGTGAATTGGCGATCGATGGATCTTGAGCGAGTATTGATGGGGTGGGGAATTCAAGTAGGGACGCACTGAATCAAAACCGATTTCCAAGGATCAGAAGACGAAACCAGACTGAGAGAAAGGAGGAGGGCATTCATTTTTCTCGGAGTCCTTTGGAGATTGGCAGTTCCACTGGGCGAGCTCTTAGATCCACTAGAGGTTGAGATTCAAGCTTACCCGGGTGCGTTTGACCAAGCTAGGAGAGGATCTGTGTCCATGAAGGCTTGGTTAGAGCGGGATGTGGCGAGAACGATGAGGGTTGCAGCGATGAGGTTGAGTCGTTTCATCTTGACGATACGTTGGGTGGGAGATTGATGGAGTGGAATTTGGATGGGATCTTGCCGTGCTTCTTCTCCCGACGCCAGCCAGCAGCGGGACGGACACTTGGGTGGATTGCAGCGCTGCGGAGAGCGACGGTGCGGAGCGCGTCGGTAGCATCGGGTGCCTGGCAGGCGCAATGTTGGGGACTCGACTGCGGCCATCGTCGTCGGCCGAGACTCTCGTTCTGCCGTCCGGGAATCGCAGCCACACATCCAATATTTATAAAGTCGTCTCGATTTATTCTTTGAAGGATCAGTGCTCGGTTCATCTTGGCTCAAGCTGTCATGTCTGCAGGAGACTCTCACAAGCGATCCCGATCCGAATCTCGGTCCCCATCCCCACCTGGACCCAAGCCAGCTTGGGCGGCAGATGATAGCGACGAGGAAATAGGGCCCTTGCCGGTCGGAGACGATCAGGATCTCGATCGACCCAAAGATTCGGCCAAATCTAAGAAGAAAGGTACGGGTCTGGATGATCTTCTCTTGCAAGCTTTGAGGCCCTTCAGATTCATTAACGCGTCTCACGTATTGACCCAGTTACTTGCCATGTTGCCATGTCGGTTGGATGATCCTAACATTTTTCCGGCTCGGTGTATCCGCGATAGCTCGAGTTGCCCAACAGCACCAACGTCTCCATCTGAGAAACCTGCCATCGGCCGAGCGTTATCATCGTTCATTCATGCATCGCGATGTCGTGTCTTGGGTCACTGTCACTCGGTCGGTGGTGATCTTGTCATTTATGTACTATACATAGCCCTTCTCGATCACATCCAACTCACACAGTCTCGATAAGCAAGCAGAACTCACTTTATCATCACCGCTTCTTTGGACGGCCACATCAAGTTTTGGACCACAAAAGACTCCAAGGAGGGCGCTGGGATCGAGTACGCGCTTATTTGCTCCCTAGACCTTTCATTCACGTCTTCACTGGCAACACGCACTTTACACTTTACCTTGTCACCTGCCTCTTTTCGATCACAGATTCGTCAAGCATTATCGCGCGCACCTCAGCTCGATCGTATCTGTTTCGGCCTCGGTCGATGGAATGATGTACGCCAGTGTGTCGGCCGAAGGGCAAGGTGGAAGCATAAAGGTATTCGACGTTAAAAATTTCGGTAGGTCCTTCTACAGGTCGACTCTTCAGCAACTACTTATCGTCCACCCAACCGTGTTGAGATTGATGACGACCCACCTCACTTTCAAGATATGATCAATATGTTCAAGGTTGACTTTGTTCCAAAAGCTTGCTGTTGGGTCCATGATATCGGACAGGCTGCGACCATCTTAGCCGTGTAGGTCTTTGCTTTATGGGAATATACCCTACGTGATCCAAATCAGGCGTCAACTGATCCATCTTTCTTCACTAGCTCCGATGCACAATCGTCTACCATTCACTTTTACGATGGTAGAGGTGACGGTACTCCTTTTATGTCAACCTCCTCTCTTCACCAAGCCCCGGTCCACTTATTTGCAGTTTGTCACCTTCTCTTTAAACCCTAATCAAGCAACCTGTGTGATTCTTCACTCACGTTTATGTTCTCACTCTGCCTGTCCCCTAAACCACAGTACAATCCACGGTTTAACTGCGTCATTTCGGCTGACACTTCTGGTATGCTGGAGTATTGGGAACCTTTAGAAGGCTTCAATCTTCCTACAGGTTTGAAATGGTCCCTCAAGAGTCAGACGGATCTCTACTCCTTCAAAAAGGTAGTAAACGTGTTCGACTCCTTCGTGAACTCTGCTAGAATGGGGTTAAATGACCAATTCTTTTAACAGTCGAAGTCTATGCCATCCTCCTTGAGTGTGTCTGATGACGGCTCGTCCTTTGCCACTACCACTCTAAATTCAACCGAACATAGTATCTGCGTCTTCAATTTTGCTACCGGAAAGTTACTGCGTAAATATGATGAAAGCATTACGGCCATCAGCGAGATGCAACAAGCAGGCACGGCGGCTTACAGCTTAGATGACATGGAGTTTGGTCGTCGATTGGCCGTTGAACGTGAACTTGGCAAAACTGTTGAAAGCGGTCAGCTACCGGGTGCATGTGGAAGCGCAGTGTTTGACCCGAGTGGTACTTTCTTACTCTATCCGTCGTTACTCGGAATCAAAAGTGAGGCACTCACCTTATTTAGTCTGATGCAGAAAACGTCGTAATCTCAATGATCTCTTTACGTGTTCCCCAACGGCTAGTTGTCAACATACAGTTGAGCAAGATGGTTCGAATCCTCGGCAAAGATGAAAATCATCGATTCTTGCAACTGGCTTTGTTGCCCAGCCTACTTCGGAAGGAAGAAATCATGACTGTTGTAAGCTTTGATACAACCACTTCTGCCCATGGTCATCGAATTTGACTAATAGCTCTGTCTAGGCCATGGCCATTTCTGACAATCCCCTATTGGCTGAAGAAGGTCGCACGGAGCCCAGTTTGTTTTGTACCGCATTTAAACGTCCGCGGTTCTACATTTTCAACCAAACCGAGCCTGAATCGTAAGTTACCCAGAGTCTCGCGTTCATTTCAGTGGATGATCAGAGCTAACGAAAAAGTTGAATAAGTGATTCCGGTGCGAAAAATACCGATCGGGATATCTTCAACGAAAAACCGACGAGAGAAGAACAAGCTGTGGCCGCCGTGGCACCTACGTCAAAAATTCTTCTAGGAAGTTCGGCAGTCATTCACACCACTCGGGGGGACATACATTGCCGTCTTAATCCAGAACTCGTGCCCAAAACTGTCGAGAATTTTGTTGGGCATGCTAGGAACGGATATTATGATGGCGTGATATTTCATCGTGTAATCAGGAAATTTGTCGGTCGGATTCAACCATCTACGTCACATACATCCTAAAATTTCACTTGCTTAGTTTTTTTATTTGCTTTGCTTTTATGGCCAGATGATTCAAACTGGCGATCCACGTGGCGATGGAACTGGTTCGTCTCTTGATATAAACCTATTCTTTGATTTTTATCGCTCATCAATCATATCACACACCCCTATCATAGGTGGCGAATCGATTTGGGGAGGTAATTTTGAAGATGAATTCGTGCCCAATCTCAAGCATGACCGGCCTTACTGCCTCAGTATGGCCAACGCCGGGCCAGGAACGAATGGGGTGGATCCACTTTTACTTTTTTTTGGCTCACCTAGGGGAACAACACTCATCATATCCTGTTTGTTTTACTATCAAGTCTCAATTCTTCATCACAACTGTGCCGACCCCATGGCTGGATAACAAGCACACGTAAGTACATTGTCAAGCATTTGAAGTGTGCCAGCCCGTTCTTGACTATGCTTTTGCGCTCGTCCGTCTTTGATCGATCTCACATTTTCAGTATCTTTGGACGATGCGTGTCCGGGTTTGATGTGGTTCATGAGATTGAGAACGTACGGTGTGATAAAACCGATAAAGTGGGCTTATATTCTTTTCTCATTCGTACAACCTCTACCTACGTACAATTCTTGAGCCCCCCCAACTAATTTTTTTTCTCTTTTCGGTCATCTTTCCAGCCTTTACCCGACCATGAGGTGAAAATAACGAGCATAACGATAGCTTGAGACATTGACTCTTTGCAATCGGGTGGACCATGATATCGTCTTGATGACCGACCGTTTGCTGGGTTGAAATCAGGCAGCATCAGTTAGCATTTTGAGTCAATGCACCCGGCAAATGTATGCTAAAACCGCTGGCTAGTTACTTGGTGATGTCCTAGCTTCAATGTCCCCAACTTAGGTTGTGTGCCCCTACCCATCTCGTCGGCGCATTGTGAAAAGTTACTGCAGGTTTCGCTGGAACTCGATTAATGCACTTGACCCAAGCCATAGGCACAAAAGCGCAGTTAAGGAACCAGGCTCGATGGCCAGCGAGTTGCTTATCCACTCTGATCAAGGCAGAAGCCCGGTCTGGTTCAAGTCAGATCAACCCCAGGGATTGCTTTCATAAACATACACCCACTAAACATGGGGAGTGAATGCATTTCATGTTAGATCTATGTCAGTGCTGACGATCCCGAAAGGAGAGCTGCGAAGAGAAAAAACGCTGTTTGGGCATGGCAGTCGTCATGCAATGGATTTTCTTCCAGCGATTACGGTTCCTGCCTTTTTTTTGTTTCCTTCAGGAATGCCGGTTTTGCTTTCCTGTTGCTGTGAGTTCCAGTATTGGTCTTGAGTGAACATCACGGGATGAGGTTAAGCCTTGAACGCAATCTCTGAGGATACGGTGAGCGAAAGGATGGTGCAGGGAACCAAGGATGGCAGGCACCCAATCTAAGCGGATCGAGGCCATCCCGAGACGAAAGTTTTGGCTCCTCCGAGACCAAAGATGGTCATTTTTCCCTTCTTGCTCCCTTCATCTGGAGTGGTTTTGCTGGAGAGTCAGGATCGATCGATCGGCTGCTGGGATACTCACTCGTGCGATACGCTAGGATGACGATTTAGTGACAAACCCAACACCCTCAGAGCAGGTTTTCAACATCCTCAGGTCTGCTCGACTTACTGTCATCAGAGACTGACTTGTTGGCGAGAGCGCCGACTGGATCTACTACTGATGAGATACCATGAGGTCGTCTTCAATACTAAGAAAAAAAAATCGATCGATGGTTCGCCACTAGAAACCAAATCTAATCATCGGTCTCGTGTGCGTCGTGATCGCACCGACTGGTTCACCACTTGGGATCAAAACTGCGCGGAGTGATGAGCTCAAGCAAGCGTAACAGAAGAAGAAAAAAAACTTGATAGGATTGAAAGACGGGTCTAACCATCAGAGGGGGGATGAGGGATCAAACTTTGAAATCTTGGTTTGATGATTCATTCCCAAAAGTATATATGAATGTATGTCAGTACATACATACATATCAGGCTGGGCTGGCCCATGGACAGCCTGTCCCTGTCAGGTCTAAAGTTATGAGTCTGTGGGGACACTTTAGAAGAAGAAGAGTGAAAGACAGATCAGTCGGGTTGGCCTGGTAGGATGGGTTTGGTCAGTCAAGAGTTACTTAAATATTTGTGGGCTGCTTGCCAATGGTGCACCAAAAAAAAAAAAAAAAATCAGAGAGTAAAATTGATTGAGGGAAGGTGATGGATTGATAAAGTTTGATAACAGGAATCTATTGAAATCAAAGGGAGAGTAGTTGCCAGTTTGTTTTATTTGTTATCAGTTTGATTTATTTATTTATTTTCATTAATTCTCCATTTACTTTTTTGCCAAGCTTGATGTTCAAATCACACTTACTTTCTCATTGAAGAAACTTAAATCAACAAAAAATTTGTCTATATACTTGAGGGCCTTCAAACCATCCCAAACCTGTTGGGAAAAAAAAGCCTACTCACACAGGGCTCAGGCTGGTTGTAGGAAGAGGAATCAATGCATTGAAACTCAGTCTGGCCTGAATTTCAAACCTCCTGGATCAGGTTTGTGCTGCTAGGCAGGAGGGGGTGGACACCCAAACCCGCAAGTACCCTGATGTATGTACATACTTTCCTTGGAGCCACCCTGGCACATATGTATTGTATGTATGGTAAGATGTTGTGCATGTGCATACATGTACATACATACAAAATTCACTCTGGATTCCAAAACATTCATTAGAAGCTCTGACAAAGAGTAAAAAGCTTAAGTATCCCATTTCAAACAATAAGAATGTGATTGAGTACAGAGAAAATATATAAAACAGATCCAATCATTTAATCATCAAATCATGGTCAGCTGTATCAATCAGTCTTGGGAATTGATTGAGTGCAAACTCATGCCTGCCACCAGGTCCCTCAAAAAAAAAATTATCAAATACTCACATGAGTGATGTTGATGATGGGTGCCAGGGTAAAATTGGGATCTTAGAATCCTTTGGTACTGACTCCATTGTGTATTCTCAATAGATTCCAAGTGCCATTCTCCACCTTAGCCAATAGAGTTCATGAAAGAGTTTAATAGAATCATTTTTTTCAGGATAAAAGTTGGATTATGATCTTTGGGAAGATATCAGGAGAAAACAATCAAATTTTGGTCTGGTGTGGTTGAAATAAATTCAAAAAAAAAAAAAGCAAAACAGAAAAAACCAGAAAAATGACACACACACACACATAAGAGAGGGGATCAAAACATTTGTTCTGAATTTCCCTCTCTCTATATTCATAATTTATGTTTTAATTTGAACCTAATCTCTATTGTGATAGATTTTATTCAATCATTCAACCTCATATCCTCAGGATCTTCATTTTGATGTTGGAAATATGTCACCAAACAAAAGCACACTCATAAGCAAGTGATTTCTAAAAATTATATTCTCTTCAAGAACAAGGGAAAATCTAATTTGACTATATTAATCATTATCTTTTTGCCTCATGAATTTCTTTGAATTAGAAACTATGGGATTTTAAACTAGTTAAATAGCAAGGATCTTCATGGTTTATCCTTCCAATTGGTGGCCAATTTTGGAATTTTTCATTCAAACTTAATGTATCCTTGGCATTCATTGATCATTATCAGTATCTTTGATTATTCAAAGGCATCTTTTTTATATTTGATTTCATTTAATAAAATATTAAATTAATGAAAATATTAAATTAATGAAAATATTAAATTAATGAAAATATTAAATTAATGAAAATATTAAATTAATGAAAATATTAAATTAATGAAAATATTAAATTAATGAAAATATTAAATTAATGAAAATAACTCTCACTACACCTGTTCCTTTACCTGTTCAAATTACCATTGATTTCCTGGAAATCTCATTTGAATTGCATTAAAGTTTTCCCAGTAATTTTTTCCAAGAATTAAATAAGCTCTACATTAATTTGATATCATCAATCAATATTCTCAAGATAAAACCAAACTAATTTTCATGCAAACTGTTCTCATCACTTTGGTAAAAATTTATTCAGTTTATAATTTTCAAACCAGGGGCTTTTTCTTGAACTTAAAATCAGTCTCCTGTCCATGTTTCATTATTGCTTCAGTTTGTTGATTTCATAAATTCTTGAATTTTCTGTTCTAAAAGTTTTAGATTTCACTTTTACCAGTCTCCTTTTTTATCAAAAATATTCTTCTCAAACTTTCACTTGGCATGAAGGATTAAATTAAAATTTGAGAATACACAAAGACTACTTTGAGACTTCTCCTTCTGCCAATGCTTTGATTCTGAAACACCCATTCAAATTCAAATCTTTCCTCCAAAATTACTTTGGTTGAGATGTGATAGAAGACTAACTGACTAAACAAAAAAACACTGAACTAATATTTTATCTCTGGAAAGTAGTTATTTAAAATTTCACATACTTCCTTGACCAGTGTTTTAGTCTGAAATTGTTTTCAAGGATCAGATAAATATTATGTTTTATTTGAACCTCATAGATAAAATAAACGTACAACTTTTTCCAAGATTGTTTTTTGCAAGATATGAAACAAATAAATAATGGCAATCTGAGCCCCCCTATCACCTTTTAGAAAATGAGTGAAACTCATATGGAAATACAATGGAAAACTCCAGTATGGATAAATGAAATTCTCAATCCACCTTAAGTACAAGTAAGTCAGACTGGAAAACCATGGTGCATTCCATTACAGTAGTGCACTGTGTCAACCACAAGTAAGCCAGAAAGAACTTTCAAATACCCATGACCAATTGGGTGAAAGTAGCACCTGCCCAAAGTCTATAAGCAGAAGTTCTTCATCCTAACAAATGCTTTACCCCTAGCAACACAGATCTACATGTGGTAGCCTCACTTTCATATATATTAAACTATCATAAAAACTCAGATTGGCCATTTCCATTACCATTATCACTAAAAAAACCTAATAAACATTAAAAAAATACATAAATCTTTTCCAAAAAACTAAAATGATGGTCTCAATCCTTATCAAGGATCAAAAAAATTATGTAAAGATCAAAAATTACCATAATTAACCATTCCTAAACTTAGAATATTACCCTGATAAGTGTACTGTAAAACCATTGGCTAAAACTGATAACCCTTACCAACCCAGGAATAAACTTAACTCCAACCATTTAAAAGGGTTTATAAACTTTATAAATTAAGCCAAACTGTTTATTGAATATAAATCATGTCAAATTTAGCTACCCTTTCCTGGGAATCAACCTTAATTAAAGATTTTTATAAAACTCTTGTATTCTACCAATAAAATACCCTTGTGTTCCTTAAACAATTTTAGAACCCACTTTAGGATTCCTGGGATAAAAGAAAACCCTCTCTGATAGTATGTTAATCCCCTAAATTTGGTCTGTCAGAACCCACCCGTGGTCACAGTCAAACATCATCACTGCCCATAATCAATAATGAAAAATCATCCAATAAAATTTGAAGCACCATTCACCATCATCATCAACTAATATTATCATTGTAAACAATTATAATAATCACCAATCACCAGTTATATATCAACACAAATCAACAGTGAAATCCATCATCACCAATAGATAGTGAACTCCACTATCACCCTTCATCATCAACTAAGAGTATCTTCCTCAATAAAATCAATCATTAAACTTGACCATCATTATCAACATCAAGTACCATCAAAACTGACACAAAAACAGGGAAGAATTCAAAAAAAAGAAAAACTCACCCAAAGTATGGTATCAAACTTGGCTAATATTATAAATCATATGATGTATCAGGAAGGAGTCTCAAAATTCAAAAAAAAAGGAAAATGTTAAATTTTCAACCCCCTGCAACGTGTTCACAACCAAAAAAGGGTTATGGCCAATCTGAGTTGCAAACAGCCATTTGAAGCCCATCTGAGTTGCAAACGGCAATTTGAAACTCAGGTGTGTTGTGAATGGCAGGTTGCAACCCATTTTGGGTTGTGAACCATGCCACGCAATCCTTTTTGGGTTGAAAATGGCAATTTAGATTTCATTTATTCAGATTTGTTTATTTAATTTTACTTATTTAATTTTATTTATTTAATTTTATTTATTTAATTTTATTTATTTAATTTTATTTATTTAATTTTATTTATTTAATTTTATTTATTTAATTTTATTTATTTAATTTTATTTATTTAATTTTATTTATTTAATTTTATTTATTTAATTTTATTTATTTAATTTTATTTATTTAATTTTATTTATTTAATTTTATTTATTTAATTTTATTTATTTAATTTTATTTATTTAATTTTATTTATTTAATTTTATTTATTTAATTTTATTTATTTAATTTTATTTATTTAATTTTATTTATTTAATTTTATTTATTTAATTTTATTTATTTATATTTATATTTATATTTATATTTTTAATTTAATTAATTAATTTGATTAATTGATTTATTTTAATTGATTTATTTTAATTAATTTATTTTTATTTTTATTTTTTATTTATTTCATTTTATTTGTTAATATTTTTTTATATTTATATTTTTAATTTAATTAATTAATTAATTTTTTATTTATTCATTTTTTTCATTAAAATAAAAAAAGAAATAATAGAGAAAAAAAAGTAAAAGTAAAAGAAATTTTAATAATAAATGGGGTGTATCAGAGTTAGCAAAACTGCCATTAGAAACCCGCCATTGTTTTGGACCAAACCCACCATTTCTAAAGGCAGTTTTTTGAAATACAAATACCACCTAACTGGTGTATTTTGAAATTGTGGGTTTCAAAAAAATGGTGGATTTCAAACATCAAAACCACCATTTATGCATCATCCATCCATCAAATGCAAAAAGACCCATCCACACATCAACATGCCATCAACCATCACTCACCCAAATTAACCCACTCCTCATCATTTACCAATCCCAAAATCCCATGGTGGCCCCAAGCAAGGGCTTCACCTCATCAAAAAGATTGTTCATTAATTTGAGTCCCATCAATTCATCTTATTTCAATGATCCATACTCATTCAATGTTGACTCTTCATCACACTCTAATTGCTTCAATCTTCCTTAGCTCAAAGAAGGAAAATCATTACTTCTTGCTTGCGTTCATAGCCCATAGGTTCCATATGCTTACACCTCTTTTTTTCACCACTTACTCTTTGGAAAACCCATCATTCCATTCTTTATCACCCACCATGCTCAGATTCAAAGATTCCCCATTCCTTCATCAAGAAATCCTCAAATCCTCCATTTCTTTTATTCTTGTTCTTTCAACATTGTTTTTCCCCTTCCACTTGTCTCTGATTGTAGGTAAGAGCTATTGTATGATCTTTGTTTCTTAATCTATTTTCAGGATATTCATGACTTCTTTTAGTTTGTTGTGAAGTAAAAAATTAACCATCTCACCCTCCTGATTTTTTTGAGTCAAGATGGGCACTCAATCATTGGTCCTTTCAATGAGCTTGATTGATTGCAAGTAATAATTCCACTCTGCAAAGTCTCTAAGAACACCTGTTGGTTCTTCATCTCCATCAATTTGGTTGAAAAGGTGTGTTTGACCTGATCCAAGTGAGCTTGAATTGGGATTGAGTTTTCATAGATGGCAATCAAATAAACAAGTGAGATGACTATTGCACCTAAACTGGAGATTTCATTAAAGGCCAAATGAGTCTCCAAGATATCAAATTGAGTTGGAATTGGCCATTGAGTTAATACATCAGGCAGATGGGATAATTCTTGATGCATCCAACAATAGACTCAGAGGATGGGGTATCTTGGTGGAGGATAAGGAGACTATTGCACCCAAACTAGAGATTTAATTCAAGCATGAATGAGTATCCAATCTATCAACTTGAGTTGGAACTTTCCATTTAGTTAGTAAATAAGGCAGCTTGGACCATCCTTGATGCATCCAATGATAGAATAAGAGGATGGGGTAGCTTGGTAGAGGATAACAAGAATTGAGGGGATCTGGTGACTGAGACCAATCAGAGGGTCAAACGCTTGATCTCATCCTCACTCAAGCAGCAATTCCCAGATCACCAGTTGAATCTCACTTAGCCATCCACTCATCACCTCTCTCTGTTTCTCATAATCTTCAATATGTCTTCCTAATCTAGGTTCATTGGTGAAGAATCTGTTAGAATTCTGAAAAACACGCAATATTGAAATTAAAGAATAACAGAAATTTATGGTAGAAGAAGATTGACAACAAAGGCAGATTGTAATAGAAAGGGATAGAGGCGGAAATGGAAATTAATTGTGGGAAAATAATGAAGGATACAGCAATGAAAAATGAAAAAGAAGGCAAGGGGGCAACATCCCCCCAAGGTTTGGTTGGGAATGAGGATTATTGATGACTTGATAAAAAACTGATACCGGTCTCTGGACAAAGGGAGATATTGGTTGGAATGGAAGATAGTTTTGAAATGGAATTATTGGATCAATGAGAGGGCAATCTAGGAATGGTGAAAGAAGAAAAAACTCTGTTCTGTTTTATGATCATTGAATGGGAACTATGCAGATTATTGATCAATGGATGTTGCCCATTTATCACACCCTCTGGCTTGATATTTGTCAGCTCTCTGATACTGGGAACCTTGCAGTCCTTTAGCTACAGAGAGTGATAAGAATTCTGGAATGATAATAATAATTATTATTCCAATAATCAACACTTAGAAGCTCAAATAAATGATTTAATAGGAGCAGTTGCAAGGTTTAATTGGTTTGGTAGTAAATGGTTTTCAATATAATATAAAAGAGGAGCCACAGTATTATACTACTTGGGATCTTTACAGACTAGCAACCTCTCTTCAAGGGGCCTCCTTAGGCAGTTTAAGAACCTTGGAATAAAGATGGGTGCCTTAGAAAGGACTTATTCCACTAATGGCTGGGATTAACAGCTCAAATGGCCAAGACAGGAAGGGTAACACTCACTCTGAGCACTTTACCACGAAAATCCTGGAATAATTGGAAGGGTTTCAGAGCAGATGGGGTAGATTGCTTGACTAAACTTCAATGGTTGATTGGTTAATAAAGGTAAAAAAATACTACTACAGAATAAGTCATAAATCAATTGCTTATCTTCTTATAAGCACTTGATCAATAATGCCACGGTTTCTGATTGATAATAAATAATTCCTGGTAACTGATGATGGAATAATGGATCCAAAGAGGTCTGTATAAATACCTTTTTGGGGTGATTTTGATCTTCTCAGGGCACGTAGAGAGGGTTCTGCTCGTGGGCTGAGGCTGGCAATCCAGTCAGGGCAAGATTAGCACGTCCACTTGGTGCTGTCAATCAGCTGTCCTTAGATCTGCTGGATTTCTGTACTATTTTAGCCACAGGATCTGTTAATCTGTGATGGCGTAAATTTGATCATTCTGTACTCATCCTTCATTTTTACTATTGATATTGCTTTGAAGCGTGCAGATGTGGATGTTAAGTGATTTTCCATCATTTTCTGATCATTTAGATAATTTTCAATAATTTTTATGAACACTCCTTGTAGTGTTTTGTGGTCTTCAAAGATCAGGATCAGTGATTTATGTGATAATCCTTGATCTTTGATTTATTATTTAAAAAATTTTTTAAACTTAATTTTCATTAATTTTATTTAAGTTTTGATCTTTCTAGATCATTAGTAATGCATATGTCAGTTTTTTACATATACTATGCAACCCTAACTAGGTTGTAGCTCTTCTGAGCGGTACCTGGTTGTCAGATTAGTCATGACTGATCCAGACGCGGGGATCAGTTAGTACAGATGCGCGCGGGGTAGGATCCGCTGCATGCGTGGCAGAATCAGCTGCGCGCAGGTCTCTAGTACGCGGGAATCTGCTGCTACTAGTACGTAGGGATATGTAATGATGTGGGGCTGCGCGCAGGAATTGTGACATAACACATTTCTGCGTGTAACTCCTAAAATATAAACAACACTTCAATTCTGAGTGAATTTTAGGTGTAAACCCTATACGTGACAATACATATGAAATATTAGAATGGCCAAAAAGTGCCATACTGGTGTTGTGATTTTTAGTACTTTTCTTTTTAATTATTTTAAAAATATAAGGACTTGGAATTCAAGGGTGGGGTCACTGAGTGACCCTACCTAATTTTGGGTGAGGAATCCATTTCTGTAATAATATCTAAGGATTTCTCACTCCTTATTCTGTTAATTGAGATATTCTTATTTTTCATAGTTTTGAGTTGCTTTTGACAGGTTGCTCTGTACAAAGTAGCAAGCTGACATTCTCCCACTCCAAGATATGTCTATATCTGAAAAAAAATTTTGGTTAATGCCTCCTGGTGGCTTTGTAGTTCCTTAGGTGTATAGGTCCGTCAGGGATATTATGTTCAGGCAACCATTCATCTTTATGCGCTGATTTACCCTTGTATCTAAATAGGTAGAGTCTGACGTCTTTTACATTGATCCTATCTTTTTTATCTTTAAGGATCTTGCTAATTTTCACTTTTTCTTTTTCAGGTTCTTCTGTAACAGGTATTGCAGGTGAAGGAGTATGTTCTCCATTCCTTGGGTGGTAGTGTTTGATGAGGCTTACTGGGAAGACTGGATGTTTCCTAGAAAGCACATCACTGAGGATTACTTCCACAGAATTTTTACCATGAAGTTCATTAATGGTGAAAGGTCCAACAAAAGCTGGTCTGAGCTTCCTATTTCCACCCAAGTTGGTAAAGTTAGTGGTAGAGATCAAGAATTGATCACCAATTTTGAAATCAGGTTCCTTAAGGGTTTTATCCCACCTTTGCTGGTTATACTCCACAGCATCTTGGACACACTTAACGGAATGTTTGTTGGCTAAATCTATCATATTTTTGAAATAAAGTGATGTAGGGTGAATATTGGTTAGCTGGTGGTTAAGGTTATCCTTGGGTAATCTAGGAATCTGTCCTCTTTCCAGTATGTAAGGTGCTTCCTTAGTGGTAGAGTGCTTGCTACTTTTGTAGGCCATCTCCAGTGCAGGTAAAAGGCTAAACCAATTGTGGAAATAACCGTCAGAATTCTTGTATTCTAGTCCAAAGCCACAGAAGCTCCTGAGCATGTCTTCCAGGGTCTGAATCATCCTTTCAGCTAATCCATCCATCTGAGAGTGATAAGCGGTAGAGAAAGCTAAGGTAGTTCCAAGCATATCATGTAGATTACTCCAGAACTCAGAGGTGAATTTAGGATCTCTTTCACTGATAATAATCTTGGGAACTAAAACATCAGGAATGAGTCTGTTCCAAAATAATAGGGCAACTTCCATAGCAGTGTCTTCCTTGTGATTAAGTAGGAACTTTGCTTTCTTGGAGAACCTATCCACAATGAACAAGACTGAGTTGTAGGAATAGGCTCCTCCTGGTGGTATTCCTGTTACAAAGTCCATATTGATGATCTCCCATCTTTTCTTGGGTTCAGCAATCTTTTGCAGTAGTCCAAACCGTTTCCCAGTAGTCCTGTTGGACTTCTAACAAGTTTCACAACTGGTAAAATACTGTATAGTGGAGTCTCTCCAATTAATCCACCAAGCAGTTTGTTTAACCTTATCAAAGGTTCAATCAGCAGACAGATGACCAGATGAGCAGTTATCATGGCACTCAGCCAGAACATGCTTGATATGGTCATCCTTAGTTAAGACTATGACACTTGAATGTTGATGCCTATAGTATACCAGACCATCCCATATGGTAAACCTTCTGGCTTTGTATGGTTTAAAAAGAGGTTCAGGTAGGCTATTGATCAATTCAGGAGGTGGAGAAGTACTTTCCATAATAGTGATCAGAGTCTTTATTCCAGAACTGTAAGCTTCTTTGATTGAGTTGAACAATGATTCATTCAGTTCACAAACGTGGATTCCCATTATAGGAGCTTCAATGTTTAACCTGTTAATGTTAAGGATAGGGAAGATATCATTACCCTCTGGATCATAAGCAGGGTTACTTGGGTTATTGGGTAACGCATTCCTGCTTAAACTATCAGCATTCTGGTGTTTAGTCCCAGCTTGATGAACTATGGTCATCTTTCCTCTGTACTGTTGTATAGCTATCTGCCATCTCAACATGTACCTACTAGGGGTCTTCATGTTCATCAATGTCCTGACAGCGTTGCAGTCAGTAATAAAAGTGAAGTTGGTGCCTTCTAAGTAATAATGGAGTTTATCTAGGGCCCATACCAAGGCCAGACATTCCATTTTGCTTGCACCGTACCTTTTCTCAGTGTCATTAATTTGTCTGGATATGAAGAGTATAGGTTTTTCCACTGGTGTATCATCTTCTATGACTTACTGGTGTAAAGCAGCTCCTAGCCCTTCCATGCTGGCATCTATGTAGAGCTTGAAAGGTTTAGAGGAATCAGGCTGGATCAGTACTGGAGCTGAAGTCATTTCCATTTTGAGTTCCTCATAGTTCTTGACTCTGTCATGAGTCATTTGAAACACGGTGGTGTTGTTGCAGATCTCATACAGACATTTGGTTAGAAGAGAAAACTTTGGTAAATACTTCCTATAGTAGCTGCAGAAGCTGATAAAGGATAGGAGTTCAGTTTTATTCTGAGGCATAGGCCTATTCATTACTGCTGCTATCTTGTTTTGGTCAGCAGCTAAGGTTAGTCCAGAGACAATGTGTCCTAAGGCTTTGAGTTCCCTTCAGCCAAAGTCACACTTTTTCATTGATATTTTCAATCCTATGGCAGAGATGGTTTTGAGGACTAGCCTTAATTTCTCCATGTGAGTATCCCAATGATCAGAGTAAATGATAACATCATCAATGTATACCATCATCCATCCCTGTCTGATGAATAATCCTAGGACTATGTCCATCATCCTTTGAAAATGAGAAGGAGCATTTTTAATACCAAAAGGCATCCTGAGATACTCATAAATTCCCAGATGACAGATAATTCTCATGAATTTCCGGCTATCAGGGCTGATAGGTATTTTGTGAAAACCTTTCAGCATGTCCATGGTAGTGATTTACTTAGCCTTGGAAAAGGTTATGCAGAGCATGGTCTATTCTAGGAATTGGATAATAATCAGCTTGGGTGTATTTGTTAAGCATTCTAAAATCTCCAACCATTCTTGACTTATCATTGTGCCAAGCTATAATTACTGGGGTAGTAATATCCACTTGTTCATTGTGGCCTACTTTCCTTAAGACTTGTAAGTCAACCAACTCTTGAATATGGGTTTCCAGAGCAGCTCTAGATTTTGGACTAGAAGGATAAGCCGGTCTCCTGAGGTTAGGTGGGTAAGGAGGCTTAATAGTCAGAGTTAGGATCATATCATGTCCTTTGATGTTACCAATGGGGTGATCCTTGGTACAGAAAGCATTCTGGTTTTAAAAGCATACTTGTAGGATATCCCTTTTTTGTTCTTCATTGAGAAGGGAATTCAAAGCAGCTTGAGAGAAGTATTCCTGATTGAAATTCTCTAAGTGTTTTTCATAAGTTGAATCAGAAGTTTGAGTATTGATATGGCATATCTGGAACTTCTTATTCCAGTCTCCATGTATATTAAAGTATCTACCTTTGCTTTGGAATACATCTATACCATATAAGCAAAGAGAATCATTTCCAAGGATAAAATAATCACATACTCCGTTTTGGAGCACTAAAAATTCAATTTTCAGTTTGAGTGATCCTTTAGAGTGAGGGAGTATGATATCAGAAGACCATACTCCAACAGCATTGAGAGCAGAATTACAACTGCTGAACTTAGCCTGAGGTACTGGTAGTAAGTTCAGTTTAAAGTTTGGGTCTTGTTTCTCCAGATAAGTTGAACCAACACAAGAGCAAAAGGCTCCACTGTCTAGAAGTAACTTAACAGGGGAACCTTGGATTAAACCAGTAGCATAGCATGTTTTGCCTGAAGTGTAACTTTTACCGGCAAAAGGTTTTAGAGTCAAAGCCTTAGCCTCAGAGATGTGGTGAATCTTCTTGTTGGGATTCCATTTTTGAGGTAAGTTAGAATCCTCATTCACGGAATTTATGTCCAGAGAAGACTCAATACTACTTTCAATAACATTGATAGGTTTAGTGATTATTAGACCACAATCAGAGAGTGATCCGTCAGTATCATCAAGGTGAGGTTCAGGATTGTCTTACTCTTCTCTTTCAATAAGATTAATCCTTTTCCTAGGTAGGGGACAATCAGGTTTTACGTGTCCTTTTTGGTTACAGTTCCAACATACTTTCTCTTTTGATTCTGGAGTCTTCTTGACTTCTGAGGTAGATGGATTAGTAGCAGGGGATTCTTTAGTTTTGGACGTATATTCTTCCCTGTTCCTAGTGTTTTGTTCCCTTGGAGGTCTATTGACCCTTTTATCAAGACCATTCATATCAATAGTCTCTTCCAATACACCTATTAAGGTTGAAAGATCTGAATCCATAGGAATTCTGCACCTTACACTGTGGTTGATTTTTCCGGGACATAAGTTGAGGAGTCTTTCATTGACTTCTTCTTTATCAGCATCAGGATAAAAACAGTCTAACCTCTTTTTCTGGTCTAAGCACCACTTATGAGGTTTGTCCTTGGATGGATCAAACTGGGAGGTTTCAAAAGTTGTCATCATCTTTCTTTTCCAAATCCTATTACCAAATTTTACTTTGATCAATTCTTTCCAAGAACTCCAGGATAAACATCCAACTTCTTCTCTTTTATTGATAAACCAATCAAGAGCTACTACTTCAAATAATCTGGGCAATCTTACCACAGCTATTGCATCAGGGAGCTCATAAGAAGAAAGAGTATAGTCAATAAATTTAATGAAACTGACATGGTTGTATTCTCCTTATCCAGAGAATTTAGGCCATTCAGTGATGGGAGGAAGTAGCTTCAAAGCCTGCTCCATTTCAGGAGTAGGACTGGGTCTGAAAGACTCATTCCTAGTTATCCTGGTTCTGGGAGGAACACTAGGAGTACTGTTGAACCTAGCAGGCCTAGTTTCTTCTAGGTCAATGACCGGAGAGTTAGTAGAATTGATCTTAAGATCTCTGAGATCATTCTTAATCATACCTAACTCCAAATCAATTTTATTGCTTAATAAGTCAGTTTTGTTAATCAGATGAGCTGAAGCAGTAGGACTAGTTTTCTGAACTTCTTCCTTAAGCTGGTCTATGGTTGCAAGAATATCTTCCTGAAGAATTGATTGGTTGTCATCAATATGTTTCATCAGGTCCAACTTACTAGCTCTTATACTATCCTTGATTTGTTGTATTTCCAACTTATCAATTCTCATAATCTGAGACTGAGTGTCAATCACTCTGAAAATAATTGAACTTAATTTGTCCAATGGTTGATAAACTTTGTCAAATCATTGGCTAATAATATTAAAAATGTGAGACACATTTACAGAAAAGCTATTAAGAGCTTCTACATCTAATTGTGGTACACCTTTTTCCACTTCTGGGCTAAGGATATTATGCTGTCCCAATCCTTTGGGTTCCTTAACTTCTGATGGGCTGAGGACCTCTTCTTTTTGGGGTCCTTTCCCTTTAAGGAAGCTAACTGATCCCAAGGATTCCAGTTCTGCACGTAACCTTCTACTTCTTTCTTTGGGATCAACCTTTGCAGAGAAATCTGAGATTTCTTTTCCAAGGAAATGGATTTTCTCATACCTGGTTGATCCTCCTGGGTCTGAGCCAACCTGAATTTTTCCCAGTAGCTCACGTGCTCTTTCACTAATACTTTGACTCTTTCCTCCTTGGTTGAGTCCAGCTGGGGTGGCGTAGGAGGACCTGTACCCTCCTGGGATAACATGGTGGGTGACAGATGGCTCTCCAATGGTCTGTTGGTTGAGTTTGTGGCCGCAGTTGTCGCCTTTGTTGTCCCGCGTGACGCTATGGTCACAGGTTTGAGTCCCCTCATTGTGCTTGCGACTGGAGTCCTTGCGCGCACAGGTTCCTCTGGGCAGAGATCCATATGATGGGGCTCTACCTGTTGCACAGGTTTTGCGCTTATTTTGAAACATAGCACCAAAAAAAATGTGTAAGTCTTTTGTCAAAATTTTGAAAAAAGACTTTAAAATTATAAAAATAATATTTTTTGAGTGTTTTATATTTTTAATAATTTTTTATAAAAATTTAAACTTACTTAGAGTGAAGTTCAAGGGTAACAACACTTGGTTGGGATCACAACTATCCTTGGAGGATATTCCAATGGGGTCTGAGTGAGTTCCAATCAAATCCTGGGATAAATCCAAGGGTAAGTCCAATGGTACACTTTCTGGGACGTCCTCTAGGAGGTCCTGGTCAATGAGATCACCAAAAACAAAATCCACTGTGATGGATAAAAAACAAAAAATACAAGTTTAATATTTTTTTGTATTTTTACGTGTTAAAATGATGTTTTTAGAAAAAAATAATCACTTTTATTATTTTTCAATTTTTCTTTATCTTCAGGGTTGTTCAGTTTATAAATATAAAGCTTCCTTTGATAAAAATTCCACTCCTTATGTTGCCTTAATAAAGAATTGAAATTGATAATTTTCAGCCTACTAGACGCCAAGGATCTCACTCCTTCTAGCTACTAGAGGTGATAGAAAGTTTGGATCAAAAATAAGATAAAATGCCAGGTATATGATTTGGCTGAAAGGGTTAAATTTATTTATATATTTATAAAAAAAATTTAAATGGAGGGGCAAAGACCTTAATGGGGTTGTTGAGCCCTCCGGAACACAGGTATATGTCTTTTAAGGACAATATAGGAGCAATTGTGGTGCCTGTGGGGTTGACAAGGATTCCTTTCAAGAAGGGTGTGTGTAATTTCCTTGGGGCATAGGTTATGCAAAACCTACAAAAGGGGTATAAGTCAGCAGGATCACTTACTAGGTCTAGATCCGGACTTATTCTTGAGGTATGGGCCAATATTCAAGGATTCAGGGTGCTGGAAGTTGGTACTGGGGCAGGCTGAATGGTTGGTTGTTGATTTTGGCCAAAAACAGGGATTCAGGAATTATGATCTAAGATTTTATCAGAAAGTGGTCCAGGATCACACACTTATTTCTTATAAGGGTTTGATGGCTTGAGGAAGAAAATATCTGAAGCAATAATGACTATATAACTGGATGAATGTGGTAGAAATAGCTGGGGGAAGGTCCTTTATTTATATTGTTTGGGTCCCCTCATGGTACAGTCCTTTTGCCAGCCAAAGGAGGGTGACCCAGGCTAGTGCTGAGGTCAAGGAGCCATCAGTGTGTTTGTGTGGACCTGATCTAGTTACTACAGAGGTAAAGGAAGCTCTATGTCATCATGCTTGGGGCTTGATACACGTTTCCAAGCCTCAAGTGATATCATTGTACCAGCCATGTATCCTGATTTGAGGCTAAAAATTTAAGTACAGGCCCTTGTTTACTGAGGCTAGGGACTTGTAAGTATGTCCTAGACCTCTGAAACCTGTTCGCAACTTTGATTTTGAGGCCAAATTGGTCATTATTGGTTTTTTATGGGCTAATTTGTACTGTAACAGGCACAAATACATCCAGGGGCCTTTCTTCCTTAATTGGGTGATACAGGGTGTATCTGAGGTTTGGGGACTTTTTGGAGTGTTCTGGCCCAAAGCAGGGCATCTACTGTAGCTATTGTGACTGTCTTGGGGTGCTACAGTATCTTCTTAGTACTGCAATAGGGCTGTAACATTCCTTTTTGGGAAAATTACAGGAGCCCTGTATCTTCTAATGTGTACATATTACATTTAGGGTGATACAGGGTTTATATGAGGTTTGGGGGCTTTGGGAGTGTTCTAGCCCGAAGCAGGACATCTGCTGTAGCTATAGTGGTTGTCCTGGGGTGCTACAGTATCCTCTTAGTACTGCAATAGGGCTGTAACATCCCTTTTTGGAAAATTACAGGAGCCCTGTATCTTCTAATGTGCACATATTACATTTAGGGTGATACAGGGTTTATCTGAGGTTTGGGGGCTTTGGGAGTGTTCTAGCCCAAAGCAGGACATCTGATGTAGCTATAGTGGTTGTCCTGGGGTGCTAAAGTATCCTCTTAGTACTGTAATAGGGCTGTAACATCCCTTTTTGGGAAAATTACAGGAGCCCTGTATCTGCTAATGGGTACATATCACAATGGGTAAATATTACATTAGGGTGCAGGGCCCTAAATTTCAAATTTGTGGTGGGTAAGCTTACATAATTATGGGTTTCTGACCAAACTTTTGGTCAGAAACCAGTACTTGCGGATGTTACAAGCAAGGGTACATGAGTGAGCATAGTTCTACCTGAAGGAGTCGGAAATGGGTGGTGGTGCCAGTGGATGACCCTACCTAAATTGGCACCACAAATCCATTTTTTCAATAATATTTTTGGATTTCTTACAAATTAAGGCTTTATTCCTTATTTTTATTTTATTTTATTATTTCTGTATTTATTTATTAATTCATTTATATTTTATTTGTTTTAGGCTTTAGTCAGTTGGCTCTGAATAGTAGCAAGCTGAAAATAATTCTTTCAAGCTCAAGTTCTTTTTCTTTTATAACCTGCTTTTTATAATAAAGCAATTCCTCCTGTTTTTGCTCAGGAGTTATAATAACAGGGACAGAGTTACGGAGTTTCTCCTCTTTTTTCTTTTTAAGAAGGTTCAAATATTAATTGATCAATTCTCCGTTGGTCTTAAGATCCACTAGAGAAAAAAATGATCAAAAATATATGTTATAAGTATGTTAACTTATTTTTTTAAAAATAAATAGACTGGTCCAAGGAATAAATAATTAAAAATTAATTATTTAAGGATATTTCCCAGCCAGACCCCCAGTTGTCAGCTCTCTGATACCAGGAACCTTTCAGTCCTTTAGCTACAGAGAGTGATAAAAATGCTGGAATGATAATAATAATTATTATTCCAATAATAAACACTTAGAAGGTCAAATAAATGATTTAATAGGAGCAGTTGCAAGTTTTAATTGGTTTGTTAGTAAATGGTTTTCAATATAATATAAAAGAGGGGCCACAGTATTTTACTACTGGGGATCTTTACAGACTAGCAACCTCTCTTCAAGGGGCCTCCTTAGGCAGTTTAAGAACCTTGGAATAAAGATGGGTGCCTTATAAAGGACTTATTCCACTAATTGCCGGGCTTAAAAGCTCAAATGGCCAAGACAGGAAGGGTAACACTCACTCTGAGCACTTTACCACGAAAATCCTGGAATAATTGAAAGGGTTTCAGAGCAGATGGGGTAGATTGCTTGACTAAACTTCAGTGTTTGATTGGTTAATAAAGGTAAATAATACTACTACAGACTAAGTCATAAATCACTTGCTCATCTTCTTATAAGCACCTGATCAATAATGACACGGTGTCTGATTGATAATAAATAATTACTGGTAACTGATGATGGAATAATGGATCCAAAGAGGTCTGTATAAATACTTTTTTGGGGTGATTTTGATCTTCTCAGGGAACGTGGAGAGGGTTCTGCTCATGGGCTGAGGCTTGCAAGCCATTCAGGGAAAGATTAGCATGTTCAACTGGTGCGGTCAATCAGCTGTCCTTAGATCTGCTGGATTTCTGTACTATTTTAGCCACAGGATCTGTTAATCTGTTATGGCATAAATTTTATAATTCTCTACTCATCCTTCATTTGTACTGTTGATATTGCTTCAAAGCGTGCAGATGTGGATGTTTACTGATTTTTAATCATTTGCTGATCATTTAGATAATTTTTCATAATTTTTATGAACACTCCTTGTAGTATTTTGTGGTCTTTAAAGATCAGGATCAGTGATTTATGTGATAATCCTTCATCTTTGATTTATTATTTAAAAAATGTTTTAAAATTAATTTTCATTAATTTTATTTAAGTTTTGATCTTTTTAGATCATTAGTAATGCATATTTCAGTTTGTTACATATACTATGCAACCCTAACTAGGTTGTAGCTCTTCTGAGCGGTACCTGGTTGTCAGATTAGTCATGACTGATCCAGACGCGGGGATCAGTTAGTACAGATGCACGCGGGGTAGGATACGCTGCGTGCGCAGCAGAATCAGCTGCGCGCGGGTCTCTAGTATGCGGGAATCTGCTACTACTAGGACATAGGGATATGTAATGATGCGGGGATGCACGCGGGAATTGAGACATAACACATTTCCGTGTGTAACTCCTAAAATAAACACAACACTTCAATTCTGAGTGAATTTTAGGTTTAAACCCTATACGTGAAAATACATATGAAATATTAGAATGGCCAAAAAGTGCCATACTGGTGTCGTGATTTTTAGTACTTTTCTTTTTAATTATTTTAAAAATATAAGGACTTGGAATTCAAGGGTGGGGTCACTGAGTGACCCTACCTAATTTTGGGTGAGAAATCCATTTCTGTAATAATATTTAAAGATTTCTCACTCCTTATTCTGTTAATTGAGATATTCTTATTTTTCATAGTTTGTGTTACTATTTGAAAGTTGTTCTCCGTACATTGGAGCAAGCTGACAATATTTGGCCTGAGCAATGAGTCACAAATTCTGCTACTACTATCAAGGCTGGTGAGTGCAACGGCAGCTGTGGCATTGGCATTATCCATGAAAGCTCTTGAGGATTTTGCCATTCAAACACAAACAGTGAGATGGAAACTCCATGAGACTTGGCCCCAGAGACTAGGGCCTTCAAGTTGTCTTCATCTTCAATCTTTAAGTCCTCATTGGGTTCACTGCTTGTGGTGGCTAAAAATTAATTGAGGTGGGTATAAAGGTCCCATGGGATATTTTTGGGAGGTAAAAAAGTAGCATAGTAGCCCTGCAAAAACAAAGGAAAAATTTTGTAAGCTTATTTCCATTTGCAAGAAAGTGCATCTGGTTCTCCACCTGAGGGCACTCTAAGTGAAATTCAGAAAGCTGGGGAAAATCACTGGGTAGTACATAGAGACTGTGGATTTTGGGTCTTTGGGAGCTTGGGAAACCCAGGAACTGGTCTCCAGGATGAAATTATTGGAAATTGCCCCCAGAGCAACTCCAAAAAGAATGGCAAAAAGTGCTGGTAACTGCAGTTGACAGGGGCTGGGCAGGATCTATTGGCAATCAGCAAGGTTGGGAAGAGTTGAGCTGAGGGATTTAGGGGGGATGAAGAACCAAGATTGGTGACTTGGCAAGTGTATTCTTTCAATTGTAGGGGTTGTAATTTTCTGCAAGTGTGATAGGATAGGGTGGTTGAGGTGAGGAATTGGATATCAGGGAAGAAGGTGTTAAAATCAGATCTGTATGCTCTGGTTGAAATGGAAAGGAAGGAAGGGATTGAATTCTTATGTTGCCAAGAGGAGCGGATCCATGAAGTCAAAGGGGGAAACTCTGGTTTGTTGTAAGTTGTAGTGGATGATAATGAATTGACTGGACTAGTGAAGCTTTAAATAGTCTAGATAGAAGTAATTTGATAAGGACCAACTTGTGGTTTTGATAACAAGAAGGTAATGAATAATGAATGAAAAATAAACCAAAGAGCTGTCACATAATCAGTGATAGACAGTATGAAACATGGCAGAGACACAAAAGGCCATAAGAAAGGAAATAAAATATATCAAAAGAAGAGCAGGAACACAATACAGCTGAGGCTTTAATTCAAGCTGATTTGGCCATTTAACAAACACTAAAACTAAGAAAGACCAAGATAAGAAAGGAGTTTCTTAGAGATAAGAAGTCCATTAAAAGAACAAGTGACTGAGGGTCCTAAAAATACAAGAGTGTGATCAGTAATGAAAAATAAGACTACTTGAACTAGCATTCTTTCAGACTTAATCAAAAATTCATCTTGAAAAATTCAACCAATAAGAGGGAAAACTGATTCAAGATATGAGAGATCTTTTTATTCATAAGACACTAATTTTATGAGACCCATAATATTGGAAGATGAATTGGATTAAAAATAATTTTTATATAAATTTTTTAATCAAAAAGGAAAGAGGACACTTTTTTCCATAATGACAACAGAAGGAGGATTTATACCCTTCATGATATTTGATGAGGTTGAATTATAGTTATAATCCATCTGGTCTCTAGGATTGGAAATTAGTGGGTTAATTAAAATCCTTGTTGTTGGAGTAGGAGATAAGTGAAAAATAATCTTAGAAGAGAAAGGGATGGGAGGAGTAAACAGCAAGGGAATCAATTCTGCAGTCTGGGGAGCAAATGGCCAAGGTGTTGTAGAGTGTCCGCTGAAAGAGTTCATTGATGTGAAGGTTGATTGCAATATACTGAGGAGAGATAAGGAGTGAAGGCTTGTCACACTCAATGGGCCCACAAATGAGCCCATTGAGGATAAATGAACACCCAAGCTCAAAGACAATTCTTCCTTGGAGGAGGAGTTAGAAGGTGAAGGGGATGAATTAGTTGAGTCATGAATGGAGGCAATTGAGAATGGAGCCAATCTGGAGCAGGATGGAGATTTACTAGTTTTAGAATTGTGAAGAGTCTGGGGAGAGGATGAGGAGGAATGATTTGTTTACATTAATGATTTATTAAGATTTTCAAAGGCTGGTGAAACTGATGATTTAGTAGTTTGATTGAGGGAATGGGAAGAGCCAGGCTGAAAAGTAGGAATCAATTTCCTATGCCCAGAGTAACTGAGTGATTTGGAGTTAGGTGAGAGATCAACTCTGCTGACATTGGGTCAAACTTTCAGTTTGAATGAGATCTATCTGGAGCAGGGCAGTGATTTTGACGACTATTTGGGTGAGTGAGTTTGATATAAAGGTGTGATTTGATGAACAGGTTGGTTGGAATCTCTGGTCAAAAATTTTATATACCATATTGGAAAAAACCCACTTATTTCAAGGTAACTCTGACACACCTGATGTGAAATAGGGGTTTTTTTGATTTTGATTGGTGGGTTTGAAATGGCAGATTTGGGTTGAAAACCTCCATTAAAAATGGCAGGTTTGGTTAACTCTGATATGCCCTAATATATCTATATGTATAACAAAACAAGAGGTTGGAAACGGCATTTGGTGGCTGTGTGCAACTGCAGGTTTTCCAATTTAACATTGCCCAAAATAAAATGAATTCCATATTATCTCTCTACCTCTCTCATAAACCTGTATAACCATCTCTTTTGAAAAATTCAATGTTGATTTTAGTTCCAATAGAGAATTCTATAATACAAACTCTATTTAAAAAATGATACCTACAAGTTTTTTTATTTTTTATATTGCATTAATTGAATAGTACCTAGAGCAAAAGGAAAATAAAAAAAAAAACTAAGTTTTACTCATATCATCCCATAGGTATGATTCCATATCCACTCTCAATTGACTACCAAAAATTTAGTTCCAAACATTTATCTCCTGAATCCCTTGGATTCTCTACACCAGCAATGCTTCCTTACTTCCTGAAAAAAAATGATAGGTTTGTCATGGTATTAGCTATTAGACTTCAAAATAACTGAAAATAATCAATCCTCTATTTAAAATTTTAAAATAATTCTTGACAAAATTTTAGCACCTGGTTCTAAATACAGAGACACTTATATGAATTGAATGGAGCATATTATGAGCTACCCAGGATGAATTTCTCCTAGAGGGGGCTAATCCACGGAAAAAAAAGAAAGGAAATACTGCTCAGGGACCAATTTAGGCCACCATACTTCTACCTAAATTAATTAAAGCTCTCAAAAAAAATCTTCATGTAAAGGAAATGGTTTTTAAACCTTTATAAAACAAAGAAAATCAACCAGAAAATTTACAGGGGTAAAATAATTGTAAATTATTGTCCAACCTAAATTATTTCAAAATTAAATTCTAAAATAATCCTAGCCATTTATTCAGTTATTGAAACAAGCTTATGTGTGCTTTTTTTGACTTAAACACTAATAATTGTAAACACTAATAATTGTAGCGGTGTGAAAATTTCATTGAACAGATATATTGTAATGGTTATTTAAATTATATTGAGGACTGGAATAAACTTAAGAAAAATATTTTTGAAAAATTGAAAATCCAAACATTTTCTGGAACACAGAATTTGAACTCAACAAACTATTCCTGAAATAGATAAACAAATGTGATTGAATTCATATTTATTATTTTAAAACTATCCAATGGAATAATGAAGCACTTTGAAGCCTACCATTGTCAGCCTACTAGATTCTAAGGACCTTGCTCCTTCTAGCTACTAGAGATGATGATAAGTTTAGAGTAAAAATGTTAAAAAATGCCAGAGATATATTTTGGCTAAAAGGGTTAAATTTATTTATATATTTATAAATAAAAAATAAAAAGAGGGGCCAAAACCTTAATGGGGTTTTTGAAAACTCTGCAACACAGTTATATGTCTTTTAAGGACAATATTGGGGCAATTGTGGTTCCTGTGGGGTTTACAAGGACTCCTTTCAAGAAGGGTTTGTGTAATTTCCTTGGGGTTTGGGTTATGCGGAACCTAAAAAAAGAGTATAAGTCAGCAGGATCACTTAATAGGTCTAGATCCGGACTTATTCTTGATTAATGAACCAATATGCAGGGATTCAGGGAGCTGGAAGCTGGTGCTGAGGCAGGCTGAATGGTTGGATATTGATTTTGGCCAAAAAGTAAGGATTCAAGAGTTTTGTCTATACCTTTATCAGAAAGTGGTCCTAGATCAAACACTTATTTCTTAAAAGGGTTTTATGGATTGAGGAAGAAAATATCTGAAGCAATAATGACTATATGACTCGATGAATGAGTTAGAAATGGCTGGGTGAAGTGCCTTTATTTATATTGTTTGGGTCCCCTCAGGGTACAGTCTCTTTACTAGCCAAAGGAGGGTGACCCAGGCTAGTGATGAGGCTAGGGAGCCATCAGTGTGTTTGTGTAGACCTGCTCTGGTCACTAAAGAGGTACAGGAATCCCTATTCTATCATGCTTGGGGCTAGATACATGTTTCTGTACCCTTAATGACCTCATTGTATCTACCAAAGAATTATTATTCAATTAATATTTTAAAATATAAGTCATGGCTTTCTGAAGCCAGGGGTTTGAAAACACGCTCTGGGGACGCCATTCTGCAAGAATATTTTGAGTCTGAGGCTCTTTTGTCCATATTGGGGTGTTTTACAGTCACTTAATTGGACAACAAACTCCTAGAAAAGTTTAGTTACATACAGTTTTAGTTACCAGGGACACAAGGGGTTTTTTTATGGGTTTTTGGTACCTTGTGAGCCATCTAGAAAAAAGATAGGCCTCTGATTATCCTTAGTACACACTCTCAGGGTGTTACAGTAACTGACATGTACCCTTTTAGGTCCAAACCTAACATACAGGCCATTTTATAGGGGCCCTGAAAAGCTTTGACATAGTTTTAAAAAGGGTGCAGGGCCCATTTTTCCAGATTTTTTGTTGGTTATCTGTTTTCATACTTTTCCCCACCGCCTGGTGGCGCTCTTTGGGCCCCATGTGGTTTGGAACAGGGCTCTAGGGTGTATAGGTGACACCCTACAGCCCTTTTCCATTTTGGGAGAGGGGGGTTGTCCAGTGAGCCGGCTGGTTGCCTTGCGCAATGGTCTGGCCAATGGATAGGAGCCTGCACAAGGAAGTCAGTTGACTACCTGCGGGGCTGGAAACAGGTAGCAGCCACCAAGCCCGGGAGTTTGTAGCAACTGCCATGCACGGTAGTTGCTGACTAGCAACTACTCCAGGCTTGTGCAAGGTAGCCGCTTGACTGCTTTTGGGGCCAGCGCGTACTGTAGCTTCTTTGCGTGGTTGCAGAGGGTATGCGGCTGGCTGGTGCTTTCCATAGCTTCTTTGCGTGGTTGCAGAGGGTATGTGGCTGTGCGCAGGGATATGGGCAAAAGTGTGCTGTGCCTTCTTTGCGTGGTTGCGGAGGGCATGCGGCTGCGCGCAGGGCTATGGACAAAAGCATTCCCTGGCTTCTTTGGGTGGTTGCAGAGGGTATGCGGCTGGAGGGCCAGTGCCATAGCTTATTTGCGCAGTTGGGGAGGGTACACAGATGAAACATGGTTCTACCTGAAGGAATAAATTCTTGGGGGTGGTGCCAGTGGGTGACCCTACCTAAATTGGCACCACAAATCCATTTCTTTAATAATATTTTTAGATTTATTACAGGTTAAGGTTTTATTTCTTAATTTTTATTTTTATTTTCATTTTTAATTGATTATTTCTGCATTTAATTTTGGGTGCTTGATTCAGTTGGTTCTGAATAGTAGCTAGCTGAAATTTGCCACTTTGAAGATTGGTGTACCCAAAAGAAATTTTGGAAGGGGAAACAGGTAAAAGAGGTTCTTAGGTGGAGATTTTAATCATTTCTTTTTGCAGCTCTGAAATTCCTCAGAAGTATGGGGCCATCTGGTATGTTACTTTCTGGTAGCCACTCATCCTTGTCTGCTGATTCTCCTCTGTATCTGACAAGGTACAGCCTGAAATCCTTTTCATTCAATCTTTCCTTCTTTTCTTTAAGGATTTTGCTTACTTTGCTCTTTCTCCCTTCTTGTGGGATTATTAAGGGAATATTTTGGGCAGGTGGGTCTTCAGCTTTTCTAGGTTTATAGTGCTTAATCAGACTAACCGGAAAAGCTGGGTGTTTCTTTGAAAATTCCTCACTGAGGATAACTTCAACCGCATTCTTTCCATGGAGCATTTTCATGCAGAAAGGGCCTGAAAAGGCTGGTTTCAGTTTCTTATTACCTCTTAGATTGTTGAAGTTCACTGTGGACAGTAAGAACTTGTCCCATACTTCAAAGTCAGGTTCCTTGTGGATTTTATCCCACCTAGTCTTATTCTCTCAAAAGCTCTCTGAACACATTCTTTGGCATGATGATTAGCTTTGTGAAACATTTTCTTGAATTCCAGGGCTTTTGGGTGGACATTGAAAAGTTTTTAGTTGACACTTTCTTTAGGAATTCTAGGTACCCATCCTTTCTCTAGAATATAAGAAACTTCTTGAGTAGTCAAGTGCATACTGATGTTGTAAGCTATTTCTAGGGCTGGAAGGAGGCTTACCCAGTCGTGCGTGTACCCATCATGGTTTTTGAACTCTAAACCAAAAGAGCAAGACCTTCTTAGCCTTTCTTCCAAAGTTTGGATCCCACGCTCAGCTAGCCCATCAGTTTGGGGATGATAAGCTGTGGAGAAAGCCAATTTTGTTCCCAACATATCATGAAGGTTCCTCCAGAATTCAGAAGTAAACTTTGGGTCTCTGTTGCTGATTATAAATTTTGGGATACCTACGTCAGCCATGACTCTGTTCCAGAACACTAGAGCTACTTCCATAGTTGTGTCATCTTTGTGATTAGGTATAAATTTTGCTCTCTTGGAGAATCTATCTACAATAACAACCACAGAGTTATAGGAGTATGGTCCCCCTGGTGGCAAACCATTGAAAAAGTCCATGTTTATTATTTCAAATCTATTGGTGGGTTCTGATATCTTTTGGAGAAGACCAAATCTCTTTCCTGTTTTTCTGTTAGTTCTCTTACAGTTGTCACAGGAATTGATTTAGTCAGTGGTTTGCTCTCTCCAGTCAATCCACCAAGCTGTCTTCCTGATCTTGTCAATAGTCCTATCTAATGAGAAGTGACCTGAGGTGCAGTTATCATGGAATTCATGCAGTATAGTTTTAATGTGAGTTTCTGAGTTGAGGACTATCACACTTAAGTGTTTATGATGGAAGTATAACAAACCATCTAAGCTTGAGAATCTACCTTATTTATAAGGAATGCAGAGTTCCTTTTGTAGACTCTGTATTAACTCATCAGAGGGATTCTTGCTTTTCATGATCTCTAGTAACTTGAGATGCTCTGGGTCATAGCTCTCTTGGACAGAATCAAAGAAGGCTAGGTCTAGATCACAAACATGGATCCCTAAGATTGGGAAGATTTCATTCTCATCTGGGTCATATGCAGGGTTACTAGGGTCATTAGGGAGAGCCCATCTACTGAGTCCCTCTACGCTCTGGTGTTTGGTTCCAGGTTTGTGCATGATTTTCATATGTCCTCTATACTGCTGGATAGCTATTTGCCATCTAAGAATGTGGCGGTCAGGGTTTTTCATGTTCATGAGCGTCCTTACTGCCATGCAGTTGTTTATTACTTCAAAGGTACTTCCTTCTAGGTAATAGTGAAGTTTCTCTAAGGAATAGACTAACGCTGCGCATTCTATCTGGCTTGCTCTATATCTTTTCTCCGTATCTTTAATCTGTCTAGATATGAATAGGATAGGTTTTCCCATGGGGAAAACATTCTCTATTTTGGATTGGTGAAGAGAATCTCATAGTTCATCAAGACAGGCATAAATATATAATCTGAAAGGCTTGGAGTATTCAGCTTGAGTTGGGACAGGGGTGGTAGTCATAGCTTTCTTCAAAGTTTCATAGCTTTGTACTCTTTCATGATTAATTTCAAATATAGAAGTCTTGTTAAATATCTCATACAAGTGTTTAGCTATGGTAGCAAAGTTGGGTATGAACTGCCAATAATAACTACAGAAACAGACAAATGAGAGTAATTCAGTCTTATTTGGAGGCATTGGCCTGTTTATTATGGTAGCAAACTTGTTCTGATCTACTGCTAAAGATAGTACTGAAACTATGTGTCCCAAGGCTTTTAGTTCAGCATAACCAAATTTGAATTTCTTCATAGATAACTTTAGTCCAACATCTGCTATGGTTTTCAGCACAAGACCTATCTTCTCTAGGTGAGTTTTACAATCATCCAAATAAATGATAATGTCATCAATGTAAAAAATCATCCAACCTTTCTAGATAAAATTTCTGAAGACTGTGTCCATCATCCTCTGAAAATGAGATGGAGAATTCTTTATCCCAAAAGGCATTCTTAGGTACTCATAGATGCCTAAGTGACTGATAATCCTCATATATTTCCTGCTGTTAGCTTCAATGGGTACCTGATGGAAGCCTTTCAACATATCCATTGTGGTTATGTAATTTTCTTTGGAAAGATTATGGAGAGAGTGGTCTATCCTAAGGATTGGATAGTAATCTGCTTTAGTATAGTTGTTAAGAATTTGGAAATCTCCAACCGTCCTGGACTTGTTGTTATGCCAGGCTATGATGAAAGGAGTGGTGATTTCTACTTGCTCATTATGCCCTACTTTCCTAAGGACTCCTGACTCCATGAGCTCAGTTATGTTTTCCTCCAGTGCCGCTTGGGATTTAGAGCTTTCTGGGTAAGCTGGTCTTGTAAAGATGGGGGGAAAGGATGTTCTATATTCAGATTTAATACTAAGTCATGTCCCTTGATATTACCTATGGGATGATCTTTGGTGCAAAAGACACCCATGTTTTCAAAACATAAGTTCACTAGGTTGTCTTGTTGATCAGACGTAAGTTGATCATTAAGAGAGGCTTGAAAAAAATATTCATTTTTGAAGGACTCTAGTGGTTTGTTCTCTATGGAGGTGGATATGTGACAGATCTGCAATTTCTTCTTCCATTCTCATCCAATGGTGAAGTATCTGTCCTTGCTCTGGATGACATCTATCCCATACAAGCAGAAGGCATCATTCACTAGTATCAAGTAGCCACATAGTCTATTTTTCAAGACTACAAATCCAAGTTGAAGCCTTATGGATCCTTTACTGCAAGGGAAAACAATAGGAATTGTTACAACCCCTAAGGTGTCCATAACTGAGGTGCAACTTCTGAACCTGGCTTTGGGAACAGGAATTAATTGTTCCTTCCACTTGGGTTAGTGACAATTAAGTAAATTGATACTAGTGCATGAGCAGAATTCTCCACTTTCAATCAAAACTCTGACTGGTTTCCTCTCAAACAGACCTGTGGCAAAGCAGTTTTTACCCAAAGTATATCTCCTTCCAGTGACTGGTTTCACTGCCAAGGTTTTGGCATCAGATATGTGATCTAAGTTCATGGATTCTTCCTACTTCTGAGGTAGTTGGGACTCTCCTTTGACATGGTTAATCTCCACGTTAGAACCTATATCTCCTGAGATGAAATTGACTGGAAATGAGTCTGGTTCTTCCTCATGTTGTTGGATGACCAGGTCTAAGCCATTGCCTTCCTCTTCACCATTTGATTCAGCGTTGGTATTATTTATATTTCTCCTAGGATGAGGACAGTCAGGTTGTCTGTGCCCCTTCTCTCCAGAGTTCCAAATTTCAAGAGAGGGGTTGGCTTTGACAACAGCATTCCCTTGGGGAGCAGCTAACACCAATTCTTTACCAGCCTCTTTTGCCTCTCTAGGTCGGGTCTGGAGCGCTCTAGGTCTGTCTCTGGGATTTTTATTTAGTTCCATCATGTCAATTATTTCTTCCATGAATCCTATGAGAGTGGGAAGGTCAGCATAAATGGGTATTCTGCACCAGATATTGTGCTCTAGGTTTCCTTTGCATTGTCCTAGCAATCTCTCATTAATCTCTACAGAAACCTGTGGGTAGAAACAGTCAATACTCTTCTTCTGGTTCAAGCACCATTGGTTAGGGTTGTCTCTAACCAGATCAAACAAATATTGCTCAAAGGCTTTGAGCATTTTCTTCTTCCAAACTCAAGTACCAAAGTTTTCTCCAATGAGTTCTTTCCATTTTTCCCATGGGACATCTCCTAATTTTTCTCTTTTGGAGATAAACCAATCCAATGCAACCCCTTCAAAGAGTCTGGGTAACCTTACCGAGGCTATGGTCTCTGGTAAGCCTGAAGAAAGAATAGGATGATCTGTATTTCATGAAACTTATATGATCATATTATCCTTCTCCAGAAAACTTATGCCAATCTGTGATAGGAGGCAGCAGCTTAATAGCTTTTTCCATTTCAGGACAATAGTTCCTGTGCAAAGGGCAAGATTAAACCTAGGATTGGGGAACCTAGGAGGAGCCATGTGTGTCTGAGAATGTTTGAAAGATTCAGATTGCAAAATCTGGGATAATTTTACATCTCTGATATCATTCTTAATCATATTGAGCTGCATATCTGTTCAAGTTTTGAGATCATTTATAGAGTTCTCCAACTGGTTCCTATGCTTGCTTAGCCTTTCTTCAAGGGATTCATTACTAGCTGAAGGTTGATGTAAAATTAAATCTTCTCTGAAGGCTGAAAAGGACTTCTCATAATTAATCCTGTTCCTTGTTGCTTCTTCTAGGATAAGAGTCTTGATCTCTTGGAGATCAAAGGACACTCCATCTTTATAAGGGCAGTAGTTACTACCATGTTTAAATCAAGGAGGTACTCAGGGCTACTCAATTTTTCCTCCAGTTGGTGGATCTTTTGGAGGCACAAACAGATATTATTATCTAAAGCACTAGAGTTATTTCTAAGACTATTGGAAAAAAAACTATCTGAAACTAGCTTTTGTAGGCCCCCTTTAATGCTTGAGCTATAGCTCTCACTTCTGCCCATTTCTTTGGATCATTGAAATCCTCCTTTGGTCTCTTCTGGTAAGAGGATCTTAACTTTCCCTTTTTGTTGGGAGGAGGCTGGATTTTCTTGTTTTGGTCCCAAGGATTCCACCCCTTCACTTACTCCTCTAGTTCCTGCTTGGTTATGAACTTTTGCAAAGCTTTTTTGGAAATATGGGCTGGCCTGCAATAGAAGACCTGGATCTCCATATTGGCCTCTTTCTCCACTTGAATTACCTTTTGCCACAAGGACATGTGTTCCTTGATTAGAATTTTGAAGGACTACTCTTGCTGTCCTTGAGAAGGAGCTAGGGAGGAGGAGCTGGGAAGAGGAGCTGGGGATGGGATCCTCTGGATTGGCTGGATACCCAAGTCTATCATTCTTTGTAGAGTCAAAAAATGGATTATTCCGCTTGGCTCTGGAGTGGGCAAGAGACGTGAAGCATCCATCTGGTCCTCTGAGTCTAGACATTTTTATTGAAAGCAATTAGTAAATTATTTAAATGCTTAAAAAAAGTGAGATAATCTTACTCTCTGAGTTTGGAGTGGCCACAGATTCTACTCTGGTTGGGGACCTAGGTTGGATAGGAGCTTCTGTGACAGGGTAGTTGGGTACTATCACTGGAGTGGTAACTGGTGGGGCTGCTACTTAAGAAATGGCAGCAGTTGGAGTTTATGGGGCAGTGGGTGTTCAAAAAACTAGAAATTACCAGATATAAAATTTATTAGTTATTTTATAATAAATAAAATTTTGAAGGGATTTTTGGAAAAATCTCACTTTTTAATAAATTTAATCTGATGTGAGAAGGGGGTTGACTCTTAGACCAATCTCTATGATACTTCAAGATGAGGTTGAAAAAAAAACTGTCTTCAAATTCTTGTTCCTCTCTGAATTTTGAGTGGAGGAAATCAATTTCTTCTGTTCTACAGGAGATAGAAGTTCCCAATCAGTTGGTTTGTAAATTTTGATATACTCTTCTTTTTGGAGTTTTAGGAGTTTAAGATAGTATTTAATAAGTTCTGCGTTGGTCTTTAAGTCCACTGAAAATTGAGCAATATGGAAAAATATTAGAAAATTTGTTTTTTTGAATTTTTTTTAGAATTTTTTAAGTATTTTTAAATTTTGGCCATTTATAATGATTTTTTTTGGTTAATTTTTGAAAATTATAAATAAATTATCAAAAATGGAATACAATAAATACATATATCAATTATTTAACAGCCAGAAAACCAATTTTCAGTCTACTATATTTCAAGGACCTAACTCTTTCTAGATACTAGAGGTGATGATAAGTTTAGAGTAAAAATGTTAAAAAATCCCAGAGATATATTTTGGCTAAAAGGGTTAAATTTATTTATATATTTCTAAAAATAAACTTAAAAGGAGAGGCCAAGACCTGAATTGTTTTGTTGAACCCTCTGGAACACAGTTATATGTCTTTAAAGGACACTATAGGTTCAATTGTGGTTCCTGTGGGGTTACAAGGACTCCTTTCAAGATGGGTGTGTGTAATTTCATTGGGGTTTGGGTTATACAGAACCTACAAAAAGAGTATAAGTCAGAAGCATAACTTACTATGTCTATATCCAGACTAATGCTTGATGGATGGACCAATATGCAGGGATTCAGGGAGATGGAAGCTGGTGTTGAGGCAGGCTGAATGGTTAGATATTGATTTTGACCAAAAAGTAAGGATTCAAGAGTTTTGTCTATAACTTTATCAGAAAGTGGTCCAATATCACACACTTATTTCTTAAAAGGGTTTTATGGCTTGAGGAAAAAAAGAACTAAAGCAAAAATGGCAATATGACTGGATGAATGAGTTAGAAATGGCTGGGGGAAGAGTCTTTATTTATATTGTTTGGGGTTCCCTCAGGTTACAGTCCTTTTACTAGCCAAAGGAGGGTAACCCAGGCTAGTGCTGAGGCTAGGAAGCCATCAGTGTGTTTGCGTATACATGCTCTGGTTGCTACAGAGGTACAGGAAGCCCTATGCTATCATTATTGGGGCTAGATACATGTTTCTGTACCCTTAATGACCTCATTGTATCTACCAAAGAAGTAGTATTCAATTAATATTTTTATATATAAGTCATGGCTTTCTGACAACAGGGGTTAAAAATGCTCTGGGGATGCTATTCTGAAAGAATATTTTGAGTCTGAGGCTCTTTTGTCCATATTGGGGTGTTTTACAGTCACTTAATTGGACAATAAACTCCTAGTAAAGTTTAGTTACATACAGTTTTAGTTACCAGGGACACAAGGAGGGTTTTTTATGGGTTTTTGGTACCTTGTGAGCCATCTAGAAAAAAGATAGGCCTATGATTATCCTTAGTAAACACTCTCAGGGTGTTACAGTAACTAACATTTACCCTTTTAGGTCCAAACATACCATACAGGCCATTTTATAGGGATCCTGAAAAGCTTTGATATAGTTTTAAAAAGGGTGCAGGGCTCATTTTTCCGGATTTTTTCTTGGTTTATCTGTTTTCATACTTTTTCCCACCTCATGGTGGCGCTCTTTGGGCCCCATGTGGTGTGGAACAGGGCTGTAGGGTGTATAGGTGGCACCCTACAGCCCGTTTCCATTTTGGGAGAGGGGGTTTGTCCAGTGAGCCGGCTGGTTGCCTTGCGCAATGGTCTGGCCGGTGGCTAGTAGCCTGCGCAAGGAAGTCAGTTGACTACCTGCGGGGCTGGCAATAGGTAGCAACCACCAAGCGCGGGAGTTGCTTTACTGCCAAAAGGAGTAGGTAGAAACTGCCATGCGCAGTTGTTGCTGACTAGAAACTACTACAGGCTTGTGCAAGGTAGCCACTTGACTGCTTGTGGGGCCAGTGTGTGCCATAGCTTCTTTGCATGGTTGCAGAGGGTATGCCACTGGCCAGCACGTGCCGTAGCTTCTTTGGGCAGTTGCGGAGGGTATGCAGCTGCGCACGGGGATATGGATGAAAGCGTGCCATCCCTTCTTTGGGAGGTTGCAGAGAGTATGCAGCTGCGTTCCGGTCTATGGACAAAAGCATGCCCTGGCTTCTTTGCGCGTTTGTGGAAGGTATGCAGCTGCACCCAGGTCTATGGAGAAAAGCTTGCTGTGGCTTCTTTTTGCAGTTGTGGAGGGTATGTGGCTGGATGGCACATGCCATAGTTGTTTTCATGGTTGTGGAGGGCATGCCTCTGGCCAGCGTGTGCCGTAGCTTCTTTGCGCGGTTGCAGAGGGTATGCAGCTGTGTGCAGCAATATGGACAAAAGCGTGCCATGCCTTCTTTGCACAGTTGAAGAGGGTGTCCAGCTCCGGGTGGGGCTATGGAAAACAGATTTTCATGGCTTTTTTGCATGGTTGCAGAGGGTATGCGGCTGGCTGGGGCGTGCCGTAGCTTCTTTCCACGGTTGCAGAGGGTACACAGATGAACCATGGTTCTCCCTTAAGGAGTAACTTCTTGGGGGTGGTGCCATTGGGCAACCCTACCTAAATTGTAACCACAAATCCATTTCTTTAATAATATTCTTAGCTTTATAACAGGTTAATGCTTTATTTTTTAATTTTAATTTTAATTTTTAATTGATTATTTCCATATTTTATTTTTGGGGGCTTTAGTCAGTTGGTTCTGAACAGTAGCCAGCTGAAAGCCATATTTCAAGGGAATTTATACTTCTGGCTACTAGAGGTGATAGAATTTAAGAATATGAGTGTAATGAAAACAGTTATGCTGGAGGTAAACCAAGTTATAATAAATTTTTAAGGTCAAACATAGTTAATTCAATATAAAAAAGTTTATTAAACAGAGGTAAAAAAGGTCTTATGGTTTTTTTAGAAATCTAAGATGAACTAGGATTTTCATTGAAACAACCAGCCTGAATTTTTTTAACCTGAAATTAAAAAGGTTACTTTACAAGAGCTATTATAGAAACCTGGGATTGGTATCATACCTGTAATTAATGATTCCAGGGTTACTTGATTGATGCAAGTGATTGGGATAAGGAAAAAATAATGATGAGGATGATTCCTCTTTTTAATGAGCCTGAGGTGAGCAGTTTTGTGACTTTTTGATGGAGACTGAATGAAATTGAGATATTTATCAAAAGTAATTTTTATAAGTATCAGATAGTGCCCAAAATGACAGTCTTTTATAACTGATAAGATTTCTAATTTCATTTCAAAATTATCTTATGAAATATTATCTGATTGATTCAATTATTGAGGAGAAATTGGGCAAAAGGGGAAATTTATTTATTAAATTTTTTTCCCTATGAAGTTAACAGGGTATACCCCACCAGTTTAGGGAGATAACTACATAGCCTACTTCCAAGGTAAAAACAGAGACTTAGAAGTAAAACATTTTTTTCCTGTTTTGGAAGCCCCATTCTATTCTCAAAGGGTCCTCCTAATCTTTAACACCCATCAATTATGCCTAAATATATGATATTTTAAGGAATAAAAAATTTTCTAGAAAACATGCAGGGGGTGCTAGAGAGATCAAAATGATGATTATCATGATAAATGGAAGGGTGAGAAAACTTATTGGTTTTCACAATAAATTGCTGTCTCAGTAAGGTGGCTATAAAAAAATGGTGGGATCCTCAAAGCCTTTTTATATGTTCTTCTCATTATAGTGACAATATGGTATGACAGGAGCCCCATAGGGATTTTGAGAGTCCCATCAATGTTTGCAAAATTATATAGTGAAAAACACTTGGGGGATTATATTCCATTTATTAGTGGCTGAAAAAAAATTGTTTGTATTAAAATGCGGGTAGTTAAAACTTAGCTACAGGTTAATCAACCCTTTTGAAGTGCTTCAATTTTTGAATTTGGGGAAATTCCTATGTTTTTCCCACACTTTGTGGTGTTTTAATTTAAATAAAAACCCATTTTTATTTTTATTACCCATCTGGTTTTGAAAGAGGCTTGGCTTGAAGGTTTGAATGGGGTAAAACTAGTCTTTTCTGTGAAAATCACTGGTCCTTTTCCAAGAAATACCCAATCTTCATGAGCCCAATATTTTGATGAAGTTTCCAAAGGCAAAAAAATGCATGAAGGAATTATTCAATCCTGAAATTGGCCTTGTATCTTTTCCAAAGTGGTATGTGGCAGTCCTCATGAAGGAATTATTCAATCCTGAAATTGGCCTTGTATGTTTTCCAAAGTGGTATGTGGCAGTCCTTGAAAGTATAGGATTCTCATTAATTTCCATTCTAACCTTTAACATGAAATAATTCAAAAAAAAAAAAATTAAACTTCTATCCCTTAAATTTAAAAATATATTAAAACAATGAAAATTGGCAAACTCAGTCCCTCTAGAAGCTATCTGAATCCCAGTGGATGCTGTTACAAATCAATGAAATTTTCCATAAAACCAAATAAAATTCTAGAGAGAATGGAAAATAATCCAAAATGCAGGCACAGCAGTGTGCTGTGTCAACAGAAGATTACCCAGTACCATTTTTAAGCTATCAATCAAAACTCCTGTTCCAGGTATTTCCTCCCCAATGTCATCCTGCTACCATCTAGATTCAGCCTCCAGAGAAGAAATTTAATTACAAAAATGAAAAATAAAATTAAAGAGGGAAAATGAAAAATAATAAAAAAAGGATTAATAACAGGGAATTATTTTTTTCACACCCCCAGTACTTATTTTTGTGTGTTTTTGAAATACCCGCAAAATCCCCCATCTGCATGTTATTCCTTCAATTTTCATGATTTTGTGAATTTTGAAAAATATAAATAAATATACTACAGCATAGAGGGGTAGATAAAAACTCTCCAATTAATGTTTTAGAGGTTTGGGTCAATTCAAAGGCCCTGAAAATTAGAATCAAAAAATCAAAAAAATAAACTGTCACATCACAAATATCTTCTGTTTTTTAACAATTATTTTCTAAATATTTTGAAAAATCTGAAAGGAAAGAAATTTTTCAAATATAAAAAACAATTAAAATATGAGTTTTCAAGATTTTCAGTACCCAATTTTCCCACCAGAAAATGGGATTAACATAAAAAATAAGACATTCTTTTCAACTTTTTTTTCCTTATCTTCCCAAATAATTTTCAAACTTTTGGGCTTGCATTCTTTGCAATGGGCATTGCAAATGTCACAAATAATTATTTGGGGATTTTTAGGATAAATTATTTATCTCCAAATAGTTGATGAATCTACAACAATAACAGAAAATGTCTGTTTTGGAGCCATTTCTGATACTATTTGGATTAACTTTATGGACAATCTGAGTTTATATTTTTGAAATGCAATTCAAACAATACAAAAATATCTTCTTTTAATATTTTTTTCACCTGTTTTTATCCCTCAAATGTCTAACCTCAAATTATCATGTTTAGAAACCGTTTTGGGGTAGGTCTACATTTTTGGGCTCTTCTACATTAAAAATCTTATATTCCATAGGTTGATGATAAATTCAAGCCAAGTACACAATTCATTTGATCCTTGTGGCATGGCTAAATGGCTACATCTGAGCCATGCAGAGCCCCATACAATTGGAGTGTGGTTGGGCTGTACTCCAAATGGCACTGGACCAGCGTGTGGGGGCCGCACAACTACCTTTGAGCCGTTGTGGTGACCAAATTGGTACACCTCAAGAAAAGGGGCAGAATTTCTTTTTTAAAAAAATTTTTTTTTGGTAAAGCATTTTTTTATTTTTTTCCTTCCTCAAACTTCTACCTGTCCTGGTGGTCTAGGGCAGGCCCATGGGTGTCCAAGTATCCAGGCTCTGTGTTCAATCCCCCCTTTCTCATGCTTGAGAGCCCTCCAAAAATTTTTGGCCAAAGAGCATGTGCAAGCGTTCTTGCTCAATAAATCCAATTGATCTTCCATCATCATCATCAATCCAATTATTCTTAAACCCTCATCATCCATCTGATAACCCTTCCACTACCATCAATCTCAATCTCAATCACTTTACCTTTGGCACAGCAGATTCATTTTCCAGTCCAGGCTCACCATCCGCGGGGATCCCACCCAACTCAGGTTCATCTGGCCTAACCATGACCCCGCAAATGACCAACAGCCTACCACTCCCCTCCATCATCATCCCCCATCAATCCTTGAACACTCCAAGGCTGCACTCAACAACCCACGCTGTGGTTTTTGGTTGGGTTACAGGATCTTGGGAAACCCCTTGGATCATCCAGAACTAGAGCCCACTTCCACCATCCTCCCATTGAGCTCCTTATCCAACAAACAGCAAGCTGTCTCTTGCGGCCATTGGAGTTGTTGCAAGCTGCCTTACTTGCCAATAAATCAATTTCTGCACTTGGGCTCACTCACATCCTCCAAATTGCCTGATCTCACCCTCAAATTGATATCCACCCATCTACTGTGCTCATCATGGGCGCCCTTGCCTGTTTCCACCCAACATCCGCAACTGCTGTTGCAGCCCTGCATCAGCAAAGTTGCGGATGTTCATCCACCTGCCCCTTAAACTGTTCCCTCAACCCTCATTGCCATTTCCTGTTTCAAACTCTCATCTGCAATTCCCCAGATGTCCATCCGCTGCCCTTTATCATCCATGATGTGGGCTGGTCTTCTTCCTTTCATTTTTTTCACATGTCCTATCTTCCTGTCCCCATTTTGTTGTTTTTCATTACTATTTTTTCCTCAATCCATCTTTCATTTTCAAAAAAAATATTTGTTTCCACTCTCATATGTTTCATCCTCTTTTAAATATTCTACAGGGTCTCTTGCCCATAGAAGGAGGGGCTCTCCCCAGCCTTTTTGCCCCATCCGCTATCATATCATCACCATCCATCCCTGTGGTATCAAGCAATAAATCCATGGGCTTTCCCCCCCTATATCTGAGCCTTTATCATTATCTTATCCAGGGCATATCCATGATTTCCCTCTGATCCTTAAGCCTCCATACTCAAATTCCTGATCCCCCCTGTCGCCCTGTTCTTTATAACCAAGCAGTAGCTTTTCTGGTTGAAGAAATCATTTGGTTGAATTCTTGAGTGTTTTAAACCACTCCTTTGATCCCTTTCTCTGACCACTTTGGTCTTGATAATTCATTTAATTGTCTTTCTGGAACCAGTAATGTTTGACTGAGAGGTTTCTTTAATCTTGAAACCTGAAGTGTTAGAACTCCCTTTATTTCTTTAAAGTTCAATCCTGCTACGCTATCCTTGATTCCATTGAGAAGTCCTGGGTTATTCTTGTTTGAATTTGTTACTGCTTTTCTTCTAGAGCTTCATAAAACAAATTTCTTTGTTTTGTACACCCACCCACAGCTATCTGGTACCCTTCAAGCACTTGATTCCGGAGATTTGGGCGAGCTGGTTCATTGGGGACCAGGAGTTTGGTTGGAATTGAGTTGATCTTTCCTAATCTTCTGCTAAAAAACAGAGTTATGAGCTTGTGGGAGTTTTTAATTACAACTGCCTTGTTCTATTGAACTCTGAACAAACTTTAACTTAGTTTTTTCAAGTCTTTTCCTGCAACATCTTGCCTCAGATAGTGTTGTTCCATTGCTGCCAACTACTATCAAAATTCATCCTTTCCATTGATTCCTTATTTAAAAGGTTCTGGATCTTGATTCCAGTTGAATTTGAATATTTTTTTAAAACTCAGGAGGGCAGCCTAAACAGCACCTTTTCCCCTTGACAGAAATTCCTGCAGCTCAGCACCATTTGGAGTCTTAAATTTGGTCCCTTTGGCTGGGATCAAGCCAGCAACCTTTGGATTTACAGTCCCATTAAATTTGGAATCAACTTCAAAATCCAATCCTTTTTATTTTTTCTCTTTCTCTTGGATCTGATCTGTGGAGGCAACTTGTCTCAGAAGAAATTTCTTCCAATTGTGCACCGCTTGGGAAAGATTCTTGTTGTTTTTTTGAAACCCAACTCTTGCCACACTTGCAAGCCACTTTGAAAATATTCCCTTTGGATCCTCTAGGAACTCTTTTATTGAAAATGGAATCTACTGGTACCTCCTCCTCCTCTCTTTGTGCCAAGATGGTCAAGATCAAACCCCAGAACAAGAACTTGGTTTTCAATGGGACAAATGTCTAACGGTTCCTGGATTCTTACAAAATGGCTGTGGAAGTGGATGGAGCTAGCAAATACAATATGGCATATCAATTAAGATTCTTTATTTCCTCTGATGAAGTTATAGAATCAATTGAGTCTTTTGATGGATTCAAATCTCATAACTGGGTGCTTCTAAGCAAAGCAATGTTGGCATATTGGGGAAAGATAGATATAGCTTGTTTTATGCTAAAGGAATTGGACAATCTTGTCTCTCAGTGGATCTCAAAGGATTTTATTTCTTCAGCCTCTGTTTATCAATCTTTTAGGAAATAATGGGATCCTATCCAATCTTATCTCCTTAGAAATGATCATACTGACACCATGGACAAAATTTGAGTCCAATTTTTCCCATCTTTTTCCCTAGGAGTCCAGGAGCAAATAAGGGAAAAATTGGTTAATTCTGGATCTATGATCACAACTAGGGATAATTTATTCAAGCTTCCTGCTTTTCTTTCCCTTAGGAGCACTTTAGATAAAGTCATGAAAGGTCAAAATTCCCTAAACTTTGAAAAACCCTGCACCAATGAACCTGTTCCTGCGCACTCATTTTCTGAGTCTAACAAAAGTATGAGCATAATGGAGGCCATTAATTGTACCAAATAGGATCCACAGACTAAAAAATAGACTGCAACTATTGATGAAATCACAAAAATTCTCCAAGATTTCAAAAAAAAAAAAGGATCAAAATATTTCTGCTCTTGCTGCTCCAAAATCTTATAATTCCATTCTAAGATCCACTCTGGTCTGCTAATATTTTCCTAGGGAAGGTCATGGAACCAGAAAATTCCCAGAACTCCAGAAGGATAAGGAGGAAAAGTTGGTGGAACAGAAGGGAAATAATTTTTTTCTTCCTAATGGTGCTCTGATCCCTTTCAATTCATCATGCCCTATCTGTCTTGTGGTAGCCTCTTTTCAGCCATCTCATCCTAAGAAAGCGTCTTTGGCCTCTGGGGATTTTGATCTTCCTGTGGTAATCTTCAACCATGGTATTTCCCTGCTATCTCCTCCTCTAGGTTCTCTGGAGCCTATCAATCCAATCCAGCTAGGAAAAAACATGAGGAACCAAAAATTCACAAAGCTCCTCCTATGCCATCTGCTATCCTTTGTAAAATGGTTAAAAATTGATCCTCCCCTGAACCTCCTTCCTCTGTGGTGGATGAAATGGATTTAGAAACAGAACCTCTGATGGAAAGGTTTCAAAACCACACTGATCCTTCTCCTCCACCTGTTTCAACACCCCAGCCTGCTGATCCTTCTTCAACTGAGCATCCTGCCTTCACCCAGCCCAAAGTCTAGTTTGAGAGGGTAATCTCTAAGGACCACCCCAAAACTGTGGAAGGGGTACTAAAAAAAATCTCTGATCTGAAAATTCCTGACTTATCTGTTTCTGAGCTCCTGTAAATTTTTCCCTCTGTTACTGCAGGGATAAAGAATTGGGTCTCTTGTTGATGTGTGGAAATTGGCTCTGACAAATTGAAGGTTTCCTCTGGAATTTTTCTTGAGGACTCTGGTGGAGGTGATCCTTCCTCAGATTCCAACCTGTACTCTTGTCCGCTTGGTTTTCTTGCTTTTTTTCTTGGTGAATTGGATAAAATGGTTTCTCTCCTGGTCAATTCTGGTTCTCAACTTAACCTGATTTTGGATTCTATGACCTTCCAAATCAAGCTCAGTCCTAGAGTTAGCTTCAACTCTGCAGTGTATGGAATAGGTAATAAGTCTTGTGAGTTAGTTGGTATTGCTGAAGATGTTCTGGTTTGAATTGGTAAAAATACTTTTGGAACCTGTCATTTTTGGATAAATTCTTTGGAGGGACCTATGATCTTGGGTTGACCATTTTTAATTGACTTTGGTGCTACCTTGATGTTTTCTGATCAAGGTGGGGGGAGAATCCTTCTTCCCAATGCTGATGGAAGGAAGATTGAAGTTACTCTCTGCTCCTTTGATTCTGGTTTTTGGGAAAGATTTTTCCCCTGTCATCCTCATAAATCAGTTCCAAAGGGGAAGCAGAAGGAACCTTCTAATACCTCTCAGTTATTAGCAGAATAGTTGATTCTACTGATAGTTGTAGTTCTTCCACGTCTTGGAATTCAACTCAAGGATCAACTCTCATCCCAGAGACGTATTTTTGTTTTTTTTCAGCATTTTCTTCTGATCTGAAAAGTATTAAAAATAAAAAACATGTCAAAATAAAAAACATGTCAAAATGAAAAACCCCAAAAATATTCCCTCTCTCTCTGGATCTGTGGTTTCTTCTTTCAATTGTTCTATTAATCCTGTTAAATCTTCTTTTAGTTCTGGTGCTAATCTCCACAGTGAGTATAAAATAGAGCTTGATGTTGATTATCTTCTTAATGATTTTGTTATGGAGGACTATGGGCTTCAGTGGAGGCACTTGGGGGTCAAAGTAAGTCCTCACAATTATGCAGCACTAGGGCATTGTTCTACCATCATTTTGGAAACTCTACCTTGCGCCACACCTGTGAGCAATGTGTTATCCCTTGGTTCTTCTTTTATGGAAAAAGAACCCTTTGAGGATGTTTCAGAAAATAGGACGTGGAAAATGTTGGAACATGGTCTCAGTTTTTGCAGTCAGGTCTTTCTGGTCAACACTTGGAGGAAACTGGAGCTTTCCACTTTTTCCACCAAGTATAAACCAGTTTCAAAAAAGGTCCAAACCATCAATTGGCCCATGCCCCTCAACCTTAATCCTCCTCACATGCCCCCTACCTTATCCTGTGATCCTTACTGTGGTTTATCTCAATCTCTTGCTGTTCCCTTTGTGCCTTGTGGGTGTGTCACTGAAGAGAGTCTGAAATTGGTCAACTTTGGTCCAGATGGTTGGCTTCTTCCTGATGAGTTGAATTTGATCAAAAATGTCCTATCTCTGAGGGAAAAATCTATTGCCTTCTGTGAAGAAGAGACAGGTATCTTGAAAGAATCCTATGGTCTCCCTTACATTATACCTTTAGTTGAGCAAAATCCTTGGAAAAAGAAAAATATTCCAATCCCTGCTGCTAAATTCACCAAATTTATCAAGTTGATCTGGGAACAAGTCCCTACTGGTCTATATGAACAGTCAACTTCAAGTTATTCCAGCCCTGTTTTCTGCATCCAAAAAATTAACCATAAACTTAGAGTAGTTCACAATCTCCAACCTCTCAACAAAGTTATAATTAAAGACTCTTGTGTTCCTCCTGCTACTGAATAATTAGTAAAATCTTTTTCTGGGAGGGCTTGCTATGGTCTGGGGGACATTATGGGTGGCTATGAAAAACAATCTCTAAATCCTATCTCTTGTCTTCTCACTACCTTTGATACTCCTCTTTGTTGATTCCAGATTACTGAATTGCCTCAAGGTGCCACCAATTTGGTTGAAGTCTATCAGGCTCAGATGATATGGATCCTCCAGAATGAAATTCCTGATCATGCTGGGATCTTTATTGAAAATGGCAGAATTAAAGGTCCAGTGTCTGATTATGATAACAAGCTCTTATCTTGGCATTCAGGGATTCATCAATTCATTTGACTACTACTTTGGAAAGGATTCTGGTCCAAATCAAGGAATTGGGCCTGACTGTTTCTGGATCCAAATTGGCTGCTTGTGTCCCTGCTCTGGAAATTGTTGGCCATGTGGTCTTCAAGGAAGGAAGAAGGATGGAACCATCCAAAGTTAAAAAGATAATCTCTTGGGCCAGTCCAATCAATCACACCAAAGTTAGAGGCTTTCTAGGTGTTGTAACTTATGTTTGGATCTTCATTCCCTATTTATCCAGAATCTATGCCCCTTTGTGTTTTCTAACTGGGAAAGAAGCTGAATGGATTTAGACCCAAGACTGTGAACATTTGTTTCAGTTGCTCAAAACCATTTTTTTGAAAAAAATAGAGTTGAAGAAGATCTCTTATGGACCAGGAGCTGGCAAGATCAACCTGGCTGTCAATTCTAGTTATCAATCTGTTGGGGATGTTCTTACTCATGAAGATGAAAATTGTTGGGTCCGTCCTGCTCTTTATGAATCCTTTTATTTTAAGATGTGGAATCCAGATACTCTCAACCAAAACTGGAACTATTCTGGGTGGCTCAAATGTTGAAGAAACTTCAAACAGTCCTCTGGGGTCAACATTTCAAATTAAAAGTTGATGCTCAATCCATCATTGAAATGATCAATGCTCCTATGACTTGTTGGGTGGCTTTTATCAGTTTTCCTCTTTTGATATTGTTCACAGGCCTTGAAAATCTTTCACCATGCCTGGTGGTTTATCTCAAAGCCCTTGGGGAGATAATGAATTGGATGTTAGAGTAGATTTTGAAAAGGAGGAACCTATAATTTGACCTGTCTTCTTATTCTCCTCTCAAGATTATCCTGGCTTTATGCAGGGCTTCTGTCTTAAATTAGAGCAGTACCTTTCAACTCTCCAAAGAACCTCTGATCTTTCTGCCAAAGAATTTTTATCCCTTAAAATAAAGCCCTCTAATTTCTTTGTCCAAGGTTCTAGACATATGAAAAGAGGAAATAGTTTTGCTCTCATTGTTGTTACTATCCCTTCTAGGGAAGATTGAATCCTCGAAAATCTTCACAAGGGTCTTGGTAATTGTGGGGGAACCAAAACTTATCAACAAATATCAAAAAAGTTCTGGTGGCCATCACTGAAGAAATCTGTCTCTCAATGGTGCTGGAGTTGTGAAGTTTGTCAGAAACATGATCTTAGGCACCCAGCTGAAATTTGTTATCCTACTAGGGATTCCACTGTCTTTTGAAGGATTGCTATGGATGTGGTTCATATTATAGCAGGTGGTGCTAAGTATCTCATTGTGGTTAGAGATTATTTTTCTGGATGTGTTGAAGCAAAATTTCTTAAGAATCTCAGATCTGAATCAGTGGCAGCTTTCCTTTATGAGGCTGGAAAATGTTTTATGGCTTGGATCAATCTTATTCTACTGAAAGTGGCTCTGCATTGGGTGGAAAACTTGCTGAAATGATCTGATCACTTCCTGGACAAAATTGGGTTACTAATACTTATTATCCAGAAGGCCAAGACATGCTGGAACAAGGCCATGCTCCTTTGAAGGCTTCTCTTCTCAAACTGGCTGGTGAAAGTGGATAGAATTGTTGCAAATTCCTTCCTCTTGTTCTCTTCTCTGATTGAATTTCAACTAAACAGACCACTGGCTACTCACTTTACAAGATAATTTTTGGCAAAAGGTCCTTCCTTCCTCTTGATCTTGAAATGGAATATTTCCTGGGTTTCTCATGGGAGCAGGTTTCCTCAACCAATGATCTGTTAGTTTCCAGATCCAAGAAACTGGAGCAAAGTGAAAACATCCATGACAGATCTTAACAGAAGATGATGGAATCAAGAGAAAAATCAGTTAAGTATTGGGAAGATAAGCCTGAAAATCAAATCAGGGATTCCTTAAATCCTGGTGATCTAGTTTTGACTTGTAATCAATCCTTGGATACTCAGTGGGGAAAGCTCTTTTCAAATGGTTGGAATGGTCCTTATTGGGTGGTTTGTCAAGTCAGAGGTGGATCCTATGTTTTGGAAGAACTGGATGGTACTCAGTTGGCCAGAAGGTTCTCTGCTGATCAAGGCAAGAGGTTTAATTGTTGTGGAGGAAATTTGGGGTCAAAGGAAGTCCTCCCAATTTTGCACCACCAGGGGCCTCTACTGGGGGTTTTTTTTGTTGTAAAACTCTGCTTTATGACACATATGTGAGCACCTGAAACAGCTTCTTTGTTTTTCTCCTTCCACTTCTAGGGCTCTTTTGGATGGATCAAGATTTTTTTTCCCTCAACTCTTCAATCACTCTCACAGTCAAGAAATGGCCAATTTTTTCTTTTGTCTCCTTTTCTCCTCTTTTTCAATATCTTTGAAATCTCAAGACACAGACTAGGGAAAGTCTGTAATTTGGGGAGATATGTGGCGACTAATTTGGTACACCTCAAGGACAGGTGCCAAATTTGAAAAAAAAAATTCTTAGTTTTTTATCTTATCCAAAAATTATAAAAAAAATTATTATGTATAGCATTTTTCATTTTTTTCCTTCCTTCAACTTCTTCCTTTCCTAGTGGTCTAGGGCAGGCCCATGGGTGTTCAATTCCCCAGGCTCTGTTTCCAATTTCCCCCCTTCTCACATTTGAAATCCCTCTGACTATTTTTGGCCAAGGAGCGCCTTGCCGAAACAAGAGAGGGATACTCTCCTATATTTTCCTCAAGTTTGGAAGTTATTAGTCCAAGCATCTGTAAGGAGGTTGAGTGCTAATGGTTTTTTAGAAAGAGAAATAGTTATAAGGAAAAGATGAATAAAGAAAATGATTTTATATGTTACTTCCCTTCAATCCTTCCCTGATCCTTTGGTGGTCCAATGTGATGAGATAATCCCACAACCCAGAGTTGAGAGTGAGGTTTTGAGTCCTCCCTCTCAACCCTAACCTATGTACAAGCGCAGCTGAAAGCCTAAAAACAACATTAAGAAAGAACCCCTAGAATCTGGAACCCTAGCCTAACCTGAACCCATACCACCCAATCCCTCCCAACCCTTCTGCCATTACGTACGTCCAGTTTGTCCTTTTCATGGTGCAGCTCTCTCCTGCATCCTACTTGGTGCCCCCCGTATTTAACCATCTGCGCGCATCTGTGGATCCTGTAATACACAGATTGGTCCACGCCTATGCTTGCACAGACCTCCCTGGCACATATAACCCCGCAGTTGCCCTGCTCCTGCTTTCCAAACTAGCCTCCAACAAACTTTGTTGGGTTGGCTCCATTACTTGGTCTGCTTTTCCCCAGTTGGTTGCAAGCCTTCCAGGCCTGGAGTGGGCAAAACCAGCACCCAATGCTTAGCCTGACCTACCCCACTGCTGAGGGGGAAGCCCGCAACGCAGTTCTCAATCCAAGGTTATAAATACAACACCACATCTCTCCCCAAGTTGAGTTCTGTCCCCAGAAGTCTTCCCATTGCTGCCTCTTCCCAAGCTCACTTCTGGGTTTCCCATCAACCAACCCCCCTAGTCACCTAAGTTCCACCCCCCCACTTCCATCTTAACTTTGCCATGGTTCTGCCCTGCACCTACTGTGCCTGGCACAGGCTAACCTGCACTCTTCTCTCCAGTTGTTGCATGTGCTCATCCTGCCGTGGCAGCCATTGTTGCTTCTTGCTTGGAAACACTATACCGCAAGCCCATCCTGTCCCCAATCCTCCCTGTCTCCTCAAGAGGGCCTGCCGCAACTTTTTTGTGGTTTCAAGCAAAAATTCAATCTTTGAGGAATTTTGGACTCCGCCCGGCTTGCCACCCCCCAAGCCTGCAAGCTCCACCACCCCTGACCTTGGCCAAAAGCTGCAACTCTGCATTCACCTTCTGTCTTGCTGGACCACCACGCAAGGAGGAATTTTCAAAAACCGTGGAATGGCAAGCGGCCCTCTGCTACTGGGCCAACTGGGTCTGCATCAACCAAGTCACAACCAACACACGCCTGAAGGAACTTTTTGGATGGCACCTGGCTCCCCTGCCAGCCCCTGGCCCCACTCCCAGTCCTCCACCTCCTCCTCTTCTGGCTCCTGGAATCCACCCCCAGCATCTCCATCAGCATCACCGTCCCTGGCCCCGCAATTGTCACTGGAGCCCGCGGGTAGGGCCTCAACTCCAGCATCCCCAGAAAGAGTGGTAATTACATCTTTGCCTCCGGCTTCACCTCCTCCCCATGTGACCAATCCAGAGATCCTGGACATCTCCACTGTCCTAGCACTAAGAACGGCACACTTTGAGGACTTTGCGGCCACGTTGGACAACCTCCTCTGGCCGTTCCTCTCAGCTCTGGGCTCTCATGGAACCAAATCCTGGCGCCAACTGTCGGCAGCCTTCTGAGGACTTCTGGACGCAGAACAGTTGGAAATTGTTGAGTTTATGGACCTGATTTAGGTGGATTTCCCTTTCCCCCTCTCCTTTCTTTGCTTCCTTGTCTTATCTGCAAAATTCTGTATTTTCAAAGAAATAGAATTTTGACATGCTATCCTTGAGTGAGTGGCCCTGGCATTGAGTGAAAGTGAGAGTGGGAATAAGGGAATTGGAAACCCATGTCTGCGCGTGGGCCCTGCAAGCAACCTTGAGCCTGAGTAAGAGTGAGAAAAAATATGATCCGCGTCCGCACCTGGATCCTGGGAGAAATGAATCTCAAGCCTGAGTAAAGCAACCAAAAAGTCTGCATCTGCGCGCAAGCCTGAGAGAAAAGAACCTCAAAATCTGCGTCTCATATTGTCAATTTCCAAAGAAGGTTACTTGGAAAACCCCAGACAAACTTCCACACAGTTCCCCATACCCATTCTGAAAACAAACAAAAAAACCACTCACCAGCGTGCGCGCACAAAGCTTAAGAGAGAGGAAAGAAACTGGAGAAAGGACATTCTGGGGTGCCTACTTGTTCGGGATGTGAAACAGCTAGTGCATCCCCTTACTAAATCAACCTCATCCCCCCCATCCACCTTTCCTATCCGCTCTTAAGACAGGAAGAAAGAAAGAAGCAGCAAAACAGAGTTTTTTTTTTTTTTTGAATGTCCTCCCACCAAAACCAACATTGGGCCTATGCCTCTCCTCATCCTGCATCTCCCATCTGCAGGGCTTATCCTTGCGTTTGCAGACCCAGCTCGCGCCACACCTGCATCCCTAAAATCAATCATAACTAGAGCCAGTACCAATCCAAGAAACCCACTTGCGCCCCACCCCAGATTGGCTGCTGTCCCCAGCTGGCCACAAACTTTGTATCTGTTGTCAGGCCCGCAAGTTGGATTCAACCAATCCCACACAGGTACTGAGAACAACCAGTTGTCCCAACCCACCATGGTATGTTTACCTCCACCAAGGCCCTCCCAGAATCTTTGGATCCAAACCCACCCGTGCACAAAACCCAAACCCAGGAAACCAACCCAAGGGGGCCTTATTTTCCTCCATCACAAGGAAGGAAAAGGCTTTCCAAAACCTTGCGTCCCCTATCTCCTTGAATTCTGCTCCATTCACACAACACTTCCCGCTCCTCAAAATTTCCGTGGCCTTCTTATTTTGAGGTTAAACCTGCTAACATGATGTATCCCCAAAGTACAGAGGCTTTGCAGTTGAACCTAGACCAGTAATACCAAACATCCCTGGCGGCCAAAAGCGTCTGTAGCCTAGTTGGTAAAGGCAGCGCTCTAGTATGTGTCTCAGTGTATCTGAGGCTGTGGGTTTGACTCCCACCAGACACATCTTCATTTTCACAGTCTCAACAGGTTATGAGCCTAGAGCCCACCTGATCATATACTTTCTTCCTTGAGAGAATTGAATAAGATGTGAATGCTTTCTGTGAGACCATCATCCCCTGTAAGCCTACCCTACAATCACACTTTCACCTGGGTATCACCTTACCTATTTCTACATCACATAGCAAGGGGGGGTGTTGAGGTTAAACCTGCTAACATTATGTATTGCTATATTTGTCAGCCTACTAGATGCCAAGGACTTAGCTCCTTCTAGCTAATAGAGGTGATGGAAATTTTAGAGTAAAAATGTTAAAAAATGCCAGAGATACATTTTGGCTAAAAGGGTTAAATTTATTTATATATCTATAAAAATAAACTTATAAGGAGGGGAAAAGCCCTTAATGGGCTTGTTGAACCCTCTGGAACAAAGGTATATGTCTTTTAAGGACAATATAGGTGCAATTGTGGTGCCTGTGGGGTTTACAAGGACTCTGTTCAAGAAGGGTGCATGTAATTTCCTTGGGGTTTTGGTTATGCAGAACCTACAAAAAGAATATAAGTCAGAAGGATTTCTTACTAGTTCTGGATCCGGAATTGTTCTTGATGGATGGACCAATATGCAGGGATTCAGGGTGCTGAAAGCTGGTGCTGAGGCAGGCTGAATGGTTGGATGTTGATTTTGGCCAAAAAGTAAGCATTCAAGAGTTTTGTCTATAATTTTATGAGAAAGTGGTTGAGGATCACACACTTATTTCTAATAAGGGTTTGATGGCTTGAGGTCAAAAAATATGAAACACTCATTAATATATGACTGGATGAATGAGTTATAAATGGCTGGGGGAAGTGCCTTTATTTATATTGTTTGGGTCCCCTCAAGGTACAGTCTTCTTACTATCCAAAGGAGGGTGACCCAGGCTATTGCTGAGGCTAGGGATCATCAGTGTCTTTTTGTAGACCTGCTCTGGTCACTAAAGAGGAACAGGAAGCCAAATTTCATCATGCTTGGGGCTAGATACATGTTTCTGTACCCTTAATGACCTCATTGTATCTACCAACAAAGTAGTATTCAATTAATGTTTTTAGATATAAGTCATGGCTTCCTGAAGCCAGGGGTTTCAAAAAATGCTATGGGGACCCCATTCTGCAAGAATATTTTGAGTCTGAGGCTCCTTTGTCTATATTGGGATTTTTTACAGTCACTTACTTCAACCTTAAAATCCTAGTGATGATTAGTTACGTACAGGTTTAGTTACCAGGGACACAAGGGGAGTGTTTTATGGGTGTTTGATACCTTTTGAGCCATCTAGAAAAAAGCTAGGCCTCTGATTATCCTTAGTAAAAACTCTCAGGGTGTTACAGTAACTAACATGTACCATTTTGGGTCAAAACCTACTGTACAGGCCCTTTTACAGTGGCCCTGAAAATCTTTGATATAGTTTTAAAAAGGGTGCAGGCCCCATTTTTCCAGATTTTTTGTTGGTTTATCTGTTTTCATACTGTTCCCCACCACATGGTGGCACTCCTTGGGCCCCATTTGGTGTGGAAAAGGGGTGTAGGTTGTATAGGTGGTACCCTACAGCCTGTTTCCATTTTGGGAGAGGGGGGGCAGTCCAGTGAGCCTTCTGGTTGCCTTGCACAATGGCCCAGTTAGTTGCTAGGGGCCCACACAAGGTAGTTGGTTGACTACCTGCCAGGCTGGCAAAAGGTAGCAACCGCCACGTGCGGTAGTTGCTCAACTACCTGCGGGAGTTGGTAGCAACTGCCTTGCGTGGTAGTTGCTTGACTACCTGCGGGAGTTGGTAGCAACTGCCTTGCACAGTAGTTGCTGACTAGCGACTACTTCAGGCTTGTGCAAGGTAGTTACTTGACTGCTTGTGGGGCCGCCGCATGCTTTAGCTCCTTTGTGTGGTTGCAGAAGGTATGCATCTGCGCAGGGGGCTATGGACAAAACCTTTTTGTGTCCATAGCTCCTAAACTAGGCATAATTATGGGTTTCTCCCAATTTTGGTCAGAAACCCATTACTGCAGATGTGATGGGAGTGTACATAGGTGAACCATGGTTCTACCTGAAGGAGTAAATTTTTGGGGGTGGTGCCAGTGAGTAACCCTACCTAAATTAGAACCAGGAATCTATTTCTTTAATAATATTTTTATATTTATTACATATTAAGGTTTTATTTCTTAATTTTCATTTCAATTGATTATTTCTGTATTTCTGTATTAATTATTATTATTCATTCAGTTTTATTTTTGGGGGCTTTATTCAGTTGTTTCTGAATATTAGCCATCTGAAAATAGTACAGAGGCTGTGCAGTTGAACCTAGACGGTGTGGTGTTGTATTTATAACCTCGGATTGGGAGCTGCATTGCGGGCCGCGACCTGCCCAGCAAATGCAGACCAAGTGATGGAGCCGGCCTGAACAAGCTGGTGGGTGGCTAGTCCAATAGGCAAGGGCGGGGCAATCAGGGGTTATACGCACCGGGGAGGTTTGCGCAGGAATAAGCGCGGGCTGACTCACGGATTGCAGGATCAGCGGACGCGTGCGGATGGATAAACCCAGGGGGCTCCAAGTAGGGCGCGGGCATAAGCGCGGTCCAACTAACAGATTGCGGGATCCGCGGACGCGCATGGAGGGATAAACCCGGGGGGCTCCAAGTAGGGCGGGGTGAAGGGCTGCGCCATGAGAAGGAGAAACAGGACGTACGTGATATCAAAGGGGAGGTTTTTGGACGGGGTGGGTGGTATGGGGTAGGGTTAGGGTGGAGCTAGGGTTCTGTACTTGGGGTCATATTTCATCTATCTTGTTGCTTGTGGTTGTACCTAGGTTAGGGTTGAGAGGGAGGACTCAAAAACACCTCACTCTCAACTCGGGGGTTGGATCATCTCATTATCAGATTATTTTATCAGATCAGGTATATAGATATAGATATCATCATATATCATGTCACCCTCTCTATTCAAAAAACTCATTGCATCCAATACCCTGACAGATTCTTAGACCAATAAATTTCAGAATCTGAGGACAACTTTGGGGGGTATCACCACTCTAGTTTCCACAACGGGTAATACCAAAAAACCCTGGCAGCCACAAGCATCTTTAGCCAAGTTGGTAGAGGCAAAACTCTAGTATGTGTCTCAGTGTATCTGATGTTGTGGGTTTGACTCCCACCAGACACAACTTCATTTTCAAATTCTCAAAATCTTCTTCCCTCCAGAGTCTGCAAGCTGTACCTCCACTGCTGGACCATTTCCAACCAGAACCTCCCTCTCCACCACCCTTCCGGGCCATGCTTCCTGCCTTCCTTAACTTTGACAGCCTTTTTCTCGCCTCTGGAGTTTTCATGCTGTACCTCCACTGCTGTAAAAAATGTAACTGCTTCCAGGGAAAGGCCCAATGATTGCTCTTCTGCATCCACATCCATCATATCCACCACCAAAACCTCCTCCTCCGCTGCTATCATCCTAAACTCAGCCTCTACCCGCAGTTGTTCCCACCAACCAGGCCCAGTTGCAATACCAAGGAGTGCTTGAGCCATTGTACCCACTTCCTGGGACCAAAATTGTGCCTTCTGCATGGCGTTTGGCTGCCTTGAGTACTCCAAAATCCAGTTTCCCATATGGGACATGTATCCCATGTCTGCTTCCAAACCCTTTACCAGATTCTTGCATTCCAAGGGCCAATGACCATTAACGCCACAAAAACTGCACACTCAAGGCCCAGGATCACTTGGAGGTGAAAATCACTTTGCTTCATGCAGCAGCGGACCACAAGTTTGTAGAAACATCCAATTAATTAATATCTTCAGAACCTTCATTAAATCTGTAAGTTTGCTGACCATTGGTTGCAGGATTGGAAGGCGCATCAAAGGCAATGGAGTGGGGGCTTGACCGGGGGCTGGAGTTGGAACTGCGGGAGGCCAAGGAGCGGCCCTCTTTGGTTCCACCGGACAGAATCTTGGGGGCTCCTCAATTAGTTCCTCCGGGTAAATCTTGTTTTCCACCGCGTGGTGGATGAGAAAAGAATCCGGTGTAAGACTCCAAATGGTGCTAGGCTGTGGCAGTTCTGTGGAGGGGAAAGGTGCTGTTTAGGCTGCCCTCCTGAGTGTTACAAAAATATTTAAGTGTAACCAAGATCAAGGTCCAGAACCTGGTAAATGAGGAATCAAGGAGTAGAGGATAAGGATGATAATAGTTTGGTAGCGACAGAACAGCACTATCTGAGACAAGATTATGCAGGGAAAAATTTTAACAAAGGAAGTTAAAGTCTTCTTAGAGTTCAAAGAACAAAAGCTGTTGTATGTAAAAAACGCCAACAAGCTAATAACTCTGGTTGTCAGCAGAAGATTGGGGATGATCAACTCAAACCCAAGCAACCTCCAGGTTCTCAATGAACCTGCCCAACTCTCCGCAATCAAGCGCTTGAAGGTTACCAGATAACTGAGGGTGGCTGTACAGGACAAAGCACAATGTTTAAGAAGCTCTAAAGCAAACAGTAACTGATTTGAAGCAAGGATAACCTCAACACTTCTAAAGGGACTCAAGAGTAGGCTGGCAGAATGCAACTCCAAAGAAGCAAAGGGAGGTATAACACTCCAGGTCTTAAGCTAAATAAGACCTCTTTAATCAATTGTGATTGGCTCCAGAAAGGTGATCAGGGATCAGGACCAGTATGGTCAGAGAAAGGGATCAAGGAGTGGTATGACACACTCAAAGATTCCAACAGACAGAATCTTTCTTCAACCAGCAAGGCTATTGGTTGGTGATAAGGATCAGGGATCAAGGGTTGAGTATGGAGGCTCAAGGATCAAAGGTGTGCTGATTTCATGCTGGATGATTCCATGCTCCCCTTGATTCATCCAAAAGGCAGGGGAGAGCCCCTCTTTATATGGGCAGGAGGCCCTGTTAGACTATGTACAACCAATTCTACAAATGGAGCGGAAAAGGGAAGAAAATCATGTGGTCACTCGCGTCCGTCCGTGGATGGGCGCACGCAACAATACCGGAGTCACCCACCCCTCATCCAAAGGCAGACGGGGTGGGAAAGAGAAATGAACCAAACCGCCGCGGATGTCCACGGGCGGTAATTTGCACTCTTCACCCCTTGTCCAAAGGCGGAAGTGGGTGGGAGAGCCCCAGGAAAGGTGACAGATGAAGTCCGTGAGAGCGCGGATGGGCGGATAGGAGATTGGCTTGAAACGGTTGAGTAAATCCTGACAGGCTTGAGATTCACAACTGATAGATCAAGTGAGATGGGAGATTTGATGGATCTGAGGATTTGCCAAATGCTTGGGGGTGCGGTCGGGATGGATTTGGTAAATCATGGATGAGCTCCGCGCAACGGTAGCAATGAGGAGATTAAGACGCGCGACAACAAAGATTGGAACGCGCAATGGCAAAGATGAGGACGCGCAACAATAAAGATGAGGATGCGCAATGACTACAGAGGAGATGACAAGCAACGCGGATGAAGGACGCGCAACGCGCCCGGATAAAGGAAGCGCAGCGCGCGAGGCGCAACACAAGACGCACGGTGATGAAGGAGGCGCAATGCCCGAGGAGCAACGGGCAACGCACGCGGATAAAGGAAGTTTGGATGAGCCTGAGGATAAGTTTTTTTTTTTTTTGATGCCGGACGGTACATTTGCGTAACAGTTTATGGGTTGAGGTCTTAAGGCGGCCAGGGTTTCCAGGATGGGGCACCACATCTCTCCCCAACTTACAGACCCTCCCTAGTCTGCTCCTGAGTTTGATGCCATAGAAAAAGAAAGGAAAGAAAGATGATTGAAACCAAAGAATGGCCATTTTGATCTCGAGAGTGGTTGAGAAAAAAATATGTCAATTCAACCAAAAATCCTAGAAGTGGCTGAGATAAAATGAAGGAGGCATCCAAAGTGCTCACACGCGTGGCATGAAGTAGAGTTTTCACAAAACAACAAGTATCTTGCCCAGATGGTGCACAATTGGGAGGACTTACTTCCGGACCAAGTTGCTCCCACAAGAGTGAAATTTCTTGACCTGATCAGCAGAGAACCTTCTGGCCATCTGAGTACCATCCAGCTCCTCCAAAAGATATGATCCACCTCTAACTTGACGGACTACATGGTAAGGACCATTCCAGCGGTTAGAGAAAAGCTTTCCTCACTGAGTTTCCAAGGAACGATTATAAGCCAATACCAGGTCACCAGGGTTCAAGGGTTCCCTGATTTGATTAGAGTGCTTGTCCTCCCAATAATGGACAGATTATGCTCTTGATTCCATTATCTTCTGATAATCTTTGTTACAAATATCTTCACTCCTCTCCAGTTGCTTTGATCTGGCAACTAATAGGTCAGTAGTTGAGGAAACTTGTTCCCAGGAGATTTCCAAGAAAGACTCCATTTCAAGATCAAGAGGAAGAACAGCCCTCTGACCAAAGATGATTTCATAAGGAGAGTAACCAGTGGTTTGCTTGGTGGAAATTTGATCAGAGAAGAGGACCAAGGGGAGAAACTTTTGACAATTCTTGCCACTTTCACCCGCCAATTTGACAAGAGCAGCCTTCAAAGGAGCATGGCCTCTTTCCACAATGCCCTGTCCTTCAGGATAATAGGGAGTAGTAACTCTATGTTGTCCAGGGAGCAATTGGATCATTTCAGCAAGTTTTCCACCAAATTCCAAGACACCATCCATAGAATAAGATCGGGCCAAGCCATAACGCATTGTCCAAGTCTCATGAAGGAAAGCTGCTACTGATTCAGAGCTGAGATTCTTAAGAAACTTTTCTTCAACCCATCCAGAAAAATCATCTCTAGCCACAATGAGGTACTTAGCTCCACCAGCCTTAATGTGAACCACATCCATAGCAATCCTCCCAAAGACAGTGGACTCTACCGTGGGGTAACAAATTTTGGCCAGGCGCCAAAGATCACGTTTCTGGCACCCTTCACAACTCCTACACCATTGAGCAACAGATTTCTTCAGGGATGGCCACCAAAATTGTCTGGATATTTGTTGATAAGTTTTGGTTTCCCCATGATGACCAAGGCCTTCATGGAGATTTTCCAGGATTGAATCTTGCTTAGAAGGGATAGTGACCACAACAAGTGCACAAGGAGTTGCTCTTTTCATAAGCCTAGAACTTTGGACAAAGAAGTTGGAGGACTTCCTTTTAAGGGAACAAAATTCTTTGGCAGAGAGATCAGGGGGTCTTTGGAGAGTTGAAAGGTACTGCTCTAAATTAAGCCAGAAACCTTGCTGGAAACCAGAGTAATTTTGGGAGGAGAAGGCAAAGATAGGGCAGACCAAGGGTTCTTCCTCATCGAAATCCATTCCAACCTCTGATTCATTGTTTCCAATAGGTTGTTGAGATAAACCATCAGGCATGGTGAAAGATTTTCCAGGCCTGTGAACAATATCAAAAGAGAACAACTGGATGAAAGCCACCCAACGAGTCATCGGAGCATTTGGGAGGCTGGGGGCGTTGATCATTTCAATAATGGATTGTGCATCAACTTGTAACTCAAAGTGTTGACCCCAAAGGACAGTCTGAAGCTTCTTCAACATTCAGGCCACACTGCAAAGTTCCAGTTTTGGCTGGGAGTACCTGGATTCCACATCTGAGAAAAGAAGAGATTCATACAGAGCAGGACAATCCAAACCATTTTCATCTTCTTGGGTAAGAACAGCCCCAAAAGATTGATAACTCGAGTCCACTGCCAGCTTGATCTTGCCGGCTCCGGGTCCATAAGTGATCTTTTTCAAAACAATGTCTTTCCCAACAATTGTTTTGAGCAACTGAAAAGATTGTTTGCAGTCTTGGGTCCAAATCCATTCAGCATCCTTCCTGGTTAAGCAATGCAAGGGAATACAGATTTGGGATAATGAGGGAATGAAGATCCTGACATAAGTTACAACACCTAGGAAACCTCTAACTTCCATTGGGTTTATTGGGGTAGGCCAGGAGATGATTTTGTTGAATTTAGAGGGTGCCATCCTTCTTCTGTTCTTGCAGACTATATGACCAACAATTTCCAAGGCAGGGACACAGGCGGCATGTTTTGATCCAGAGACAGTAAGGCCAGATTTCTTGATTTGAAACAAAATTCTTTCAAAGACAGTAGCATACTCCCAGATAAATTGTTGGATTCCTGAGTGCCAAGGTAAGAGCTCATTATAATAGTCAGAAACTGGACCTTTAATCCCACCATCATCAATAAAGATACCCGCATGATATAGGATTTCATCCTGGAGGATCCACATCATCTGAGCCTGATAACCTGCAACCGAGTTGGTGGCACCTTGCGGCAATTGAGTCAGCTGAAATCGACCAAGGGGGGTATTGAAAGTAGTGAGGGGACAAGAAATAGGATGCAAGGATCGTTTGTCATAGCCACCCATAATGTCACCTAGACCATAGCAAGCTCTCCCAGAGAAGGATTCAACAAATTCTTCAGTGGCAGGTGGCACGCCAGAGTCTTTAATAGTAACTTTATTGAGAGGTTGGAGATCATGAACTACTCTAAGTTTACCATTACTCTTTAGAACACAGAAAACAGGACTGGAATAGCTAGAAGTTGAGCGTTTGTATAAAACGGTTAGGACTTGTTTGCAGACCAACTTGATGAATTCGTCCACTTTAGCAGCAGGGATCGGGATCTTTTTCTTTTGCCAAGGGTCATGTTCAACTACAGGGATGATGTAAGGAAGACCATAGGATTCTTTCAAGAGTCCTCTCTCTTCTTAAAAGAATGCAATAGATTTTTCCCTTAGAGACAAGATATTTTTGATCAAATTTAACTCATCAGGAAGAAGCCATCCATCTGGACCAAAATTGACCACTTTCAGACGTTCTTCAGTGACCCAACCAGAGGGAATAAATGGACCAGTGAGGGATTCGGATAGAGCACAGTAAGGATCGCGGGATAGCGGAGGATGCATAAGAGGAGGTTTGAGGTTGAGAGGCATTGGTTGGTTGACTGGCTGGACCTTCTTTGCAACTGGTTTGTACTTGGTGGCAAAGGAGAGGAATCCCTGCTTCCTCCAAGCATTGACCAGTGAGACCTGACTACAAAAACTGAGGCCATGTTCCAACATCTTCCAAGTCTGATGTTCTGCTACGTCCTTGAAAGGTGCCTTCTCCATAAAAGAGGTTCCAAAAGATAACACATTGCTCACATGTGTGGCACAGGGTAGAGTTTCGAAAACAACAGTAGTAGAAGCCCTTGGTGGTGCACAATTGGGAGGACTTACTTCTACCCCAAATTGCCTCCACCTAAGACCAGACTCCTTCATACCAAAGCTACCAAGAAAAGAATTGAGATTGAGATCTAGTTTAGACTCATTGCGGAGATTCAAAACCGCAATAGAGGATGAGTGATCAGGCTGAAAAGAAAAAGAAAAAGAAGATACAACAGATCCAGACAGAGAAGAAATATTTTTGGATTTTTCGGATTCTTCACATGTTAGGCTTTTGATCTTATTTGGATGAGAAGAAAATGATGAGGAAAAAGAAAGATATGCCTCTGAGGTGGGAGTTGGTCCATGAGTTGAAGCCTGAGGCTGAGGAGAACTACAACTATCAGTAGGGCCAACTATTCTGCTAAAAAATGAGGATGAAAGGAATGAGAGTTTTCTTTCTGCTTTCCTTTCAGGACAGATTTGGGAGGGTGACCAGGGAAGTCTCTTTCCCAACGACCAGAATCCAAAGAACAAAGGGGGACTTCAATTTTTCTGCCATCAGCATCAGGGAGGAGAATTCTCTCCCCAACTTGATCAGAAAACATCAGGGTAGCACCAAAGTCCATTAAGAAAGGCCTTCCCAAGATCATGGAACCATCCAGACGAGTGATCCAGAAGTGACAGGTGCCAACAATATTTCAACCAATTTGAACAGGAATATCCTCAGCAATACCAACCAGTTCACAGGACTGATTCTCAATTCCATAAACCGCAGAGTTGAAACTGACCCTTGGGCTAAGTTTAAGCTTGCAGGCCATGGAGTCCAAAATCAAGTTGAGCTGAGAACCCAAATCCACAAGGAGAGAAACCGTTTTAGTTGATTCACCAAGACAACATGGAAGAAAACCAAGAGGAAAGGAATAAAGGTTGGTATCTGAAGAGGGATCTGTTCCACCAGAATCCTCTATCAGAGTACCAGAGGAGACCTTTAATTCGTCCGGACCAATCTCCACACGTCAACAAGAAACCCATTTCTTCATCCCTTCTGCCACAGACGGAGAGATGGACAGGAGTTCAGCCACAGATAGATCACGGATTTTAACATCAGAAAGTTTCTTTAATACTCCTTCCACAGCATTAGGGTAGTCCTTGGAGATGCCCCTCTCAAATTAAACTTTTGGCTGGGTTGAGGGAGGAACGTCAGGTGTAATAGGTGATGGAAGAGGATCTGAGGGTTGGGCAGGTTGAAGAGGGGGAGGATCAGAGTTGTCCTGGAGCCTTTCCATAAGTGGTTCCCTTTCTACTTCCATGTCTTCCGCATCAGAGGAAGGAGGATCAGGTGAAGATCAGCGTTTAACGGGTTTTTGCAGAATGGAGGATGGAACAGGAGGAGACTTATGAGGTTTTGGTTCCACATGGCGCTTCCTAGCCGGATCGGATTGATAGGTGCCAGGGAAGCTGGAAGAAGTGATAGCTGTGGGATACCAAGGTTGCAGAGTTCCACAGGATGATTGAAAATCCACAGAGACCAAGGATGCCTTCTTAGGAGTTGGTGGTTGGTATGAGGCCACCACATGACGGATCAGTTGAGACAAATCAAAAGGTATCAAAGTACCGTTAGGAAGGAAAAAATTATTTCCCTTCTGCTCTACTAACTTCTCCTCCTTGTACTTCTGGAGTTCAGGACATCTACCGGTACCATGGCCTGCCCTATGGAAATAATAACAGACTATAGTAGACTTAGGAACAGAATTAGCAGTTTTAGGAGTGGCTAAAGAGGATATTTTCTGATCTATTTTATTCTTAAATTCCTGAAGTAATTTAGTGATCTCATCTATAGTAGGTGTCTCCTGGTGAGTCTGAGGATTGGGTTTAGGTCTGCAATTGGCTTCCATCATGATTTCATTAGATGCTTGAAAAGAGGGGGCAAGGACTGGTTCAGTGATTTTAGGTTTTTCAAAGGTGAGAGCTGTTTGACCTTTCATCACTTCATCCACAGTATTCCTAAGAACCATGAAAGGAGGGAGCTTGAACCAATTGTCTCTTATTGTGATCATGGATCCAGATTTCACCAATTCATCCTTAATTCTTTCCTGTACTCCTGGAGAGAAAGACTGAAAAAATCGCACTCGAATTTTGTCCAATGTATCAATGTGATCGTTCTGGATAAGATAGGACTGGATAGGGTCCCAAGATTTTCTGAAAGTCTGATAGTCAGAGGATGAGGAGATACCGCCGTTGGAGATCCATTGAGAAACCAGGGCATCCAAGTCTTGCAAAGTAAATCTGGCTACATCTATTTTTCCCCAATAGGCCAGCATTGCCTCCTTCAGGAGCCGCCAGTTTTGAGTTTCAAATCCCTTGAATGATTCAATAACATCCATAACTTTTTCAGAAGAGATGAAAAACCGTAACTGATAAGCCATATCATATTCACTGGCACCATCCACTTCCACAGCCATCTCATAGGAGTCCAGGAATCTTTTGAAATTGGTCCCATTGAAGCCTGAATTTTTGTTCTGAGGTTTGATTTTGACCATCTTGGCCCAAACAGCTAAAGAGGATCCAGCAGACTCCATGTTGAAGGGTTCCTAAGAGATCCAAATGAGCAGAGTTCCAAGGTGGCTCACAAGTGAGGCAAGAGTAGAGTTTCACAAAAAAAACAACAAGGATCTTGCCCAGATGGTGCAAAATTGGGAGGACTTAGTTCTGGACCAAGCTGCCTCCATGGATCAGATCTGAAAAAAGAACAAACAGAAAAAGAAAAGAAAAAAATCGGATTTTATTTTGGAGTTGATTCTTCAAGTTGGGACTGTAAATCCCAAGTTTTCTGGTTCAATCCTGACCCGGGGGACCAAATGTAAGACTCCAAACAGTGCTAGGCCGTGGCAGTTCTGTGGAGGGGAAAGGTGCTGTTTAGGCTGCCCTGCTGAGTGTTACAAAAATATTTAAGTGTAACCAAGATCAAGGTCCAGAACCTGGTAAATGAGGAATCAAGGAGTAGAGGATAAGGATGATAATAGTTTGGTAGCAACGGAACAGCACTATCTGAGACAAGATTATTCAGGGAAAAACTTGAAAAAAAGGAGTTAAAGTCTTCTTGGAGTTCAAAATACAAAAGCTGTTGTATGTAAACAACACCCACAAGCTAATAACTCTGGTCGTCAGCAGAAGATTGGGGATGATCAACTCAAACCCAAGCAACCTCCAGGTTCTCAATGAACCTGCCCAACTCTCCGCAATCAAGGGCTTGAAGGGTGCCAGATAACTGAGGGTGGCTGTACAGGACAAAGCACAATTTTTAAGAAGCTCTAAAGCAAACAGTAACTGATTTGAAGCAAGGATAACCTCAACACTTCTCAAGGGACTCAAGAGTAGGCTGGCAGAATGCAACTCCAAAGAAGCAAAGGGAGGTATAACACTCCGGGTCTTAAGCTTAATAAGAACTCTTCAATCAATTGTGATTGGCTCCAGAAAGGTGATCAGGGATCAGGACCAGTATGGTCAGAGAAAGGGATCAAGGAGTGGTATGACACACTCAAAGATTCCAACAGACAGAATCTTTCTTCAACCAGAAAGGCTATTGGTTTGTGATAAGGATCAGGGATCAAGGGTTGAGTATGGAGGGTCAAGGATTAAAGGTGTGCTGATTTCATGCTGGATGATTCCATGCTCCCCTTGATTCATCCAAAAGGCAGGGGAGAGCCCCTCCTTATATGGGCAGGAGGCCCTGTTAGACTATGTACAACCAATTCTACAAATAGAGCGGAAAATGGAAGAAAATCATGTGGTCACTTGGGTCCTTCCGTGGATGGGCGCACACAACAATACCGGAGTCACCCACCCCTCATCCAAAGGCGGACGGGGTGGGAAAGAGAAATGAACAAAACCGCCGCGGATGTCCGCGGGCGGTAGTTGGCACTCTTCACCCCTTCTCCAAAGGCGGAAGTGGGTGGGAGAGCCCCAGGAAAGGCAACAGATGAAGTCCATGAGAGCACAGATGGGCGGATAGGAGATCGGCTTGAAACGGTTGAGTAAATCCTGATAGGCTTGAGATTCACAACTGATAGATCAAGTGAGATGGGAGATTTGACAGATCTGAGGATTTGCCAAATGCTTGGGGGTGCGGTCGGGATGGATTTGGTAAATCATGGATGAGCACCGCGCAACGGTAGCAATGAGTAGATTGGGACGCGCAACAACAAACATTGGGACGCGCAACAAAAAAGATGAGGACGCCCAACAACAAAGATGAGGACGCGCACTGACAACCGCGGAGATGACAAGCAACGCGCAACGGCAAGGATGATGAGCCAGGCAGATGAATGACGCGCGACGGGCGCGGATAAAGGAAGCGCAGCACGCGACGTGCGGTGATGAAGGATGCGCAACGCCCGAGGCGCAGGGATAAAAGATAGTTTGGATGAGCCTGAGGATAAGTTTTTTTTTTTTTTTTTTTTGATGCCAGAAGGTACGTTTGCGCAACAGTTTATGGGTTGAGGTCTTAAGGTGGCCAGGGTTTCCAGGATGGGGAACCACACCAGAATGAGCACAATGCTCCTGTCCACCAATTGCTTAACCAGGCCATGATTGTACCAGTACTGCTGCACTTTCAAACAGAGCTGCGGTGCAAGTCTGCGCACAAAAGCCCACTTCATTGCTCAAGTCTGCTCTTCTGCCACCTTGTTCTTCTCCAAGTACCCATAGATCTGGTCAAACAACAAAATATACTCATCCAGGTAAATTTTCATCCGTACCCCTCTGCATGCACTGGCTTCTGCTGCGGCCTGCTCAAAATCACCTTCCTGAAACCAGGGCTTGCGCCTCCCCCACCTTTCCAACATTTTTCCTTTCAACCTTCCCCAATCCTGGGCCCTGTATCCAGCCGTGTCCTCCATTTTCCAAAGGGAAGCCTCATTAGTGATGAAGAGAACAATACGGCAAACCTTATCCATGCCTGTGGCGCCTTGGGAATCCCCAATCTCTTCAAACCTGGCAAGAAACTGCCCCACATTTGCGGTTTCAAACCAAGATGAGGAAATTCCTGCTTCCTAAGCCATAGCTGCTGTGGAGACTTGACATTGGATCCCAGAAGAGTTGCTGGAAACATCAGGCCTGCCACGTTTGAGAGACTAGGACAAAAGATTACTTCCTGGCCAGACCCCCAGATGTGGAAACAAGAGAGGAATACTCTCCTGAGTTGTCCTCAAGTTCAGAATTTATTGGTCCAAGCTTCTGTAAGGAGGTTGAGTGCTGATGGGTTTTGAGAAAGAGAGGTAGTTATAAGGAAAAAATGAATAAAGAAAATGATTTTATATATTCTTGCCCTTCAATCCTTCCCTGATCCTTTGGTGGTCTGATGTGATGAGATGATCCCACAACCCAGAGTTGAAAGTGAGGTTTTAAGTCCTCCCTCTCAACCCTAACCTATTTAAAAGCCCAGCTGAAATCATAACAACAAAATTAAGAAATAACCCCTAAAATCTGGAACCCTAGCCCAAACTTAACCCATACCACCCAATCCCTCCCAACCCTTTGGCCAGTACATATGTCCAGTTTTTCCTTCTCATGCTGCAGCCCTCCCCTGCGTCCTACTTGCAGCCCCCCATATTTACCCATCTGCATGTTTCTGAGGATCCTGTAATCTGTGGATTTGTCTGCACCTATGCTTGCATGGATCTCACTGGCGCACATAAGCCCGCAGTTGTCCTGCTCCTGCTTTCCAAACTAGCCACCTGCAAACTTGGTTGGTTTGGCTCCATTACTTGGTCCACTTTTTCAAAGCAGGTTGCAAGCCCTCCAGGCCTGGAGTGGGCCAAACCCACACCCAATGCTGAGCCTGACCTACCCCACTGCTGAGCGCGCAGCCCAAAACGCAGTTCTTGATCCATGGTCATAAAAACAATACCATAGTTTGCAAGAATTCTTGCTCAATACATGACAACTGATACAACACCATCATACCTGGATCTCTCATCCTGCATCCTCCTTTGATCCTCCTCTTCCTCTCCTTCATCCAACAATCTTGCCATCAATTTCTCCACTTGGCTTGAATTTTTCCAATGCATTTGTAAGCTTTTGATCAATTGTGCTCTCAGAACCGTTGTCATCATCTATTCTCTTGGTCAAAGCCTCTCAAAATCATTGTCTGCTTGCAACTCTGCAGTTGTTATCTAATTGCCCTTGATTTATTTTTACATCTAGTTGCAACTTGATCCTGCATTCACTGGTACATCACCACTTCAAGATTGAGCTTTTTAAATTGCTCTTGCATCTGAATCATCTTGCAATGTTGGCACAGCCTTCATGATTTTCCCAATTCCTTATCTCTTGATTGTCTATCTGGTTTTTTGATTAATCATCAACAATCTGATTCTTGCGTGTGCTCCAAAAAATGCTCAATCATCTTCATTTCTGCATCAAAATAATTGCTTGATCTGCCATGTTTTAAATTTTTTGGCGTAAGACTCCAAACGGTGCTAGGCTGTGGAAGTTCTGTGGAGGGGAAAGGTGCTGTTTAGGCTTCCCTCCTGAGTGTTACAAAAATATTCAAATGTAACCAAGATCAAGGTCCAGAACCTGGTAAATGAGGAATCAAGGAGTTGAGGATAAAGATGAAAATGGTTTGGTAGCAATGGAACAGCACTATCTGAGACAAGAGTATGCAGGGAAAAACTTGAACAAAAGAAGTTAAAGTCTGCTTTAGAGTTCAAGGAACAAAAGCTGTTGTATGTAAACAACGCCCACAAGCTAATAACTCTGGTCGTCAGAAGAAGATTGAGGATGATCAACTCAAACCCAAGCAACCTCCAGGTTCTCAATGAACCTGCCCAACTCTCCGCAATCAAGCGCTTGAAGGGTACCAGATAACTGAGGGTGGCTGTACAAGACAAAGCACAATGTTTAAGAAGCTCCAAAGCAAACAGTAACTGATTTGAAGCAAGGATAACATCAAAAATTCTCAAGGGACTCAAGAATAGGCTGGAAGAATGCAAATCCAAAGAAAATAAAGGGAGGTATAACACTCCAGGTCTTAAACTTAATAAGACCTCTTCAATCAATTGTGATTGGCTCCAGAAAGGTGATCAGGGATCAGGACCAGTATGGTCAAAGAAAGGGATCAAGGAGTGGTATAACACACTCAAAAATTACAAAAGACAGAATTTTTCTTCAACCAGCAAGGCTATTGGTTGGTGATAAGGATTGGGCCACAGAGGGGCAAAGACTCAGGGTCAAAAATGGATCAGGGGAAAACCAAAGATATACCCAGGATAAGGATCAGGATTAAATTTCACAATGATGGGGGGACACAGGCACACACTCCCATGGATGATTCTATTATCTGAAGATGTGATATGATATGATAGAAAAAGCAGGGGAGAGCCCCTCCTTTTATAGACCAGAGGCCTGTAGACTATTTACAAGAGAGATTTACAAATAGAGCGGATTTTTTTTTTTTTTTTTTTTTTTTTTAGAAAACAAAAGAAAAAAAAGAAACAAACAAGCACTTGGAGAAAAAAAAACCAAAGAGGGACGCCCGCGGGCATCCTGACGGGCCTGGGCAACTGCCGAGGCCGCGGATGACTGCCAGCAGGTGTCCAACAGGCATGGGAAACTGCCAAGACCGCGGATGACCGCCGGCAGGTGCCTGAGGGGCACCGGCAACAGAAGAGACCCGCGCAGGAGACCGGCAAGCTAGAGGTGGAAAGGGGATTTATGGATTGTTAGTGGAAGGATCAACATCCGATCAAGATGGGATAAGATTGGATTCAAAGGTGGTTTGACAATAGGGATTAGGATGGGTTCTAGGAGTAGAGATTGGATGATGGATTTCGTCAAGGTCCAATTGGGAGGTTAGCTTGTCTATCAAATTAGACCTGAGGAAGGGAATGGATTTGGGATTGGTGGAACAAAGGCCATGGTTGATTGCTTCTTTGGACTGCTCGTTGGATGATGGCATACGTCTTGGATTGTTCCCAATGGAGGCTGATAAGAGTTTGACACCGTAGGACCAACAAAAGATCAAGCCCACACATTTCTGCGTGTAACTCCTAAAATATACACAACACCTCAATTCTGAGTGAATTTTAGGTGTAAACCCTATGAGTGAAAACACATGTGAAATGTTAGAATGGCCAAAAGGTGCCATACTGGTATCGTAATTTTTAGTACTTTTCTTTTTAATTATTTTAAAAATGTAAGGACTTGGATTTCAAGGGTGGGCTCAGTGAGTGACCCTACCTAATTTTTGGTGAGGATTCCATTTGTCCAATAATTTATATTGATTTCTCATTCCTTCTTTTTTTAATTTAGATATTATTGTTTAATTTGTTTTTTTATAGTTTTGTGTTGCTATGACAGGTTGCTCTGTACAAAGTAGAAAGCTGAAATTCCCCCACTTCAAGATATGTCTATATCTGAAAAAAATTTCTGGGCCTAATGCCTTCTGCTGGCTCTGTAGTTCTTGAGGTATAGGGGTCCATCAGGGATATTGTGTTCAGGCAACCATTCATCTTTCTCAGCTTTGGTGTGGTTGTTCAGCATTCTAAAATCTACAACCATCCTTGACTTATCATTATTCCAAGCCATAATTACTGGGGTAATGATATCCACTTGTTCATTGTGTCCTACTTTCCTTAAGACTTGTAAGTCAACCAACTCTTGAATATGAGTTTCCAGAGCAGCTCTAGATTTTGGAATAGAAGGGTAAGCAGGTCTCCTGAGGTTAAGTGGGTAAGGAGGCTTAATGGTTAGATTCAGAATTGTATCATGTCCTTTGATGTTACCAATGGGGTGATCCTTGGTACAGAAAGCATTCTGATTTTCAAAGCATACTTGTAGGATGTCCATTTTTTGTTCTTCATTGAGCAGGGAATTCAAACCTGCTTGAGAGAAGTGTTCCTGATTGAAACTCTCTAAGTTTTTTCATAACTTGAATCAGAATTTTGAGCATTGAAATGGCATATTTGCAACTTCTTGTTCCAGTCTCCCCCTATAGTGAAGTATCTACCCTTGCTTTGGAATACATCTATACCATACAAGCAAAGAGAATCATTACCAAGGATAAAGTAATCACATACTCCATTTTGGAGCACTAAAAATTCAATGTTCAGCTTGAGTGATCCTTTAGAGGGAGGGAGTATGATATCAGAAGACCATACTCCAACAGCATTGAGAGAAAAATTACAACAGCTGAACTTAGCCTGAGGTACTGGTAATAAGTTCAGTTTCCATTTTGGGTCTTGTTTCTCCAAATAGGTTGAACCAAAACAAGAGCAAAAGGCTCCACTGTCTAAGAGTAACTTAACAGGGGAACCTTGAATCAAACCAGTAGCGTAGCATTTTTTTCCATAAGTGTAACTTTTACCAGCAGAAGGTTTCAGATTCAAGGCCTTAGCTTCAGAGATGTGGTGAATCTTCATGTTGGGATTCCATTTTTGAGGTAAGTTAGAATCCTCATTAATATAATTTATGTCCAGAAAAGACTCAATACTTCCTTCAATAACATTGATGGGGTTAGTGATCATTAAATCACACTCAGAAAGTGTTCCACCAGTATCATCAAGGTGAGGTTCAGGATTATCATACTATTCTCCTTCAATAGGATTAATCCTTTTCCTAGGTAGAGGAAAATCAGGTTTTACATTTCCTGTTTGGTTACAGTTCCAACATAGTTTTTCTTTTGACTCTGGAGTCTTTTTGACCTCCAAGTTGGTTGGATTAGTGGCAGGGACTCCTTAGTTTTGGCAGTATACTCTTCCCTGTCCCTAGTATTTTGTTTCCTGGGTAGTCTGTTGACTCTCTGATTGAGACCATTCATATCAATATTCTCTTCCAACACACCTATCAAGGTAGAAAGATCAGAATCCATAGGAATCCTGCAACTTACACTGTGGTTATTTTGTCCAGGACATAAGTTGAGAAGTCTTTCATTGACTTATCCTTTATCAGCATTAGGGTAAAAACAGTATAACCTCCTTTTCTGGTCTAAAAACCACTTGTGAGGTTTGTCCTTGGATGGATCAAACTGGGAGGTTTCAAAAGTTTTCATCATTTTTCTTTTCCAAATCCTGGTACCAAATTGTACTTTGATCAATTCTTTCCAAGAAATCCAGGATAAAGCTCCAACTCCTTCCCTTTTATTGATAAACCAATCAAGAGCCACTCCTTCAAACAGTCTGGGCAATCTTACCACAGCTATTGCATCACGGAGTTCATAAGAAGCATGGGTATAATCAATAAATTTAATAAAACTGACATGGTTGTATTCTCTTTCTCCAGAGAATTCAGGCCATTCAGTAATGGGAGGAAGTAACTTCAAAGCCTGTTCCACTTCAGGAGTAGGACTGGGCCTAAAATATTCATTTCTAGTAATAATGATTCTGGGAGGAACACTAGGAGTGCTGGTGAACCTAGCAGGTCTAGTTTCTTCCAGTTCAATGACTGGAGAGTTAGTAGAATTGACTTTAAGATCTCTGAAATCATTCTCAATCATACCTAACTCCAAATTAAGTTTTTTGTTTAATAAATCAGTTTTTTTAATCAGATGAGCTGTAGGAGTAGGACTAGTTTTCTTAACTTCTTCCTTAAGCTGGTTCATGGTTGCAAGAATATCTTCTTGAAGAATTGATTGTTTATCATCAATATATTCATCAGGTCAAACTTACTAGATTTTATACTATCCTTGATATGTTGTATTTCCAACTCATCAATTCTCATAGTCTGAGACTGGGCCAAAATCACTCTGAACATACTCAGGCTCAATTTGTCCAATTGTTGATAGACTTTGTCAAAGCACTTGCTGATAATAGTAAAATTGTGAGACACATTTACAGAATAGTTGTTAAGAGGTTCTACATCTAATTGTGGTACACCTTTTTCCACTTCTGAGCTAGGGATATTATGCTGTCCCAAAACTTTGGGTTCCTTAACTTCTGATGGGCTGAGGACCTCTTCTTTTTGGGGTCCTTTCCCTTTAAGGAAGCTAACCAATCCCAAGGATTCTAGCTCTGCATGTAGCCTTCCACTTCTTTCTTTGGGATCAACCTTTGCAGAGAAATCTGAGATTTTTTTGCCAGAGAGATAGCGTTTCTCATACCTGGCTGATCCTTTTGGGTCTGAGCCAACTTGAATTATTCCCAATAGCTCACGTGCTCTTTCACTAACACTTTGACTCTTTCCTCCTTGGTTGAGTCCAGCTGGGGTGGCATAGGTGGATGGGTATCCTCCTGGGATAACACATTGGGCAGAGGGTGGTTCTCCAAAGGTCTGTTGGTCAAATTGGCGGCTGCAGTTGTTGCCATTGTTGTCCCGCGTGATGCTATGGTCACGGGTTTGAGCCCTCTCATTGCGCTTGCAACTGGAGTCCTTGGGCGTACAGGATCCTCCGGGCAGAGATTCATATGATGGGGCTCTACCAGTTGCGCGGGTTTTGCGCCTGTTTTGGTCCATAGCACCAAAAAAATGTGTAAGTCTTCTGTTGAAACTTTTGAAAAAGACTTGAAAATATAGAAAAATAATATTTTTTGAGTATTTATATTTTTAATAATTTTTTATATATGTTTTAACTTACTTAAAGTCAAATTCAAGGGTACCAACACTTGGTTGGGATCACAACTGTCCTTGAGGGGTATTCCAACAGGATCTGAGTGTTTTCCAATCAGATAATGGGATAAATCAAAGGGTAAGTCCAAGGGTACACTGCTGGGGACATCCTCTAGGAGGTCCTGGTCAATGTGATCACCAAAAACAAAATCCACTGAGATGGATAAAAACAAAAATATGAGTTTAATATTTTTTTTTGTATTTTGATGTGGTAAGATGATGTTTTTACAGAAAAAAATGACTTTTATTAATTTTGGATTTTTCTTTATCTTCAGGATTATTTAGCTCAAAAGTATAAAGCTTTGATAAATTTTTGACTCCTTATGTTGCCTTAGTAAAGAATTGAAATTGATAATTCTTTCAAGCTGAATTTCCTTGTCCTTTATAGCTTGCTGTTTATAATAAAACAATTTCTCCTGTTGTTGCTCAGGAGTTATAATAACAGGGACAAATTTACAGAGTTTTTCTTCTTACTTTTGTTTACAAAGGTTCAAATTATAATTGATCAATTCTCCATTGGTCTTAAGATTCACTAGAGAAACAAAGGATCAAAAATATATTTTATAAGTATGTTAACTTATTAAAAAAAGAAATAGAATGCTCCAAGGAATAAATAATCAAAGATTAATTATTTAAAGACATTTCCCGGCCAGAAAACCAGTTGTCAGCTCTCTGATACCAGGAACCTTGCAGTCCTTTAGCTACAGAGAGTGATAAAAATAATGGAATAATGATAATAATTATTATTCCAAAAATGAACACTTAGAGGCTCAAATAAATAATATAATAAGAGCAGTTGCAAGGTTTAATTTGTTTGGTAATAAAATTTTTTCAATATATATATATATATAAAAGAGGGGCCACAGTGTTATACTACTGGGGATCTTTACAGAAAAAGCAACCTCTCTTCAAGGGGTCTCCTTAGGCAGTTTAAGAACCTTGGATTCAAGATGGGTGCCTTAGAAAGGGCTTATCCACTAATATGGCAGGGTTAAACAGCATAAGGGCCAAGAAAGTAAAAGAAAAACTCACTCAGAGTGCTTCACCACAAAAACCCTGCAAAGATAGGAAGGGTTTCAGAGCAGATGGGGTGTATTTGCTTGACTAACTTCAATGGTTTGATTTGTTTAAGAAATAAATAATACTACAGACTAAGTCATAAATAAATTTCTTAGAATCTTCATAAGTACTTGACTAACAATGAAACAGATTCTGATTGATAATAATAATTCCTGGTAAACTGATAATCTCTGTAATAATGGATCCAAAGAGGTCTGTATAAATACCTTTTTGGGGTGATTTTGAGCTTCTCAGGGCACGTAGAGAGGGTTCTGCTCATGGGATGAGGCTGAAAATACAGTCAGGGCAAGATTAGAACGTCCACTTGGTGCTGTCAATCATCTGACTTTAGATCTGCTGGATTTCTGTACTATTTTAGCCACAGGATCTGTTTATCTGTTAGGGCATAAATTTGATTATTCTGCACTCATCCTTCATTTTGAAAATTATTATTGCTTCAAAGTCAACAGATGTGGACTTTTAATAATTTTCCATCATCTGCTGATCAAGTAGATAACTTTTAATAATTTTTATGAACACTCCTTGTAGTGTTTTGTGGTCTTCAAAGATCAGAGTCAATTATTTATGTGGTAATCCTTGATCTTTGATTTATTATTAAAAAATGTTTTAAACTAAATTTTTATTAATTTTATTTAGGTCTTGATATTTTTAGACTATTACTAATGCATATGTCAACTTTTTACATATGCCAGGCAAACCTAACTAGGTTGTAGCTCTTCTGAGCAGTACCTTGTTGTCACATTAGTCACAATGGATCCAGATGCGGGGATCAGTCAGTACAGATGCACGCAGGGTAGGATCCGCTGTGTGTGTGGCAGAGTTAGCTGTGCGCCGTTCTCTAGTAGGCGGGAATTTTCTACTACAAGTATGTAGGGATATGTAAGGATGCAGGGCTGGGCGTGGGAATTGTGACATAACACATTTCCGTGTGTAACTCCTAAAATTTACACAACACCTCAATTCTGAGTGAATTTTAGGTGTAAACCCTATGCGTGAAAACACATGTGAAATTTTAGAATGGCCAAAAGGTGCCATACTGGTGTTGTAATTTTTAGTAATTTTGTTTTTAATTATTTTAAAAATGTAAGGACTTGGATTTCAAGGGTGGGCTCAGTGAGTCACCCTACCTAATTTTTGATGAGGAATCCATTTGTTCAATAATATTCATGGATTTCTCATTCCTTCTTTGGTTAATTTAGATATTCTTGTTTGATTTGTTTTTTTATAGTTTTGTGTTGCTATGAAAGGTTGCTCTGTACATAGCAGCCAGCTGACAGAAAGGGGCCAAGCAAGGGAAAAAGCAGCCACAGGAAATGGCCCCAAAAGGCTGTGCCGGCCCAAAATCAAGAAATTAACACTTTGGTGGGCCAGCCTGGCTGGCCAAGTATGTCCAAATTGAACCTTGGGCCCAATAATGCCCATGAAAGCCCATTTGGTTGGGGTGGCCCATGTACAAATTGACTTATTGCATGTGTTTTGGGGCCAGTTTACCCAAATCTGTGATATCTAAACAGGCCCGCATGGTCCATGAGATTTTCCAATGGTCTGTAGAGGTCCATATGTGCATCCCATATGGATTACAACTATACATAGCACACAATTGAGTGAATATGTATTTTAACACACCTTTGCCCTGAAACCCTTCAACTGAATCTCTGCAGGCTTTTTCTTTAAATACTGCCCAAATTAAGCTTTTTCACTTCCTGCCTTGGTCTTTGTGCTTTTTTGCCTGGCCATACCAGTGGATAAGTCCTTAAAAGACACCCATAATTATTCCAAGGTCCTAAATCTTTCCAAAGTGACCACTTGAAGAGATGTTTTCTCCAGTATTATAATACTGTTGCCCCTCTTTTATAAAATATTAAAAACCATTTTTTAAAAAAAAAATTAAACCTTGCACTTGCTCATTAAATACCTAATCTAGAGAATTTTATATGTTTCTTGTTGGAATTATTATTATTATAAATATTCCAACACCATTATCACTTTCTGTAGCTAAAGTACTGCAAGTTTCCTTGTATCAGGAAGCTGAAAATTGGGGATCTGTCTGGTAAATATCCTTCAACAATTCATTTTTAATTATTTATTCCTTGGACCAGTTCCAGTTATCTTTAAAAACTAATCAAAAATACTTATGATATATATTTTTAATTTTTTATTTTTCAGTTGATCTAAAGACCAATAAAGAATTAATAAATTCATATTTGAAGCTTCTTAAACAGAAAAAAAAGGAAAACTCTGTAATTTTGTGCCTCTAATTATCACTCCTGCGCAAGTATAGGAAAGGCTTTTTTATTATGAAGGATAAGGAGATTGAAATTGAAAGAATTATCAATTTTAATTATTTATTAAGGCAGCCTAAGGAGTGGAAAATTTAACAAAAACAACTTTCCATCTTCAAAAGAAGAAACAAGAAAAATAAAAAGAAAAAACACAAAATTGAGTATTAAAATTATTTTCTTTTAAATTATCATAGAAATAGGTAAAATAAAAAAAATATAAAAACTTATATTTTTTATTTTTTTGTTCATTTAAGTGGACTTTTTCTTTGTTTATCTTATTGATCAATATTTGCTTGAGGATGTCCCAGATTTTGAACCTTTGGACTTACCCCTGGATCTGTCCCAAGATCTGATTGGAAATCATTCAGACCCCCTTGGAATACCCCCCAAGGACAGAGTTGACCCCAAACAAGTGTTGGTGCCATAAATTGATCCCTGAGTGAGTCATAAACCATATAAAAAATTATTAAAAAAAATAAAAATACTGGAAAAAATTTTTTTTATATTTTTTTTAGTTTTTCCAAAAGGTTTCCACAAAATTTACACCTTTTTTTGTGTTATGTTTCAAATAAAGTGCAAACACCGCACAAATGGCAGAGCCCCTTCCTATGGACCTCTGCCTGGAGGGAAGCGCGCCTGTAACAGCACCCGTAGCAAGCACAATGAGGGGGCTCAAACCCGCAACACCAGTACTGCAAGACCCAATAGCAACCGCAGCACCTAACATGACCAAATGACTGTTGGAGATGACTTCCTTACGCAACAATTAATCCCCAGCAGGTATTTCTCAACCCAAGCCACCCCAGCAGGACTTGGCCAAAGAAACCAAGATAAAAACTCTAGTGAAGGAACATGTAAGTTACTGGGAAGCTTACAAGCTATTCCAAGCACAGGAGGACATGGTAGCCATGAGAAAGGCCATATAAAATTCCAAATCCTCAAAGATATCCCTTCAGATATTGATTCCCATGAAATAAGTGGAAAAATAAATAGAAAGTTGGAATCCTTGGGATTAATGGGAAGTGTTAAAGGGAAAATACCCCAAAAAGATGGGATCATCCAACCACAAAAGAATGAGGAATCCCAAAGATTGGGACAACATAATATCCTTGGGTCAGAAGCGGAAGAAATTTTATCACAATTAAATCTGGATGATGTACCTATTTTTACCACTTTTTCTGATAATTGTATTTACAAATTTGACATTGTAAGCAGATATTTGGATAGAATACATAACCAAATGGAAAAGATAGCGCAAAACTTGAATAAATTAATCAAAAAACAAGATTCCCAGCTTCAAAACAGCGAGTTAGAAATAAAAAAATTAAAAGATACCATTGATATGAATAAATTATCTATGATCAAGCACATAAAAAGTACTTACTCTTCAGTTCAAGAAGAAATTCTCTTTTCTATGGAACAAATTGAAGGAGAAATTAAGAAAAACGCTAAAAACCCTTCTGTTCATCTATTAAATAAAATGGGCTTTTTAAGCAGTAAAATTGATTGAAAATTAGGTATAATTAAGAATGAACTTAGAGACCTCAAAGTCAAATTGACTTGTCATACTATGGTCAAGCCAGAAGAATTAAAAACTATAAGAATGAGTATTGCCGCTGATATTTCTCCTAGAGAAGGAACAGCCAGGAATGAATCTTTTAGGCCTAGCCCCAAACCTGAGGTAGAAAAAGCTTTAAAATTTCTTCCTCAAATCACCAAATGGCCTAAATTTTCCAGAGAAGGAGAGCATAAACATGTCAGTTTCATTAATTTTATGGACTATAATCTTGCTTCTTATGAACTCCATGATACCATTGCTGTGGTAAGACTACCAAGTTTATTTGAAGGATACCACTTGATTGTTTCATTAATAAAAGAGAAGAAGTAGGATCTTTATCTTGGAGCTCAAGGAAAAATATGATCAAAGAAAAATTTGGAACCAGGATTTGGAAAAGAAAGATGATGAAAAATTTTGAAACTTCCCAGTTTGATCCATCCAAGGATAAACCTCACAAGTGATTTCTGGATGAGAAGAGAAGGTTAGATTGCTTTTCCCCAATGCTTATGAGGGAGAAGTCAATGAAATGATTCTAAAAATATGTCCAGGACAACTTAACCATAGTTTAAGATGCAAGATACCTATGAAATCTGACCTTTCTACCCTTATTGGAGTTCTGGAAGAAACCATTCATACAAATGGTCTTGAGAGGAAAATTAAAAAACCTAGGGAACACAATATTAGGAACAGAGAAGGATATAAAATTAAAACCAAGGATTCCTCCCCCTAATCCCCCTAACTTGGAATTCAAGGGATCTTTAGAAAAAATAGAAAAGGTATACTGGAATTGCAACCAGACAGGACATGTAAGACCTGAATTTCCTCAAACCAGGAGGATCATTAATTGTATTGAAGGAGAAGAGTATGAAAATCACCCTGATCCTCAAATTCATGAAACTGATGGATCACTCTCTGAGTGTGAATTTATGATCACTAGCCCCATTAATGTAATTGAAGGAAGTATAAATTCTTCCCTGGAAATAAACTCAGTCAATGAAGGCTCTAGGTTACCACAAAAATGAAATCCCAATATGAAGATTCAAAATGTTTCTAAGGCTGAAAATTTGAATCTTAAACCATCTGCCTTAAAGTTACACTTCTGGTAAAACTTGCTATCCCACTGGAATAATCCAAGGCTCCCCAGTTAAGTTAATCCTAGATAGTGGAGCTTTTTGCTCTTGTGTTGGATCTTCTTACTTGGAAAAACTAGATTCAAATTGGAAAATTAACCTGCTACCAGTACCACAAGCTAAGTTCAGAAGTTTTAATTCATCTTTAAATGCCATTGGAGTATGGAAAACAGATATCATATTCCCTCATTCTAAAGGATCACTTAAATTGAATTTTTAGTACTACAAAATAGATTATGTGACTACTTTATTTCAGGAAATGATTCTCTATGCTTGTAAAAAATAGATGTCAGCTGGCTACTATTCAGAACCAACAGAATAAAGCCCCCAAAAAATAAAATAGGGAAATAATCAAATAAAAATAAAAATTAAGACTTAAAAAATTAAAATTTAATAAATCCAAAAATATTATTAAAGAAATGGATTTTTGGTGCCAATTTAGGTAGGGTAACCCACTGGCACAACCCCCAAAAAGTTACTCCTTCAGGTAGCACCATAGTTCACATGTGTACCCTCCCCAACCGCAAAAAGAAGCTAGGGCACATGGCAGCCAGCTGCATACCCTCTGCTGTGGTGCTCTTTTATGGACACAAATTGGGAAAGGACTGCGGGCGGCATGCTCAGAAATGGGCAGGGCCTTGCCGCAGCTAGCCGCGCTGCGGGATCAGAAGCAGTCAGGTAGGCCCAGCAGCTGTCGGGTCAGGCTCAGCACCTGGAGACAGGAGACAACGGATCGCGCGGACCGGAAAGCTTGCACGGATCGGAAGGCTCACGCGGATTGGAAAGCTTGCGCCAATTGGAAGGCTTGCGCGGATTGGAAAGCTTGCGCATATCGGAAAGCTTGCGGGGATTGGAAGGCTTGCGCAGATTGGAAAGCTTGGCGGATCGGACGGCTTGGGCGGACCAAGCCAACCGCGCATCGCAAGACACGCAGATTGGGTCACGCGGGTACGCCCCGGATACCTGGAACGGGTTGTTGGGCGGACGCGCGCAGGCCGGCAAGCCGGGCATACGTCAATATTGAGGGGCATGGGCTTTGGGGCAAGGGATGGAGGGGTAGGATTGGGCTAGGGTTCTGTGCTTAGGGGTTGTATTTCATCATTCTTGCTTACTTGTGGTTGTACTTAGGTTAGGGTTGAGAGGGAGGACTTAAATACTTTGCTCTCAACTCTGGGTTGTAGGGGAATCACTTCACGGGACGGACTGGACTTCACTTTAGGATATCACTTTTTATGGCATTGGATTGGATGGGATTGGAAAGGAAGGAATTCATCTTATTATTGCTCTATTGCTCTCTCCCTCTCACTCTCTCTCTCTCTTGACCGGTTTAAGACTCCAAACGGTGCTAGGCCGTGGCAGTTCTGTGGAGGGGAAAGGTGCTGTTTAGGCTGCCCTCCTAGGAGTTACAATAATATTTAAATGTAACCGGAATCAAGGTCCAGAACCTTATGGATGAGAAATCAAAGTAAGGGAAGAGGATAAGAGTTGTCGGTAGCGATGGAAACAGCACTATCTGAGGCAAGATGGTGCAGGTAAAGACTTGAACAAATAATTCAAGGTTTGTTCAGAGTTCAATAGAACAAGGCAGTTGTAAGTAACAACGCCCACAAGCTAATAACTCTGGTTGTCAGCAGCTGATTAGGAAAGATCAACTCAATCCCAACCAACCTCCAGGTTCTCAATGAACCTGCCCAACTCTCCGCAATCAAGCGCTTGAAGGGTACCAGATAACTGTGGGAGGCTGAACAAAAAAAAAGCAATTTGTTTATGAAGCTCTAGAAGCAAATCAATAACGAATTTGAGCAAGAATATCCCAACACTTCTCAAGGGACTCAAGAATAGCGTGGCAAAATTCAACCTTAAAGAAGAAGGGAGGTATAACACTCCAGGTTTTAAGCTTAATAAAACCTCTTCAATCAAACGTGATTGGCTCCAGAAAGATGATCAAGGAGAGATCAAGACCAGTATGGTTGGAAAAAGGGATCAGAGTGGTATAACACACCCAAGAATTCAGACAGACAGGAATTCTTCTTCAACCAGCAAGGCTATTGGTTGGTGATAAGGAACAAGGTCACAAAGGACAGAGTTTGAGTATGGAGGCTCAAAGGATCAAGGGGCAATCATAGATATACCCGGATAAATTGCTCAGATAAGTGGGGAAGGATGCCCACGGATAAGTTTGATTTCCAATGATGGTCTCATAGGATGGATGCTGGGCCAAAAGGCAGGGGAGAGTCCCTCCTTTTATAGACATGAGGCCCTGTATACTATGTACAAGTGATACTACAAATAGGTGGGGGAAAATGAAAACATAAAAAAAATAAAAATAAAAAAAATAAAAAATAAAAAAAAATAACATGAGAGGAAAAAAAAAGAAATGTCTCCCGCGTCGAGAATGACCGCGGGCAACCAGATGGACACCCGCGACAGCGGTCGCGGGTGTCAACAACGGCTGTTGTTGCCCGATTGGCGGCGACAACGGGGTGAAGGTTCCAAAGGCCGCGAGCGGTCGCTTGCGGTCGTCGGTTGGATTGAATGATGGGCAGAGATGACAAGCCTCCAGGGGTTGGGGTGAATCTATCATGGCGATGATGAAGATGATGACAATCACGAGGAGGATATCTGAATAGCTCGAGGGATTTGAATTCTAACTTGGTCCTTGGATCATTGATCATCTCCCAAGTATGGGGAATGATTGGTAAATCGATGCTGACGATCAAATGAGTAGGCAGGATTACAATCGGTTCGACGACAAACTTCTGGGTGGGGGAAGGGATTGCTTCAATGGAGCTATTCAATTGAGTGTTGAAATTGAGTCGGGCTCCCTTGAGTTGTTGACAGGCTCGAGTGAGATTGGTGAAGCTCCGATTGATCTCAGCCTCTGGTCCTAAATCATCCTGATTGGTTGAGGAGGTGGTAGCGGTGAAGGATGAAGTCCAATTGAAGGTTAGTATAGCATGTAGGATGGGATCTTGTTGGGTAGGTTGGATGAGATGAATGGATTGAGGTTTTGGGAATTGAATCCTAGGGTGAATCAAAGCTCCTTGGACAATCGTATTGATGAATTCACTCAAGTCCAATGGGCTTGTATAAATTGGTAGACCGTTCAATTGAACCCAGAGATTTTGGAATGGATGATGAGAGGGAGGATGAGGATGAGAGTGTGGATGGAGTTGGTTGTAGGATTGGAAGGACATGATGACCTGGTGATGATGATCAGACCAATGAGCTAGCTGCTAGCTAGCTAGCTCGGTGCGGTGATCATTGATGAGTACCTGGCTACTAGTTCTGCAGTCTTGGTTGATTCTCAAAGGACAGAAGAAAGAAGAACTACGACAACAACCTAGTGGGATGAAATCGAGCTGTTTATAAGGTGAATCCGATCCGATTCCAGCCAATGGCGGATGGGATGACAGCTTGGCAGCAAGTCTGAGCCACGCCAAGAATCAAGCTTGGCACCATCTCAAAGGGGACAGCGAGCCTGAGGTCAGCTTGACTTGGGACTAGGACTTGTTGTTGTGATGGGGGTCGGCAGCTCGGTCTGGCGTGGGGGGGATTGAAAGGAGATCATGATCAAGTATCAAGGGAGTCATGAGGATATTTGACTTTGAGGGGAAGGAAAGGGTTGAGTTAGAGTAGGATTAGAGAGATCTAGGATGAGGATGGTGAGGGATGAATGGGGGAACTGAAAAAAATATTTTTTTTTTTCTTTTTCCGTGGTGTCCCGGATTGGTCACCACACCGGCTGTGTCCAATCTCCTTAAAGACGCTTTGATCAATAACTTTCTGGAACTTGAGGACGACTTCAGGGGTGTTGCCCCTTTAGTTTCCACACTGCAACTGCACAAAGAGTCCACCACACACTTTTTTCCATAGCCCTGCATGCAGCTGCATACCCTCTGCAACCGTGCAAAGAATCTAGGGCATGTTCTGGCCAGCGGCATACCCTCCGCAACCACACAGAGAAGCTACGGCACGGGCTGGCCCCGCAAATAGTCAAGCTTGGCCAGCCGCATACCCTCTGCAACCGCGCAAAGAAGATATGGTACGCACGGGCCCTGCATTCAAGTGTGAGCCTGGAGTTGTTGCTAGTCAGCAACTACCACTTGCGGAGGTTTCTACCTGTTGCCAGCCCTTCAGTTAGTCAACCAACTACCTTACCCGGGCTCCTAGCAACTTGCGGGACCATTGCGCAAGGCAACCATCCGGCTCACTGGACAGCCCCCCCTCTCCCAAAACGGAAACGGGCTGTAGGGTACAACCTATACACCCTACAGCCCTTTTCCACACCACATGGGGCCCAAAGAGCACCACCATACGATGGGGAATAGTATGAAAACAGATAAAGCAACAAAGGATCTGGAAAAATGGGCCCTGCACCCTTTTTAAAACTTTATCAAAGGTTGTCAGGGCCCCTGTAAAGGGGCCTGTACAGTAGGTTTGGACCCAAAACAGTACGTGTTAGTTACTTTAACACCCTGAGAAGTGTTTACTAAGGATAAAAGGAGGCCTTGCTTTGTGCTAGATAGCTCACAAGGTACCAAACACCATACAACACCCCCCTCGTGTCCCTAGTAACTAAAACTGTACATAACTAAACATTACTAGGAGTTTACTTTCCAATTAAGTGACTGTAAAAAATCCCAATATGAACAAAAGAGCCTCATAATCATAACATTCTGGCAGAATTAGTTCCCCAGAGCATGTGTTCAAGCCCCTGGGTTCACAAAACCATGGCATATATTTAAAAATATTAATTGAATACTACTTCTCTGGTAGATACCATGAGGTCATTAAGGGTACAGAAACATGCATCAAAGCCCCAAGTATGATGACATAGGGCTTCCTGTACCTCTGTAGTGTCATGCGCAGGTCTACACAAACACACTGATGGCTCCCTAGCCTCATAAATAGCCTTGGTAACCCTCCTTTGGCTGGTAAAAGGGCTGTACCATGAGGGGACCCAAAAAATATAAATAAGGGCTCTTCCCCCAGCCATTTCTAACTCATTCATCCAGTCATATAGTCATCATTGCTTCTGATATTTTTTTTTCAAGCCATCAAATCCTTATAAGAAATAAGTGCGTGATCCTGAACCACTTTCTGATAAAATTATAGAAAAACGCTTGAATCATCACTTTTGGCCAAAATCAATATCCAAACATCCAGCCAGCCTCAGCACCAGCTCCCAGCACCCTGAATCCCTGCATATTGGTCCATCCATCAAGCATAAGTCAGGATCTAGACCTAGTAAGTGACCCTGCTGACTTATACTCTTTTTTTAGGTTCTGCGTAACCCAAACCCCAAGGAAATTACACACAACCTTCTTGAAAGGAGTCCTTGTAAACCCCACAGGCACCATAATTGCACTTACATTGTCCTTAACAGACATATACCTGTGTTCATGAGGGTTCAAAAACCCCATTAAGGTCTTGGCCACTCCTTTCAAGTTTATTTTTATAAATATATAAATAAATTTAACCCTTTTAGGCAAAATATATCTCTGGCATTTTTTTAACATTTTTACTCTAAAGGTTTTCATCACCTCTAGTAGCTAGAAAGAGCTAGGTCCTTGGAATCTAGTAGGCTGACAATAGATGTGTCCCAAAGTAAGGTTCAATACTTGAATTTAGGAGGAGAGTGGAACAAGAATTTCCAAATGTATCATGTTAATGCTCAAAGTATTGATTCCACTTATGAGAAAGACTTCAAGAATTTCAACCAACAATAGTTCTCTCAAGCAGCTTGGAATTCCCAGCTCAGTGAAGACCAAAAAACAGATATTTTCCAAGTTTGCTTTGAAAACCAGAATGCTTTCTGCACTAAGGATCACCCTATTGGTAATATCAGAGGAAATGATATAATTCTAACCTTGACCATTAAACCTCCTGACCCACCTAAACTGAGGAGACCAGCCTACCCATCAAGTACTAAAGCTAGAGCAGCTCTTGAAACTCACATTCAAGAACTCATAGACCTCCAAGTTTTAAGGAAATTAGGGCACAATGAACAAGTGGATGTAATCAAAACTGTGATCATAGCCTGGAATAAAGAAAATTCAAGGATGGTTGGAGATTTTAGGATTCTCAACAATTATACCCAAGCAGACTGCTATCCAATACCAAGGATTGATCATGCTCTTCAAAATCTTTCCAAAGCTAAGTATATCACCACTATGGATATGTTGAAAGGTTTTTACCAAATCTCTATCAGCCTTGAAAGTATGAAATTCATGAGAATTATTTTCCACTTAGGTATATATGAGTATTTAAGAATTTGTTTTGGGATCAAGAATTCCCCCTCTCACTTACAAAGAATGATGGATACTGTCTTAGGACAATTCATCAGGAAAGGTTGGATGATGTTATAAATTGATGATGTTATCATTTATTCCAAAAACTGGTCTACCCACATGGCAAGAGTAAGAGTAGTCTTGAAAACTATTTCTGCTGTAGGAGCTGAAGGACTTAAAGTATACACAAATATTGTAACTTTGGTTACAAAGAACTCAAGGATCTAGGACATATTGTTCCTGGATTCAATCTGACAGCTCACCAAAGTAAAATAGCTGCTGTCATAAATAGACCCATGCTCCAGAAAAAAACTGAACTACTGAACTTTGTTAGATTTTTCAGTTACTAAAGAAATTACAATACCAAGTTTTCCTTGCTAAACAAGAATCTATATGAGATCTATAACAAAGATAATATCTTTGAGATGACCCATGAAAGGCACAATAGATAATAGGAAATCAAGATTGAAATGAATTCTTCTCCTGTGTTAATTCATCTAGACTATTCCAAACCATTTAAGCTATACATAGATTCTAGCATAGATGGACTAGGAGCTGCCCTTTATCAAGAAATCTTTGAAAATGAAAAAAAAATAGAAAAGCCCATACTTTTCATATCCAGACAGGTAAAAGATACTTAAAAAAGGTATGGTGTGAGCCAAATGGAATGCCTTGATCTAGTATGGGCCTTAGAAAAGCTTCATTATTATCTAGAGGGCACCAACATTCTGGTAATTAAAGACTGAAATCCTTTAAGAACCCTCATGAACATGAATACTCCAAGCAGGCACATGCTGAGATGGAAAATAGCCATAAAACAATATAGATTTCAGATGGCCATACAACATAAAGCTGGAGCTAAACACCAGAATTCTGACAGTCTTAGAAGGAATGCTCTACCTAATGACCCTAGAAACACTGCTCATGAGCCAGAAGATCATTATATATTACCCATACTGAATATTAATGGAATGGGTCCAGAAGCCTCTATTCTAGGGATACATATCTGTGAACTAGACCAGTCCCTATTTGAAGCTATGAAAGAAACATATAGTCTTGACTTGAAAAATCTTATCTATATTAAGGAAATTGATTCAACTCCAGCTGAACTCATAAATATTTTACCAGAACCTTTAAAGAAGCCTTCCAAAGCTGGAATATTATCACTCTGGGATGGGTTAATATACTATAGACACCAACATTCTAGTGTTATAGCACGTAAGAACAAAGAAAAGATTGAACATAAATTGGCTGAATGCCACAATAATTGCTCATCTTGCAATTGCTCCGCTGATAGGAATTTAGTAAAAGTTAAACAGACAGCTTGATGGACCAATTGGAGAGAATAAACAATCAATTATGTCTCTAGCTGTGAAAAATTTCAGAAGTCTAACAGGACCATGGGGAAAAGATTTGGGCTCCTCCAGAAAATAACTGAACCCAAGAAGAGATAGGAAATAATCAACATGGACTTTGTCACTGGGCTACCTCCTTGAGGAGTATATTCCTATAACTCAGTCCTAGTCATAGTAGACAGATTCTCTAAGAAAGCCATGTTCTTTCCCAATAACAAAGGAGATAAAGCTATAGAAGAAGCACTACTGTTCTGGAGTAGACTTATTGCAGATTTGGGAGTCCCTAAGATCATTATAAGTGATAGGGATCCCAAATTCACTTCTAGTTCTGGAGAAGCCTTCATGATATGCTAGGTACTACTTTGGATTTTTCCACAGCTTATCACCCTCAGACTGATGGATTAATGAAAGAATGATTCAGAATCTAGAAGACATGCTCAGAAGGTTCTGCTCCTTTGGATTAGAATACAAAAATGCAGATGGATACTAACATGACTGGTTGCACCTACTACCTGCATTAGACATGGCTTAAAAACAGCAGCAAGCATTCTACTACCAAAGAAGCTCCATACATACTGGAGATAGGATGGATTCCCAAGCCCCCAAAAGACAACCTCAACAACCAATTAGCTAATATCCACCCAACTGAAGTTGATTTTAACAATATGATAGATATGGAAAACAAAAACGCTGCCAAATGTGTCCAAGATGCTGTTGAATAAAACTTACAGAGGTTGGATCATACTCACAAAGAACCTGTTTCAAAATTGGTAATCAAGTGCTAGTTTCCACTAAAAAATTTAACAACTTAGCAGGAAACAGGAAACTGAGACCAGCATTTGTTGGACCCTTTACCATCAAGAAACTTCATGGGAAGAATGCTGTATAATTTATCCTGAGTAATGAGTTATCCAGGAAACACCCTGTCTTCCCAGTATTTCTGATCAAACACTTCATTCCCAGGGAAGGAGAAACAATTCCCACACCAGAGATACCCATTGAAAATATTCCTGACAAAGACAAAGGAAAAATCAGCAAAATCCTTAAAGAAAGGAAAGAAAGAATCCAAGGCAAAGATTGCATATCATACTTAGTCAGATACAAAGGAGAATCAGCTGATAAAGATGAATTTTTACCTGAAAACAACATTCTAGATGGACCTATACACCTAAGAAATTACAGAGCCAGAAAGATACACTGAGACCAAATTTTTTTCCAGATATGGGCATATCTTGGAGTGGGGGAATTTCAGCTTGCTACTTAACAAAAAGCAACCTGTCAAAGTAGAAAAAAAGAAATAAAAAAATAATTAAAGAAGAAGGAGTAGGAGATCCATAAATTTTATGTCAGAAATGGATTCCCCACCCAAAATTAGGAAGGATCACCCACTGAGCCCACCCCTGAATTATTTCTCCTTCATATTTTAATTAATTAAACAAAGATTGACCAAACCATCATGGAAATACTATGGCAATTTTTGGACATTTCAATATTTCATGTTTATTTTAATGTATAGGTTTTACACCTAATTTCATTCAAAACTGAGGTTTTGTGTATATTTTAGGAGTTACACAAAAAACTTTGTTTTTTCACAACTCCCCTGCGCAGCCCCACATTCCTACACACTATCTGCACACTTGATTCATCCCCTATTAGCATAAAACATCCAAAGCACATGCATTAGCTCAAATTCAGGCATGCAAGATCCCCGCAGGCATCACATCAGACTGCTCCATGTGTCAGAGAGGATCAACACCAAAAGTACCTCCAAGAATGGCTAAAACCTAGTGGGATCAACCAGTCATATTTAATAACGTGATAGATGCATGAAGCACAGTCTAAAAGGGTAAAATATTAAATAAAATCATTATATAATGAATTTTAAAGAATTTTAAATTAAGAAAAAAGTATTGAGAACCACCACAACACAGACTGATCCAGATCATTAATGATCCCAAAACATATTAAGGACTTGCGCTAAAAATTATCAAAAATTATCAAAATCATCAGCAAATGATGAAAGACTAATGAATTTCCACTATCAATCATATTATTGAAATAATATCAGTATAATTAAAGGATAAGTGCAGGATAAGTAAAATGAAATATCAATACATTAACAGATCCTGCAGCTAAAATAGTATATAAATCCAGCGGATCTGTGATCAGCTGATTGAAAGCAACAAGTGGATGTGCAAAGACTGCCCTGGCTGGCTTTCTAGCCTCATCCCATGAGCTTAACCCTTTCTACATGCCATGACAAGCTCATTTTCACCCCAAAAAGGTATTTATACAGTCCTTCTTTTTGCTTATTGTTCACCAGTTACCCAGAATTTACCAGTTATTATACAGAAACATTGCCATCCATGATAAAGTTCTTAAAATATTTAGCAATTGATCTATGTCCCTGTCTGATTTATAGTAGAATTATTTCTAAAATTATTATTGATTCATTAAATTTTAGTCAGCAATCCACCCCACCTTTGACCTGAAACCCTTCATCTGAATCTCTGCAGGCCTTTTGTGGAAATACTGCTCAAACAAATTTTTTCTCCATTCCTGCCTTGGTCTGTGGGCTTTTTTTCTGGGCCATACCAGTGGATAAGTCCATAAAAGGCACCCATCATTATTACAAGGTTCTTAAACTGTCCAAAGTGAACCCTTGAAGAGGTTTTGTTTTTCTTTAAAGATCCCCAGTAGTATAATACTGTGGCCCCTCTTTTATAAAATATTGAAAACAATTTTTAGCAAACCATTATAAACCTTGCACTTGCTCATTAAATATGCAATCAAGAGCATTTTATGTGTTTATTATTGGAATTATCATTATTATAAATATTCCAACACCACTATCACTTTCTGTAGCTAAAGGACTGGAAGGTTCCTGGTATCAGGAAGCTGAAAATGTATTCACAAAGGGAAAATATTTATTGGAAAGAGTGACCCCTTCCAACTTGAAGATTTTTATCCTCAATGGAATTTCAAATCCCCTTTCTCAAGAAGGTCATTTTTTTTAATTCAAGCTCAAATGAATAATTTCCTGATTGATTTATATTTTTCTTTCTCCAGTTAACTATGGAACCTGATTTAACTGAATAATCACCAACCCTTTATGTTCCATCAAAAACTAGTAATCAAAAAAATCTTTCCCTAAAATATTTGAAGAATTTCACAAGTTGCCACCTTGAGAACAGGAATAATATCCAGGCAAAAAAAACATCAGGGGGAAAACAGAGGCACATGCTAGCATGTGCCTGCCTGTAATGCTTGTTTTACTAAAATAAATAACTCTGTTGTAACTGGAGGTTGAGAAAACCATATCTCCAAAATAACAAAATTTAAGTCTTTTCCAACCAACAGAAAATTCAGTTATAATTCTGATACAATCCACATTCATTGCAGGTTTAACAAAGGACATTAGCTTCAAATTTGAAGGCAACAAATTAAAAAAATTTAAAAGACAGATGATAAAAAATGAAGTGTCATTATGAAAACTGATTATTTTGTTTGCACCCTTAACAAGGCTGTCAATTTCTCCTATGATTTTCAAAAAAATAAAACTGGTTTTTGAATTTATCCTTTTCTTTGGATTTACTTACCAAGTACTCATTTTTAGCATTGAAGATACCAGATGAGGTCATCAATGGAATGCTATAATTGAGAAAGTAAGACAAATTTGAAATTTTTGATTCAAAATTCTTCATGGAACCTATAATTTATCAAAATGCCTTCCTTCTGCAAAAATTCAGAAATTAATTTGAATTTGCTCAATTATTAACAATTTAACCAATCTTAGAGATTTTTGACAGGAATAATCCAATAGAAAACAAAAAAAAATTCTCAACCAGTGGAATGCTTGTTCAATGCTCATACAACCTCAACCAAATTCAAGTTTTATCCAGGCCTTATTTGACCTTTTCTATAGATTTTTTGGCTTCCAGCTCTTTTTTCACTTTTCTCTAAAAAAATGTATAAAATCATTCATTGATTTATTTAAATCAAGGTTTTTGTGTTCCAAGGCTTCATGAAACAAGAAATATCCACATCAGGGAATCACCTTGGATCAAAACAACAAAAAAGACTGTTGGAATAAGATTTCATCCCAAAACAAAAAATTGTTTTTATTTGGAGTTTTTTTTGGAAAGGGAAAAAATTGGTTATTATTAATGCTGATTGAAGATGAGGGAGTATCTTTAGAAAATAATTTTTGGAATAAATTGACCCAACCAGGTCAAGGAAAAATTTGAACATGAAAAAATTGAACACCAATGAATGGTTAAGTTTTTAAAATAAGTTGAATTCATTTAGAATACCACCATCTAAAAAATTTTCAGATGGGGGATTGTTCAATATTTAATTTTATGAGATATTTTTTGGTTTTATGACTGCCACAGTCTTCCATATAATTTTGATTGAACTGGAGTATGATTTATTTTCAGCAAAAAAAATTAAATCCAATTTGGAAGAAGGTGTTGGAGCCATGCACAGGGACAATTTGTATATGCATGCAATTTTCTTTCAAGCCTAAATGCATAAAGTGTCCCCCAGAACTTTGCCTGAAGGTGTGGGGGACATTTCTGTCTCAATTTTGAAACTTTTGTGGAATTAATTCATATTGGGCATCCTTTAAAAAAATGATTGAAAACCCAATCCCATATGTTCAACATGGATAACCCCATCAACACTGGGTTTTAATTATATCCAGAATGAGCTGCAACTCAATTTCCAGAATTTTAAATACCTTAAATCTGTTTCCCCCCTTTTCCTAGAGAAAAACTGCAATTTTTTGTTTGAATTATATCTACCTGTAAAAATGTAACAAGAAATTAAAAGAAAAGTGATAGGTGAATACTGAACCAACCAAACTTCATTCATGAAAAATTATAGAAAATTCATCCTTTTGGAAGAAATTGACCAAGGTTTGTTGAAGGTTAACTTCCCAAAATTTTGAATATTTGAATATTTAAAAATTCTATTTAACAAATTTAGAAATACTTTAGTCCAAAAATACCCTGTGAAATATGTTTTAAAATTTATTTGGTACAAAGAAGACACTATGAATTAAATGAAAAAAACCAACACCGGATTCCACTCTATCATTAAAATATACACAAAAAAGAAATCTGTGGTGAAATCAGGAGGGAAGGTAAATAATCAGAGCTTTAAAGCTATCCTAATAAATTTATTTTCTAAAATGGTATCAACAAACTGGAGTATCCACCAAGGGAGCAAAATTAAAAAAAAAATACAGAGTTTTTTTATCTTACTGAACCACTTATTTTTTTCCTCCACTCCTGTTGTGGGTTTTTTTAAGCTGATGATTCAGCTTTGCATGATAAGCCAACAAGATTAACCAACAAAAAAACATTTTTTTTAATTTGAAAAAATTGTGTTTCTTTGAGAAGTTCAGCTACAATAATGTGTTTATTTTTAAGTTAAATAATTAAATTATTTGATTCTTTTTTTAAGAAATTTAATGTTTACAGTCCTGACATTGATTTAAAATTGGAAACAATACCATGATGAAAAATCAGAAACAAGATTGATGGTTTTATTCACTATCAACTAAAAACTTGGGTAAAAAGGAACTGAAAAATTTATTAAAGTTGAGGAATATTCTTTTTTTATGAATAAAATATCTAACTAAACTCCAAATAAAATTTTATATTGGAAATAATAAGCTTATGAGAAAATATTTCATAGCTTAAAGCATTCAGTAAATATTCTTGCAATACTGGGGTTTTTATCAAATTTTTGATGCATATCCAGGCCCATCTTTGTGATTATGCTAGTTCAAAGAAAATTTTTGAAAACAGAATAGAATTTTTTTGGAAATTAATAAGGAACCAGATGGACTGGGTTATTTTTCAAATTTCAAGGTCAAGATTACCATATATTAAAATTCTATCAAGATTTATTTATATATTTAACATTGAATGTTTTTAGGGAAATACTTCAAATTTTATAATGAATTTCCAAGAATGAAAAAATTTCAAAATGTTTGTATAACCTATATCAAACCAATTTTTTTAAAATACATAACAAAAATGTATTAACAATTTAAAACAAATCTTGAGTTACTGTTAAACCTCCTTTCAAGCATGAATAATATTTGATTGCAAATTGGTTATAGAATATTTCAACAGAATTTTTGGTGTGGGTATTTGGGAGTTATTTGGATGGATTTCCTGAATTAGGACAGAGTTAAAACCCAGTTGGAATCAATTTGAAACATTTTTACAAGGTGGAACATGCTAGCATGTGCCTCCATTTTTCCGCTGGTGAAAGAAGCTATTCAGTGGAAAATATCAACTTGTTCTTATTCAAGAGCCCACTTTCACGCTTCAAGCTTAAGGGTTATTGTCTTCTCCACTTTGACATATCCTTCGCCTCAGTACCATCTACCTCAGTCCATTAGCATGACACAAACAATGCATAAAATAAATAATGCATTCTGCTTACCTCCTCTGGATTGTGTAACAACCTTCCAATCTTGGAAACTGACTCAGTATATACTTGCAAATCTTGCAGTTAACTTTAATCCAGTTGTACATGATTTTGAGCCTTGCTCTTTTACCCTGGATATCATCAACCCTTGGACTTACATTCTTGGCCGCCCACTCACACTAGCTTGCACCCATGTCTAGAAAGCCACATCAGCTGTATATTTTGCAAATGGACTAGTCCCTTACCCTGCATAAGCTTTATCTTCACATTTGCATTGTCTCAAATCTCATTCCTTCCTGTCTCATCTTTTATGTCTTTGTAAACTCATATTCTATTGTCTTGCACCTATTCTATGAACTTGGAAACAACTGTACTGTTATTTCATTTTCCATTACATTCCTGTCATTCATTGCCTCACTGCTCTCTACCTGTAGATGACCTTCCATTGGTTTGTATCTAGTCAACTTCAAACTAACTTATAAAGGCTGTGTTGCCTGTCTGAAGATTGTCTCCTCAGTTATTTAATTTCATACATTCTACCATATTGCTTAATCCAATCATCACATCAGGCTTGGCTTTTGTTTCTTTCATGAAACACTTCCCCTCTTTCTGTTTGTTGAGTCACCCAATTGTAAGTTTGCACTTTGCAGTTATCCTTTCTACCTTGCATTTTCCCCTTGCACTCAGTCTCTTCATTTTCCTCACAATCATCTAAGATTGCCCTATAGTATGTGGAGTGGTTGTGTGACAGTAAATTAACTAAATCAACTCCTCTATTGTATTTTGCCAACCTATTGTAGATTTCTTCATTCAAAATGTCACATACTTGCTCAACTGGGAACACTTCCCTCACCCCTTGCAATGATGATATCCACTGGGTAGGGAGAGCAAGCGCTTCATGGGCCCAAAAACCTTTAAATACTGTCCCTTCTTCTAAATATCCTTTGGTTGAACCTCTTGATGATCTCCTTGCTCCTCAACAGGAAGCCCTGGTGGAACCTCTTGAAGAAATCAAAGATTCTGAACACTCTTCTGTGAAAATTTGAATTTTGGAAGATTGAGAGCTTGCACTAATGCTCCCAAGACCAAAGCTCCAACCTTTTTCTCAACCCTGATCCAGGCTCTTAACCAAAATGCCTTGAAATCTGGTCTAAGTGGCCCTAGCTTCCATAATCTGGGCATGAAGCAGCCTGATAATTTCACAGGGAAACACTCCCATAAACTCATATCCTATTTACAGTATTTCAAAATCCTCTTCTCAAACAATCCCAACAATTTTCCTTCTGATAGACACAAATTTATGTATGTGTCTTCCTTCCTTGGTGGAAGAGCCTTCCAGTGGTTTGAACCATCCCTCAAACTATTATCTAATAACTCCCACTTGTATCCTTAAAAATTGGAAAAATTTTGAGCAGAAACTGTTCACCCTGTTGGGTGATCTCAATGAAGTCCAAAATGCTGAATACAAGCTCAATAACTTAGTCATGAAAGAAAATAGTAGAGTCTCTGTTAATATCTCCCATTTAAAAACCTAGCAGTCTTGCATCCAATGGAACAAGGCAGCCCTTTTCTTTCAATTTTGAAAAGGTTCACCAGCATACCTAATGAAGCAACTTGCAGTTGGGGGATATAAGAAAACCTTGATTCATCATTAAATCAACTGGGTGATTGAGCTTGATAATGGCTATCACAAAAAGAACTGCAGAAAACTCTTTAAAACAACACTCAAAGAGCCCAAAACAACCCAAACCAAATCCAACCTCAAACTCCAACCCAAAAGGGAAGGACATTGCCAAAACTCAAAAATTCCTGAACAAGGAAATTGGGATACTCCAGAAAAAGGAAGGGATAAGGAGAGAAAAGTATGTGTTATGTATTTATAGTGGAGGGAAACATGATTTCAGTATTTGTGGAAAGCAGCTAGCTTGTGAAGCTGCTAAGCATTCAAAAAATTAGTTTGTATTTTTTCTAATACTTGCAAGGAAAACTAAATGTTATCTAAATTACAGCAAGTCAATCTTTGCACTTGCAAGTCAATTGGTGCTCTGAGTTCAAGATTTGTTTTCTTCAATTCCAAAAAAACTCCTTATTGTTTTTTACTTTATTCTGGTGCTAATTTTTCTTCTATAAGTTCATCTTTTGCCACTTCAAAAAATCTTAGGCATTCCAAGATAGATAAGTTTCCCATCTACTTAGCAAGTAGTGCAACCAAGCCATCTCATTGGGTTTCCCAAAAGGTTAAATGGACCTTTGCATTTTCCAATTTCCCCAGCTTCAAATGGGATTTATTTGTCTTGGATATTCCCAGAATGGACAACACCATCCTAGGACATGACTTTCTAGTTTACTAGAATCTGGATGTGAATTGGCAAGAGATAGTAATTAAACTTTGCAAATTGCAACCCAAGGATGCTAAAACTTCTGTCAAACAGGAATTGAATAGCCTACCTGACACATTCATTGATTTGGATGACAATTTTCTGCCAGGGGATTTGCAATATCCTGACATTCATTCCCAAGTTCCCTCTTCAGTTTTAGGATTTATTGCTTATTTGTCAAACTTAGCTCTTCCTTGTTTCTTTGAAGAGAAATAAGCTACAACAAAACGGTATATTTTGAGCTCCCTAATACTCTTGCATTTTGAAAGAACTTCAAATCAGGTGTTCAAAGATTACAAGATTGATGATTCAGAAATCATTTGAGTCTTTACATTTTGTTTACCATGAATTCGCCAATGTCTTTTCAGCTGTAAAGTCAGATAAAATTCCTCCCACATATTCTTATGATCAGACGATTAAACTTACTGGCCCACCTCTGGAACCCAGACCAGTCTACTCTCTCTCAAAGCAAGAATAAACTGCGCTTCAAGCAAACATTGCGGAAAATGTATTGAAAGGGTTTATTCAACCAAGAAATGCAAATACTTGCTCTCCCATCCTATTTTTCCCAAAGAAAGACGCTGGCCTTTGCCTTTGCCTTGACTACAGGGAACTGAACCAGGTAACCCAGAATAATGCCTACTCATTACTGCCTATTTTGAACCTCCTAACCCTCTTCCATGGAGCTTCTTATTTCTCAAAGTTAGACCTTCAAGGTTCCTAAAACCTAATTTGAATTGTAAAATTTCATGATTATTTGAACTCAATGAGAAAAGGGTTTGTAATTTATTAGTATACCGTCATGCCTTTTGGCCTCTGCAATGCTTCTTCCACTTTTCAACATTTTGTCAATGATATTTTTTCTGACCTTGTAGAGAAATAACATGTGGTTTATCTTGATGAAATACTTGTCTACTCAAAAACTCTTCAGGATCAAATTGCACATGTGCAAGAGGTTCTGCAGCTGCTTCAAAAGAATAAACTGTTTGAAAAAGTCTCTAAGTGCAATTTTCATTCCCATTCTCTCCAGTTGCTAGGTGTAATAGTCTTTCAGCAAGGACTATTGATGGACCCATCAAAGAGCCAGTGCACATTGGATTGGCCCACACCTTCTTCAGTCAAAGTCCTTCAAGTTTTCCTCAGTTTCAGTAATTTTCACAGGAGGTTTATTGAGCATTACACAAAGAAAACTGTGAATCTTACTAACCTTCTTCAAAAAAACACTCATTTTTTTTTAAAAAAAAGAGCAAGCTGCTTTGGGGTTTGAAACTCTAAAGAAAGCCTTCACTACTTCTTCAATACTTGCTCAATTCAACAAGGTAGCTTGCACTATTGTGGAAAAAGATGCAAGCAACTATGCAATTGCAGGATTACTCTTGCAGTTTTCTTCCTCTTCTTCTCTTTTTCATCCCATATCTTTTGAGTCTCATAAATTGCTTTCTGAAGAGCTTAATTACAAGATTTGTGACAAGTAACTTCTTGCAATTGTTTAATGCTTGAAGAAATCGCTTTCAAAGCTTTTGAGTCTTATGGATGCCCTTGAGGTTTTAACTGATCCTAATTCTCTTAAATATTTCATGGGATAAAAATTCCTTACATGCAGACAGGCACAATGGGCCAAATACCTCTCTGAGTTCAACTTTACAATCATGTACTGCCCCTTCAAACAAGTGGTAGTCCCTGATGCCTTATGATCATGTTATGGTGTCATATTTATAACCTCAGATTGGGAACTGTGTTGAGGGCTTCACTCTCAGCAGTTGGGTATTTCAGGCTCAGCATTTGGTGCGGTTTGGGCCCACTCCAGGTGTGGCAGGCTTGTGACCTGCTCAGACGGTGCAGATCAAGTAATGGAGCCAACCCAATCAAGTTTGTGGGAAGCTAGTTTGGAAAGCAGGAGCAGGGAAATCACCAGGGATGTCTGTGCATGCATAGGAACAGACCAATCCACGGATTACAGGATCTGCAGATTCCTGCAGACAAATAAACACGGGGGCTCCAAGTAGAAAGCATTGAAGGGCGGCCCCCGTGAGAAGGAAAAACAGGATTTACGTAAAGGGGAAGGGTTTGGGGGGATTGGGTGGCACAGGTTAAGGTTGGGCTAGGGTTCCGGGTTCTAGGGGTTCTTTCTTAATTTTGTTGTTAGGCTTTCATTTGCACTTGTACTTAGGTTAGGGTTGAGAGGGAGGAATCAAAACCTCACTCTCAACTCCATGATGGCATCTCATCTTCTCTGATCATTGAAGGATCAGGGAAGGATTGAAGGGCAGGAATATACAACATCATTTTCTTTATTGATCTTTTTCTCAAAACCCATCAGCACTCAACCTTCTTTCAGACGCTTGGACCAATAACTTCCAAACTTGAGGACAACTTAGGGGAGTATCTCCCTCTTGTTTCCACATCTAGGGGTCTGGCCAGGAAATAATCTTTTGTCCTAGTCTCTCAAAGTTAGTGGGTGCAATGTTACCAACAACTACTCCAGGATCAAATTTTCTGCAATCATTCCCTCTGCGGTTGGGACCAAGCGGACCAACCCCTCCTCTGCCACCAATTCCTTGGTCCAGCGGCATTTCTCACCCTCAGTTGAATTCCTTGGAAGCAGTTGAGGCTCCTCAATGGGTATGGCTTAGGCCGTGGGACTTCCCGCACCTCTGGTGTGACCCTACAGATATTGGGCATTTTCTGGCACGTTTTGAGGACATCAGAGATTCTGAGCAAGCAAAAAGCAAGGAAAAGGTCCGGAAAGTTGTTTTATTCACCACAGACAAGAGTAAGCTTTGGGATGTGGAGGATATGGCCTGCTATGGGGCCCAGGAATGGGCAAGTTTGCGGAGAAAGATGATGAAAAGGTGGGGGAAGCTCAAGCCTCCCTTCCAGGAGAGTGACTTTGAGAGGGCAGTGGCAGAAGCAATTGCACGCACGGGAGTACGGAGGCAAGGTGACTTGGAGGAGTATATCTTAATGTTTGAGCGTATCTAAGGGTACTTGGAGAAGAACATGGTGGTCATGGGACATACAGGTGCAATGAAGCGGGCATTCCTGGGCGTACTTGTGCCACAACTCCAGTTGCGGTGTGGTGCCCCATCCTGGACACCCGGACCAACTTGAGACCTCAATTCATAAACTGTTGCAAACGTACCGCCCGGCTGGACAACTTATCCTCAGGCTTATCCAACTATTGTTTACCCGCGCGCGCGCGCCGCGCCGCGCTGCGCTTCCATTATCCGCGTCACGCTCCGCGTCGCGCTCCGCTTTGCGCTCCGCCCCGCGCCGCGCCGCGCCGCGCCGCGCTCCTTTCATCCGCGCGCGTCGCGCGTTCTTTATCCGTGTTTGCTTCCCATCTCCGCCGTTGTTATAGAACGTCCCCATCTTTGTTCGTTGCGTGTCTTCATCTTTGTCGTTGCGCCTCCCAATCTCCTCATTGCTACCGTCGCGCGACGCTCATTCATGATCTACTGAATCCACCCTGACCGCACCCGCAAGCATTTGGCAGATCCTTGACCAACGCGAGTGACCACATGGTTACCTTCCCATTTCCGCTCTATTTGTAGAATCCGTTGTATATAGTCTAGCAGGGCCTCCTGCCCATATAAGGAGGGGCTCTCCCCTGCCTTTTGGCCGAATATTCCATCATCCTAGTACCTCAGATCTCAACACCCCAGCATCCTATCATCCCATCATCATAAGCAATTTATCCGTGGGCATCCTTCCCCACTTATCTCAGCAAATTATCCGGGTATATCTATGATTGCCCCTTGATCCTTTGAGCCTCCATACTCAAACTCAGTCCTTTGTGACCTTGATCCTTATCACCAACCAATAGCTTTGCTGGTTGAAGAAGAATTCCTGTCTGCCTGAATTCTTGAGTGTGTTATACCACTCTGATCCCTTTTTCCGACCATACTGGTCTTGATCTCCCTTGATCATCTTTCTGGAGCCAATCACGTTTTATTGAAGAGGTTTTATTAAGCTTAAAACCTGGAGTGTTATACCTCCCTTCTTCTTTGGGGTTGAATTTTGCCACGCTATTCTTGAGTTCCTTGAGAAGTGTTGGGATATTCTTGCTCAAATTCGTTATTGATTTGCTTCTGGAGCTTCATAAACAAATTGCTTTTGTTTTGTTCAGCCTCCCACAGTTATCTGGTACCCTTCAAGCGCTTGATTGCGGAGAGTTGGGCAGGTTCATTGAGAACCTGGAGGTTGGTTGGGATTGAGTCGATCTTTCCTAATCAGCTGCTGACAACCAGAGTTATTAGCTTGTGGGCGTTGTTACTTACGACTGCCTTGTTCTATTGAACTCGGAACAAACCTTGACTTATTTGTTCAAGTCTTTCCCTGCACCATCTTGTCTCAGATAGTGTTGTTTCCATTGCTACCGACAACTCTTATCCCCTTCTCTTAGTTTGATTTCTCATCCATAAGGTTCTGGACCTTGATTCCGGTTACATTAAAATATTATTGTAACTCCTAGGAGGGCAGCCTAAACAGCACCTTTCCCCTCCACAGAACTGCCACGGCTTAGCACCCTTTGGAGTCTTACATTTGGTCCCCCGGGCCGGGATCGAACCAGCAACCTTGGGATTTACAGTCCCAACTTGGAGAATCAACTCTGAAATCCTATCCAATTTCTCTTTCTTTTTCTGTTTGTTCCTTTTTCGATCCGTGGAGGCAGCTTGGTCTAGAAGTAAGTCCTCCCAATTTGTGCACCGCTCGGGCAAGATACTTGTCGTTTTTGGCAAAACCCTACTCTTGCCACACTTGTGAGCCACTTTGGAAATCTGCTCTTTGGATCCCCTAGGAACTCTGTTATTCGATATGGCATCTCCCGCTACTCCAACCACCTCTGTTCGACCTAAGATGGTAAAGATCAAACCCCAGAACAAGAACTTAGGCTTCAACGGTACAAATGTCGAGCGATTCTTGGACTCCTACGAAATGGCTGCTGAAGTAGATGGAGCTAGTGAATTCGATATGGCTTATCAGTTGCGATTCTTTATCTCCTCAGATGAAGTTATGGAGGTAATCGAGTCTTTTGAGGGATTCAAATCCCACAACTGGACGCTTCTCAGGGAGGCTATGTTGGCATACTGGGGTAAAATAGATGTGACTAGGTTTACTCTGCAGGATTTGGATGCTCTGGTTTCTCAGTGGATCTCAAATGGTGGTATTTCTTCAGCCTCTGACTATCAGATCTTTAGGAAGTCTTGGGACCCCATTCAAAACTATCTTATCCGAAACGATCACATTGACACAGTGGACGAAATTTGAGCAAAGTTCTTCCAATCTTTTTCGTCGGCTGTGCAGGAAAGGATTAAAGACGAACTGGTCAAATCTGGATCCATGATTACTACCAGGGATAATCAATTCAAGCTCCCTGTTTTTCTTACCCTTAGGAGTACTGTGGATAAAGTCATGAAAGGTCAAACTGCTCTTACCTTTGAAAAGCCTAGAACTACTGAACCAGTCCATGCTCCTTCTTTTAAAGAGTCAAACGATATTATGATTAAAATGGAGGCAGATCGTAGGCCTAAAGCAGATCCTAATTCCAATCGAGAACCTACTACTATAGATGAAATCACCAAGTTACTTAGAGCCTTTGAGAACAAAATAGATCAAAAGATTTCTTCGCTAGCTACTCCTAAAACTCCTTCTTCTGTCCCCAAATCAACTCTGGTCTGTTACTACTGTCATAGGGAAGGCCATGGAACCGGACGATGTCAAGAACTTCAGAAGGACTTAAAGGAAAAGTTGGTAGAGCAGAGGGGAAACAATTACTTCCTCCCTAATGGTGCCCTAATCCCTTTTGACTCGTCTCGTCCTATCCGACATGTGGTGGCCTCTTACCAGCCATCACCTCCTGTGAAAGCATCTCTTGCTTCCTTTGAATTTCGATCATCCTGTGGTACCCTCCAACCTTGGTATCCTCCAGCCATTTCTTCCTCTAGTCTTGCTGGGACTACTTATCAATCCGATCCAGCCAGGAAACGACATGAGGAACCTAAACCTCATAAGGCTCCTTCCTTGCCAACTTCAATCCTTCGAAAACCCGTTAAACGTCGATCAACACTTGAGCCTCCTTCCTCTGATGTAGAAGACATGGAGGTGGAAAAGGAACCACTCATGGAAAGGTTCCCAGATCACCCTGATCCTTCTCCCTCACCTCAACCTTCTAATCCAATCTTAGATTCTGCGTCACCTGAACTTCCTCCCCCCACCCAGCCAAAAGTTCGATTTGAAAGAGGCATCTCCAAGGATCACCCTAATGCTGTGGAGGGAGTATTAAAGAAAATTTCTGATCTCAAAATTCCTGAACTATCTGTGGCTGAACTTCTATTGATCTCTCCATCTGTTGCTGAAGGAATGAAGAAATGGGTCTCTCGTCGACGTGTGGAAATTGGCCCTGAAGAACTCAAAGTCTCCTCTGGCACTTTAATGGAGGACTCTGGTGGAACCAGTCCTTCTATAGAATCCAATCTTTATTCCTGTCCCCTTGGCTTTCTTCCTTGTTATCTTGGTGACTCAGCTAAAACTGTTTCTCCTCTTGTGGATTCTGGATCTCAGCTTAACTTAATCTTGGATGCTATGGCCTGCAAGCTCAAACTTAGTCCTAGGGTCAGCTTCAACTCTGCAGTGTATGGGATAGGAAATCAAGCTTGTGAACTGGTTGGTATTGCTGAAGATGTACCAGTCAGGATTGGTCGAAATATCGTTGGAACCTGCCATTTTTGGATTACTCGTTTGGACAGTCCTATGATCTTGGGACGACCCTTCTTAATGGACTTTGGTGCAACCCTGATGTTTTCTGATCAAGTTGGGGAGAGAATTCTTCTCCCTGATGCTGATGGCAGAAAAATTGAAGTTCCTCTTTGCTCTTTGGATTCTGGTCGTTGGGAAAGAGATTTTCCTGGTTATCCTCCCAAATCATCTTTTAAGGGAAAGCAGAAGGATAACTCTAGTTCCTCTCATTTTTTAGGGGAATAGTTGATCCTACTAATGATTGTAGTTCTTTTCAGCCTCAGACTGCAACTCAAGGGTCAACTTCCATCCCTCAGGCTTATTTTTCATTCCATTCATCATTCTTTTCTGAGCTCAAGAATATTAAAAAACAAAAACATATCAAAATAGAAAAATCCAAAAATATTTCTCCTCCATCTCCTTCTCTCTCTGGATCTGTTGTGTCTTCTTTTCCTTCTACTTTTAAGTCTGATCAATCTTCTCTCAGTTCCGGTTCGAATCTCCGCAATGAGTCTAAACTAGATCCTAATTGCAATTCCTTTTTTGGTGATTTTGGTATGAAGGAATATGGGCTGCAGTGGAGGCAATTTGGGGTACAAGTAAGTCCTCCCAATTGTGCACTGCCAGGGCAATCTTTTACCGTCATTTTCAAAACTCTACTGTATGCCACATATGTGAGCACCTGGGACGCCCTCCTTGTTCTATTCCTGCCGCTTCTAGGGTTCATTTGGAAGAATCAAGATATTTTCCTCAACTTTTCAACCACTCTCAAGATCAAAATGGCCATTCTTTGGTTTCAATCATCTGTCTTTCCTTTCTTTCTTCCTATGGCATCAAACTCGGGAGCAGACTAGGGACAGTCTGTAAGTTGGGGAGAGATGTGGTGCCCCATCCTGGACACCCGGACCGCCTTAAGACCTCAATTCATAAACTGTTGCAAACGTACCGCCCGGCTGGACAACTTATCCTCAGGCTTATCCAACTATTGTTTACCCGCGCGCGCGCGCCGCGCCGCGCTGCGCTTCCATTATCCGCGTCGCGCTCCGCGTCGCGCGCCGCTTCGCGCTCCTTTCATCCGCGCGCGTCGCGCGTTCTTTATCCCTGTTTGCTTCCCATCTCCGCCGTTGTTATAGAACGTCCCCATCTTTGTTCGTTGCGTGTCTTCATCTTTGTCGTTGCGCCTCCCAATCTCCTCATTGCTACCGTCGCGCGACGCTCATTCATGATCTACTGAATCCACCCCGACCGCACCCGCAAGCATTTGGCAGATCCTTGACCAACGCGAGTGACCACATGGTTACCTTCCCGTTTCCGCTCTATTTGTAGAATCCGTTGTATATAGTCTAGCAGGGCCTCCTGCCCATATAAGGAGGGGCTCTCCCCTGCCTTTTGGCCGAATATTCCATCATCCTAGTACCTCAGATCCTAGCAAATCATCGCATCATCATTGCCTCAGCATCCCATCATCATAAACAATTTATCCGTGGGCATCCTTCCCCACTTATCTGAGCAAATTATCCGGGTATATCTATGATTGCCCCTTGATCCTTTGAGCCTCCATACTCAAACTCAGTCCTTTGTGACCTTGATCCTTATCACCAACCAATAGCCTTGCTGGTTGAAGAAGAATTCCTGTCTGCCTGAATTCTTGAGTGTGTTATACCACTCTGATCCCTTTTTCCGACCATACTGGTCTTGATCTCTCCTTGATCATCTTTCTGGAGCCAATCACGTTTGATTGAAGAGGTTTTATTAAGCTTAAAACCTGGAGTGTTATACCTCCCTTCTTCTTTGGGGTTGAATTTCGCCACGCTATTCTTGAGTTCCTTGAGAAGTGTTGGGATATTCTTGCTCAAATTCGTTATTGATTTGCTTCTGGAGCTTCATAAACAAATTGCTTTTGTTTTGTTCAGCCTCCCACAGTTATCTGGTACCCTTCAAGCGCTTGATTGCGGAGAGTTGGGCAGGTTCATTGAGAACCTGGAGGTTGGTTGGGATTGAGTTGATCTTTCCTAATCAGCTGCTGACGACGAGAGTTATTAGCTTGTGGGCGTTGTTACTTACAACTGCCTTGTTCTATTGAACTCTGAACAAACTTTGACTTATTTGTTCAAGTCTTTCCCTGCGCCATCTTTTCTCAGATAGTGTTGTTTCCATTGCTACCGACAACTCGTATCCTCTTCTCTTAGTTTGATTTCTCATCCATAAGGTTCTGGACCTTGATTCCGGTTACATTAAAATATTATTGTAACTCCTAGGAGGGCAGCCTAAACAGCACCTTTCCCCTCCACAGAACTGCCACGGCTTAGCACCGTTTGGAGTCTTACATTTGGTCCCCCGGGCCGGGATCGAACCAGCAACCTTGGGATTTACAGTCCCAACAACTTGAAGAATCAACTCCAAAATCCTATCCAATTTCTCTTTCTTTTTCTGTTTGTTCTTTTTTCCGATCCGTGGAGGGAGCTTGGTCTAGAAGTAAGTCCTCCCAATTTGTGCACCGCTCGGGCAAGATACTTGTTGTTTTTGGCGAAACCCTACTCTTGCCACACTCGTGAGCCACTTTGGAAATCTGCTCTTTGGATCCCCTAGGAACTCTGTTATTCAATATGGCATCTCCCGCTACTCCAACCACCTCTGTTCGACCTAAGATGGTAAAGATCAAACCCCAGAACAAGAACTTAGGCTTCAACGGTACAAATGTCGAGCGATTCTTGGACTCCTACGAAATGGCTGCTGAAGTGGATGGAGCTAGTGAATTCGATATGGCTTATCAGTTGCGATTCTTTATCTCCTCAGATGAAGTTATGGAGGTAATCAAGTCTTTCGAGGGATTCAAATCCCACAACTGGACGCTTCTCAGGGAGGCTATGTTGGCATACTGGGGTAAAATAGATGTGGCTAGGTTTACTCTGCAGGATTTGGATGCTCTGGTTTCTCAGTGGATCTCAAATGGTGGTATTTCTTCAGCCTCTGACTATCAGACCTTTAGGAAGTCTTGGGACCCCATTCAAAACTATCTTATCCGAAACGATCACATTGACACAGTGGACGAAATTCGAGCAAAGTTCTTTCAATCTTTTTCGTCGGCTGTGCAGGAAAGGATTAAATACGAACTGGTCAAATCTGGATCCATGATTACTACCAGGGATAATCGATTCAAGCTCCCTGTTTTTCTTACCCTTAGGAGTACTGTGGATAAAGTCATGAAAGGTCAAACTGCTCTTACCTTTGAAAATCCTAGAACTACTGAACCAGTCCATGCTCCTTCTTTTAAAGAGTCAAACGATATTATGATTAAAATGGAGGCAGATCGTAGGCCTTAAGCAGATCCTAATTCCAATTGAGAACCTACTACTATAGATGAAATCACCAAGTTACTTAGAGCCTTTGAGAACAAAATAGATCAAAAGATTTCTTCGCTAGCTACTCCTAAAACTCTTTCTTCTGTTCCCAAATCAACTCTGGTCTGTTACTACTGTCATAGGGAAGGCCATGGAACCGGACGATGTCAAGAACTTCAGAAGGACTTAAAGGAAAAGTTGGTAGAGCAGAGGGGAAACAATTACTTCCTCCCTAATGGTGCCCTAATCCCTTTTGACTCGTCTCGCCCTATCCGACATGTGGTGGCCTCTTACCAGCCATCACCTCCTGTGAAAGCATCTCTTGCTTCCTTTGAATTTCGATCATCCTGTGGTACCCTCCAACCTTGGTATCCTCCAGCCATTTCTTCCTCTAGTCTTGCTGGGACTACTTATCAATCCGATCCAGCTAGGAAACAACATGAGGAACCTAAACCTCATAAGGCTCCTTCCTTGCCAACTTCAATCCTTCAAAAACCCGTTAAACGTCGATCAACACTTGAGCCTCCTTCCTCTGATGTAGAAGACATGGAGGTGGAAAAGGAACCACTCATGGAAAGGTTCCCAGATCACCCTGATCCTTCTCCCTCACCTCAACCTTCTAATCCAATCTTAGATTCTGCGTCACCCAAACTTCCTCCCCCCACCCAGCCAAAGGTTTGATTTGAAAGAGGCATCTCCAAGGATCACCCTAATGCTGTGGAGGGAGTATTAAAGAAAATTTCTGATCTCAAAATTCCTGATCTATCTGTGGCTGAACTTCTATCGATCTCTCCATCTGTTGCTGAAGGAATGAAGAAATGGGTCTCTCGTCGACGTGTGGAAATTGGCCCTGAAGAACTCAAAGTCTCCTCTGGCACTTTAATGGAGGACTCTGGTGGAACCAGTCCTTCTATAGAATCCAATCTTTATTCCTGTCCTCTTGGCTTTCTTCCTTGTTATCTTGGTGACTCAGCTAAAACTGTTTCTCCTCTTGTGGATTCTGGATCTCTGCTTAACTTAATCTCGGATGCTATGGCCTGCAAGCTCAAACTTAGTCCTAGGGTCAGCTTCAACTCTGCAGTGTATGGGATAGGAAATCAAGCTTGTGAACTGGTTGGTATTGCTGAAGATGTACCAGTCAGGATTGGTCGAAATATCGTTGGAACCTGCCATTTTTGGATTACTCGTTTGGACAGTCCTATGATCTTGGGACGACCCTTCTTAATGGACTTTGGTGCAACCCTGATGTTTTCTGATCAAGTTGGGGAGAGAATCCTTCTCCCTGATGCTGATGGCAGGAAAATTGAAGTCCCTCTTTGCTCTTTGGATTCTGGTCGTTGGGAAAGAGATTTTCCTGGTTATTCTCCCAAATCATCTTTTAAGGGAAAGCAGGAGGATAACTCTAGTTCCTCTCATTTTTTAGGGGAATAGTTGATCCTACTAATGATTGTAGTTCTTTTCAGCCTCAGACTGCAACTCAAGGGTCAACTCCCCTCCCTCAGGCTTATTTTTCATTCCTTTCATCATTCTCTTCTGAGCTCAAGAATATTAAAAAACAGAAACATATCAAAATAGAAAAATCCAAAAATATTTCTCCTCCATCTCCTTCTCTCTCTGGATCTGTTGTATCTTCTTTTCCTTCTACTTTTAAGTCTGATCAATCTTCTCTCAGTTCCGGTTCGAACCTCCACAATGAGTCTAAACTAGATCCAAATTGCAATTCCGTTTTTGGTGACTTTGGTATGAAGGAATATGGGCTGCAGTGGAGGCAATTTGGGGTACAAGTAAGTCCTCCCAATTGTGCACTGCCAGGGCAAACTTTTACCGTCATTTTCGAAACTGTACTGTATGCCACATATGTGAGCACCTGGGACGCCCTCTTTGTTCTATTCCTGCCGCTTCTAGGGTTCATTTGGAAGAATCAAGATATTTGCCTCAACTCTTCAACCACCCTCAAGATCAAAATGGCCATCCTTTGGTTTCAATCATCTGTCTTTCCTTTCTTTCTTCCGATGGCATCAAACTCGGGAGCAGACTAGGGACAGTCTGTAAGTTGGGGAGAGATGTGGTGCCCCATCCTGGACACCCGGACCAACTTGAGACCTCAATTCATAAACTGTTGCAAACGTACCGCCCGGCTGGACAACTTATCCTCAGGCTCATCCAACTATTGTTTACCCGCGCGCGCGCGCCGCGCCGCGCTGCGCTTCCATTATCCGCGTCGCGCTCCGCCCCGCGCCGCGCCGCGCTCCTTTCATCCGCGCGCGTCGCGCGTTCTTTATCCGTGTTTGCTTCCCATCTCCGCCGTTGTTATAGAACGTCCCCATCTTTGTTTGTTGCGTGTCTTCATCTTTGTCGTTGCGCCTCCCAATCTCCTCATTGCTACCGTCGCGCGACGCTCATTCATGATCTACTGAATCCACCCCGACCGCACCCGCAAGCATTTGGCAGATCCTTGACCAACGCGAGTGACCACATGGTTACCTTCCCGTTTCCGCTCTATTTGTAGAATCCGTTGTATATAGTCTAGCAGGGCCTCCTGCCCATATAAGGAGGGGCTCTCCCCTGCCTTTTGGCCGAATATTCCATCATCCTAGTACCTCAGATCTCAACACCCCAGCATCCTATCATCCCATCATCATAAGCAATTTATCCGTGGGCATCCTTCCCCACTTATCTCAGCAAATTATCCGGGTATATCTATGATTGCCCCTTGATCCTTTGAGCCTCCATACTCAAACTCAGTCCTTTGTGACCTTGATCCTTATCACCAACCAATAGCTTTGCTGGTTGAAGAAGAATTCCTGTCTGCCTGAATTCTTGAGTGTGTTATACCACTCTGATCCCTTTTTCCGACCATACTGGTCTTGATCTCCCTTGATCATCTTTCTGGAGCCAATCACGTTTGATTGAAGAGGTTTTATTAAGCTTAAAACCTGGAGTGTTATACCTCCCTTCTTCTTTGGGGTTGAATTTCGCCACGCTATTCTTGAGTTCCTTGAGAAGTGTTGGGATATTCTTGCTCAAATTCGTTATTGATTTGCTTCTGGAGCTTCATAAACAAATTGCTTTTGTTTTGTTCAGCCTCCCACAGTTATCTGGTACCCTTCAAGCGCTTGATTGCGGAGAGTTGGGCAGGTTCATTGAGAACCTGGAGGTTGGTTGGGATTGAGTCGATCTTTCCTAATCAGCTGCTGACGACCAGAGTTATTAGCTTGTGGGCGTTGTTACTTACGACTGCCTTGTTCTATTGAACTCGGAACAAACCTTGACTTATTTGTTCAAGTCTTTCCCTGCACCATCTTGTCTCAGATAGTGTTGTTTCCATTGCTACCGACAACTCTTATCCCCTTCTCTTAGTTTGATTTCTCATCCATAAGGTTCTGGACCTTGATTCCGGTTACATTAAAATATTATTGTAACTCCTAGGAGGGCAGCCTAAACAGCACCTTTCCCCTCCACAGAACTGCCACGGCTTAGCACCGTTTGGAGTCTTACAGCGGGTGCAGCAGTACTTGTTTGAGCACGGGTTGGTTAAGCCATTGGTAGACAGAAGTGTTGCGCTACTTCAAGACCTAGGTGTCATCCTCCAGGCAGTGGAAACAGAGATCAAACTGGAGAAGCTTATTGAGGAAATAGCCAGGTTGTTCCTGGTGGTCTCAAATAAGCCAGCAGCTCACTTAGTCCCAGCTCCAATGCAGGCACCATCAGCGGGACCATGAATGGTTGAATGGATGTTGGTTCCCCAGAATCCATTGGATTTTCCGGTAAACAAGGTCACAGATATGTTACAGGACCTTCAGATTTCCCTTGGCCCAATGAAAAATCATCCGCGCAGGAAACTGCCTCACATGGTGGAGGGCTTCTGGCCCACTAGCAGGCCTTTTATTGGATTTGCGGTTTGCACGTGCACCTATTGTGGGGATAAGGGTCATTGGAATTCTGGTTGGGCAGAATTGACTAAGGAAATGGATTGGGGGCTGGTCTGCATGTCCAGGACAACTTACATATTCCAAACAGGAAAGAAGGTGGACTTGGGGGCCGGTCAGCCTCCTCCTGTGCAGAAGGTTTGGGCGCGCAACAAGTCTACCGCAGAAAACTCCCAGGCATCACCCCAAATTTTTACTGCACCTGAAACTTGGAAAGCCCCCTGCGTGGAGGCTGAAGTCAGGGCATTGGAGGTGGACAAGCGGGTTTTGGTGGAGAAAATGGAAATGGATGCCAAGGAGAGACCATTGTTTCAGGCCCCAAAAATTGTTGTGTGGGGTCCAGTAGGAAATGCGCCACCAATTAGCTTTGGAGGGAAGAAGAAGGCCGCAGAGATTGTGCAAAGGGTGATGGGGAATAAGACGCCAATACCTCTCACCCTGCAGGAGTTTTCTGTGGTTTCTCCTGTGGTTTTCAAAAAGATGTTTCAGGTGCTGAAGGAGTGCGGACATGGCTTTCTCCCAAAAAAAGTTCAGCGGGTTAACAGGGAAGAGGAGGAGGGGGAACGCAAGCTGTGCCAGTCCAAATCTGTGTTGGTGCCGCTTGCTTATGTCTCAATGAAAATTGAGGGCAGGAAGTTATGGGAAATGGTTAACCTGCTTCCAACAAGGCTGGTGGATGAGTAAGGGCTGGTTTTTAGGAAGTGCCCAATGGGGCTTTGGGTGTTTCATGGCAGAGAATTTTGGGTAGATGGGGTAGTGGAGGTTGCAAGGGTCTGGAAGCGGCTATTGTTCCTCTTGGTGAATTGTGGCAACAAGATCTTAGGATGTCCATTTATGTTTTTAATCCAGGCTTGAATGGTGTTCAGCGCAGAGGAATGGACAGAAGTTCTGACAGTTGAGGACACGTCCTGTTCTCAGTTTGAGACAACAATCTGCCACCAAAGGAAGGGGAAGTGGGTGCAGGCAGCGGTGGCCAGGAAGGAGGGCAAATCCAAAAGGGGAGCTGAACGCAAAGGTCACCCCATGGAGGATTTTTCCTATTCAACCATGGCTGCTTTGCGGGACAGGCTCTGGCTTTGCACGGATGGTTCACTAGGGAGAAGCAGGTGGAGGGGGGGGGGCGGGGAGGGTGAAGATGGCAGAAGTAAGTCCTCTTACTCAGTATGCATTGCTGGAAGGTAATGTGCTTTGAGAACCCTACCAATGTGCCACACTCATGAGCAAAGGCAAGAGCCGTTGTTTGATTTTTTCCAGGATTCACAACAACAACAGCAGGTGCATACAGATGGTCAGGTGCAAGGCAGGATGGTACAAGCCTATGCCACAGAAGGTCTGCCCCTGGAAAAAGCTTATTCCGCAGGGATTGAAAGTGCCTCTTCAACCAATTGCCTGGTCCCAGGATCCCTGGGAAAGTCCTTTGAAGTAATGTCTTTTGGTAATGGGTTTGATGCAAATCACAAATGAACAGATAAAGATGCTTAATTTCAGACCTCAGGGGTTGTTGAGTGCAAAGGAGAAGGATTTGTTGGCATTGGTGGTGGTGCTACGCAAGAAGGCCTTGCCTTTGGACCCAAAAAGCGTGGATTGCTGAAGGGGGAGATTGGCAACCCCTACACGATTCCGACTGTTCCTCACAAGACCTGGAAGATCAAGCCAATTCCAATCCCTTGGAAAATTTGGGAACCCTTTTTGGAATTGGTTCGGGAGCCCCTGAGGAAGGGTTTGTATGAGCAGTCCACATCATGCTTTTCTAGCCCAATTTTTGCGCTGGTCAAGCAGGATGGAAAATTGCTTAGGATTGTCCATGATCTTCAGGGGCTCAACTCCTTCAGCATCTGGGATGGGGGATTACCCATGGGCATGGAAAAGTTCCTGGAATAAATGGCATGGAACGGGTGTTACGGATTGGTTGATGTGATGGGCAGGTACAATCAGCGCAAGCTGTGCCCCAACTTGGGGCGGCTAACAGTATTTTAGAAAGGATTGGGAAGGATGCAGCCAATGGGGTTGCCGCAAGGCGCAAAAAACTTGGTGGCGGTCTATCAGGCTCAAATGACTTGGATTCTGCAGGACAACCTTCTGGAAGGCGTCTTGATTTTCATTGAAAACACAGGAATCAAGGGGCCAAGGACAGATTACATAGGTGCGGTTTTGGAGGAGGCCCTGCAGATCTGTTGCTTCATCCAAGAGTATGCAGAGACTCTGGAGAAGATCCTTTTGCGGATGGAGGAGGCAGGGCTTATGGTGTTGGGAAGTAAATTGAAAGTCTGTATTCCGGTGCTGGAGGTATTAGGGCATGTGGTGGCTTTCAAAGGTAGAATGATTGGGGCAAAGAAGCAGAACAAGGTCCTTGAGTGGCCAACCCCATGGATGCCTTTGCACATTCTCCAGTTTCTGGGGCTATGCAGCTACATTTGTATGTTCTTGAGCGGCTTGCAGAGGTTGCAAGCCGGATAAGGGTGCTGAAAAAAAATGGGGCAACATGGGAATGGACGCCTGGGTGTGATTCTGCATTTGCAAAGCTCAAGGAGATTTTGGGAGGGGACATTGTCCTCCTGGACCTTGAATATGACACAAGAGGGATTTTTTTGGCAGTAAACTTGAGTGAGTTTGGTGCGGGAGGCATCCGTCCCCTAGGAGTCCATCACCTTTACCATGACAGAGAGTTGGTATTTGCAGCCAAATTTGGAAATGTGCAGAGTCACCAAGATTTTGAGGAGACTCAAGAATCTCCTTTGGGGGATGCATTTCAAGCTTTTGGTGGACGCAGAGGTCTTTGGGTGGATGATCAACTTTCCAAAGCTGCCAAACGCCCCTATGACCAGGTGGGTGGTGTTCCTTCAGCTTATCTATTTTAGTGTGTTACATGTTCTGGGGAAGGCAATCAAAATGCCCAAAGCACTGTTGCAGTATCCAAGGGAGTATCTGTTTGAGGGGGTGGGACCCCTTGATGTGGAATCTCTGGTCAACCAAGTATTTTGGTGGAAGAAGACGTCAGTATCCTTCTGCAGCAGTCCAGAAGTTACGCAGTCTTGTGCTCCTTTTTGCAGGATATCCAGTTACCCAAAGGTATGACGGGAGAGGTAATTTTCTGGGAAAAGCAACAGACAGCAAACTTCTATTTATGGGAAGGGCAGTTATGGCAGTGGGGTTCCCCTGTGCCTCTTGTGGTTGCAACATTGAGGGTGGACCATGAAGTGATCCTTAGGTGTCTCCATAACAATCTTGGCCACCAGGGTGAGATTAAAATGCAGAGGAGGGTGAAGGCAAGGTTTTGGTTGCCAGGTGTGGTGTGTGCAATGCAAGAGTGGGCAAAGCTGTGCAAGGCCTGTCACAGGAAGAGTTCAAGGCTGCCCCAGGAGGTGGTTCACCCTACAACAGAGGATGCATTGTTTGGGTGGGTTTCCTATGACTTGGTCTACATAAAGGTGGGGAAGTTTTCATAACTGCTTGTTTCAAGGGAATATCTATTGGGTTGGGTTGAGGCACTTCCTCTGGTAAAGTTGTTTGTGGAGAAGGTTGCTCAGTTCTTGGAGGAAGACTTGTTTTCCCAGTACTGTTTGCTTTGCCTAATTACTGTTGACAGGGGAAAAAAGTTCTGGGGCTGCTTGATCAAGCTGGTTCAAAGTTGCAGAGAAAAATTTGGATGGGTAATGGAGCTTACTATCCGGAGGGCACCTGGATGATCCAATGCTGCCATCAGCCTGCCAAGGGGGCTCTGATGAAGATGTGTGGAAAGGATGGAAAAAAGTGGCAGGAGACCCTTCCAGTGGTTCTGTTTGCAGATAGGATCTCAATCAAGCGGTCAACAGGCTATTTGCCTTACAAAATTCTCTAAAGGCAGCGCCTGGTGCTCCCGGTAGACATTCAGTTGGAGAAGTTCCTGGGTGTGAATTGGTGGAAGGTGAAAAACTCCGCAGAGCTTGTGTAATTGTGCGCCAAACAACTTCTTAGGCGGGAAAAAATGCTTGAAAAGGCGGCAGAATTGTTGAGGAAGACTAGGAGGGCATCAGTCCGCTATTGGGAGGAGAACTGTTCCAATTGCCTCTGGGGCCCACTGAAAAAGGGGAATTTGGTTCTACTGTACAACCAGAGTCTGGAATCCCAGTGGGGGAAAATTTTAACCAACCAATGGAACCAATCCTTTTTGTGTGGCATGTAAGTTCAAAGGCCGGAGTTATCAGCTGGAAGAATTGGACGGGGATCCTATCAGGTGGATGGCCACAGCCTTGCACATGCAGCACTTCTTTGGGTGGGGATACACCTTTTTTTAAAAGAAGTCTCCAAAATTCATGGTGCAGATTTTGTCAAGGATGGCGGTAGTCCTAAAAACATGGACAGCACAGGTACTTTGCTTTTGCAGGTAACTGGGCGTGGTGTGCTGGTAGTGCAGAGAAGTTGGTTGCAACCCACTGGGGACAGCGGCCAAGCTGGGGGGGGTGCTAGTGTTGGATGGTAAAGCCTGATTTGGTGAGGGGGTGTTCTGGCCAGTTCACAGCCAGGATAACTAGATGCCCCAGAATGTTCATTTCCTTACGTCTTTGATTTGATTGGTTTCTTGGATTGGTACTGGCTCTGGTTATGATTGATTGCAGCAATGCAGGGGAGGAGCAAGCCATGTCCATGAAGGCAAGGACAATTGCTGCGATGGGAGATGTGGGAAAAGGAGTGGCATAAGCCCAATGTTGGTTTTGGTAGGGGGGAATTTAAAAAAAATGCTCTGTTTCTCTGTTTCTTTCTTTCTTCCTCTCTTAAGCACCTATTGGAAGGGTGGATGGGGGGATAATTTTGATTTGGTAAGGGGGTTCACTAGCAGGTTGGAAGCCAATTCACAGCTGGAAAAACTAGGCACCCCAGAATTTCTGTTCTCTGGTGTCTTTTCTCTCTCCTAAGATTGTGTGTGCATGCTTCTGTGTGGTTTTTGTGTTTGTTGCAGACTGGGTACAGGTAACTGTGTGTAAGTTTATCTGGGGCAGTCCAGTTACCCTTCTGAAGACTTTGACAATATGGGAAATGGATTTTGGGGTTCTTTTTCTCTCAGGCTTGCGTGCAGACGTAGACTTTTTGGTTGCTTTACTCAGGCTCAGAATTTCTTTCTCTCAGGATCCATGCACAGATGGGGATCTAGTTGTTTCTCACTATTACCCAGGTTCAAGGTTGCTTGTGGGCCTCACATGCAGACGCGGGTTTCCAATTCTCTCATTCCCACTCTCACCCTCACTCAATGCCTGAGGCCCCTCACTCAAAAAAGGATAGCCTGTCAAAATTCTATTTCTTTGAAAGGTACAGAATTTTTCCAATCAAGAAAAGGAAGGAAAGAAGGGAAAGGGGGAGGGGAAATCTGCCTAAATCAAGTCCATAAACTTCACCATTTCTGAGCGCACCACGTCCAGAAGTCCTCAGAAGGCTGCCGATAGTTTGCGCCAGGGTTTGGTTCCATGAGCGCCCAGAGCTGAGAGGAACGGCCGGAGGAGGTTTTCCAAATTGGCCGCAAAGTCCTTGAAGCGTGCCTCCCTTGGCGCTAGCCTGGTGTGTTTAAAGGAAATCTTTGGCTACTTTCCATTACACATCCCACCATCCAATCAGACGTGTCACTTAACTTTCATTGATTCACCCCTCAGCGCGGGACTCTCCGATTTACTTCCTCACTCTTCATCTTGCAACCTCAACCACGTTTCCCCCCGCTTCTTTCATTGCTCTCACTCCAGACCATCTGCACCTCCCATCATTGATACCTTCCACCCTCTCCGCATCTCACATCCTCTCCTTCTCTTCCCCATCATTGCTCCTCCTATCATCTTCCTCCCATCCAACCGTAAACTCTCCCTCAACCTGCTCCAGTTCCACTCATTAAGCCATCTACTCCTCCTTTCAAATCTCCTCCAAACCTCTCAAGCCACCTCAAAACCAAGCCTCCAATCTCCAAGAAACCCACTCCAACAATGTCAAACTACTCACCTTTCCTCACCTCACCATTTGTTTTTAATCTTCTCATTTTTATGTGTTGAGACCTAGTCTAGTCTCTCCTGCTGCCCACCTATTCTTCATTGTCTGTTACATTTTTTTATTATTCTTGAATGCCTTTCACTCCCTTCATTCAGAACAGAGTGAGAATTCCTCACTATCATTAGTTGTTTCTTTCATTGTCTCCTTAACCCTGATCAACCTCTGCTTTCTTAGTTTTTTGGTTCAGGGAATATAAATTATTCAACTCTTCACGGTTAAAAACCAAAATTGCAACGCATTCACCACTGAAGCAGAACCATTTCCCTCTCCCCTGGACCAACAGATCTGAATGGATTTCTCCTCAAGACCCTTATGGACTCAATTCCTACGCTGAATGAATCCAACTTCTTGCTGTTGCGCTCAAAACTAACCACCATATTTGCCCTGAAAGGAATAGGTCAATGGCTTCTATTGTCCAAACCCAAGAAATGCCCTCCCAAAGTTCATCTTGAACTAGTGGGATACATTCTTGCAAAGCTTGACAACAGAACTTATATAAACTGCGTCAAGGATCATAACCTCACCAACGGGATTGAACTTTGGAAATCCATCAATGAATTTTACCCTTCCTCTCAGACAGCAAATCACTCTTGGGTTTTCTTCAACTTTCTGAATCTTCAATTTGACACCAAGCACGTGGATAAGTTCATAACCAATGTGAAATCCTGTCTCCTTCAGATCTCTGAAATTGGCATTCAAATGGAAAATGACATAGTTGCCTACCTAATACTCTACAAGTTCCCACCGCAACTGGAAAATCTGAAGACAACCATTACTCACTCTTTGGGAAATCTAAAATCAATGGCAATCTTGTCCTTCAAAATTTAAATCAAATCAAAAATCAGATTGCAGGAGGAACCTATTCATCGGCCATGTTGAATAAGAGTGTCAACCAAGAAGTCATTAAGTGCAAATCCACCTGGCAAAACCCACAATCTTCTCATCCCAAAAGCTCTTGCTGGTGGTTCTACCCCCATCTTCAACCAATCCGTAAAGACACCAACAGCAATCCAAAACCCAATGACAACAAAACCGCTTCCACTAACTTCACCCGCACGTCTTACAACTTTGCCATGACAAACTCCCGGCTTCTCACCAGGAACTCCATCATCCTAGGCTCCAGTGCATCTCAATCAATGTTCAACTCACTTGACTTCTTTGAGAACCTTTTGGAAAATCATACCAAAATTCAGACTGGAAAAGAAAACAAGCGCCAAAGGAGCCGGTGTCACAAAAATTCTTTCTGAACACTGCAACATCAATCTCAGTCAATTGCTATATGTACCTCAAATAGCCTTGAACCTTGTATCTTTTGGACAATTTCTGAACCAAGGCTGCTTGCTGCACCTTTCTGGTCAAGGGAAATTTGACGTCAAATTCAAAGACAAGACCATACTCACTGGCTCAATCAAGGAAAACCTCCTAATAATCAAGGAATTTGCACTCCCTCAATCTTATTCATCTCATGCATTTGTCACACTAACCACCCTCCACAAACGTTTTTGCCACACTCACCTTGATCAAACCAAACTACTCTCAAAAGACTTCCCCAAAATATAATGGAAGGAACTCTCTTTTGAATCCTGTTTCCTTGGAAAAATTCATCAATCATCATTCAAGAATCACATTACCACCTGCTCTAAACCTTTTACTTGCCTTCACGCCAACGTATGTGGTCCTATAAATCCCATGACAAAATTGGGCAATCAATACTTCCTGCTCCTTACCGACAAATTCTCTTGCTTCAAAACCTTTATCCTCATGAAACTGAAATCAGAAGTCACCAAAAAAATCATTAAATTTATCAAAATCCACTTGAATCAGTTTGGGTATCAACTCAAATTTCTCAATCCCAACAACGGCGGAGAATTTGTGAATTCTAAACTTTCCAGCTTCCTATCTGACTCCGGCATTATGCATACAACCTCTGAACCCTACACCCCACAACAAAACCCCATTGCCAAACGTGGAAACTGTACAATTGTCAAATCCGCTAGAACCACAATCATTGATATGTCTGTTCCAATAGAACTGTGGGACAAAATTCTGGTTGGATGTTTCAAGACTCTCAATCTTCTACCCTCCAAACACTTCAAGTAAAGTCCCTCTGAATTGTGGGACGGTATCAAGCCAAAACTAAGCTTAATTAGAACCCTAGGATCAAAGGCCATTGTCCTCAACCTTTTTCACCATCTGGGAAAATTTGAAAAGAAAGGTTGGGAAGGAATTCTTGTAGGTCATGACCTGAAATTCAATTCCTACCTCATCTATATCCCAGAACTTGGCAAAAAAATCTGTTCAAAGCATGTTAAAATCCTTGAAAAAGTTAAACTAACTGATTCTCTTTCCTTGCTCAAAAACCCATTTGAACCCCTCCTTCAATCCAATCTTGATCTCTTTGATACGCTTTCCTCCCTAAACCACAATGTCCATATTCCTTCCTCTACCGCTCCCATCAATGCAATGATTGCTGAACCATCCCAGCCATCAGAAGCTCTGCCTAACTCCCTCCCATCAAATGAATCACTTCCCTCTGATCAACTTTCCACAGAATTCTCCAATGAAAAAAAGGTCATCAACCAGCTTACCACTCCATCTATGACCCTGAGAGATTTATCAAGCATTCAAAAACCTCAACGCTACGGCTTCCTTTCCAGGACCGTCCCCCAAAACTAAAATGAAGCAAAATGCTCACCTGATCACAAGAACTGGTTCAAGGGTATGAAAACCAAACTTAACGGGATAGAAACCTTGGGATTCTGGAACGGCTGCCATTCACTCCCTGAGGGCAAGAAAGCTCTGTTGACCGTATGGGTTTACCAACTCAAATCCAACCCCAAGAACAACAGCGTCATATTTAAGGCATGTTTGTGCGTTCAAGGATTTTGGCAGGTAGAATTCATCGACTATGGCAAAACATATGCACCCACGGGACAAATCACCACTCTTGGAACACTGCTAGTCTATGCATTTCATCACAATGTTCCCATTGTGCAAATGGACATCAAATCCGCTTTCTTACATGCCCCTCTGGACAAAGATATCTTCATCAAAACACCTCCCTGCTACAACTCTCCATTTCCCTACCTAAAATTGAACAAGGCGCTGTATGGCTTAAAAAAGGCACCAAAAAGCTGGTTCAACACACTGAAAGGGTGGATTCTTGATCAAGGCTTCATCATTTCCTCAGCCAACCCCTGCCTGTTCATCAACCAGTCCTCCCACATCTTCATCTTTTTCTATGTTGAAAACCTGCTCATCATAGGTAATCCAGAAGAACTCCAAATGCAACTAAAAAGGAAGTTCTAAATCTTGCATGAAGGCCCACTCACCAAAATCCTTGGCAACTACGTCACTGATTCATCACAAGGATTGTGTCTTCATCAGCCCAATCACATCAACACTGCTCTGAACAAACTCGGATTGTTGGAATCCAAGCCCATCAATACACCCTTGACCCCAGGAACTATCCTTAAACCTGCTACCAAAATCAAAGCCTCCGCATTCTCCAACCTAAACATCAATTACCGCTCATCAACCGGCTTCCTCAACTTCATTGCAACTCAAACTTGGCCAGATCTTGCCTACGCCGTATCATCCTTTTCAAGCTTCAAAGCAAAGCCTGGAATCCCACACTTGTTGGAAGCAAAGCATGCCTGGCAGTACATCAAAACCACAAGCAACCTAGCCCTCTGCCTGAAGAACAAATCCTTTGATTTTGATCTTGAAACCTGGAGCAATTCAGACGGCGGCAATGAGCCCTCCTCACAGAGAAGCCACAGTGGCTACTTAGTGCTGCTCTATGGCTGCGCCGTTTCATGGCACAGCAAGCTTCAACCTACAGTTTCACTTTACTTGATGGAAGGAGAACTCAAGTCGCTAGTCCTGGATACTCAAGAGAAGATTTGGATCCTGAATTTGATAAAAGAACTTAACCCCACAATCTTGCTCACTCACACCTCACAAATTGACAATAAGGCCCTAAACAATCTTATCAATTCTGAATCCCATCACAGCGCCCTCAAGCATGTGGACACTCAGATCAAATGGATCAGAGAGAAAAAGGAAGCCAACTACCTCCTCACCAATCTTGTCTCCTCAAAATTGATGTTGGCCAACCCGTTGACTAAGCCAGCCATTAAGCCCTCCATCAAAAACCTAACAACTGCCATCCTCTAACCTCTCATTTGAACACAGCGGTGTGTTGAAAGGAAATCTCCAACTAATTTCCGTTAAACATCCCACCATCCAATCAGACATGTCACTTACCTTTCATTGATTCACCCCTCAGCGTGCAACTCTTCCATTTACTTCCTCACTCTTTATCTTGGACCCTCAACCACGTTTCCCCCCTGCTTCTTTCATTGCTATCACTCCAGACCATCCACACCTCCCATCATCAATACCTTCCACCCGCTCCGCATCTCACATCCTCTCCTGCTCTTCCCCATCATTGCTCCTCCTATCATCTTCCTCCCATCCAACCGTAAACTCTCCCTCAACCCGCTCCAGATCCACTCATTAAGGCATCTACTCCTCCTTTTGAATCTCCTAAAAACCTCTCAAGCCACCTCAAAACCAAGCCCTCCATCTCCAAGCAACCCGCTCCAACAATGTCAAACTACTCACCTTTCCTCACCTGACCATTTGTTCACCCCTCAAACGTCAGAGCCAATTTTCTTTCTTTTTTTTCATATGTGAGGTTGCCTTCAATCTGATGTCTCAACCAACAGATAACTTATCCCGTGTTGATCTTCTCATTTTCATGTGTTAAGCCCTAGTCTAGTCTCTCCTGCTGCCCACCTATTCTCCATTGTCTGTTACATTTTTTTATTATTCTTGAGCGCCTTTCACTCCCTTCAGTCAGCACAGAGTGAGAATTCCTCAATATCATTATTTGTTTCTTTCTTTGTCTCCTTAACCCTGATTGACCTCTGCTTTCTTAGTTTGTTGGTTCAGGGAATGTAAATTATTCATCTCTTCATGGTGGGTATGTTGGGGATCTCTGGAGTGGTTGCGTAGGGATTGTCAAGGAAGCAATGGGAAGACTTCTGGGGACAGAACTCAACATGGGGGGATTTGGTGTTGTATTTAGAACCTTGGATTGGGAACTGCATTGCAGGCTGAATGCTGTTGTGAGCGATTTGGTTCACCTCAAGAAAATGGCAAAATTTCACTTTTTCTTTTTTCTAGCTCCAAAAAAAAATTAAAAAATGAAAATTATTCCCTGTGTTACTATTGGTACTCTTCCTATCTTCCTTCTTCCAAATTCTTCCTATCCTAGAGGTCTAGGGAGGGCTCTCAGGCCCCCACAATTGTCAGAAACTCTTTTCAACTCTCCCTATTGTGCTTCTGGCCCAATTCTTTTGGCCAAGTGTGCAAGCCACCAATCATTTACTCTCTAATTGGATCTTTATCATTGGAATCAGAATTTTTCATCCCTCCTCATTGCCACCTAGGACCAGCATCATTTCAAATAACCCCAAAGACCTCCTTGCCAACATGAACCCATCATCATCTTTAACAACTTCTGCCAGGAACTGTCCAATCATGTTGGACCTTTCCATTGGCTTACTCCACCCAACCAACCACACTCTTCCAATTTCCATGTGCAACTGGTGTTGCCAACTTGCATCTTCCATCCCACTTTTTATCCAACCGCAACAGATAAAGACCATTGCACATAAATTCAGCAAGGTTGCAACTGTTGTGGTTATCTTGTATGGACACAAGTTGGAATGGGCTTCCCCCTGCGCACTTGTCAGCTTGCTACTATGTACAGAGCAACCTTTCATAGCAACAAAAAACTATAAAAAAAATAATATCTAAATTAACAAAAGAAGGAGTAGACATCCATGAATATTATGAACAAAATGGATTCCTCACCCAAAATTAGGTAGGGTCACTCACTGACCCCACCCTTGAAATCCAAGTCCTTACATTTTTAAAATAATTAAAAACAAAAGTACTAAAAATTTTAACACCAGTATGGCACCTTTTGGCCATTTTAAAATTTCACACGTGTTCTCACGTATAGGGTTTACACCTAAACTTCACTCAGAATTGAGATGTTGTGTATATTTTAGGAGTTACATGCGGAAATGTGTTATGTCACAATTCCTGCGCGCAGCCCCGCATCATTACATACCCCTACGTACTCATAGTAGCAGTTTCACGCGTACTAGAGACCGGTGTGCAGCTAATTCTGCCATGCACGCAGCAGATCCTACCCCGCGCGCATCTGTACTTACTGATTCCCACGTCTGGATCCATTGTGACTAATCTGACAACCAGGTACCGCTCAAAAGAGCTACAAACTAGTTAGATTTGCCCAGAATATGTAACAAGTTGATATATGTATTATTAATAGCCTAAAAAGATCAAAACTTAAATAAAATTAATAAAAATTAAGTTTAGAAAATTTTTTAATGATAAATCAAAGATCAAGGATTACCACATGAATCATTGACTCTGATCTTTGAAGACCACCAAAAACTACAAGGAGTGTTCATAAAAATTATTACAAAATATCTACGTGATCAGCAGATGATGGAAAATCAGTAAACGTCCACATCTGCCCAATTTAAAGCAACACCAATAGTACAAATAAAGGATGAGTGCAGAATGATCAAATTTACGCCATAATAGATTAACAGATCCTGTGGCTAAAATAGTACAGAAATCCAGCAGATCTAAGGTCAGCTGATTGACAGCACCAAGTGGAAGTGCTAATGTTGCTTTGACTGGCTTTCCAGCCTCAGCCCATGAGCATAACCCTCTCTGCAAGCCCTGAGAAGCTCAAAATCACCCCAAAAATGTATTTATACAGACCTCTTTGGATCCATTATTCCAAGATCAGTTTACCAGGAATTATTATTATCAATCAGGCACCCTTTAATTGTAAGTCAAGTGCTTATGAAGAATCTAAGCAAGTGATTTATCACCAAGTCTGTAGTATTATTATTTATTTCTTCAAACCAATCAACCCTTGAAGTTTAGTCAAGCAATCCACCCCATCTGCTCTGAAAACCTTCCTATTATTGCAGGATTTTTGTGGTAAAGTGCTCAGAGTGAGTGTTTCCCTTCCTGTCTTGGCCATTGTGATTTTATACCTGGACATTAGTCAAATAGCCCTTTCTAAGGCACCCATCTTCATTCCAATGTTCTTAAACTGCCTAAGGAGGCCCCTTGTAAAGAGGTTGCTTTGTCTGTAAAAGCCCCCAGTAATAGAATACTGTGGCCCCCCTATTATGTACATATTGAAAAACTTTTATTACCAAACCAATTAAACCTTTCAACTGCTCTTATTATATTATTTATTTGAGCCTCTAAGAGTTTATTTTTGGAATAATAATTATTATTATTATTCCAGTATTTTTATCACTCTCTGTAGCTAAAGGACTGAAAGGTTCCTGGTATCAGAGAGCTGATAACTGGGGGTCTAGCCAGGAAATATTCTTAAATAATTCATTTTTGATTTTTTATTCCTTGGACCAGTCTATTAATTCTTTTAAAAATAAGTTAAAATACTTATAACATATATTTTTGATCCTTTGTTTCTCTAGTGAATCTTAAGACCAACGGAGGATTGATCAATTATTATTTGAACCTTTTTAAAAATGAAAAAGAAGAAAAACTCCATAAATTTTTCCCTGTTATTATAACTCCTGAGCAACAACAGGAGAAATTAATTTCTTATAAACAGTAAGTTATAAAGGACAAGGAACTTGAGCTTGAAAGAATTATCGATTTCAATTCTTTATTAAGGCAACATAAGGAGTGGAAAATTTATCAAAGGAAGCTTGATATTTATAAACTAAATAATCCTGAAGATAAAGAAAAATCCAAAATTAATAAAAGTGATTTTTTTTCTGTAAAAACATCATCTTTCCATGTTAAAATACAAAAAGAATATTAAACTCATATTTTTGTTTTTATCCATCTCAGTGGATATTTTTTTTGGTAATCTCATTGACCAGGAACTTCTAGAGGATGTCCCAGACAGTGTACCCTTGGACTTACCCTTGGATTTATCCCTGGATCTGATTGGAACTCACTCAGACCCTGTTGGAATACCCCCCAAGGGAAGTTGTGATCCCAACCAAGTGTTGGTACCCTTGAATTTAACTTTAAGTGGGTTAAAATATATATAAAAAAAATATTAAAAATATAAATACACAAAAAATATTATTTTTTTATATTTTTAAGTTGTTTCTCAAAAGTTTTGACAAAAAACATACTCATTTTTTTTTGGTGCTATGTATCAAATCAGGTGCAACACCCGGGCAACAGGTAGAGCCCCATCATATGTATCTCTGCCTGGAGGAACCCGTACGTGCAAGGACTCCATTTGCAAGCCCAATGAGGGGGCTTGAACCCGTGACCATAGTGTCACAAGGGACAAAAACGGCAACAACCGCTGCCACCAACTTGACCAACAGACCATTGGAGAACCACCCATTGCCCAACAGGTTATCCCAGGAGGATACCTGTCCTCCTATGCCACCCCAGCTGGACTCAACCAAGGAGGAAAGAGTCAAAGTGTTAGTGAAAGAGCACGTGAGCTATTGGGAACAATTCAAGTTGGCTCAGACCCAGGAGGATCAGCCAGGTATGAGAAAAGCTATCTCTCTGGCAAAGAAATCTCATCTTTCTCTGAAAAGGTTGATCCCAAAGAAAGAAGTAGAAGGCTAAGTGCAGAACTGGAATCCTTGGGATCAGTTAGCTTCCTTAAAGGGAAAGGACCCCAAATAGGAGAGGTCCTCAGCCCATCAGAATTTGAGGAACCCATAGGATTGGGACAGCATAATATCCGTAGCTTAGAAGTGGAAAAAGGTGTACCAAAATTAGATGTAGAAGCTCTTAACAGATTTTCTGTAAATGTGTCTCACAATTTTACTATTATCAGCCAGTGTGTTGGCAAAGTTTATCAAAAATTGGAAAAAATTGAGTTTGATTATTTTCAGAGTGATTGATACCCAGTCTCAGGCTATGAGAATTGATGAGTTTGAAATAAAACAAATCAAGGATAGTATAAAATCTAGTAAGTTGGGCCTGATGAAACATATTGATAATAACCAATAAATTCTTCAGGAAGATATTCTTGCAACCATGAACCAGCTTGAGGAAGAAGTTAAGAAAACTAGTCCTACTCCTTCAGCTCATCTGATTAAAAAAACTGATTTATTAAACAACAAACTTGATTTGGAGTTAGGTATGATCAAGAATGATCTCAGATATCTTAAAGTCAATTCTACTAACTCTCCAGTCATTGAATCGGAAGAAACTAGACCTGCTAGGTTCACCATTACACCTAGTGTTCCTCCCAGAACCACAACAACTAGGAATGAATCTTTTAGGCCCAGTCCTACTCCTGAAGTGGAACAGGCTTTGAAGTTACTTCCTCCCATTACTGAATGGCCTAAATTCTCCAGAGAAGGAGAATAAAACCATTTCAGTTTCATTAAATTTATTTATTATACACTTGCTTCTTATGAACTCCCTGATGAAATATTTGTGGTAATATTTCCCAGATTATTTGAAGGAGTGGCTCTTGATTGGTTTATCAATAAAAGGGAAGAAGTTGGATCCTTATCGTGGATTTCTTGGAAAGAATTGATCAAGGTACAATTTGGTACCATGATTTGGAAAAGAAAGATGATGAAAACTTTTGAAACCTCCCAGTTTGATCCATCCAAGGACAAACCTCATAAGTGGTGCTTAGACCAGAAAAGGAGGTCAGAATGTTTTTACCCTGATGCTGATAAAGAAGAAGTCAATGAAAGACTTCTCAAATTATGTCCTGGACAAATAAACCACAGTGTAAGGTGCAGGATGCCTATGGATTCTGATCTTTCTACCTTGATAGGTGTGTTGGAAGAGACTATTGATATGAATGGTCTAGATAAGAGAGTCAACAGACTCCCCAGGGAACAAAATACTAGGGACAGGGAAGAGTATACTGCAAAAACTAAGGAGTTCCAGGCAACTAATCCAAACAACTTGGAGGGAAAAAAGACTCCAGAGTCAAAGGAAAAAGTATTTTGGAACTGCAACCAAACAGGAAATGTAAAACCTCATTGTCCTCTACCTAGGAAAAGTATTCATCCTATTGAAGGAAAAGAGTATGATAATCCTGACCCCCACCTTGATGATACTGATGGATCACTTTCTGAGTGTGATTTGATGATCACTAACCCCATCAATGTTATTGAAGGAAGTATTGAGTCTTCCCTGGACATAAGAATACTTCTCTCAAGCAGCTTTGAATTCCCTTCTCAATGAAGAACAAAAACAGGACATCCTACAATTATTCTTTGAAAATCAGAATGCTTCCTGTACCAAGGATCACCCCATTGGTAACATCAAAGGACATGATATGATTCTGACTCTAACCATTAAGCCTCCTTACCCACTTAACCTCAGGAGACCTGATTACCCTTGTAGTTCAAAATCTAGAGCTGCTCTGAAAACTCAAATCCAAGAGTTGGTTGACTTAAAAGTCTTAAGGAAAGTAGGACACAATCAACAAGTGGATATCACTACCCCAGTAATTATAGCTTGGCATAATAATAAGTCAAGGATAGTTGGAGTTTTTAGAATGCTGAACAACTACACCAAAGCTGAGAAAGATGAATGGTTTCCTGAACACAATATCCCTGATGGACCCATACACCTAACAAACTACAGAGCCAGCAGAAGGCATTGACCCAGAATTTTTTTCAGATATAGACATATCTTGAGTGGGGGAATGTCAGCTTGCTACTATGTAAAGAGCAAACTGTCATAGCAACACAAAACTATAAAAAAAATGAATATCCAAAATAACAAAAGAAGGAGTAGAAATCCATGAAAATTATGAACAAAATGGATTCCTCACCCAAAATTAGGTAGGGTCACTCACTGACCCCACCCTTGAAATCCAAGTCCTTACATTTTTAAAATAATTAAAAACAAAAGTACTAAAAATTACAACACCAGTATGGCACCTTTTGGCCATTTTGAAATTTCACACTTGTTATCACGTATAGGGTTTACACCTAAAATTCACTCAGAATTGAGGTGTTGTGTATATTTTAGGAGTTACATGCGGAAATGTGTTATGTCACCATTCCTGTGCACAGATCTGCATCATTAAACACCCCTAAATACTCATAGTAGCAGTTTCCCGCTTACTAGAGACCCGCGTGAAGCTAATTCTGCCATGCACACAGCGGATCCTACCCCACACGCATCTGTAATGACTGATCCCTGCATCTGGATCTGTCGTGACTAATCTGACAACCAGGTACCACTCAGAAGAGCTCCAACCTAGTTAGGGTTGCCTGGTATATCTAACAAGTTGATATATGCATTATCAATAGTCTAAAAAGATCAAAACTTAAATAAAATTAATAAAAATCAAGTTCAGAACATTTTTTAATAATAAATCAAAGATCAAGGATTACCACATTAATCATTGACTCTGATCTTTGAAGACCACCAAAACTACAAGGATTGTACATAAAAGTTATTAAAAACAATCTATTTGATCAGAAGATGATGGAAAATTAGTAAAATTCCACATCTGTCCACTTTAAAGCAACACTAATAGTACAAATAAAGGATGAGTGCAGAATGATCAAATTTACGCCATAATAGATTAACAGATCCTGTGGCTAAAATAGTACAGAAATTCAGCAGATCTAAGGTCAGCTGATTAACAGCACCAAGTGGAAGAGCTAATCTTGCTTTTACTGGCTTTCCAGCATCATCCCATGAGCAGAACCCTCTCTGCATGCCCTGAGAAGCTCAAAATCACCCCAAAAAGGTATTTATACAGACCTCTTTGGATCCATTATTCCAAGATCAGTTTACCAGGAATTATTATTATCAATCATTCAATGTTTCATGGTTAGTCTAGTGCTTATGAACAATCTAAGCAAGTGATTTATGACCAAGTCTGTAGTATTATTATTTATTTCTTAAAACCAATCAACCCTTGAAGTTTAGTCAAGAAATCCACCCCATCTGCTCTGAAACCATTCCTATTATTGCAGGATTTTTGTGGTAAAGTTCTCAGAGTGAGTTTTTCCCTTCCTTTCTTGGCCATTGTGCAGTTATGCCTGGTCATTAGTGGAATGAGACCTTTCTAAGGCACCCATCTTCATTCCAAGGTTCTTAAATTGCCTAAGGAGGCCCCTTGAAGAGAGGTTGATTTGTCTGTAAAGACCTCCAGTAGTATAATACTGTGGCCCCTCTTTTATGTAAATATTGAAACCCTTTTATTACCAAACCAATTAAAGCTTGCAACCGCTCTCATTATATTATTTATTTGAGCCTCTAAGCGTTTTTTTTTGGAATAATAATTATTATTATTATTCCAGTATTTTTATTACTCTCTGTAGCTAAAGGACTGCAAGGTTCCTGGTATCAGAGAGCCAACAGCGCTCAGCAGTAGCCGCTGCCTCAGCAGCACTCAGATTAGGATCAGCATCTGGAAAATCAGGGACAATTGGATTGGATCATATGGATGGCGCAGCTTGCGCATTGCAAGATGCGCCAATGAACCTCTGAAATCTGGAATGGCGTGTCAGGTGGATGCGGGCAAGCGCAGGGGGCTCCAAGTTGGGAACGGCGCAAGGGCCGCGTCATGAGAAGGACAGACCAGGTGGAAGTATTGGCAGGCAGGAAATACAGATGGGATATGGGGTATGGGATATGGATCATGGGATGGGATTGGAAGGATAGAGTTGGGCTAGGGTTCTGTACTATCACAAAACCACCCCACGTACTATAGGGCAATTCTTAGATGATTGTGAGTGCAAAGGAATGCCAAGTGCAAGGGAAAGTGCAAATAGCAAGACTCAGTTGCAAAGTGCAAACTTGGTTATGCCACTCAAAAAATGGCAAGATGAATGGAATGGGTTCCGAAGAAGGAAACTCAACCTGAGTCCAATGTGATAAATAGGTTGTAGCAAAATGCAAGAACGTATGAAATTAACTAACTGAGGAGACAATCATCAGGCAAGGGGATAGCCCTTATAAGGTAATCCAAAGTGACTAGATACAACCTGGTGATGAGCTAACTACAGTTGAAGCGGTGAGGCAATGAATGACAGGAACGGGATAGGAAATGAAGCAATAGTATAGATCCGAGGTCATAGCGTAAGTGCAAGTCAATAGAATCTGAGGGTAAAATTGTATGACGAATTGGGAAAGAAGCGAGTGACATTGAAGGTAATGCAAATGAGAGTAATAGTGTATGCAGGGTAGGGACTAGTCCAATTGCAAACTATACAGCAGTGATGGCTTAGTTAGAAGTAGATGCGAACTAACAAACAATGCATGATCAAAGATGGAAGTCCAAGGCTGTTGATTGGCCAGGGAAGGAGATTGGATCTCATAATGGATGGCTGACCGGTATGGAGTTAACCGCAAATTTTCCAAGTATATACTGAGTTGGTCGCCAAGATTGGAAGGTCAGCGCAAGCCAGAGGAAATAGCGGATTGCACCATTGATGTTGTGCTTTTATTTGTGTCACGCTTTCAGACTGGGGTAGATGGTACTGAGGAGAGGACATGTCAAAGTGATGAAGACAATAATCCCTAAGTACAAAGCATGACAGTTGCCTGGGTATAAAGACGCAAGCTCCTGCAAGCATTCAGATAAATTTTCCCATTGATTTCAAGTTGTTAATTATTACTGTATACCCCTTACATTATTTAATTCATTACTTGATAAATTTATAATCTATATAAAATGTCGTCATTGTTGTCCCGCCTTTGCAAAAACTGTGTTCTCCAAAACAAGTGATGTGTCCCTAATACTGCCGTCCAAGGCCTTTGAGGCAAGTGCAAGCAATGTTGCCTTTGAAAAGTGGCATGTAACTTCCCTATAAATGTCAAGTCAACTTTCGAGGGTCCCGTGGAATCATCGAGGGGGATGCGGAGTTGTAGGTCCGCGCCAAGGGTTAACTACGAGATACCACTGTTGCCGGAGATTGAATACTTGGGGACTTGAGTTCCTGGTGAGTACTAATCTGGACTGACTAATGATCATAAAATAGTAACTAATTTTGCTTGTTTTGCTAGTGTTGCCTTGTTTCCAAAGGTATACCACAAATACACCACCACCACCACCACCTTACTGGGGACCGCCAACTGAACTCCTGGGGGCCCAGATGAATGCCAAGGTGCGAGGCAAAGTGCCCAGTATGGAACCAGTAGGAGTCATAACTGAGGAAGCAATGGAGGAGGAAGGAAACAAAGCGGAAGGAGAATTGGGAAATGGAGGAAATGGAAATGGAGGGAGAGAAGGAGCGGATGAATTAGGAGATGGAAGGGATGGAGTCAATGAAAGGGAAGGAATGGAAGGCCAAGGCAAAGCGGATCCGGTGCGAGTCGTAGGGCCGGTCAAAACGGATGCGAGGCGGCTGACGGGGGATATTGGCGAAGGCACATTGGGAGGCCAAATGAAAAGAGCGTACAAAGAGCTCTTGGAGGAAGGTGGATGGAATGCTTGGCCAAAGCAAGCTCGGATTGCAAGGTGCAAGGAAATCTTCAAGAGGCACATTGTAACGGAAGTGCTAGTTCTCCAAAGAATGTCCGCACTAATCAACAATGAAGACCTGGATACTTTTCAATCCATGGTTGCGGAATTGACTGAAAATTGGGAGGATGCAGAGAAGGAAGTAAAGGAAACTTTTTAATATATATATTTTCTCTTTTTTTTATTTAATTATAAATAGAGATATTATTATTATTATTATTATTTTTAATAATAAGGAATGAAGTTTTATTTAGTAGAAATGAAAGGGAATGAGAAAAAAAAAGGAATAACGCGGTTAGATGGAGGAATTAACTGATGGAATGATAGTGTGAAAAAAATGGGGCTAGATGAGATGGAATATGGAATGGAATGGGATTGGATGAGATATAATGTGAGATGAAATGGGATTGGATAAGATAAATTGGGAATGGAATGGAATGGGATTGGATGGGATGAAATGGGATTGGATGGGATGAAATGGGATTGGATGGGATAGAATCATGATTTTTGAGGTTTGCAAGGGTAGCTCGCATGGAAGTCTTGAATCAGATTGGGTGAATTGCAAAGGTGATGGGCTGGTTCCCACGAGGTGCGATCTTTGTTGGACTGGAAGCCAGACCATTCAACAAGGTATTGAAGTTTTCCTTTGCATAACCTGGAATCCAGAATACGGCTTACTTCCCACTCTTGATGATCAAGGACAGTGACAGGTTCAGGAGGGGGATGAGTCTTGCCCGGGTATAGGACTCAAGCTGGCTCTAGGAGAGACACATGAAAGACCGGGTGGATACCTTTCCATTTCGCAGGTAAAGTAAGTTTAAAGGCGTTAGGGGAGATGACTGATTCTACTTTAAAGGGTCCAAGCTTTCTTTCAGAGAGTTTGCGAGTTGGGCGAGTGCTGCGAATGTTGCGAGCATCAAGCCATACTTGATCTCCTACTGCAAAGGTTGGAGCCAAAGTGCGAGATTGGTCTGCTTGCTCCTTATACCACTGGTTTGCTTCTTTGAGGTTGGTTCAAAGTTGCAATTGAAGGGATTGAATTTGTTCAAGGTAATTGGTAGCAGGTTGAGAAGGTGCTACGTGAAGGGAAGAGAAAGTCGGGTTTCTACCATAAAGAGTTTGGAAGGGCAACTGTTTGGTGGAGGAATGAGTGGAGTTGTTGTAGGCAAATTCGGCTAGTGGAAGCCATTGCAACCAGTCATCTTGTTGATAGGCAACATACATTCAAAGATATTTTTTGAGAATCTGATTAACTCGCTTGGTTTTCCCATCCGTTTCTGGGTGGTAATCCGTTGATAAATTGTGAGTGATCTTCAGATGTTGGCATAGCAAGGTCCAGAAGCTTGAGACAAACAGAGATCCACAATCACTAACTATATTATCAGGGAGACCATGTTTTGAAAATACATATTCTATGAACAAGTTAGCTAAGTCTTCTGAAGAGGCCGTCACATTACTGCGCAAAAATAAAGCCCTCTTTGAGAAGCAATCTACTATTACTAGAATAGCATCATATCCACTAGAAGAAGGTAATTGAGAGATGAAATCCATAGAAAGTGAGTGCCAAGGACATAGCAGAATTGGAAGTGGCTGGAGCAGCCCATACTTCCGGTGTTTTGAGGACTTGTTACAATTTCAATCATAGCATGCGCTAACATAGTCTTTTACTTCTTTGGTCATACCAGGCCAGTAGAAGTCTCGTGCAATCAATTGGTAGGTTTTATCCTGCCCATGATGACCAGCACGCAGAGAATTGTGCCATGACTCAAAGATATCTAACTTAATGCAAGAATTATCTGGTACTACTATACGATTATCATAGACTAAAAAGTCATTGTCATCAATACTGTAACTACTATCTAATAAGTTCGCACTTTTGCAAAGTTTGATGCACTTGGGGTTGTCGCGTTGAGCTTGTTGGAGTTTGGAAGCCAAATCTTGTAAGCAAGCGATGATCAAACTGAGTTGGGCAGATTGGGTTGAGAAGAGTGTCCTAACATTCTCAGGGTTGTTTTTGGCAAAGGTGCTACCCCCCCTGGGTAAACGTTGTCCCAACATGATAAAGCTTCAGGAACTACCGCTTGTTTCCCAGGACGGTACATGATTGTAAAGTGGAAATTGGAGAGGTATTCGGACCATTGTGCCTGTCTATGTGTGAGTACTTTTGAGCTCATGAAATACTTCAAAGAATTATGATCAGTTAAAACTTCAAAGGATTCCCTAAGGCTCAAAAGGTATGAACGCCATTTTTTCAAGCAATAAACAATTGCAAGACGTTCCTTGTCATGAATCTCATAGTTAAGCTCTGCAGCAAGCAACTTGCGAGACTCAAAAGCTACGGGATGAAAGAGAGAAGTGGAGGAAGAAAACTGCGAGATTACTCCTGCGATTGCATAGTTGCTTGCGTCTGTTTTGACAATAGTGCAAGCTAGCTCGTTGAAGTGAGTGATTATTGGAGCAGTGGTGAAAGCTTTCTTCATAGCTTCAAACTCCGAAGCAGCTTGTTTGTTAAAAACAAAAGGAGTGTCTTTTTTAAGAAGTTTAGTAAGATTCACGGTTTTTTTGGCGTAACGTGCAATAAACCTTCTATAGAAATTGCTGAAACCAAGGAAAACTTGAAGATATTTAACCAAAGAAGGTGGGGGCCAGTCCAAAATGTGTTTTCTTTTGGCTGGGTACATCAATAGTCCTTGCTGCAAGACTACAACACCTAGAAAATGAAGAGAAGAGGAATGGAATTCACCCTTAGAGGCTTTCGCAAACAGGTCATTCTTGCAAAGTTGCTGCAGCACCTCTTGCACATGTGCAATGTGATCTTTGAGGTTCCTCAAGTAGACTAGTATATCATCAAGATATACCATGAGGTATTTACCTACAAGATCCAAGAAAATGTCATTGACAAAATGTTGAAAAGGGGAAGGAGCGTTACAGAGGCCAAAAGGCATGACGGTATACTCATAACTGCAAAACCGGTGTGGTGATCCAAAACCTAAACTATAGCCATCAGACTCACTTTTCTAGTATAAGGACAGCTCCAATCATCAAACAGACCTCAAAAATGGATTCTACACCAAAAATAACCCCTAGTCACTCAGCCAAAGTACCCCTCTATCTCTCATGGTTTAGAAGATACAGCTCAAATCAACCCTGGCCTACCCATACCCCTACCAGGTGTCACAGACCAGTGAAAGTTCATGGACATACCCAGGAAGCCTTCAAGTACATACCCCATACAGTAAAACCATACATAACCAAATAAACCTGCAGAAGTATACATAATTAATATATGCAAGACCCTGCATGTAGCACCAAAACAAACCTGCAGCAGTATGCATAATTAATATATGCAAGGCACTGCATGAAGAACCAAACAGATCACATAATACAGAAGCAATATATGCAAGAAACTGCATGCAGAGGCTGTACAGCATCATACAGGACACTATACAGAAGTAACTTATGCAGGGGGCACCTGTATCAATGCAGCACAGCAATGCATGCAAGGGTGTACATGCATGTAGATCCTGCACAGCCTCCTCCTCTGACAAGCAAAAATGCCTCATGAACTGTATTCACTGTATCAGGGAGACCCTCAGGGGCAGCCCTTAGGGCAGGATTTTCTATAAATAGAGGGCCTCTCTCCCCCATGCAGGTCCCATCAGTTCCTCCCATCCTCCCCTCCAGGGATCACCATGCCTCATAGGCACCCTTAACCCATACTTTGACCATACTCAACCCATTATCCCATAACCCATACTGTAAAAATCATCAATCCCATAACCCATACCATCACCATCACCATCCACCATCAACCACCACCATTACCCTTGACCATCCACCATCAACCACCACCATTACCCTTGACCATCCATCATCATTACCCCATATTTTTTGACCATGAGCCAACCCAATAACCCATACTTTTGACCATCCACCGCCACCATTATTTACCCAATACCCCATAACTTTGAACATTACCACCATGTCCCCATAACCTAAACATCAGAATCATCATCCACCATCACCATCATCACCATCACCAATCATCATCATCACCCATCATCACCATCATCATCACCTACCTCATCCATCATCATTCACCAACCATCATCATCACCTACCTCAACCATCATCATCATCATAATCATCATCCACTATCATCAGTATCAAGTATAGGCTCAACCATTTCAACCTTTATTCAAATCATCACCTGTAACATCAAGGGAGTACTCATCAGTAACCAATAAAACAACATAAAGAATATATAAAGGATAAGACTCAAGAAAGGATTCTTCCCTTAATTGGCTTCTATCCACCAAGTCACCTATCTGTTCCACCATTTCTTCCTTATCAAGCTTGAATACATTGATCCTAGGTTTGATAGAAATTACTATAGTAGCAACTCTATTTGAAAATCAGCCACCATTTCTCTTTTCTTTTATTGTTGTGAGGCTACTATAGTACTTAGAGGGGCAGGCAATTCAAAACCACCCTTAGTCTTCATCTATCTTATTAGTAGTTGTAGTACTAAATTCCCCCTCAAGTGACTGCCAGCAAGCTATTTGCTAAACTTTACCCAATCCCAAAGGAGTCTCCACATCTGGTGTCCCAACAGTGGCTGATAATCTTCATTTTGGATCAATCACCTCAAGCTCATCAATTGGTAAGAAATTACCAGGAACCATTCAAGACCAAGGATTTGAAGCACCTGTTAGGCAAAGAATCAAGAATCTAGTCAGTAAAATAAAGGAAAACCTCTCATTGGATCAAGAAAACATGGCCTCAGACCGGCCCTGACCGCAATCCCGCAACGCCTGAACCATCTTGTCTACCACCACCGGAGACACGGCCGCCAGTTCCCGCAAGGTCAGCAGAACCGGAGTCTTGTTACCAATCACCCTTTGCACAATGTCCGCCGCTTTTTTTTCCCTACAGGGTTTGCTGCTGGCGCCTCATTTCCAGGCACGTGCGCGGCCGGTTTTGGAGCGGCCAACGGGGGTTGCTCCTTTGCGTCCACCTCCATTTTATTGGAGACTGCCACCTTTTCTTCCGTTGCCACTAACCTTACCTCAGCCTCCACCCAAGGTGTTTGCCACAATCTGGGACCGGTAACAATGCCCAGTGACGCTTGCGCCGTCATTCCCGCCTCCTGACCCCATGTGCGCACCTGCTGAATTGCGGTTGGCTGGCTTGGCTCCATCGGAATCTGTTCGCCCGTTGTGGTAGAACAAACCTAATCTATATCCATCAGACTCAATTTTCTATTATAAATATAATCCCAATCATAAATTTAACCTCAGAAATGGATTCTACATCAAAAATAACCCATAGTCACCCAGCCAAACTACCCCTCTATCTCTCATGGTTTAGAAGATACAGCCAAAATAAATTGTGGACAGCTCATATCACACCCAGGTATCACAAACTAGTGAAAGGCCATATGGGTATACTTGGAATCCCTAAAGACATACCATTAACATCCCAACATAACACCTCAACCAAAAATACAACCAATCACCTCACCTGTATACTCAGAACCATAAGCAAGGCCATGTGTAACCAAAACAACCAGCAGTACAAGGCACCACTGGACTACCCAGCAATGTATGCAGGCAGTCTTGGCCATGTGTAACCAAACAACCACCAATACATACAGCCAGTAGCATTTGATACCAAATAAACTACCAGTACCAACAACCCTCAGCACCACACAGCAATTTATGCAGCCAGTAGCATGTGTAACCAAACACCCAGCAGTACAAGGCACCAAAGGACTACCCAACAATGTATGCAGGCAGTCTGGGCCATGTAGATCCAAACAACCACCAGTACAGGCACCACAGGACTACCCAGCAATGTATGCAGGCAGTCTGGGCCATGTGTAACCAAAAAACCACCAGTGAAAATACCACAGGACTACCCAGTAATATATGCAGGCAGCTAGGACCATGTAGATCCAAACAAACCACCAGTACCAGTTCACCACAGCACAAATTCAACCCAGCACTACACAGCAATTAATGTAGGCAAGTGCCTGCATGTAACCCCAGTACAACCTCTTTCCAACCAGCAGAAATGCCTCATGTAACTGTATTAGGTTTTCCCAACCAGCAGAAATGCCTCATGTAACTGTATTAGATTTTCCCAACCAGCTAAAATGTCTCATATACCTGTATCCCACTGTAACAGGGGAAGCCCCAGGGCACCCTCAGGGGCAGCCCTGAGCATCCCCTGAAGACCAGATTTTCTATTTAAGGAGGGCCTCTCTGCCCTATCCAGGTTGTATCCCCCACTACCATCATCATCATCATCCACAATCCAGGAGCTCCACCCACTCATCAACTACTCATCATCCAATTACCACCCAATCATCTGTGGTCCTACCCAGATATAAAAAAAAAGGAGATTGTAAGTGTAACAATAAAAAAAAAGGAAATCAAAGACCAATTCTATAACCTCATAAACCATTGAAACCAGCCCATTAGGTGCTTTGAATAAGGGTTTTTCTGTGACCTGAACTATTCAGCACCAAACTAAAGGAAACCACCCATCACTCACTAATTACCCTTACAAGGAAAGAGAGCACAACAAAAAGGGACTGCCAACCCTTTTTTTTCCTCTACCCAGCCCCCTGTGGGTAAACCCATCCTTGGGTCCTTTCCTGAACCACCCCTTTGATAAAACCCTTGAACCCTTTAATATTGGGATATTGGTTAAAGATCACACATATCTGATCAACCACTAACCAATAAGCCAATACATCTGGTCCATTCTTCAACAACCCTACCAATAACAATTAATAACCAATCAAGATCTGATCTGAGACCTATACTAAGTCTCAAAGAAACCAGCCATTAATTTAAATAAATTATTGTGCAGACTTACTATAGTACTAGAAGGGCAGGCAATTCAAAACCACTCTTAGTGTTACTAATACTCTAAAGGAGTAGAAGTAATACTAAATTCCCCTTCAAGGACTGCCAGAAAGCTATTTGCTAAGTTATTTACATAATCCCACAGGAGTCTCTACAATTGGTGTCCCAACAGTGGCCTGTTTCCTTCAGATTTGATTAGTTATTAAAACCATAAAAAATATTGGTTAATTGTTAGCCTCAAGAATTAACTCAAAATTCAGCAGGCAGAAAGAAGAAAACCGACCAGATAATTGGAGACCTCAAGGACCAACTCAGAGGGATTGAAGATAATAAAAAAGAAGTACCATCTTCAATAATCAGGATGGAGAAAGAACTGCAAGAAAAAACCAAAATACCCAGTGGATCCCAAGACAAGCCAGAGGAAGACCAGGAAAGAAGTCAGAATCAGCCAGGACCTGCAGAAGAAGCAATGGGGAAACTTGCCAACATTACCAAAGTCATAAACCAAATGCTTGAAGAAAGAACACCACAGGGAATTCCAGAAACCCCATACACCCAACCAAGAACCAGATTTCAGACCCCAACCCCAAGATCAGCATATGGAAGAATCCCAGCAGAAACCATGGAAGAATCAACAAACCCCTCCATAAGCCCAGGAATAAATATATATCCCCAAGCTAGAGAAGAAGGAAGAAGAGCTCATAGGAGCCAATATACTGAAGGAACCCCAGCCAGAAGACCAGTCCAGGATAACTCAATAATCAATAATAATGAAAAAAATGGAGTGTTATTAGATTGAAAGAAAGTGAACCTTGAATTTGATGGAACAGAGGTGGAACAGTTTATTAAAAGAGTGGAGAAACTGGCCAGGATTCAGAAGGCAGGGGGAATACATATAGCCCTACAATTACCTTTTCTAGTACAAGACAAGAAGATCAGGGAGTCTATTGAAGATATGGAGGGACATGAATATGCAGACTGGGACCTTTTGAAGAAGGAACTAAAAAGGAAATGGGGCACAGCTACCCCCCTTAGAAGGTTCAATGAGGAGTCCATACCAAGGCTTCTCAGACATACTCAAGAACAGGGAGGCATCAAGACCAAGCATGACTTTAAGAAGTTCATTGGGAGTTATGAAGTGATGGTTCTTTACTTCATCAGAATGGGTTATGACAACACCAACTGGGAGAGTGGAGAGAACCTCTGGAAAACTTTGTCCACTGATCTCAGGAGGGAGGTGAACAGAGAATTGGCTCATGCAGGGAGGATCAAGGTTGCAAGAGATGGAAGGTACCTTCCCCCAGACCTGGAAACCTTGAAGGAATTTGTGGAAATGACCTTGGCCTTGTGGGATGTGGATGAAGAAGAAGCCCCTAAACATATCATCAAAAACTTAGTGGAAAACAAGAAGGAAGTGAAGTTTCAGCAACTAGGAGTAGATGAGCTCTTGAAAATGAAGGAAGATATTGCAAAACTCACCATTGCTTTGAATCAGAAGCAGGCACCTCCCCACTTTGATAGGACCAACCAAGGGATGGCACCAACCTACAGACCCCCAGCTCCCAATGCAGGACCCAGATGGCCAATCAAATGTTACTATTGCAAGGATGAGCTCCATACTCAACTCACCTGCCCAGAGTTAGCAGAAGATATAAAGGCAAGGAGGGTCTTCAAGCAAGGACCCAACTACTACTTCCCAAACAGAGAACCCATACCTTATAACAACCAGGAAAGCTTCAGAGATCAGGTTAAGAAATTTTCAGAGGCTCAACAAGTCCCAAAGTTGGAGGAACCCCAGAAGAAAGAAGAACAAACTAAGGTTGCAGCATTCTTGGAGACAGGAGATTGGGAAGCCTGGACACCACCAGAGGTAAATATGAAGGAATCTCAAGTTCAGTGGGGAATGAGAAGATCACAAAGGTTGGCTGGAAATCCACCAGAGAGGGATAAAACCCAGGAGACACCAGTAGGAGACCAAGGAACCTCAGCACCAGCTAAAGAACCAGCCCCAGGACCAAGGAAGAGAAAATCAAGTTACCCAGGAGCATGGGTGGAAATGGACCAAGAATCTGAAGATGAAGAAGAGCCCCCCAGGGAACCTGTCACTGACCCTGTGAAGAAAGAACAAGAAAGGTCAGAAACATTGGACCCTCAGGGAGGAACCAAGATGGAATAAAGCTTGAAGAAGAAAATATTAAAACAAAACTTTAACCTTACCTTGGAGGAGCTCCTTTCAGTTGCACCAAATTTTTTCCAGAAGTTAAAAGATATGACCCCTGAAAGAACCTTGGACTTGAATAAGGCCACTAAGTCACTAGCCAGCAAAAACAACAGGAAGATTAATGGATGCCAACACCATTTTGAAGACTATTCAGATGATGAATACCCATGCTCCATAGGACACAACCTCACCTATGCTTGTCCATTGGGATTTATTGATATTTGGATCAAAGGAAGAAAGATCAAGGCTCTGGTGGATACTGGTGCTGAATTGAATGTCATACCAGAACATGTGGCCATTCAGACAGGCTTGGTCTCCAGGGAATTATTTATGAAGGTTACAGGGATTGGAGGCCATTCTACACCACTGATTGGATTGGCTGAAAGAACAGTATTTGAGATAACACCTGGGGAACCAAAATCTGCCCACTTCTTCATTGCCAAGGGATCAATTCGTACAGTACTTGGAAGACCATTCTTGGTGGACCATAAAGTCAGACTGGAACTTTCCAAAAATAAAGGAGAAGTCTTAAGCTATGAGATAGCAGATGGGGAAAGGCTATGCATTCCAATCTGTTCACCAGACCAAGCAGGGTGGCAGATTACACCACCCAGAAGACCAATGGGCATGAATAGCATCACAGCAAACTTAGACCAAGAAGAGGCTTGGATCAGTGGGCAGAATATACCAGTAATAGACCTTGAAGGCTTAGCAGACCCCGGGAAAACAATATAATCACTTCTGAAGTACCAGCAGAAAGAGGATGGGATGAGGAGTTGAATAAGCAAGAAGCTGAAGAAAACTTGGAAATGTTTCAACAAATATTTGGAGGATTCTGGACCAACCTTGAAGACATGGAAGGAACCAACTGGGAAGAGCTACCTGGAGCAGGGATGGAAAACTCATACTTCATGGACTTACTCAATACTTAAACTGGAAACACTTTTTTGATCCATGGTGAATGGCCATCTCATCATGGCAGGATCCCATGGATAGTCAGGTACTGTTTGTATTATGGAGAAGAATGGGCTAAGGAGTGGGTGGACCATAAGGTAGCCATGGATAAGTTAATACCAGACCATGTCAGGTGGTCCGGGTACCTGGTGGAGTGACGTCCTGGAAAAAAATGGGAAGACTTTTTCTTTATAGCCAAATACTTTCTCTCCTGTTCCTTCTCATTTTTTCCTGTCTATTGTCATGTGCCCTGTTGAAGGAACAGTAGGCCAGCCAGCCCCCCCCTAGAGGAGCTAAGGGTAAGGGAGGGTACCAAAAGGGGTCTTAGATCTTAAGAACCCGCAAAAAAAAAGGGGGAGAAAGATTGTATTACATCAAAAAAAAAAACAAAAAACAAAAAAAAAACAAACAAAAAAAACAAACAAAAAAAAAAAAAAAAAAAAACAATATTATAGAAAAGAGAGGGCGGGCCGCATGTACTAGTTTCATTTCCTTTTCTCCTTGTAAAAAAAAAATAAAAAAAATAAAAATAAAAAATAAAAAATATATATATATATAAATAAAAAAAGGGGGGAGACGAGACAAGAAAGAATCATTCAGAAGACACGGGATAGTTTGCATTCATCAGGGACCATTGGGGATAGAGACGAGGGGGAGCTGGCGGCCATTAGAGACTATTGTTCATGTGGCACAAGGGAAAGAAGCAGTGGACCCGTCAGTTTGATCCGTAACAATCAAAAAAAAAAAAAAAAAAAAAAAAAGGGGGAAGAGGGGGGGACAACTCACTAATAAGCGCAAAGGAGCTCAAACCACTCCCTAAACTTGTCTAATTGAGCCTGAATCCCCTCCACGGTGGTACGCAAGTGGGAACCCCTCGGTAGACTGATCATAAGTCGCCAGAGTGCAAAATGGAACGAGTCGAAGTTCAAAGCCACGGTGGCGGGGAGTCCAGGGGGTTGCAACGTAGAGGATAATGGTGGAAAAAAGGTTGGGGGATACATGTTGGCGCCCCGCCAACGGTTTGTCAAGGGTTGGAGGAAGATGGGACTATTGGGCCCAGCCGTCAACCCACCGGCTGAACTACTGTTGCCGTCGTAATCAGGCTTGTGGTCCAAGGGAGGATTAGTCAAAGCCCAAGAAGAGGTAGAAGAGGGAAGATCGGAGGACAGATCTTTGAAGGGGGCAGGGAAGCTGTCAAGGGAAAACCCCGTAGAAGTAAGGGGGGACGACGGGTTGGCAACCGAGGATGCAAGGCAGCCGTTGTAAGACTCCAAACGGTGCTAAGCCGTGGCAGTTCTGTGGAGGGGAAAGGTGCTGTTTAGGCTGCCCTCCTAGGAGTTACAATAATATTTAAATGTAACCGGAATCAAGGTCCAGAACCTTATGGATGAGAAATCAAAGTAAGGGAAGAGGATAAGAATGGTGTCGCTAGCAATGGAAACAACACTATCTGAGGCAAGATGGTGCAGGTAAAGACTTGAAAAAATAAGTCAAGGTTTGTTCAGAGTTCAATAGAACAAGGCAGTTGTAAGTAACAACGCCCACAAGCTAATAACTCTGGTCGTCAGCAGCTGATTAGGAAAGATCAACTCAATCCCAACCAACCTCCAGGTTCTCAATGAACCTGCCCAACTCTCCGCTATCAAGCGCTTGAAGGGTACCAGATAACTGTGGGAGGCTGAACAAAAAAAAAGCAATTTGTTTATGAAGCTCTAGAAGCAAATCAATAACAAATTTGAGCAAGAATATCCCTACACTTCTCAAGGGACTCAAGAATAGCGTGGAGAAATTCAACCTTAAAGAAGAAGGGAGGTATAACACTCCAGGTTTTAAGCTTAATAAAACCTCTTCAATCAAACGTGATTGGCTCCAGAAAGATGATCAAGGAGAGATCAAGACCAGTATGGTCGGAAAAAGGGATCAGAGTGGTATAACACACCCAAGAATTCAGACAGGAATTCTTCTTCAACCAGCAAGGCTATTGGTTGGTGATAAGGATCAAGGTCACAAGGGACAGAGTTTGAGTATGGAGGCTCAAAGGATCAAAGGGCAATCATGGATATACCCGGATAAATTGCTCAGATAAGTGGGGAAGAATTCCCACGGATAAGTTGATTACTGATGATGAGGGAGACAGATGAGATGATATGATGATGGTCTCCTAGGGTGCTGGGCCAAAAGGCAGGGGAGAGCCCCTCCTTTTATAGACATGAGGCCCTGTATACTATGTACAAGAGATACTACAAATAGGTGCGGGAAAATGAAAACATAAAAATAAAAAAAAAAAAGATGACATGAGGGGAAAAAAAAAGAAATGTTGCCCGCGTCGAGAATGACCGCGGGAAACCAGATGGACACCCGCAACCACTGTTGCGGGTGTCGACAATGGCTTTTGTCGCCCAATTGGCGGCGACAACGGGGTGAAGGTTCCAACGGCCGCGAGCGGTTGCTCGCGGTCATCGGTCGGATCAGATGATGGGCAAGGGTAGCAGATGATGGAGAGCTTGAGGATGAGATTGGTAGACAGTTGATGAGAGCGAGTAGAGGAGGGGGAGGAAGAAGATGAGGGTTGGGAGGATTGAAGGATGATGAGGAAGGAGAGTATAGATCGAGACAGGCGACCAAGGATCGATTGAAGGCGCAAATCTGAGCAAGGGATGAATCGAAGACGAGAGGTTTGATGAAAACCCGATCCATGGTTGGTTAAGGAATCGACAAATTCGAAGCAGGAGACGCTAGCAATGACGGTGAGACCAATCTGAGAGAGATGGAGAGCGATCTGATGGCCGACCGAACCAGGATCGGCGCCTAGGATGATGATGATCTGAGGATGGGAGGATGATGATGATTGGATGAGAGGAGATGAAACAATGGAGATGATAGGATCAAAGGGATCGTCAAAGGTGGTTTGACGATTGCTCGCGTCGCCAAAAGTCAGGGCCACGAGCGCGACAAGTAGGAGTTGAACATAGGAGGGGGGGATCAAAGTGGAGAGACAGGCAAAAGGCCTGTCCTAGACCGTTAGGACAGGGAGAAGTTGAGAAGTTGAGAGATGGGGGGAAATGAAGGTACCCATAGGGGTACAACCAAATTTTTTTTTTTTTTTTTTTTTTTTTTTGTTCAGTGGTGTCCTGGATTGGTCACCACATCTCTCCCCAACTTACAGACTGTCCCTAGTCTGCATCTAAAATTTGAAGGGATTAAAAAAAAGCAGGGAACAAAGAAATTGAAGCAAAGATTGGCCATTTCTTGATTTTGAGAGCAATTGAAGAGTTGAGGAAAATATCTTGATTCTTCCAAATGAGCCCTAGAAGCGGCAGGAATAGAACAAGGAGAGCGTCCCAGGTGCTCACATATGTGGCATACAGTAGAGTTTTACAACAAAAACGCAGCAAATGACCCTGGTGGTGCACAATTGGGAGGACTTACTTCTGAGATAAGTTGCCTCCACGACAATGAAACTTCTTGACTTGATCAGCAGAGAACCTTCTGGCCAACCAAGTACCATCCAGCTCCTCCAAAACATAAGATCCACCTCTAACTTGATGAACCACTCGATAAGGGCCATTCCAACAATTAGAGAAAAGCTTGCCCCACTGGGTCTCCAAAGATCAATTATAAGCTAAAACTAGGTCACCAGGGTTCAAAGGCTCCCTGATTTGATTAGAGTGCTTGTCCTCCCAATACTGGACGGATTTTGCTCTGGACTCCATCATCTTTTGATAAGCTTCATCACAAACGTCTTCACTTAGAGGAAGGAATTTGCAAGAATTCTTGCCACTTTCACCAGCCAGTTTAACAAGTGCAGCCTTCAAAGGGGCATGGCCTCGTTCCACCATGCCTTGGCCTTCAGGATAATAAGGAGTAGTAACTCTACGTTTTCCAGGAAGGGATCAGATCATTTCAGCAAGCTTGCCCCCGAATTCAGAGCCACCATCAGTAGAGTAAGATCAAGCCAGGCCATAACGCATTGTCCAGGTCTCGTAGAGGAAAGCTTCCACTGATTAAGAGCTAAGGTTCTTAAGAAGTTTTGCTTCAACCCATCCGGAAAAATCATCTCTAGCCACAATGAGGTACTTAGCACCACCTGCCTTAATATGAACCACATCCATAGCAATCCTTCCAAAGACAGTGGACTCCCCAGTAGGATAACAAATTTCAGCTTGGCGCCTAAGATCACGTTTTTGACAAACTTCACAACTCTTGCACCATTGGGAGACGGATTTCTTCAAAGATGGCCACCAGAAGTGTTTGGATAATTGTTGATAAGTTTTGGTTTCCCCACGATGACCAAGGCCTTCATGGAGACTTTCAAGGATAGAATCTTGTTTAGAGGAAATAGTAACAACAATAAGAGCACAAGGATTGCCTCTCTTCATAAGTCTAGAACCTTGAACAAAAAAATTAGAAGACTTTTGTTTAAGAGATTGAAATTCCTTAGCAGAGAGATCAGGAGGTTTTTGAAGAGTTGAAAGGTACTGCTCTAATTTAAGCCAGAAGCCTTGTTGAAAGCCAGAATAATTTTGAGAAGAAAAAGAGAAAATAGGTTGGATTAAAGGTTCCTCTTCATTGAAATCGGTTCCAACATCAGATTTGTTGTCCCCAAGAGGTTGTTGAGATAAACCGTCAGGCATGGTGAAAGATTTCCCCGGCCTGTGAACAATATCAAAAGAGAAAAGCTGGATAAAGGCCAACCAACGAGTCATAGGAGCATTGGGAAGACTGGGAGCGTTGATCATTTCAATGATGGATTGAGCATCAACTTGCAATTCAAAATGATGGCCCCAGAGAACGGTTTGAAGTTTCTTCATCATTCAAGCCACACCACAAAGTTCCAGTTTGGGCTGGGAGTATCTAGATTCTACATCTGAAAACAACAAAGATTCATAAAGAGCAGGACGGTCCCAACCATTTTCATCTTCCTGAGTAAGGACGGCCCCAACAGATTGATAACTAGAATCAACAGCCAGCTTGATCTTGCCAGCTCCAGGTCCATAAGAGATCTTTTTCAAAACTATGTCTTTACCAACTATCCTTTTGAGTAGCTGGAAAGCACATTCACAATCTTGGGTCCAAATCCATTCAGCATCTTTTCTGGTTAGACGACGCAAGGGTGCACAGATTTTGGATAAAGATGGGATAAAGATTCTAACATAAGTGACAACACCTAGAAAGCCCCTAACTTCAGTTGGATTGATTGGGGTAGGCCAAGAGATGATCTTGTTGACTTTGGCTGGTGCCATCCTTCTTCCTTCCTTGCAGACCACATGACCAACAATTTCCAGAGCAGGGACACAAGCCGCCAGTTTGGATCCAGAGACAGTGAGGCCAGATTCCTCAATTCAAAACAGAATCCTCTCCAAGGTTGTAGCATATTCCCAGATAAAACAACGAATTCCTGAATTCCAAGGTAAGAGCTCATTATCATAGTCAGATACTGGACCTTTAATTCCTCCATTGTCAATAAAGATACCAGCATGATCAGGGATTTCATCCTGAAGGATCCACATAATCTGAGCCTGATACACTGCAACCGAGTTGGTGGCTCCTTGAGGCAATCAAGTAAGTTGAAATCAACCAAGAGGAGTATTGAAAGTAGTGAGAGGACAAGAAATAGGATGTAAGGATCGTTCGTCATAGCCACCCATAATATCCCCTAGACCATAGCAAGCTCTCCCCGCGAAGGATTCAACAAATTCTTCAGTAGCAGGAGGGATACCAGAGTCTTTAATAGTAACTTTATTAAGAGGTTGAAGATCATGAACTATTCTAAGTTTACCATTACTCTTGAGAACACAGAAGACGGGGCTGGAGTAACTAGAAGTTGACTGTTCATACAGGCCAGTTCGAACTCGTTCCCGGACCAACTGGATGAATTCATCAACTTTAGCAGCAGGGATAGGGATCTTTTTCTTTTGCCAAGGATCATGTTCAACTACAGGGATGATATAAGGGAGGCCATAGGATTCCCCCAAGAGACCTCTCTGTTCTTCACAGAAAGCAATATATTTTTCCCTTAGAGATAAGACATTTTTGATTAAATTTAACTCATCAGGAAGAAGCCATCCATCTGGACCAAAGTTGACCACCTTCAGACGTTCTTCAGTGACCCGTCCATTAGGCACAAAGGGACCAGTAAGAGATTGAGGAAGACCACAGTAAGGATTGCAAGATAGAGGAGGACGCATAAGGGGAGGATTGAGGTTGAGAGGCATAGGCTGGTTGACTGGTTGGATCTTCTTAGCAACTGGTTTATACTTAGTGGCAAAAGAGAGAAGTTCTTGTTTCCTCCAAGAGTTGACCAGAGAGACTTGATTAAAAAAGCTGAGTCCAAGTTCCAACATCTTCCAAGTCCGATGTTCTGCAATATCCTTGAAGGGTGCCTTTTCCATAAAAGGAGAACCAGTAGATAATACGTTGCTCACATGTGTGGCACAAGGTAGGGTTTCAAAAATGACCGTAAAAGATTGCCCTGGCAGTGCACAATTGGGAGGACTTAGTTGTACCCCAAATTGCCTCCACTGAAGCCCATATTCCTTCATACCAAAATCACCAAAAACGGAATTGCAATTAGGATCTAGTTTAGACTCATTGCGGAGCTTAGAACCGGAACGCAGAGGAGATTGATCAGACTCAAAAGTAGAAGGAAAAGAAGACAAAACAGATCCAGAGAGAGAAGGAGATGGAGAAGAAATATTTTTGGATTTTTCTATTTTGATATGTTTTTGTTTTTTGATATTCTTGAGCTCAGAAGAGAATGATGAAAGGAATGAAAAATAAGCCTGAGGGAGGGGAGTTGACCCTTGAGTTGCAGTCTGAGGCTGAAAAGAACTACAAATATTAGTAGGATCAACCATTCTCCTAAAAAATGAGAGGAACTAGAGTTATCCTTCTGCTTCCCTTTAAAAGATGATTTGGGAGAATGACCAGGAAAATCTCTTTCCCAACAACCAGAATCCAAAGAGCAAAGAGGAACTTCAATTTTCCTGCCATCAGCATCAGGGAGAAGAATTCTCTCCCCGACTTGATCAGAAAACATCAGGGTTGCACCAAAGTCCATTAAGAAGGGTCGTCCCAAGATCATAGGACTGTCCAAACGAGTGATCCAAAAGTGGCAGGTTCCAACAATATTTTGACCAATCCTGACCGGTACATCTTCAGCAATACCAACCAGTTCACAAGCTTGATTTCCTATCCCATACACTGCAGAGTTGAAGCTGACCCTAGGACTAAGTTTGAGCTTGCAGGCCATAGCATCCAAGATTAAGTTAAGCTGAGATCCAGAATCCACAAGAGGAGAAACAGTTTTTGCTGAGTCACCAAGATAACAAGGAAGGAAGCCAAGGGGACAGGAATAAAGGTTGGAGTCTAAAGAAGGACTGGTTCCACCAGAGTCCTCCATTAAAGTTCCAGAGGAGACTTTGAGTTTTTCAGGGCCAATTTCCACACGTTGACGAGAGACCCATTTCTTCATTCCTTCAGCAAAAGATGGAGAGATCGATAGGAGTTCAGCCACAGATAGATCAGGAATTTTGAGATCAGAAATTTTCTTTAATACTCCCTCCACAGCATTGGGGTGATCCTTGGAGATGCCCCTTTCAAATCAAACTTTGGGCTGGGTGGAGACAGGAAGTTCAGGTGACGCAGAATCTAAGATAGGATTAGAAGGTTGAGGTGAGGGAGAAGGATCAGGGTGATCTGGGAACCTTTCCATGAGTGGTTCATTTTCCACCTCCATGTCTTCTACATCAGAGGAAGGAGGCTCAAGTGATGATCGACGTTTAACGGGTTTTCAAAGGATTGAAGTTGGCAAGGAAGGAGCCTTATGAGGTTTAGGTTCCTCATGTCGTTTCCTGGCTGGATCAGATTGATAAGTAGTCCCAGCAAGACTAGAGGAAGAAATAGCTGGAGGATACCAAGGTTGGAGGGTACCACAGGATGATCGAAATTCAAAGGAAGCAAGAGATGCTTTCACAGGAGGTGATGGCTGGTAAGAGGCCACCACATGTCGGATAGGACAAGACAAGTCAAAAGGGATTAGGGCACCATTAGGGAGGAAGTAATTGTTTCCCCTCTGCTCTACCAATTTTTCCTTTAGGTCCTTCTGAAGTTCTTGGCATCGTCCGGTTCCATGGCCTTCCCTATGACAGTAGTAACAGACCAGATTTGATTTGGGGACAGAAGAAGGAGTTTTAGGCGTAGCTAGCGAGGAAATCTTTTGATCTATTTTGTTCTCAAAGGCTCTAAGTAACTTGGTGATTTCATCTATAGTAGTAGGTTCCCAATTGGAATTAGGATCTGCTTTAGGCCTACAATCTGCCTCCATTTTAATCATAATATTGTTTGACTCTTTAAAAGAAGGAGCATGGACCGGTTCAGTAGTTCAAGGCTTTTCAAAGGTAAGAGCAGTTTGACCTTTCATGAATTTATCCACAGTACTCCTAAGGGTGAGAAAAACAGGGAGCTTGAATCGATTATCCCTGGTGGTAATCATGGATCCAGATTTGACCAGTTCTTCTTTAATCCTTTCCTGCACAGCCAACGAAAAAGATTGGAAGAACTTTGCTCAAATTTTTTCCACTGTGTCAATGTGATCGTTTTGGATAAGATAGTTTTGAATGGGATCCCAAGACTTCCTAAAAATCTGATAGTCAGAGGCTGAAGAAATACCAACATTGGAGATCCACTGAGAAACCAGAGCATCCAAATCCTGCAGAGTAAACCTAGCCACATCTATTTTACCCCAGTATGCCAACATAGCCTTCCTGAGAAGCGTCCACTTATGGGATTCAAATCCCTCGAAAGACTCGATTACCTCCATAACTTCATCAGAAGAGATAAAGAATCGCAACTGATAAGCCATATCAAATTCACTAGCTCCATCCACTTCAGCAGCCATTTTGTAGGAGTCCAAGAATCGCTTGACATTTGTGCCGTTGAAGCCTAAGTTCTTCTTCTGAGGTTTGATCTTTACCATCTTAGGTTGGACAGGGGTGGTTGGAGTAGCGGAAGATGCCATATCGAATAACAGAGTTCCTAGGGGATCTAAAGAGCAGATTTCCAAAGTGGCTCACGAGTGTGGCAAGAGTAGGGTTTTGCCAAAAACAACAAGTATCTTGCCCAAGCGGTGCACAAATTGGGAGGACTTACTTCTAGGATAAGTTGCCTCACCGGATCAGATTTGAGAAGAGAAAAAAATAGAAAAAAAAAGATTGGATTTTGAGGTTGATTTTAAATGTCTTGGGACTGTAAATCCCAAGGTTGCTGGTTTGATCCCGGCCCGGGGGACCAAATGTAAGACTCCAAAAGGTGCTAAGCCGTGGCAGTTCTGTGGAGGGGAAAGGTGCTGTTTAGGCTGCCCTCCTAGGAGTTACAATAATATTTAAATGTAACCGGAATCAAGGTCCAGAACCTTATGGATGAGAAATCAAAGTAAGGGAAGAGGATAAGAGTTGTCAGTAGCAATGGAAACAACACTATCTGAGGCAAGATGGTGCAGGTAAAGACTTGAACAAATAAGTCAAGGTTTGTTCAGAGTTCAATAGAACAAGGCAGTTGTAAGTAACAACGCCCACAAGCTAATAACTCTGGTCGTCAGCAGCTGATTAGGAAAGATCAACTCAATCCCAACCAACCTCCAGGTTCTCAATGAACCTGCCCAACTCTCCGCAATCAAGCGCTTGAAGGGTACCAGATAACTGTGGGAGGCTGAAAAAAACAAAAGCAATTTGTTTATGAAGCTCTAGAAGCAAATCAATAACAAATTTGAGCAAGAATATCCCAACACTTCTCAAGGGACTCAAGAATAGCGTGGCGAAATTCAACCTTAAAGAAGAAGGGAGGTATAACACTCCAGGTTTTAAGCTTAATAAAACCTCTTCAAACAAACGTGATTGGCTCCAGAAAGATGATCAAGGAGAGATCAAGACCAGTATGGTCGGAAAAAGGGATCAGAGTGGTATAACACACCCAAGAATTCAGACAGGAATTCTTCTTCAACCAGCAAGGCTATTGGTTGGTGATAAGGATCAAGGTCACAAGGGACAGAGTTTGAGTATTGAGGCTCAAAGGATCAAGGGGCAATCATGGATATACCCGGATAAATTGCTCAGATAAGTGGGGAAGCATGCCCACGGATAAGTTGATTACTGATGATGAGGGAGACAGATGAGATGATATGATGATGGTCTCGTAGGGTGCTGGGCCAAAAGGCAGGGGAGAGCCCCTCCTTTTATAGACATGAGGCCCTGTATACTATGTACAAGAGATACTACAAATAGGTGCGGGAAAATGAAAACATAAAAATAAAAAAAAAAGATGACATGAGGGGAAAAAAAAAGAAATGTTGCCCGCGTCGAGAATGACCGCGCGCAACCAGATGGACACCTGCGACAGCGGTCGCGGGTGTCGACAACAGCTGTTGTCGCCTGATCGGCAGCAACAACAGGGTGAAGGTTCCGACGGCCGCGAGCAGTTGCTCGCGGTCGTTGGTCGGATCAGATGATGGGCGAGGGTAGCAGATGATGGAGAGCTTGAGGATGAGATTGGTAGACAGTTGATGAGAGCAAGTAGAGGAGGGGGAGGAAGAAGATGAGGGTTGGCAGGATCAAAGGATGATGAGGAAGGAGAGTATAGATCGAGACAGGCGGCCAAGGATTGATCGAAGGCGTGAATCTGAGCAAGGGATGAATTGAAGACGAGAGGTTTGATTAAAACCCAATGCATGGTTGGTTAAGGAATTGATGAATTCAAAGCAGGAGACGCTAGCGATGACGGTGAGACCAATCTGAGAGAGATGGAGAGCGATCTGATGGCCGACCAAACCAGGATCGGCGCCTAGGATGATGATGATCTGAGGATGGGAGGATGATGATGATTGGATGAGAGGAGATGAAACAATGGAGATGATAGGATCAAAGGGATCGTTGAAGGTTGTTTGACAATTGCTTGCATTGCCAAAAGTCAGGGCCGTGAGCGCGACAAGTAGGAGTTGAACATAGGAGGGGCGGATCGAAGTGGAGAGACAGGCAAGAGGCCTGTCCTAGACTGTTAGGACAGGGAGAAGTTGAGAGATGGGGGGAAATGAAGGTACCCATAGGGGTACAACTGAAAAATATTTTTTTTTTTTTTTTTTTTTTTTTTTTGTTCAGTGGTGTCCCTGATTGGTCACCACACCGTCCGGTGCAGTTGATGTTGCGGCTGGTGAGAGGAAGACCCAGGACAGATTGACAAATGGCTTGAAGGCAGAGGCTTGTAAACGAGGGTCAATACGGCCTTCGGGGGCGCTGTTAGGCACTGGGGCCGAGTCCGAGAGAAAAAAAGGGGGGGCCAACCGAGCAAAATGCGGGCTTGAGGATTTCTGCTTGGAAGAGATGATTGAATGGCATTCCACAACCGTGATGGAAGCCTTGAAAGATGAGTCACTGATCGGAGGCATCCTAAAAAAGGGGAAGCAAAAAGAGGGACAGGGGGTAGTCAGTACACCTGCGACCCTAATGCCCTAAGGACCAAAAAAAAAAAAAAAAAAAAAAAAAAAAAAAAGATAAACAAAAAAATAAAAGAAAGAGAGGGGAAAAAAACCACTGCTGACTTGGGGGCGCGGTTAAGCGCTGGGGGCGAGCTCGGGAGAGAAAAAAGGAGGGGCCAACTGAGCGAAAGGCTGACTCGAGGACTCCCATTTGGATGGAATAACCGAGTGACATCCCACGACCGTGATGGAGGCCTTGGAAGACGAGTCGCTATTGGGTGGAGGGTCCAAAACTAACCACAAGGAAGGGGATGCTGGTTTGTTGATTGGTGGCATCCTAGAGAAAGCGAGGGAAAGGGACAGAGGGGCAGTTAGTACATCTGTGTCCCAGAACGTCCTTTGGGCTGGAGAGGAGAAAGCTACAACTGACTTGGACAACGGACTGGGAGACCTGGTGAGGTGATGAGGATGGAGGGAAGCAAGGAGGAAAGGGGTCCTTATATACCGTACGGTGACCCATGAGAAGGAAGGGAGCGCGACTGGGGAAGGAGCGAGGAGCCGCCACCGAGAGGAAGGAGAGGCCCTAACAGATGCGGCAAGAGTCTGGGTTGAGGGACCCCCCCTTGACAAAGAGACCCCAGTACAGCCGGGCATAGCCACAGATGCAGGCGGTGATGATAACAAACAAAGAGGGAGGAACGAGAAAACAAACACGAAGGGAATCTTACCTAGATAAATTAGGAAGGAATGCAAAAAGAAAAAAAAATAAATAAATAAACCAAAAAATAAACCAATTGACCAATCAATTAAAATATTGGACACTTACTTTGACTGCCTGCGATGACCTCGGGCCCCATTTTTTTGAATGTCTGTGTTGGAGGGGGGTACTGTCGTAATCATCTACATATGCAAGATAGAAGACAAAACAAGCAACAAAACTTTAGCCTTGGCGCGCAGTTGGTATGGATGGGAGGCAGGAGAAGAAAATATAGGAGTTTACATGTTAATAAGAGGAAAGAAGAAGAAATTGAGTGACTTACCAGTTGAAAGCTGCATCTGGCTGTATTGCTTCTCGACCCACGTCTGATGAGCGGTCTCTGCAAAGATCGAGGCAAATTTTGAGCCACGAGGATTGATAATCAAATCAAGCCACAGAACAACTACTGCACGCCCCATTGTTGGCAACCATGGGTGATTGAAAGAACCTAAATTAATTGGAAGGTTATTTTAAGAAAAAGAAATAAATATATAAATAAGCAATAAGTAAATAGGATTAAATTAAAAACAAACAAAAAAATCGATTGATCGATCAATTTAAAAATATTGAACACCCACTCCAACTGCCGGCAATGACCCGGGCCCCACGCTTTTGGATACTTGCGCTGAGTTAAGGAGGGGGGGCACTGGTTTCACAATCCACATATGTAAAAAAACAAACAAAGCAAGCCACAAGTGGAGCATCAGCAACGGTATTTGGTTGGGCATCAAGTCAAAAGAAAAGTAGTACAGAAACAAACATAGTAAAAAAAATATAGAAAGGAAATGAGGACCTACCAAACAAACAAATCAGGGCTGTATTAAAATCCGAACGCCTCACACTGTATTTTTGTCGTGACCCAATACAAATATTTATGTATGTACTTGCAAAGGACTGCCGCAAAGGTCAAGATCAATTGGAGTCGTGGGGATCAAAGATCATGGCGGAATCCAGAGCGATCACTCCGCGCAGCGCCCCTCCTTGGCAAAAACTACCGCGCAAACTTGTTTCTCAGCGACTGCCGCGCGTTGCCTTTGCAGTGTGCACACAAAACCTCCTGCGCACCTCGCACGCCTCCCCTAGTTGACGACTACCCCGCAAGCCTACCTCTCAGCGACTACCATGCATTGCCTTTGTATGTATGTACACAACCTCCTGCGCACCTTGCGCACCTTGCAACTCACCTAAAGCCTGCCTCCTTCAGCCCGCGACCGAAACCCCCGCGCACCCGCTAAAGGAACAAACCGCCGTCAAGACTGAAGCAAAAAGGGGGTACGGGATAACTAAATAATAATAATAATAAATTTTGAAAAAAAAAACTCCTAGGTGGGATTTTAAACTGCTGATCAATAAAAAAATATAAAAATATGAAATATAAAGGGATATAAGAAAAGAGGGTATATAACATTAATCAATAAGGCTCCTAAGCAAGAGCCTAAACTGCTAAATCTATCATTAAAAAATTCAATCAGACAAACAAGGCTCCTAAGAAAGAGCCTAAACTGCTAAATCTATCATTACAAAGATCAATCAGACAAACAGAACTCCTAAAACAAGAGTTGAATCTGCTGATACATAAAAAAAATAAAATAAAATAAAATAAAATAAAAAAGAGAGAATAAAAACAAGGCTCCTAAGCAAGAGCATAAACTGCTGATCCATAAAATAAATAATAATAAAAAAATGGGAAAAAGAGGGCTCCTAAGCAAGAGTCTAAACTGCTAAACACATCCTTAAAAAAAATAAATAAATGAATAAATAAATAAATAAAATAATAAAATAATAAAACCAAGGCTCCTAAGCAAGAGCATAAACTGCCGATCCATAAAATAAATAATAAAAAAAAATGGGAAAAAGAAGGCTCCTAAGCAAGAGCCTAAACTGCTAAATCTATCATTACAAAGATAAACCAGAAAAACAAGGCTCCTAAGCAAGAGCATAAACTGCTGATCCATAAAATAAATAATAATAAAAAAAAATGGGAAAAAGAAGGCTCCTAAGCAAGAGCATAAACTGCTGATCCATAAAATAAATAATAATAAAAAAAATGGGAAAAAGAAGGCTCCTAAGCAAGAGCATAAACCGCTGATCCATAAAATAAATAATAATAAAAAAATGGGAAAAAGTGGTCTCCTAAGCAAGAGGCTAAACTGCTGAAGTCAAAGGAAGAGGAATCTTTCAACCAAGGGAACAAAGGATACTGGGAAGAAAGGAGGAACTGAAGACATCAAGACTGGTTTAAATCCATACTTGACCCAATTCATAATTTCAAGATGTGTCAAGGTAACAATTAAGCAAGGAATCAATTAATCTTCATCTAGAACTTACTGAATGAAAGGGTCATAGTGGGCACATGGGAAAGAATCTATCAAGTATGAATAGATGCAAACAAGGCATCAAGGATTAAATTGGAAGACTTAGGAAAATCCTTCTTTGGCCATGAAGTACCAGATTATTGGAGAAGGGAAAAGAAGATTGAAAAGAGGAAACAAATCAGAGAGGAATCTTTCTTTGGCCATGAAGTACCAGATTAATGGAGAAGGGAAAAGAAGATCAAATTTTGAAATAAAATCCAGAAGACTGCACAACCTGTCTTTCCCAGAGGAACCCAGCTATGAACTAATAAAAACAGAAAGAATGGAAAGGATTTAATTATAATCTTACTTGTTACATGGATGCACTCAAGAAGGAATGAAGAAGGAAAGGTGTGAAGATAAATCATCAAGATTGCAACAGGACCAACTGGAAAACTTGGAATTCCTTGGATCTTCGTGTTTCACTTTTTATTATATAATTTTATTTATGCTAGTATTCAAAAGGAGAAGAAGAGGATGGGGAGTCTGATGTCTATAGATAAGGAATGCTGTGGACAGCATTAAGTTGGGGGAGGATGTGGTAGACCAAACCTAATCTATAGCCATCAGACTCAATTTTCTATTATAAATATAATCCCAATCATACATTTAACCTCAGAAATGGATTATACACCAAAAAAAAACCATAGTCACCCAGCCAAACTACCCCTCTATCTCTCATGGTTTAGAAGATACAGCCAAAATAAATTGTGGACAGCTCATATCACACCCAGGTATCACAAACTAGTGAAAGGCCATATGGGTATACTTGGAATCCCTAAAGACATACCAGTAACATCCCAACATAACAGCTCAACCAAACATACAACCAATCACCTCACCTGTATACTCAGAACCATAAGCAAGGCCATGTGTAACCAAAACAACCAGCAGTACAAGGCACCACAGGACTACCCAGCAATGTATGCAGGCAGTCTGGGCCATGTGTAACCAAAAAACTACCAGTACATACAGCCAGTAGCATGTGATACCAAATAAACTACCAGTACCAACAACCCTCAGCACCACACAGCAATCTATGCAGCCAGTAGCATGTGTAACCAAACACCCAGCAGTACAAGGCACCAAAGGACTACCCAGCAATGTATGCAGGCAGTCTGGGCCATGTAGATCCAAACAACCACCAGTACAGGCACCAAAGGACTACCCAGCAATGTATGCAGGCAGTCTGGGGCCATGTGTAACCAAACAACCACCAGTACAAATACCACAGGACTACCCAGCAATATATGCAGGCAGCTAGGGCCATGTAGATCCAAACAACCACCAGTACAGGCACCACAGGACTACCCAGAAATGTATGAAGGCAGTCTGGGCCATGTGTAACCAAAAAACCACCAGTGAAAATACCACAGGACTACCCAGTAATATATGCAGGCAGCTAGGACCATGTAGATCCAAACAACCCACCAGTACCAGTTCACCACAGCACAAATTCAACCCAGCACTACACAGCAATTAATGTAGGCAAGTGCCTGCATGTAACCCCAGTACAACCTCTTTCCAACCAGCAGAAATGCCTCATGTAACTGTATTAGGTTTTCCCAACCAGCAGAAATGCCTCATGTAACTGTATTAGATTTTCCCAACCAGCTAAAATGTCTCATATACCTGTATCCCACTGTAACAGGGGAAGCCCCAGGGCTACCTCAGGGGCAGCCCTGAGCATCCCCTGAGGACCAGATTTTCTATTTAAGGAGGGCCTCTCTGCCCTATCCAGGTTGTATCCCCCACTACCATCATCATCATCATCCACCATCCAGGAGCTCCACCCACTCATCAACTACTCATCATCCAATTACCACCAAATCATCTGTGGTCCTACCCAGATATAAAAAAAAGGAGATTGTAAGTGTAACAATAAAAAAAAAGGAAATCAAAGACCAATTCTATAACCTCATCAACCATTGAAACCAGCCCATTAGGTGCTTTGAATAAGGGTTCTTCTGTGACCTGAACTATTCAGCACCAAATTAAAGGAAACCACCCATCACTCACTAATTACCCTTACAAGGAAAGAGAGCACAACAAAAAGGGACTGCCAACCCTTTTTTTCCTCTACCCAGCCCCCTGTGGGTAAACCCATCCTTGGGTCCTCTCCTGAACCACCCCTTTGATAAAACCCTTGAACCCTTTAATATTGGGATATTGGTTAAAGATCACACATATCTGATCAACCACTAACCAATAAGCCAATACATCTGGTCCATTCTTCAACAACCCTACCAATAAAAATTAATAACCAATCAAGATCTGATCTGAGACCTATACTAAGTCTCAAAGAAACCAGCCATTAATTTAAATAAATTATTGTGCAGACTTACTATAGTACTAGAAGGGCAGGCAATTCAAAACCACTCTTAGTGTTACTAATACTCTTGTCAGCTCTCTGATACCAGGAACCTTGCAGTCCTTTAGCTACAGAGAGTGATAAAAGAACTTGGAGCAATAATATTCCAAAGAATAAACACTTTAAAGCTCCAATAATGGTATGGTAAGAGCAAGTGCAAGGTTTATTTGGTTTGGTTATAAATATTTTAAATATAATATAAAAAGAGGGGCCACATTATTATACTACTGGGGATCTTTACAGACTAGCAAACTCTCTTCAAGGGGCCTCCTTAGGCAGTTTAAGAACCTCGGAATAAATATGGGTGCCTTAGAAAGGACTTATTCCACTAATGGCCGGGCTTAACAGCACAAGCGGCCTAGACAGGAAGGGAAACACTCACTCTGAGCACTTGACCACGAAAATCCTGGAATAATTGGAAGAGTTTCAGAGCAGATGGGGTAGATTGCTTGACTAAACTTCAATGGTTGATTGGTTAATAGAGGTAAATAATACTACTACAGACTAAGTCATAAATCACTTGCTTATCTTCATATAAGCACTTGATTAACAATGACACCGTGTCTGATTGATAATAAATAATTCCTGATAACTGATCAACTTCTTCAAAACAGAAGGGCAAAAAGAGCCTGTTTAAATATTCTTTTTTGGGTGCTTGAGGACCTCTAGAAGGGGTACTAGCCATGGGCTGAGGCTAGGGGGCCAATCAGGGCAAGATTGGCACGTCCTCAAGGTGCTGTTAGCCTGCTGGCCTTAGATCTGTCAAGGAACAGCTCCTTTTTAGCTGCAGGATCTGTTAATCAATAGATTAGTCATTTTTCTGATCCTGCACTGATCCTCAATTTGTACAGTAAGTACTGGTCCAAAGTGAGCAGAAGTAAATTTTTATTGATTCTCCATCCTCTGCTGATCCTGTATGTAATTTTTAATAATTTTTACGACCACTCCTTATGTAGTTTTGCGGTCTTTGAAGATTCTGATCAACTTATTTCGTGGTGAGTCTGGATCTTTATTTAATTAATAAAAAATACTAAAAATTAGTTACTAACTAATTTTATTTGATTTTTAAGGTTTTTGAACCATAATCTATGCTCGTGTGGTAGCTTTACATATGTAGTGTAGATCCTACTATATTGTAGCTTCTCTGAGCGGTACCTGGATGTCATAGGAGGCGCGGGGATGCGTGCGGGAGTTGGCGTACGCGGGAGTCCAACGCGGGGCTGCGTGCGGGAGTTTGCGTACGCAGGAGACCAGCGCTAGGGACGCGGGGCTGCGTGCGGGAGTTGGCGTACGCGGGAGTCCAACGCTGGTCTGGGTGCGGGAGTTTGTGTACGCAGGAGACCAGCGCTAGGGACGCGGGGCTGCATGCGGGAATTGTGACAAAACACAATTTCCCGTGTAACTCCTAAACTACACACAACACCTGGATTTCGACTGAAATTTAGGTGTGAAACCTATACATGACATATCATGTGAAATATTAAAATGGCTAAAAGGTGCCATACTGGTGCCGTGGTCATTTACCATTTTGTATTAAATTAATTAAAAAATATAAGGAGTAAGAATTCAAGGGTGGGGTCAGTGAGTGACCCTACCTTATTTTGGGTGGGGAATCCATTTCTGCAATAATATTTATGGATTTCCTACTCCTTTATTTTATAATAATTTTATTTATTCATTTATCATTGTTCCTTTTAATTTTGTTAATATTATTATTGTTGTTTCTTTGTCAGGTTGCTCTGTGCTAAGTAGCAGGCTGACATTCCCCCACTCCAAGATATGACTATATCTGAAAAAAAAAATTTTGGGGCTCAGTGTCTTTTACTGGCTCTGTAGTTTCTCAGGTGTATAGGTCCATCTGGAATGTTGTTTTCAGGTAGCCATTCATCTTTATCAGCTGATTCTCCTTTTTATCTTACTAAGTAAAGTCTAACATCTTTTCCTTGGATCCTTTCTTTTTTATCTTTAAGGATTTTACTAATTTTTCCTTTGTCCTTCTCAGGCTAATCTAAGACTGGTATTTCAAGTGAAGGGGTCTTTTCTCCTTCTTGGGGATGGTAGTGTTTGACTGGGTGTTTCCTAGAGAGTTCATTACTGAGGATGACTTCTACGGCATTCTTACCATGGAGTTTCTTGATAGTGAAAGGCCCAACAAAGGCTGGTCTGAGTTTTCTATTTCCAGCCAAGTTATTGAAATTGGCGGTTGAAATTAGAACTTGGTCTCCTATTCTGAAATCAGGTTCTTTGTGAGTTTAATCCCACCTCTGTTGGTTGTATTCAACAGCATCTTGTACACACTTAGCAGCGTGCTTGTTTGCCATATCTATCATGTTTTTGAAGTCCAGTGATGTTGGATGGATATTAGTCAACTCCTGATTGAGGTTATCTTTGGGCAATTTGGGGATCCATCCTCTTTCCAGTATGTAAGGAGCTTCTTTGGTAGTAGAGTGTTTACTACTGTTATAGGCCATTTCTAGTGCAGGTAAAAGGCTAACCCAGTCATGGCAATATCCGTCTGTATTTTTGTACTCCATCCCAAAGCAACAGAACCTTCTGAGCATATCCTCTAGAGTCTGGATCATTCTTTCAGCTAATCCATCTGTCTGAGGGTGATAAGCTGTAGAAAAGGCTAAGGTAGTTCCTAACATATCATGGAGGTTTCTCCAGAATTCAGAAGTGAATTTGGGGTCTCTATCACTGATAATAATCTTAGGAATTCCTACATCAGCAATTAGTCTGTTCCAGAAGAGTAAGGCTACTTCCATAGCTGTGTCTTCCTTATGGTTAGGTAGAAACTTGGCTTTCTTAGAAAATCTGTCTACAATAACCAGGACTGAGTTGTAAGAGTAAGCTCCACCAGGGGGCAGTCCTGTTACAAAGTCCATGTTGATAACTTCCCATCTTTTCCTGGGCTCAGCTATCCTTTGGAGTAGTCCAAACCTTTTCCCAGTGGTCCTGTTGGACTTCTGACAGATTTCACAGCTTGAAACATACTTGATAGTGGAGTCTCTCCAGTTGATCCACCAGGCAGTCTTCTTTACTTTATCTAGGGTTCTATCAATAGACAGGTGACCCGAAGAGCAATTATCATGACATTCAGTTAAAACAAGTTTGATATGCTCTGCTTTGGTCAAGACTATAACACTAGAGTTTTTATGCCGGTAATATAATAGCCCATCCCACAGTGTGAATCTCCCTTCTTTATAGGACTTCAGTAGGGGTTCAGGTAAACTGTTTATGAGTTCAGATGGAGGGGAAGTACTTTCTATGATGTTAATCAAAGTCTTCATGTCAGAGTTGTATGCTTCTCTGATGGAGCTGAAAAGTGATTCATCTAGTTCACATATGTGAATTCCTATGATGGGAGCTTCCAGATTAAACAGGTTAATGTTTAGTATAGGAAATATATCATGATCTTCTGGGTCATGAGCAGGATTGCTAATATCATTTGGTAGAGCATTTCTGCTAAGACTGTCAGCATTCTGATGTTTAACTCCAGCTTGGTGGACTATTGTCATCTGACCTCTGTACTGTTGTATGGCTATCTGCCATCTTAACATATGCCTGCTAGGAGTTTTCATGTTCATGAGAGTCCTAACAGCATTGAAATCAGTGATCACCACGAAATTTGTACCTTCCAAATAATAGTGGAGTTTTTCTAATGCCCATACTAGAGCAAGGCATTCCATTTGGCTGGCACCATATCTCTTTTCAGTATCTTTGACTTGTCTAGATATGAAGAGTATAGGTTTCTCTACTGGTTTATCTTCTTCTATTACTTCTTGGTGTAATGCAGCTCCTAATCCTTCCATGCTAGCATCTATGTAAAGTTTGAAAGGTTTAGAATAATCTGGTTGTATCAGCACTGGGGCAGTAGTCATAGCTACTTTGAGTTCCTCATAATTCTTTAGTCTTTCATGAGTCATTTTGAACAAAGAGTTGTTGTTGCAGATCTCATATAAACACTTGGTGAGGTTAGCAAATTTAGGTATGTACTTCCTGTAATAGCTGCAGAAGCTTATAAAGGATAAGAGTTCCGTTTTGTTCTGGGGCATAGGTCTGTTCATTACTGCTGCTATCTTACTTTGGTCAGCAGTTAAAGTTAGTCCAGAAACAATGTGTCCTAGAGCTTTGAGTTCTCCGTATCCAAAGTTTCACTTTTTCATAGATACTTTTAATCCTACTGCGGCGATTGTTTTAAGTACTAGCCTTACTTTATTCATGTGAGTATCCCAATTGTCTGAATAAATGATAACATCATCTATGTATACCATCATCCAACCTTGTCTGATGAACATTCCTAAGACTGTATCCATCATTCTTTGGAAGTGGGAAGGAGCATTTTTAATACCAAATGGCATTCTGAGATACTCATATATGCCTAAATGACATATAATTCTCATAAATTTCCTACTATCCGGACTGATAGGTATTTGGTGAAAGCCTTTCAACATGTCCATAGTAGTAATGAACTTAGCTTTAGAAAGATTATGTAGAGCGTGGTCAATCCTTGGGATAGGATAATAGTCAGCTTGGGTGTAGTTGTTGAGCATTCTAAAGTCTCCAACCATCCTAGACTTATCATTGTGCCAGGCTATTATCACGGGGGTAGTTACGTCTACTTGCTCATTATGCCCTACTTTCCGTAAGACTTGTAAGTCCACTAGTTCTTGGATGTGGTTTTCTAGAGCAGTCCTAGATTTTGGACTAGAAGGGTAAGCTGGTCTCCTGAGGTTAGGAGGGTAAGGAGGCTTAATAGTCAAAGTTAAGACCATATCATGACCTTTAATATTACCAATGGGATGGTCCTTAGTGCAAAAAGCATTCTGGTTCTCAAAGCATGCCTGGAGAATATCTCTTTTCTGGTTTTCACTAAGCTGGGAATTCAAGGCAGCTTGGGAAAAGTATTCCTGGTTAAAAGTTTCTAAGTGTCTCTCATAAGTGGAATCAGTAGCTTTAGCATTGATATGGCATATTTGGAACTTCTTGTTCCAATCTCCTCCTATAGTGAAATATCTCCCTTTACTCTGGAAGACATCTATCCCGTACAGGCAAAGAGAATCATTTCCTATAATAAAATAATCACATACTCCATTTTGTAGTACTACAAATTCAATCTTTATCTTGATTGATCCTTTAGAGTGGGGGAGTACGATTTCTGTTGGCCATACTCCAATAGCATTGAGAGGTGAGTTACAGCTGCTGAACTTAGCTCGAGGTACAGGTAGTAAGTTTTTCTTCCAGTTGGAATCCTGTTTATCTAAGTAATCAGTTCCAACACAAGAGCAGAAGGCTCCACTGTCTAGAAGTAATTTTACGGGGGAACCTTGTATCAAGCCAGTGGTATAACAAGTTTTACCACCGGTGTACCCTTTTCCAATAGAAGGTTTGAGGGTTAAGGTCTTAGCTTCAGAAACATGTTGGATTTTCATGTTGGGTGTCCATTTTTGAGGCAAATTGCTATCTTCATTAACAGGGTTAATATCTAGGGAAGATTCTATGTTGCCTTCAATGACATTAATGGGATTAGTGATAATTAGGTCACATTCAGAGATGGAACCATCAGTGTCATCTAGTTGAGGGTCAGGATTAGTGTCATCCTCTTCTCCTTCAATAGGATTAATCTTTCTCCTGGGTAAAGGACAGTCAGGTCTTACATGCCCTGTTTGGTTGCAATTCCAACATGTCTTTTCTTTGGTCACCAAAGTATTTTTGGCTTCTGAGTTGATAGGTAGAGGTTCTTTATTCTTGTTATTATAATCTTCCTTATTCCTAGTAGTTGGTTCTCTGGGTTTATTAAGCTTTTTGTCTAAGCAATTCATGTCAATAGTTTCTTCTAATACTCCTATGAGAGTGGAAAGGTCAGAGTTCATGGGCATTCTGCATCTTACGCTATGGTTAAGTTGTCCTGGACATAGGTTGAGGAGTCTTTCATTGACTTCTTCTTTATCAGCATTTGGGTAGAAGCAGTCTAGTCTTCTCTTCTGGTCAAGGCACCATTTGTGAGGTTTGTCCTTAGATGGATCAAACAAGGAAGTTTCAAAAGTCTTCATCATTTTTCTTTTCCAAATTCTGGTACCAAATTGTTCCTTAATCAAATCTTTCCATGAATTCCATGACAAAGATCCTACCTCTTCTCTCTTATTGATGAACCAGTCAAGGTCTACTCCTTCAAACATTCTAGGTAGTCTTACTACGGCTATGTTATCAGGAAGTTCATAAGAGGCCAGAGTATAGTCAATAAACTTAATAAAACTGACATGATTGTATTCTCCTTCTCCGGAGAATTTAGGCCACTCAGTGATAGGGGGAAGTAATTTTAATGCTTGTTCTACTTCAGGAGTGGGACTAGGTCTGAAAGATTCAAGCCTTGTTAGTCTTGGTCTAGAAGGTAGTTGGGGCGTACTGTGGTACCTGGAAGGTCTGATTTCATCAGAGTCTGCAATGGGTTGAGATAAGTTTATCTTTAGATCTCTGAGATCATTCTTAATCATACCTAATTCCAGATCAAGTTTGTTACCTAATGAATCAATTTTATTAATAATATGAGTAGGTGAAGTGTGGTCTGTTTTATTAATACCTTCTTTGATTTTTTCAATAGATAGAAGAATTTCTTCTTGGATAGCTGAAGTATTGTTTTCTAGGTAATTTATTAGTTCTCCTTTACTCAAACTAATGCTGTCTCTTATTTGTTTTACTTCTAACTCATTGATTTTGATCAAGTTGGATTGGGATTGCATGACTTTACCAAAATTGGTATTTACTTTATCCAATTGCTCATATACTTTATCAAAACATTTGCCAATGATATCAAAGTTATGAGAAACATTTATGGAAAACAAGTTGAAAGTTTCTACGTCTAATTGCGGTACACTTTCTTCCATTTTCTTTCCAAAGATATTATATTGTCCCACTCTTTGGGATTCTTTAATTTCTGATGGGCTAGAGATCTCTTCTTCCTGTTGTTGTTGTTTCCTCTTAAGGAAACTAATTGGTCCGAAGGATTCCAATTCTTCACGTAACCTTCTACTTCTCTCTTGGGAATCAATTTTTGGAGGGTTATTTGAGTCTTCTTTGCCAAAGATATGGCTTTTCTCATACCCTGATGGTCTTCCTGGGTCTGAGCCTGTTTGAACAGTTCCCAATGACCCACGTGTTCTTTCACCAATACTTTTATTTTGTCCTCCTTGGAGGAGTCCGGCTGGGGTGGCGTAGGTGGAACTGTATCCTCCTGGGTTTTCACGTTCAACAAGGGACGGCCCTCCAACGGTGAGTTGGTCAAGTTGGCGGCCGCGGTCGTTGTCACGGTTGCTCGGATCGGAGCGATCATTGGCTTGATCCGCATTGAGTTTGCAACTGGCATCCTTGCGCACACGGGTTCCTCCGGGCAAAGATCCATATGAGGGGGCGCGTCCACTGGCGCGGGTGTTGCGTCTGTTTTGATACATTTTTAAAGATTATATAAGTTTTTGTCGAAACTTTGTAAAAAAAATAATTTTTTTTTGAGTAATTTTTTTATTAAAAAAAATATATTTCTTACTTATATGAAGGTTTAAAGGCACTAAGTCCTTGTTGGGGTCAGGTCCGTCCTTGGAGGGTATTCCAACGGGATCTGAGTGGGTTCCAATCAAATCTTGGGACAAATCCAAGGGTCCACAGTCTGGGACGTCCTCTAAGAGGTCTTGGTCAATAAGATCACCAAAGACAAAGTCCACTAGAAAGGATAGAATAATAAAAAATATAAGTTATATATTTATTTATTTTATAATAATTTTTATTATAATTTTCGAGTTTTTGTGATTTTTTTTATAATAATAAAATAAAAAAAAATAAAAAGGAGATCAAAGCTCACTTTTATAATTTGGATACAGTCTCTTAAAAGCAGAAAGCTTTCTTTGATAGGTTTTCCACTCTTTGTGCTGTCTTAACAAGGAGTTAAAATTGATAATTCTTTCTAACTCTTGTTCCTTTTCTTTTAAGATTTGTTGTCTATAATAAAGAAGTCTCTCCTGTTTCTGTTCAGGAGTTATAACAACAGGCACAAAGTTAAGTAATTTTTCTTCTTTTTTCTGTTTAAGAAGATTTAAATAATAATTGATCAATTCTCTGTTGGTTTTTAAATCCACTAGACAAATCAAAAGATCAAGATAAATAATAAGTATTTCTACTTATATATATAATTTTTTTTTATATAAATAACTGGTCCAGGAGATAATTAATTAAAACAATTAATTATTGAGGATATTTCCCGGCCAGACCTTCAGTTGTCAGCTCTCTGATACCAGGAACCTTGCAGTCCTTTAGCTACAGAGAGTGATAAAAGAACTTGGAGCAATAATATTCCAAAGAATAAATACTTTAAAGCTCCAATAATGGTATGGTAAGAGCAAGTGCAAGGTTTATTTGGTTTGGTTATAAATATTTTAAATATAATATAAAAAGAGGGGCCACAGTATTATACTACTGGGGATCTTTACAGACTAGCAACCTCTCTTCAAGGGGCCTCCTTAGGCAGTTTAAGAACCTTGGAATAAATATGGGTGCCTTAGAAAGGACTTATTTGACTAATGGCCGGGCTTAACAGCACAAGCGGCCTAGACAGGAAGGGAAACACTCACTCTGAGCACTTGACCATGAAAATCCTGGAATAATTGGAAGAGTTTCAGAGCAGATGGGGTAGATTGCTTGACTAAACTTCAATGGTTGATTGGTTAATAGAGGTAAATAATACTACTACAGACTAAGTCAAAAATCACTTTCTTATCTTCATATAAGCACTTGATTAACAATGACACCGTGTCTGATTGATAATAAATAATTCCTGATAACTGATTAACTTCTTCAAAACAGAAGGGCAAAAAGAGCCTGTTTAAATATTCTTTTTTGGGTGCTTGAGGACCTCTAGAAGGGGTACTAGCCATGGGCTGAGGCTAGGGGGGCAATCAGGGCAAGATTGGCACGTCCTCAAGGTGCTGTTAGCCTGCTGGCCTTAGATCTGTCAAGGAACAGCTCCTTTTTAGCTGCAGGATCTGTTAATCAATAGATTAGTCATTTTGCTGATCCTGCACTGATCCTCAATTTGTACAGTAAGTACTGGTCCAAAGTGAGCAGACGTAGATTTTTATTGATTCTCCATCCTCTGCTGATCCTGTATGTAATTTTTAATAATTTTTACGACCACTCCTTATGTAGTTTCGTGGTCTTTGAAGATTCTGATCAACTTATTTCGTGGTGAGTCTGGATCTTTATTTAATTAATAAAAAATACTAAAAATTAGTTACTAACTAATTTTATTTGATTTTTAAGGTTTTTGAACCATAATCTATGCTCGTGTGGTAGCTTTACATATGTAGTGTAGATCCTACTATATTGTAGCTTCTCTGAGCGGTACCTGGATGTCATAGGAGGCGCGGGGATGCGTGCGGGAGTTGGCGTACGCGGGAGTCCAACCCGGGGCTGCGTGCGGGAGTTTGCGTATGCAGGAGACCAGCGCTAGGGACGCGGGGCTGCGTGCGGGAGTTGGCGTACGCGGGAGTCCAACGCTGGGCTGGGTGCGGGAGTTTGTGTACGCAGGAGACCAGCGCTAGGGACGCGGGGCTGCGTGCGGGAATTGTGACAAAACACAATTTCCCGTGTAACTCCTAAACTACACACAACACCTGGATTTCAACTGAAATTTAGGTGTGAAACCTATACATGACATATCATGTGAAATATTAAAATGGCTAAAAGGTGCCATACTGGTGCCGTGGTCATTTACCATTTTGTATTAAATTAATTAAAAAATATAAGGAGTAAGAATTCAAGGGTGGGGTCAGTGAGTGACCCTACCTTATTTTGGGTGGGGAATCCATTTCTGCAATAATATTTATGGATTTCCTACTCCTTTATTTTATAATAATTTTATTTATTCATTTATCATTGTTCCTTTTAATTTTGTTAATATTATTATTGTTGTTGCTTTGTCAGGTTTCTCTGTGCTAAGTAGCAGGCTGACAACTCTAAAGGAGTAGAAGTAATACTAAATTCCCCTTCAAGGACTGCCAGCAAGCTATTTGCTAAGTTATTTACATAATCCCACAGGATTCTCTACACCGTTGGAAACATGTACCCCATCCCCGCCGTTCAAACCAATCCCAGGCTGAGATCCTTCGTAAGCTCCTTGCACGCCAATTGCCAATGACTTTTCACCCCACAGTATGAGCACCCCCTTGGAACAAAGGTACCGGGCGGCCAAAACCCTTCCACCATGTGAGGTGGAGGCCCTTGCCGCTGCTGCTGGCCCATAAGGCTCATGCAGATCTTCAGATCCTTCATTAGTTCCGTCAATTTGCTTACCGGAAGGGCAGGCGCGGGTTGAGGAACCGGAACACGCGTGGAAGTAGGTGAAACTGGGGCCAGAAATTGCGCCGGAGCCGGAACCTGGGGGGCGTATTTCTTTGGTCCCGCTGGGAAGGACTTAGCGGTGTCCTCAATAAGCTCTTCTAAGTCAAGCTCACTCTCCACAGCCCGGCAAATGACAGCCAACTCCGGAAGGAGCGCAATGCTCCCGTCCAATGACCACTTTACCAAGTTGTGATTGTAAAGATGCTGCTGCACCCTTGCCCGGAGTTGAGCGCCTAAACCGCCCAGAAATGCGCTTTTCATGGCCCCCGTCTGTCCCGCCACCACCTTGTTCTTTGACAAGTACCGATATATCAAATTGAATGTTGAGGTGTACTCCGCCAGCTCCACCCGCATTCTGACCCCTCCGCGCGCGCTTGCCTCCAAGGCCACGCTGTTGAAATTGCTTTCCCGGAACCAAGGTTTTGGGCCTACCCCACCACGTTAGGATCTCCGCCTTCAGTTTTGGCCAATCTTGATTCTCGTGGCCTTCCATTTCCTCCACATCCCGGAGCTTCTCTTTGTCCATAATGAACAGGACAACAAGCTGGGCCTTATCAGCGTCCAACGCACCTTTCCCATCTGCAATACCTTTGTATCTCGAGATAAATTTCTCCACATCCGCGGTTTTGAATTGGATGTGAGGGTAGTCGCGCGGCCTGATGCAAACCAGACAAGTGGGTTAATGGTCAATGGAGACCGATGGGGGAATGGCGTAGCTTGTCCTTGGTTAAGCGGAGGGAGGGGGAGGAGGAGGGATGGAAGACAAGAGTGGGGTTGGAGTAGCGGACCCGGAGACGGAAGGAGAAGGAGAAGGAGAAGAAGGAGCAACTGTAGGGAGGTATGAATAGGACATTGGGCCCAGTTACCTTCAAAAGACAAGAAACGGAAGGTTACTTCCCAGCCAGACCCCCAGATGTGGAAACAATCAAGGGTTATCCCCCTATAATTGTCCCAAGGTTTGGAAGTTAACGGTTCCCTGCGTTTGAAAGGAGATGAGGATGTCCAAAGTCCCACTTAAATGAGGAATAGAAATAAGGAGATAAAGAGATAAAGACAAGTAGAGAGAGAGAGAGAAATCTCCAATCCTTCAATCCTAAGAAATTTCCACCTGGATGTGTATCCGGTATGATTTCCTTTAATCTCTTGGTGAGATGAGTGATCCACTCCAATGATGTGATGTAATTCTTCCTCCTCTGCATCCATGCATGCATGCCCCTCCTCCAACCCAGAGTTGGGAGTGAGGATAAGTCCTCCCCCTCAACCCTAACCTAAGTACACGCGCAAATGACAGTATGACAAAGAAAAAGAAAACAATCCCAAAACAGAAACCCTAGCCTCCTCTCCCCACCTCCTCCGTACCAAACTCCCCCCGTTGTCTGTATGTCTTCCCATGACGGGGTCCTTGCACCGCTCCCTACTCGGAGCTCCCTGTGCCTGTTTGTATCTGTTTGTCTGCGCCTGTCGTGGGTTTTTGGTAATATCCGGCATGATCCACGCGCTTCATCCGTTCCTTCATAGCCCGCGGATTGCTCTGCCCCTACGTATCCAAACCGGGGCGCCCGCAAACCTAGTCAAGCGCACTACCTTCCAAATCCGATCTCCGGGGCGGATTGCTGCCCACGCCGCATTCAATGCTGAGCCCGACCCGTCCACCAGGTGCGTAGCCAAACAGTGGCTGCTGCTGAACCAGCAGCTGCCACTGCTGAGCACTCCGCATACCCTAATGCTGAGCCCGCTTGCCTCCAATGCTGAGCGCGCAGCCGCGACGCAGTCCCCAATCTGTGTCTATAAATTGACACCACAACGCATAGCATCAATAACTTCCAAACTTTAGAACAATTGAAGGAGAAGAACTCATCTGAATTCCACATCTGGGGGTCTGGCCAGGAAGTAACCTTTTGTTTCTGTTTTCTCAAAACTAAAAACTGCAATGTGCCAGTACCACCCATTGACCGTTTTTGGGTTGTCTAATGTTACCCCTACTCCTCTAGCTTCTTGGAAGAAACCTTCATCAGGGGCAGGATACAGTGTCCCTTGCTCCAAAAATGGCGCTGTAAGACTCCAAACGGTGCTAAGCCTTGGCAGTTCTGTGGAGGGGAAAGGTGCTGTTTAGGCTGCTCTCCTAGGAGTTACAATAATATTTAAATGTAACCGGAATCAAGGTCCAGAACCTTATGGGTGAGAAATCAAAGTAAGGGAAGAGGATAAGAGTTGTTGGTAGCGATGGAAACAACACTATCTGAGGCAAGATGGTGCAGGTAAAGACTTGAACAAATAAGTCAAGGTTTGTTCAGAGTTCAATAGAACAAGGCAGTTGTAAGTAACAACGCTGTGGTAGTCCAAACCTGTCCTATAGCCATCATACTCACTTTTCTAGTGTAACAACAGCTCAAACCCTCAAATTAACCTCAGAAATAGATTCTACATTGAAAATAACCCATAGTCACTCAGCCAACATACCCCTCTATCTCTCATGGATTAGAAGATACAGCCCAAGAAACCTTCAACTGTGGCAAACTCATACCCACCCAGGTGTCACATCTCTGTGGAAGACATAAGGCATACCTAGTAAACCCTCAAGTACATACCAGTGGCAGCTTATCCTCAAGACCAGGACCACACAACAACCAGTCCATCCAGAATACAGCATACAGATACAGGAGGCAGTGCAGCATGCCAGATCCAGTCACCTCATCCAGCATACAGTATACAGATCCAGGAGGCAGTGCAACCAGTCCAGATCCAGTCACCACAGCCAGAATACAGCAATACAGATACAGGAGGCAGTGCAGCATGTCAGATCTGGTCACCTGAACCCAACAAACATGCAGAAAATACACATACAAGAGGCTGTGCAGAAGTATACAGGAGCAATATATGCAGGAGAAAGTGGAACCAGCCTTAACCAGAACCAAACAAACCAACAGTATTGCACAGCAATACATGTAGGTAGAAGCAAGAATCACTGAATAAACTACCAGTACAGCACAGCAATATACCTTATCTGAACTACACAGCAATCTATGCAAGGCTGTGCATGCATGAAACCCCTGTAAAAGCTTTTCCCAACCAGCAGAAATGCCTCATGTAACTGTAAAAAATTTTCCCAACCAGCAGAAATGCCTCCTGTAACTGTATCTCACTGTTCCTCACCAGAACAGGGAGAACCCTCAGGGGCAGCCTTGAGCACCCCTGGGGGCAGGATTTGTCTATTTAAGGAGGGCCTCTCTGCCCTATCCAAGTTGTATACCTACTCACCTAATCATTACCACCCATCTCATCATCTATCCATCCACCCCATCAACCCATCCATCTGTGGTACCTACCCAGATACATATTAGTAGTGAACCAATTATAAAGAAACAGGAAATCAGAAACCAATTTATTAACCATATTTAACCAGTTAAACCACCCAACAGGTGCTTGAATAAGGGTTCTTCTGTGACCTAAATATTCAGCACCAGATTAAAAAAAACCCACCCATTAATTAATAAATAACCCTTACAAAGAAAGAGAGCACAAAAAAAACAAACTACCAACCTTTCCTCTACCCAGCCCCCTGTGGGTAAACCCATCCTTGGGTCCTCTCCTGAACCATCCCTTTGATAAAACCCTTGAACCCTTTGATATTGGGATACTGGTTAAGATCACATATATCTGATCAATAATTAACCAATAATCCAATACATCTGGTCTATTCTTCAACAAACCCTACCAATAACAATTAATAACTAACCTAGGTCTGAGCTGAGACCTATTTTAAGTCTCAAAGAAACCAGCCATTAATTTAAATAAATTATTGTGCAGACTTACTATAGTACTAGAAGGGCAGGCAATTCAAAACCACTCTTATTATATACTATTACTCCAAAGGAGTAGAAGCAATACTAAATTCCCCTTCAAGGACTGCCAGCAAGCTATTTGCTACTTTATTTATATAATCCCACAGGAGTCTCTACAACGCCCACAAGCTAATAACTCTGGTCGTCAGCAGCTGATTAGGAAAGATCAACTCAATCCCAACCAACCTCCAGGTTCTCAATGAACCTCCCTTACTCTCCGCAATCAAGCGCTTGAAGGGTACCAGATAACTGTGGGAGGCTGAACAAAACAAAAGCAATTTGTTTATGAAGCTCTAGAAGCAAATCAATAACAAATTTGAGCAAGAATATCCCAACACTTCTCAAGGGACTCAAGAATAGCGTGGCAAAATTCAACCTTAAAGAAGAAGGGAGGTATAACACTCCAGGTTTTAAGCTTAATAAAACCTCTTCAATCAAACGTGATTGGCTCCAGAAAGATGATCAAGGAGAGATCAAGACCAGTATGGTCGGAAAAAGGGATCAGAGTGGTATAACACACTCAAGGATTCAGACAGACAGGAATTCTTCTTCAACCAGAAAGGCTATTGGTTGGTGATAAGGATCAAGGTCACAAGGGACAGAGTTTGAGTATGGAGGCTCAAAGGATCAAAGGGGAAATCATAGATATATCCGGATAAATTGCTCAGATAAGTGGGGAAGGATGCCCACGGATAAGTTTGATTATGATGATGGTCTCATTGGATGCTAGGATGATGATGATAGGATCCTGGGCCAAAAGGCAGGGGAGAGCCCCTCCTTTTATAGACATGAGGCCCTGTATACTAGGTACAAGAGATACTACAAATAGGTGCGGGAAAATGAAAACATAAAAAAGAGATGACATGAGAGGAAAAAGAAAAGAAAAAAGAAAAAAGAAATGTTGCCCGCGTCAAGAATGACCGCAGGCAACCAGATGGACACCCGCGACAGCGGTCGCAGGTGTCGACAACGGCTGTCGTTGCCCAATTGGTGGCGACAACGGCTGTCGTCGCCCAATTGGCGGCGACAACGGGGTGAAGTTTCCGAGGGCCGCGAGCGGTCGCTTGCGGTTGTTGGTTGGATCAGATGATGGGCGAGGAGGGCGGTCGTGATGAAGATGAAGTAAAAAGCGATCCAAGTGGAGAGACCAAAGTAATCGTCCGAGTTAAACTGATCGTTGAGTAGATTGGAAGTCTGAGCCTGAAGAGAGATTGGGAAATCCTTGAGTAAACTTTGGGTGGGATGAAATTGATGGGCCCAAGAGGTACCGGTACAGTACTGAGGATCTGATCAACTGTAGTAACCAGCGCATTGATTCCAAAGTCCCCAGGTATAGTAAAACCTTAGGCCATCACCGGGGTTTCGGAAGTTGGAGTCTGCGTTTGGGTTACCATAAACCAATCCAGGTCCTGAGACAGAAGGGGCCGACCTGGTGATGGCAGCACCTAGACCATCGGTGGTGATTGTGATGAATCTCAAATGAAGGGGTACCAGCTGATCAAGAGTGAAGTTTGCAATTCCGAAAAAGATGTAGAGGATGGCGGAGGCGAGGATGAGAGCACCATTGACGGACCAGAGTGGGTTACGAGGGGAGGAGGAGAGGTCTTGACTGGAGACAAAGTTGTGGTGAGCAATTGAAACTTCGTAGGGCACAATGATGGTGGGATAAACTACATCTGATGGCTTTTGGAACAATATCTTTCCAAGAATCCTGTGGGAGCAGATTTGGCGAGTAGATTGATATCATCATGGTTTACAATCAATGCTCTCAAGTGGCTCGGATGATCATTCTCGGGACCGGATGCAAGCCTCCTCAAGTAGTAGGTAGTGATTGCCAAGATCGGAGGTGGGGATGGTTGATGATCGATGGCTCGGATGGCGGAGGAATAGGAGATTGTGCTGATCAAGTTGAAGTGTAGGATGGGTGATAGAAGGATGAGGTTGGATGAGTTAGGATTGTAGGGATCGTCAAAGGTGGTTCGACGATCGCTTGCGTCGCCAAAAGTCAGGGCCGCAAGCGCAACAAGTAGAAGTTGAACATAGAAGGGGGGGATCGAAGGGGAGAGACAGGCAAGAGGCCTGTCCTAGACCGCTAGGACAGGGAGAAGTTGAGAGATGGGGGGAAATGAAGGTACCCATAGGGGTACAACTGAAAAAAAATATTTTTTTTTGTGGTGTCCCGGATTGGTCACCACAGCGCCAATCACAAGCCTGTTTGCATCAGGCCGCGGGAATATCCACACATTTGGTTTAACACTGAGGACTTTGAGCAATTCCTTGCTTGATACAAAGGAATTGCCAAGGCCAAAGGCGCAACGGGTTTGGATAAGGCTGGTTTTGTTGTGCTTTTCATTACAGATGAAGAGAAGCTTTGGGATGTGGAAGAGATGGGAGGATAAAAGGAACTCAATTGGCCAAAACTGAAGGCAGAAATCTTGGTGTGGTAGGGAAGGGGCAAACCTTGGATTTGGGAGAGCAACTTTGAGCAAGTTGCGGTGGAAGAAAGGGAAAATGGTTGAGTTGGGACGCAGGTGCAATTGGGGGAGTATGTTGCAATTTTCAACCAGATCTACTGCTACCTTGCAAAGAAAGAGTTGATGGCGGGGCAGACCGGCGCCAGGAAGAGGGTGTTTTTGGGTGGACTTGGTCCCCAACTTGGCGCGTGGGTGCAGCCGCACTTGAAAAACAACAACTTGGTGAAGGGTTTGTTGGATGGGAGTATTTTTCTCCTCCTAGAAATCCTGATCATCCATTGGGGGGTGTAAGACTCCAAAAAAAGCTAGGCCGTGGCAGCTCTGTGGAGGGGAAAGGTGCTGTTTAGGCTGCCCCACAGAGTGTTACTAAAATATTTAAATGTAATCAAGATCAAAGTCCAGAACCTGGTAAATGGGGGACCAAAATTTAAGAGGATAAAGATTATAGTAGTTGGTAGCTGGGGAAACAACACTATCTGAGGCAAGATGGTGCCGGGGAAAACTTGAATAGAAGAAGTCAAGGTTTTTTCAGAGTTCAACAAGACAAGGCAATTGTAAGTGACAATGCCCACAAGCTAATAGCTCTGTTCATCAGCAGAAGCTTAGGAAAGATCAACTCAATCCCAAACAACCTCCAGGTTCTCAATGAAACTGCCCAACTCTCCGCAATCAAGCGCTTGAAGGATACCAGATAACTGTGGGTGGATGCACAAGACAAAGCTAATGGTTTAAGAAGCTCCAGAAGCAAAACAATAACTGATTCAAACAAGAATAACCCAACACTTCTCAAGGGCCTCAAGAGTAGCATGACAGAATTCAACTTCAAAAGGGATGAAGGGAGGTTTAAAACTCCAGGTTTTAAGCTTAATAAAACCTCTTCAGTCAAACGTGACTGGGTCCAGAGAGATAATAAAAGGATGATCAGGACCAGTATGGTCGGATAAAGGGATCAGGAGTGGTGTAACACACTCAAGAATTCAATTAGTCAAATTCTTCTTCAACCAGCAAAGCTATTGGTTGGTGATAAGGATCAAGGATCAAGGGTTTGAGTATGGAGCCTCAAGGACCAAGGGGCAATCATAGATATACCCAAATTTTGTTCTCAGATAAAGGGGAATGAAGACCCCATGGATGATGTATTGCAAGGTGAAAATGATGATGATCCTCACTGGTATGGTAGGATGTGATGATGACAATGTGATCTGCTGTTAAGGTGCCATCTGCTGCTGATCCCTCTCCAAAAGGCGGGTGAGAGACCCTCCTTATATGGGCAGGAGGCCCTGTTAGACCATGTACAACGGATTCTACAAATAGAGCGGAAAAAGAAAGAAATTTTCTTTTTTTTTGTTGGATTTTCAGGTGATCAGAAAAATTTGATCACACAGGCCGGTGGAAATCCGGCCTGCCTGACCGTGGTGGGATCATTCTCATCCCTTCACCTCTCCTGCGTCCGTCTGTGGACAGGGGCGCGCAAAAATACCAGAATCACCCACCCCTCACCCAAAGGCGGAAGGGGTGGGAAATGAAATGGACCAGACCACCCGCTGTTGTGTGCAGGCGGTAGACAGCATTTTCAACACCCACCCAAAGATGGAAGGGGATGAGAGAGCGGAAGATGATGATGGGCGGGTTCTGGGAACCGGGGATTGGTTGGATTGAATTCAAGTTGAGACTGGAGGCCAATTGATTTGACAAGCTTGATGAAGTGCTGATCATGTATGTGGAGGCCATTGATCAAAGGGAGCTTGAAGCTGCACTTAATGGAGATAGGATAGCACTGAGGCCGCTCCCAAACTGTCCCTGAGAAGCTTGAATCATTTGCTGGTACATCAAGACAAAATGGGACATGGATTGAGGGAATGAATTGGATCCAAAGAACTGGGCACAGCCTGCAACGTTTGAGAACATTGACAACATTTTTTTGGGCAAGGTAGGACATTTGGCTTTGCATGTGGATTGGTTGATTGAACTGGCAGTCATCTTATTGATGAGCAAAGACATGTATTGGCTCATTTGGGAGATTTGATATTGAATGGATTGGTAGCTAGCTTGGTAGCTAGACTGGGAAGCTTGGTAAGCAGATCACATTGAGTTTGCTAGCCCACCGCCAAGACCGAGACCACCAAGGCCACCTCCTAATGATCTTAATGAGGGGTCACCACCAAAGCCGCCCTATTGCATGGATTGTTGGGACATGGCCTGCTGTTGGGCGGCATACTGTTGGGCGGCAAAGGAGTTTCCACCAAGACCAGCACCTCCCAGGCCACTACCAAGCCCACCAAGCTGTTGCTGGATCATCTGTTGTTGATATGCCTGCTGGGCGGCGTAGGAGCTACTTTCACTGTTCAACATCCCGGGGCCGCCAAACACGCCGCTGGGAACAAGTGAGCTTGTTGATTGAATGCTGGCTTGCTCAGCTTGCTGACTCAAGCTTGATTGCAATGAAGCAATTTGACAAGCTTTGAGTTTGACCCGCTTAGTGGAAGCAGAGGCAGCCAAGAAGCAAGCGGAGTAAACAATAGATTTCATGATGATAGTTTTGGAGAGTGGTAGAAAGGGTGGGGGGATAAAGCTAGAATTATTGGTTGTTTTGTTGGACTTGAAATGAGCAACTCTAGTTTGAAGATGTAATTAGTACCTTTGCAACAACAATGGAGGGGTGAGGGGATTGAGATGATGGAGGAAGGATGGAATGGAGATATCTTGGGCCAAGCTGGTCTTGGCCCGCCCATTTGGCCAAAAGGAAGGGGGGGGACAAAGAGGGAAGGGATTAAACGTGCTGCCTAGGCGATGAGACCAAGAGAGCCTGTCCTAGACTACTGGGACAGAGGAATGTTTGGCAAGATGAGGAAATTGGAGGAGTGATACTGATACATAAAAATTTTGATTTTTTTTTCCAGATAAATGACACCTAAACAAAAGAATTTTAGAAAAAATTTTGAATTTTATGCATCAGGTCCAGAGTGTCCAGATTTGGTCACCACATCTCTTCCCAACTTACAGACTGTCCTTAGTCTGCATCTGCGCTTGATTTCATAAAAAAAAGGAAAGATGATTGAACACAAGAAATGGCCATTTGATCTTGAGGGCAATTGAAAAGAATATCTTGATCCATCCAAAGAAAATCCTAGATTTGCCTGCAATAAAATGAAGAAGGTGTCCCAGGTGGTCACGTATGTTGCATACGGTAGAGTTTCACAACAAAATGCAGCAGCTGACCCTGGTGGTGCACAATTGGGAGGACTTACTTCTACCCCAGTTTGCCTCCACTGAAGCCCATATTCTTCCATACCAAAGCCACCAAAGATAGGATCAAGATTGGGATCTAGTTTAGACTCATTGCGGAGATTCAAACCAGAACTGGGAGAAGGTTGATTAGGAATATGAGTCCAAGGAAAAGAAGAAAAAACAGATGAAGAAGAAATATTTTTGGATTTTTTCATTTTGTTTTGTTTTTGATATTTGATATTTTTAATATCAGAGGAAATTTTTGAAAAGAAAGGGAAATAGGCCTTGGGGATGAGGGTTGACCCTTGAGTTGAAGTTTGAGGCTGAAAAGAACTAAAACTATTAGTAGGATCAACTACTCCCATAAAAAATGAAAGGAACTGGAATTATCCTTCTGTTTAGGAAAATGACCCAGGAAATCTGTTTCCCAGCAACCAGAATCCAAATAACAAAGAGGGACCTCAATTTTTCTACCATCTGAATCAGGGAAGAGGATTCTCTCCCCAACTTGATTGGAAAACATCAGAGTTGCTCCAAAATTGATTAGGAAAGGTCAACCCAAGATCATAGGTACATCCAAGCTTGTGATCCAGAAATGACAAGTTCCAACAATGTTTTGGCCAATCCAGACTGGAAGGTCTTCAACTATTCCAACCAATTTGCAAGACTGGTTCCCTATTCCATACACCAAAGAGGTGAAGCTTACCCTAGGGCTGAGTTTAAGCTTGCAGGCCATAGCATCTGAGATCAAGTTAAGCTGAGAGCCAGAGTCAACGAGGAGCAAGACTGTTTTAGCTGATTCACCAAGATGGCAGGGAAGAAAACCATGAGGACATGAGTAAAGACTAGACTCAGAAGAGGGATCTTTTCCACCAGAATCCTCTATCAAATTTCCAGATGAGACATTGATTTCCTCAGGAAAAATTTCCACACGTCAACAAGAAACCCATTTCTTCATTCCTTCAGCAACTGATGGAGAGATTGAGAGTAGTTCAGCCACAGATAGATCAGGAATTTTAAGATCAGAAATTTTCTTTAATACCCCTTCCACAGCATTGGGGTGATCTTTAGAAATTCCCCTCTCAAACCAAACTTTGGGCTGGGTGGAGGGAGGAAGATTGGGTGAAGCAGGAACTAGATCAGGGGATTGAGGAGGTTTAGATGAGGGATGAGGATCAGGGTGATCTTGAGACCTTTCCATGAGTGGCTCTTTTTCCACCTCCATGTCTTCTACATCAGAAGAGGGCTCAGGTGAGGATTGTTGTTTGGGCGGTTTTTGGAGGATCAAGGTTGCCAAGGAAGGAGCTTTATGAGGTTTGGGCTCCTCAAGTTGCTTCCTAGCTGAATTGGATCGGTAAGTACCAACCAGAGAGCAGGAGGAAATAGCTGGGGGATACCAGGGTGGAAGAGTACCACAAGAAGATTGGAAATCCACAGAAGCCAAGGATGCCTTCATAGGAGGGGATGGCTGGTAAGAGGCCACCAGATGACAAATGGGGCAAGATGAATCAAAGGGTATTAGGGCACCATTAGGAAGAAAAAAGTTATTTCCTTTTTGCTCTACCAATTTCTTGTCTTTTTCCTTCTAAGTTTGAGACATCAACCAGTTCCATGGCCTTCCCTGTGGCAATAATAGCAGACTATGGTATTTTTAGGAAAAGCACTAGAAGGTTTAGGAACAGCAAGAGAGGAAATCTTTTGATCCATTCTTTTTTCAAAGGCTTTGAGCAGTTAAGTTATCTTGTCCTTTGTAGCGGTTTCTTGGTTAGGCTGAGGGTTCTTGGTCCTGAAATCAGATTCCATTTTATTCATGATCTTGTTTGACTCTTTGAAAGAGGGGGCATGGACTGGTTCAGCGGTTTTAGACTTTTCAAAAGTGAGGGCTGTTTGACCTTTCATGACTTTATCCACAACTCCCCTAAGGATAAGTAAACCAGGGAGCTTGAATCAATTATCCCTGGTAGTGATCATGGATCCAGACTCAACCAGTTTTTCCTTGATCCTTTCTTGCATTCCAAGAGAGAAAGATTGGAAAAATTGGACTTGAATATTTTCCACTGTGTCAATGTGATTGTTTTGGAAAAGGTAGGATTGGATGGGATCCCAAGATTTCCTAAAGGACTGATAATTGGAAGCTGAAGCCACACCACCATTGGAGATCCACTGGGAGACAAGGTTATATAGATCCTGCAAATTAAATTGTGCTAAATCTATTTTCCCCAATAGGCCAACATTGCTCCCCGCAGCAGGGCCCAGTTATGCCGTTAGAAACCTTCAAACGACTTGATGATTTCCATAACTTTGTCAGAGGAGATAAAAAATTGTAACTGGTAGGCCATATTGAATTTGCTAGCCCCATCCACCAAAGCAGCCATCTCATACAAGTCCAAGAAGCGTTCCACATTTGTCCCATTGAATCCTAAGTTCTTGTTCTGGGGCTTGATCTTAACCATCTTAGGACAAGTAGAAGAGTTGCTGGTGGATTCCATTTTGACAAAGTCTCCTAAAAGATCCAAGGCATAGATTTCCAAAGTGGCTCACAAATGTGGCAAGATTAGGTTTTCTTGAAAGAAAAACAACAAGTATCTTGCCCAGATGGTGCACATTTGGAGGAATTACTTCTAGAACAAGTTTCCTCCATGAATCAAGATGATGAAAAAAAAAAGAGATTGAATTACAAAGTTGATGATTGTGGGACTGTAAATCCCAAGGTTTCTGGTTTTGTCCCAGCCCGGGGGACCAAATTTAAGACTCCAAATAGTGCTAGGCCGTGGCAGTTCTTTGAGGGGGGAAAGGTGCTGTTTAGGCTTCCTTCCAGAGTGTTACAAAAATATTTAAATTTAACCAAGATCAAAGTCCAGAACCTGGTAAACGGGGGACCAAAATGTAAGAGGATAAGATTATAGTAGTCAGTAGCTGGGGAAACAACACTATCTGAGGAAAGATGGTTCCAGGGAAAACTTGAATAGAAGAAGTCAAGGATTGTTCAGAGTTCAACAAGACAAGGCAATTGTAAGTGACAACGCCCACAAGCTAATAGCTCTGGTCATCAGCAGAAGCTTAGGAAAGATCAACTCAATCCCAAACAACCTCCAGGTTCTCAATGAACCTGCCCAACTCTCAGCAATCATGTGCTTGAACAGTACCTGACAACTTTGGTTGGCTGCACAAGACAAAGCTAATGGTTTGAAGGAGCTCCAGAAGCAAAACAATAAATGATTGAACAAGAATAACCCAACACATCTCAAGGGTCTCAAGAGTAGTGTGGCGGAATTCAACTTCAAAAGAGATGAAGGGAGATTTAACACTCCAGGTTTTAAGCTTAATAAAACCTCTTCAGTCAAACGTGACTGGGTCTAGAGAGATAATCAAAGGATGATCAGGACCAGTATGGTTGGATAAAGGGATCAGGAGTGGTGTAACACACTCAAGAATTCAATTAGTCAAATTCTTCTTCAACCAGCAAAGCTATTGGTTGGTGATAAGGATCAAGGATCAAGGGTTTGAGCATGGAGGCTCAAGGATCAAGGGGCAATCATAGATATAACCAAATTTTTGTCTCAGATAAAGGGGAATGAAGACCCCACGGATGATGTATTGCAAGGTGAAAATGATGATGATCCTCACTGGTATGGTAGGATGTGATGATGATGATGTGATCTTCTTTTAAGGTGCCATCTGCTGCTGATCCCCCTCCAAAAGGCAGGGGAGAGCCCCTCCTTATATGGGCAGGAGGCCCTGTTAGACTATGTACAACGGATTCTACAAATAGAGCAGAAAAAGAAAGAATTTTTTTTTTTTGGATTTTCAGGTGATCAGAAAATTTTGATCACACAGGCAAGTGGAAATCTGGCCTGCCTGGCCAGGGTGGGATCATCCTCATCCCTTCACCTCTCCTGCTTCCGTCTGTGGATGGGCGCACGCGACAATACCAGAATCACCCACCCCACACCCAAAGGCGGAAGGGGTGGGAAAGGAAATGGACCAGACCGCCTGCAGATGTCCGCGGGCGGTAGAAAACGTCTTCCACCCCCACCCAAAGATGAGAGGGTGTGAGAGAGCGGAAGATGATGATTGGCAGGTTCTGGGAACTGGGGATTGGTTGGATCAAATTTGAGTCAAGAACTGGAGGCCAATTGGTTTGACAAGCTTGATGAAGTGCTGCTCATGTATGTGGAGGCCATCAATTGAAGGGAGCTTGAAGCTGAGCTTAATGGAGATAGGATAGCGCTGAGGCCGCTCCCAAACTGGCCCTGAGAAGCTTGGGCTGCCGTATTGCATGGATTGTTGGGACATGGCCTGCTGTTGGGCGGCAAAGGAGTTTCCACCAAGACCAGCACCTCCCAGGCCACTACCCAGCCTACCAAGCTGTTGCTGGATCATCCATCTGTTGTTGATATGCCTGCTGGGCAGCGTAGGAGCTACTTGAACTGTTCAACATCCCGGGGCCGCCAAACGCGCCGCCGGGAACAAGGGAGCTGGTTGATTGACTGCTGGCTTGCTCAGCTTGCTGACTCCAGCTTGATTGCAATGAAGCAATTTGACAAGCTTTGAGTTTGACCCGCTTAGTTGAAGCGGAGGCAGCCAAGAAGAAAGCAGCCTAAACAATAGATTTCATGATGATAGTTTTGGAGATTGGTAGAAAGGGTGGGGGGATAAAGCTAGAAGTATTGGTTTTTTTGTTGGACTTGAAATGAGCGACTCTAGTTTAAAGATGTAATTAGTACCTTTGCAACCACAATGGAGGGGTGAGGGGATTGAGATGATGGAGGAAGGATGGAATGGAGATATCTTGGCCTGCGCGTTTGGCCAAAAGGAAGGGGGGGATCAAAGAGAGAATGGATCAAATGTGCTGCCTAGGCAATGAGACCAAGAGAGCCTGTCCTAGACTACTGGGACAGAGGAATAATTTGCAAGATGAGGAAATTGGAGGAGTGATACTGATACATAAAGATTTTGATTTTTTTTTCCAGATAAATTACACCTAAATAAAAGAATTGTAGAAAAAATTTTGAATTTTCCACATCTTGTCCAGGGTTTCCAGATTTTGTCACCACAGCAGTGGAGAGAAAGTTGGACCTGGAGGAACTTATGGAGGAAACGTCAAGGTTGTTTCTGATGGGGTCAAAGAATTCCTCTTCTCACCCTCCGGAAGTGCAAACCCAGGCTCCAGTTTTAGGCCCCTCAAAAACAGAATGCACTCCGGCAACACCACCAAAAACAAGCCGGGAGATTAGCAAGATGACGGAATAAATGAAGGATTTACGGATCTTCCTGAGTCAAATTTTGTCAGCACCGTGCAATCCGCCTCCTCAAATTGGGGGACTGCTTCTGCCATCAAATCTACCTGCGCCGCGGTTATGCAATTAATGCGGGGACAAGGGGCATTGGCAGTTGGGGTGCAATGGCATGAAAAGGGACCTCAAAGGGGGATTTTTTCATCCTGTGGGGATGGTATTCATGTTCCCAACAGAAAGCGGGTCTCCACTGAACCTGGGAATCCAACTGTCATGGAGCAATTCCGTGCGCAAGGTCTGGAATTGGGGGTAACTGCTCAAGCTTTGCTTGGTATTGTCACTGGTCCCAGGGGCTAAAGAGAGGTTACTGCCTATAGCTCCTAAGCCAGTTTTGCTTGTTCCAGAAATGGACAGGCGGCTGGTGAATCCTGTAGGGAAGAAGAAGGCGGTGGAGACTGTGTGCAGAGTGATGGGGAAAAAAACAACTATTCCCTTGACCTTGAAGGAGTTGGCGGGGGTGTTGCCGGTGGTAGTGGATGAGATGGTTCAAGCACTGAAGGATTGCTGACACAATAGGAGACCTCCAAGGTTGCAGCGGGTGAAATTGGGTTGGGATGATGCGGAGCGCAAGCTAGTTGGGATGGAATTGGTTTCAACTCAGCTAGCTTACATTCCAATGAAGATTTCTGGAAGGAAGGTGCGGGCACTGGTGGATAGCGGTTCCATGGTGAACCTCCTTCCATCTAGATTGGTTGATGAATTGGGATTGGTTTGGTGGAAATGTGCAATGGGGCTTTGCAAGCTTAATGGTGGGGCATTTTGCATGGATGGGGTTGTGGAGGAGGAAGAGGTTGAGGCCACAAGGGTCTTTAAATCACTTTCTTTTCTATTGGTTGATTGAGGGGAGGCTATTTTAGGACAGCCATTCATATTTGGGTTCCAAGCGCAAATGACATTTGATCCAGAGTCAGGGACGGAAGGGTTGACGGTGGAAGATTTGTCCAGTGGGTAATTTGAAGCCCCAATTTTCAATGAAGGGTTGGGGAAGTGGATGCGGGATTTGGAGAGAGAAGAAGAGGAGGACCTTGTTGCGTAGTTGGTTTTCAAGGGAAGGCTGGAGGTGCATTTTGACTAGTTGGCCAAGGTTACTTCATGGGGAAAGCTCCGTTTTTGTGTGGGCTGTCAACTAGCGAGGAGCAGGTGGGATTTAGGGAAGAAGCGCGGGACGCCCGTTTTCTGGAATTAAGTCCCCTTCCTCAGTATGCATTGCCATGGGATACTTCTTGAAAACAATATCATTGTGCCAGGCTCATTTGCAAAGGCAAAAGCCGCAGTTTGGTTTTGACTAGGGCTTATGGCAAAGGATGCATGGGGATGGCATGGTACAATGTTAGGAAGTATAAACCGGTTTTGCGGAAGGTCCGTCCTTGTAAAAAAGCAATGCTGCAGGATCTATACAGACCACTGGGCCCAATCCCTTGGTTTCAGGACCCTTGGAAATCTGCGCTGAAGGTGTTGGAATGGGTGATGCAGTTGGACCGGATTATGTATGAGCGTGTTGCAGCCCTTAACTTTGGGCCTCTGGGTTGGTTAAGCGCGGAGGAACAGGATTTTCTGAGATTGGTACTCTTCCTGCGGGAAAGAGCTCTTGCATTTGTACCTGAAGAGTGGGGACTGTTAAAGAGAAAGATAGGAGACCCTTATGAGATTCTGAAGTTTCTGCATGAGCCTTGGCAGATCAAGCCAATTCTGATTCCACAGGCAGTTTGGGGGCCCTTTTTGGAGCTGCTGCGCAAGGGTGTAGGGACAGGCCTTTATGAGAAATCAACATCAAGTTACTCAAGTCCAATCTTGGCGGTGGTTAGGCAGGATGGGAATTTATTATGGATGGTTCATGATTTGCGGTGGCTTAATTTTTTTATGATCCGAGATGCAGGACAAACTCCACGCATGGACATGTTTCTGGAATCTATGGCAGGGTGTGCGTGCTACGGGTTGGTGGATGTCATGGGCCAATATGATCAGCGCAAGCTCAATTGGAGTTTGCAGCCAATGACTGCTTTTGAAACTGGATTGGGAAGGATGCAACTGATGCGGCTGCCGCAAGGTGCAACTAACTTGGTCGCATTTTACCAATCACAGATGACCTGAATTCTGAAGGACAATCTTCTGGAGGGGGTGCAGATTTTCATTGACAACACAGGCATCAAAGGCCCAAAGACGGATTACGGAGGAGAAATGCTTATCAATTCTCTGGGAATTTTCCTATTTTTCTGGGAATTTTCACAAATTCTGGAATGGATCTTGTTCTGGATTGAGGAGGCAGGGCTCATGGTGTTGGGGAAAAACTTAGCGGTCTGTGTACCCATGCTGGAGGTTCTAGGGAATGTGGTGGCTTTGTAGGGAAGGCAGATTGCAGAAAATAAGCACAACAAATTCCTTGAGTGGCCAACGCCAAAGACTGTATTGCACATTCTCCAGTTCTTGGGATTGTGTAGCTATGTATGAATGTTGATCAAGTGGTTTGCGGAGGTTGCTACTCTGTTGCAGGCATTGACAGGTAAGGGCCCAGAATGGGCCTGGGGTTTGAAATGTGACAAAGCCTTTGACAAACTCAATGAGATTGTTGGACGCAATATTTTACTGCGGGACTTGGATAACAACGCCGGGGGAATTAAGTTTGCCATGGATTCTAGCAAGCTTGGCCCAAGGGCGGTCCTGACACAGGAAAATGAGGGGAAAGATTGACCAGTCCTTCAAAAGTCCATCACTTTAAGCCAACAGAGAACCGGTATTTGCAGAAAAAGTTGGAGCTTTGCGGGGTCACTAAGATTGTGCGGAGGTTGCAGCCTTTGCTACGGGGGATTCACTTCATGCTTCTGGTGGATACAAAGGCATGGGCACAGATGATCAATTTGCAGATGCTGCCAAATGCACCTATGACCAGGTGGGTTGTGTTTCTTCAGTTGTTTTCTTTCATGGTGGTAAATTTTCCAGGGAAGCCCTTTAAAATGCAAGACACGCTGTCTCAGTACCTGTGTGATTATTTTTACAAAGGCGCAGAACCACTGGATGTAGAGGCTTCAATGTTTAAAGTGGAAGTGGTGGAAGTAGGTGTTTGACTTCTGCTCCAACAGTCTGGGAGGTAAGTGGTCCTCAGTTTGTATTTGCGGGATCTTTGGTTTCCCAATGATACGCAAGCCAAGATCATTAGATTTATTTGGCAGAGAGTGGGAAATTTCTACCTGCAGGAAGGACAGCTGTGGCTGGTGAGCGCACTGGTACTGCTTGTGGTCAGCATGTCAAGGGCGGATCAGGAGGTAATCCTGGGAAGTCTGCATGACAATCTTTGCCATTTTGGCAAGGTTGAAATGCAAAAGAGGGTGAGGGAAAGGTTCTGGTGGCCAGGTGTGGTACATGCTGTCCAGGAGTGGATACGGTTGTGCAAAGCATGTCAGAAGCGGAGCGCAACACTGCCTTGCAAAGTTGGTATTTCTACTGGAGAGGAAGCCTTGTTTGGAAGGGTTTCCTTGGATGCTGTGCACATCAAGGCAGATAAGTTTGCTTATCTCCTTGTTGCTTGTGACAAAATGTCAAGATGGGTGCAAGCGTGGCCGCTAGTGAAACTCTTTGAAGAGAAATTTGGGAAGTTTCTGGAGGAAGACCGGTTTTTGCCTTATGGATCACTTTGCTTAGTAATGGTCAATGTGGGTGCAGAGTTCCGGGGAAAGTTTGCAGAGTTGGTGCAAAGTTGCTGAGAAAAGTTTTGGGGAGTGACAGAGTACTATCCAGAAGGCGCGGTGATTATTGAGTGCAGTCACCAGCCAATCAAGGAAGCAATGGTGAAAATGTGCAGGAAGGATGGCAAGTGGTGGAAGGAAACCCTTCTGGTAGTTCTTTTTGGGGATCAGATTTTGGTGAAGAGATCAATGGGCTATTTGCCTTACAAGCTCTTATTTGGGCAGCAACACGTGCTTCCAATTGACATCAAGCTGGAAACCTTTCTGGGTATTGATTGGTGGAAGGTTAAGATGGCCCCGGATCTAGTCAAGTCCCGTGCCAAGAAGCTCCTTTGGCAGCAAAAGATGTTGAAGAAAGAGGCTGGAAGGCTGAAGGCAACCCGCAAAAAGTCCATCTGCTAATGGGATGAGTTATGGGCTCAAAAACTCTGGGATCTATTGCAGAAGGGGGACTTGGTTCTGATTTACAACCAGAGCCTGGAAACTCAATGGGGAAGGCTTTTTTCTAATTGATGGAATGGTCCTTTCTGCGTAACTTCCAAGTTTTCTGGAGGAAGTTACCAGTTGGAGGAATTGGATGGGACTCTTCCCAAATGGAAGGCCGCAGCTTTGCATGTGAAACAATTCTTCGCACGGGGCTTGACTTCATTCAATGAGACGGCTGGTTTGGATAGCAAAGGGGAAAACAACAGGGATCCTTTGTCCAAGGAAAAGACCGCGCGTGTGTTTTGCTTCCAGCAGGGTAAACAACTGCAGACTGCTGGTGACAGCAGCCAAGGTGCCGGGGGAACAATGGGTGAATATTTCAGCCTGCTAATATTTCAGAGCAAGCTGCAAAAGTAACAAAAATAAAATAAAATAAAAATATTAAATTTAGCTTAAGAAGGAGTAGGAAATCCATAAATATTATTTCAGAAATGGATTCTTCAACCAAAATTAGGTATGTTCACTCACTGACCCCACCCTTGAAATATGTTGAATCTAATAACCTGACCGTCCACTACCGTCAGCAATAGGCCCTAAGTTTTGGCCTTTCCCAAATCCAAATCTTGGTAAGGAGAGAGAGGATGATTCAGGGTGGGTGGATGGTCTGGTTTTAGACTATCTGCAATGTCTGACATGTAGATTCTATGACATGGCTAGGTTTAGTGCCTGTGACATAATTGTGTCTTACCGTATATCTTAACACCCCCTCCCACAATTATGATCTTATACTATACCAATGCCCGGCGCCCCACCACCGTGTTTTTTTGGTCTGAACGCCTTTTTCATGATATCTTCCAGTTGCTTTGCCAAGCTGGTCCAGCAAAGGGTAATGCTGTTGCGCCAGATGAAGTCATTGACAAAATAGAAAGCCCTGCTGAGATACTTAGTTTGCTTACAGGATCCATTGCTGGTTGCAATGAGTATTGCCGCCTCATTGTTTCAGTAGATGGACAAGGGAGCTTCAAAGTTTATGTCGGACATGGTCAGCTGGATGTGAGCCAATATCTCACAGCCCTCCAATAGTGCCACATATTATTCCGTGCAAGTAGATAGTTCCACAACAGTTTGGCGCTTGGCAACCCATGCAATTTTATTGCCATTGTTCCTGATGACATATCCACTGGTTGATTGCTTGTGTTTTCCCCAAAAATTTGCGTCAACCCACATGGCCAAACCGCTTGTGTCACCCTTCCGGTATCCTAGGAAATGCTTGTAAGATCCACTAAGAAATGCTATCAATTGATTGAGCTGAGCCCAGTGGCATGATGACGGTGACAAACTATACCTTGCCAGAAGATTGACTGATTATGTAATATCTGGCCTAGTCCGGCAAGCTAGATACATGAGAGAGCCAACAATGGACTGATACTCAGTTGTGTCAATGGGTTCCCTGTTATTATTCTCTATCAACTGCCCTGATAATGGTGATTGATGGAGGCGTATTGGCCTTGGGTAGTCCTCCAAAATCTCCTTAGCAAACAATCCTTAGTCCAATTTCATCTCTGTCCCTTCCTGCCTGACCCTTATCCAAACAATTTTGTCCACTGCCCTTTTCCACTTGATCTTCAGTTCCTTCTCTACCCCATCCTCCAACCATTTCATAATCTTCTCTGACAATGCAATCACAACCCCATCATCCACATGCATCCAAACCACCACAAAATTGCTCCCATCCCTACAGATGCACAGAAAGTCCTCAAGCTCACTGGAAATCAATCCCACACATTTGAAAACAGCCTTAAAATGTTTCCACAAGCATCTTGCCACCTGCCGGGTACTGTGCATTGCTTTGTGCAGCTTCATCAAATATCCCTTCCACTGTGTACATAGAAAAGTTGGCATTTGGAGGTAGAACTCTCCATCAATTGGCCCATACAGGTAAGCAGCGCTGACATCAAAACTTGCCAGAGGCTAAGAGCCACCATGATCAATTGCTAGGATGAGACGGAGCGTATTGAGGGAGGAAGTTGGTGCGTAAGTCTCATAGACATCCACACCCTTTTTCCACATATCTAGATTTCCACTAAATAAGCTTGCCGTTGGTGTCCCTTTTGTGTGCCAGGAAAAATTTTGCGCCCAGCACCTTCATAACTTTTGTTGGTTGGACAGGCTCCCAAATTCCCAGGTTTTCAAATTGTTTTATTTCAGCCTTGCCCAATTCCTGCCATTCTTTCCCCCATTTTCCCCTCAACGCATCCAGCATTGACTCGAACCCCCTGCTCAACGGCCTTTGGTAAAGCTTCCAATGCTGCCTGCTCTGAAGCTGCCATGCCATCCATATCTTCTTCTCCCAGGTGCAGGTGATTAATAATGTCCAATGGCGGCGGTTTGATGGGTTGGACTGGTAATGACTGGAAAAAGGGGAATATTTTAAATGTGGAGTTAATAACTCGGCTTTCATCTTCCCGCCAGAACAACCACCCGGCCCCTCCTTCCGGGATACCTAAAAGCCTGCATTGCTAACCTCTTTCTTCCAGCTTCCTCCTTTGTGACGCTGGAAGGTGTACAATTTCCTCTTCCCCAAAGGGTATAGGATTTCATGGTTTGGCTTCACTTGCAACAGTAGCTCCAGTGGGGTCTTGTCTCCAGTCCTTGAGTTAGGAATGCAATTAAGGATATATGCTTCCACTTGGTACAAAAAGGACCAGAATTTTTTGTCCATTCTGCTCTCATTCAACATGGTCCTTGCCATGTCCCCCAGTGTGCAGTTCACAAATTCAGCTTCTCCATTCTGTTCAGGATGGCACGGCAGAATGATTGCCATCTGGATACCCAGGGGCTCCAATTTCCTCTTCAGTAGTTCAGTTGTCAGCCTGCTACTTAGCACAGAGCAAACTGACAAAGCAACAACAATAATAATATTAACAAAAATAAAAAGAACAAAAAAATAAATAAATAAAATTATTATAAAATGAAGGAGTAGGAAATCCATGAATATTATTGCAGAAATGAATTACCCACCCAAAATAAGGTAGGGTCACTCACTGACCCCACCATTGAATTCTTACTCCTTATATTTTTTAATTAATTTAAAAGAAAATGGTAAATGACCACGGCACCAATATGGCACCTTTTGGCCATTTTAATATTTCACATGATATGTCATGTATAGTTTTCACACCTAAATTTAAGTTGAAATCCAGGTGTTGTGTGTAGTTTAGGAGTTACACAGGGAATTGTGTTTTGTCACAATTCCCGCACGCAGCCCCGCGTCCCTACAGTGCTGGACTCCCGCGCAGTTGATCCCTCCTGCGTGCAGGTAATCCCATGAACTAGTCACGCGAGCAGCGGATCAGTCCCCGCGCGCATCTGAATGGACTGATCCCCGCGCCTAGCCTGCCGTGATCAGTCTGACAGCCAGGTACCGCTCAGAGGAGCTACAACCTAGTAGGATCTACTCTACACATGTAAAGCTACCACACAAGCGTAGATAATAGTTTAAAAACCTTAAAATTCAATTAAAATTAGTTATTAACTAATTTTTATTATTTTTTATTAATTAAATAAAGATCCAGACTCACCAAGTCATGAGCTGATCAGAACCTTCAAAGACCACAAAACTACACAAGGAGTGGTTGTAAAAATTATTAAAAATTACATACAGGATCAGCAGATGATGGAAAATCAATAAACATCCACGTCTGCTCACTTTGGACCAGTACTTACAGTACAAATTGAGGATCAGTGCAGGATCACCAAAATGATTAATCTGTTGATTAACAGATCTTGCAGCTAAAAAGGAGCTGTTCCTTGACAGATCGAAGGCCAGCAGTCAAACAGCACCTTGAGGACGTGCCAATTGTGCCCTGACTGCCCCCCTAGCCTCAGCCCATGGCTAATACCCCTTCTAGAGGCGCTCAAGAACCCAAAAAGGAATATTTAAACAGGCTCTTTTTGCCCTTTTGTTCTGGAGGATCAATGAGTTATCAGAGATATTATTATTATCAATCAGAAATTGTGTCATTTTTAGTCAAGTGCTTATCAAGAAGAAAGCAAGTGATTAATGATCTAGTCTCAAGTATTATTATTATTATTTTCTAAATAACTATCAAGAACCAGAAGTTTGAACCAGCCACCAACCCCATCTGTTCTGAAGCTTCTTACCTGAATCTTTGCAGGATTTCTGTGGATTACTTCCCAAGTAAGTTGTTCCCTTCCTGCTCTGGGTTTGTGTGCTGTTTTGCCTGCCCAAATTAGTTGATAAGGCCTTAGAAGGCACCCATCTTCATTCCAAGGTTTTAAAATGCCTAAGGAGGCCCCTTGAGGAGAGGTTGCCAAGTCTGTAAAGACCCCCAGTAGTATATTACTGTGGCCCCTCTTTTTATATTATATTTAAAATATTTATAACCAAACCAATTAAACCTTGCACTTGCTCTTACCATATTATTATTGGAGCTGTAAAGTGTTTATCCTTTGGAATATTATTGCTCCAAATTCTTTTATCACTCTTTGTAGCTAAAGGACTGCAAGGTTCCTGGTATCAGAGATCTGACACCAGTATACTCAGCCGCATTGTTTCTTCTGATGTACTTTTGGTATTGACCCTTTGCATTTTGAATGTTCTCCAGCCACCCCATAATCTTTTTTGGAACCTCCAAAAATGATTTCAATATTGCAATGAACGTGTATGTTGATGCGTGTTCCCTGAAAGTTAGGAGAAATTGTGTCCCCATCAGATCCTCCTCAAAAGGCCCCGCCATGTCAGTTACAAAAAGCTCTAATGGCTGATCCCTAGTAATACCCAACTCAGCCCCTGGGGTCCTCTTGTCAAGTTATTTTTAGAAAACACAACTCTCACAGAAAAACAATTTCCAAGGGCCGCTGATCTCTTTGGGGTAGTGCCTTTGCAAGAAGAGCTTTAATACTGCCTCCAACGCGTGCCCCAGGCCTAAATTCCACTTGTAAGGGTCAAATGATGGTTTTGATGTGACTTTCATTGCAATCTCCTCCGTAGGGCACGTGGGGATCAACCAAAAATAGTTTTGGAAGAAATTACCAAATCTATTTTGCAAAGGGTCATGCAGGATGGCATCTAAACCATTGTCAGTCAGTGTCCATCCATTCACCAGTAGCTGCCCCGTTGACAGGATGATTCCATCAACCTCTGGACACAGATAAACCTCTTCAATTATATTTTTTCTTGTTCTTGTTGGGATGGTCAGCCTGGCAATAGTCGTGGAAATAATGTGATGTTTTTTAGCAGCTAGGTAGAAGTTCATTGGCACATTCATTTTGCAAGTTGGTTGGAAGTAGCAAGAGGGGCTACTCACATGCATGCTGGCCCCAGAGTCCAGTAGAATTTTGCTGCCATCAACCTCCCAACGTTCTATGACCTAGATCCGGTCGCTTTTTCTGGGGGGATAAACTGGTTACTGCGGTGGTAAGTACTGCAAGGTTTGGTTGATATGGTCAGCCTCAGGGAAGGTATTATGCCTTTCCTCATGTCCGTCCAGAAGGTGTTGCCATCTGCACACCAATTTCTGTTTCCACCACAGTAGCAGCATTTACAGCAATAGGTATCCAGAAGTGCTTTTGACTTGTGATTCCCCGCATAGTAGGCTGCCCAATCCACTGATAGCTTGGTTTTTGTAGTCAGTTGTTCTTGTCTCTCCAAGCCTTGGGTCCGGCGTTGCAGAGGTATGTATGCCCCCCTCACTGCCTGAATCCTGTCTAACTCCATTATGACAATTCCTGCTGATTCTTTTGGTTTCAAATTTCCAATTTCCCCTTGTAGGACATTTGCCACATCAAAAAATTCTGGAATCAATTTTGCATCATTCAATTTTTGCAAGACTGAGTATTCATATGTCTTGCCATTCCGGGGGTGCAACAGCAACCAATTGGACTAAGAGACCCACAAGTTCATTACAGGATATATCAAGCTTTTTGAGGTCTGCCATCACAGTATGGAAGCCTGTAATCCATGCCATGTTGGCTTCAGGGGAGGCTAGTAGATTCATCATTTTCTCAGTCACCACAATTTTGTGCCGTTGGACCAAGCGTTTACATGTCTCTACAAGCGTTTTGTAGATGATTTTGGCCAATTCAATCTGCAAGGCTTTGATTATTGCATACAGCTCATTTTTGACAGAGTTGCGTAGTAGGTTGACTAAAGCCCAATTCTGCCAGGTGGTGAGGATTTCAAAGTTGGATGCGTTGTTAAGGATCAATGGATTGCAATCAAAAGCTTGATGCAGGCTGCGGTCCACGGCCCCCTCCCAAAAATTGAAGTTGGAACCATCAAATACTAGGACAGGTTTTTGGGGATTGATATTCCAGTGGAACAACATTGGATCCTTCATGAGCTTTATTGCAAGCGGATTATTGGTACATTGGTAGTTGGTGGCCATGTGAAGTGGTATTTGGGGTTCTGGTGGGGGAGCCATCCTCCCCATTGCGGCTTCCATCTGTTGAAACTGCTGGGTAAGAATTGACTGTAGTGTCTTGGAGCAAGATTCAAATTTTTTCTTTGAAAAAAACTCAGTTTGCATGCCCTGGTCCCCCATCATTTGGTCCGTTGTTTTGGTAATTTTTGTCTCCTGAGATGTTCCCGTTTCCTCTTCAGTCAATTTACCAGCTTGATTCCTTAACCAGTCCTCTTTTTTCTTTTTGATATCTATTTTCCATGGGTGGCCTCCCAAATCTCAGTTGTCTTGCCGGCTTTTAACCTGTTGAATCTTATAACCTGACCATTCACTTCTGTCAGCAATAGGCCCTAAGGTTTTGCCTTCCCAAAATCCAAATCTTTGTTATATTACTCACATAATAATGTCACTCATCTGAACATCCACTACCGTCAGCAATAGGCCCTAAGGTTTGGCCTTTCCCAAATCAAAATCTTGGTGAGGAGAGAGAGGATGATTTGGGGTGGGTGGATGGTCTGGTTAGACTATCTACAAGGTGTGACATGTAGATTCTGTTAAATGGCTAGGTTTAGTGTTTATGACATAATTTTTTCTTACCATATATCTTAAAAAAATCCAACTCCTTATATTTTTAATAATTAAAAATAGAAAAGACAAAAATACCACAGCAACACTATGGGACTTTTTGGCCAATTAAATATTTCACACACATTGTCACATATAGGTTCAGTCAGAATTAAGGTGTTGTGTATATTTTAGGAGTTACACATGTAAATGTGTTCTCTCACAATTCCCGCACGCAGCTGCAGAAAACAATACACCTGCCTGTGGCTGAGCAGCAGCAATGCCACCCTGTCAGAATGCCCTGAAAAGCCGTTTACGCAGCCCTGGGCATCTGACAAGTACGCAGACGCAGGACTATGGGCTGACAGAGTGACAGGCGGCCTGAGAAGCTCAGGTACCATGTAAAGGTGCTACAACCTAGATAGGGACATACTACATATGTATGTCCCCATGGATAGTAGATAATGTAAAAATAATTAAATAAGCTTTATACGTATTTTTTGATAAAATATAATCAAAAATCCCAAAAATGTTGAAAATAAGATAACTACTATTTTTAAAAATATATTAAAATGTTTTAATATACAATTGTGAAAACTTCAAAACATCACTATTTTTGTGACATACTAAGGAACCTGATGATTCAAAAATATTACATGAATTTGCATAGCTTATATTTTTAAATAATTATTTTAAGTAAATCAACTGGATTTCAAAAGTAAGGAGTAAAATCAATATCATAATTTTACTCCAATCAGTTAATACATAATGAGAACCCACTTGACATCAGATGAACTTTTTAAATGTATATTTAAAGAATTATTAACATCCTGGTAACATTTACTAAAGATAATTAGTTAAATAATAGATAATATGGATAAATTAGTGATATTCACATGTCCAAACATCAATTAAAAGGTAGAATATTTGGAATTAGATGCTACCTGTGCTACATAACCAAGAAAACGTGACAGGCTACCACTGGTTACCCTGCTAGCCTTAGAATCCATCCCTTTTAGCCCCTGTATCCCTCAGAAGGACAATATTGGGACTCAAAAATCTATAAATAAGGAGCTCTTTTGAGGATATTGATACCCAGAGACCCATTTATATTTACATCCAGACACCTTTCCAAGGTAATTAAATACTTAAAAGTGATAATTAAGTGATTTATGGCTTTATTCTGATTAAGAATATCTGTCCTTAACCCTTTTCATCAATTTAAACTGGTGAACAACCTTTTTAACCCCAGTAATAGGTTTAACCCATCAGTGCACGTCCCAAACAGGTACCCAAAGTATTTAATAATATACCAGTGAGTCTTATTATCCTTTTTATGTTGTGGCAGCCTTGCTAAAAGGCCCTGTAACACCACCATATATTTTATATATATATTATCTTTGTGCAATATATCCTTTAAGAATATAAATTAAAGGTTTCAAAGTAACCAGGTACACGTGTTTTCAAAGTGAATTTCCTGAAGAGAGGTTTTTAATATCCCCAATATTGTTGTGGCCCTTCCATTAATTTGTTTAATAATCAATTTATTAATGTTGATTTATAATATTAAACCATAACCAAACCAATCAACCTTGCAATAGCTTTATCCAAATATTTTATGGATTTTTTCTGCATTTATTGAATAATATATTTATTATTTATTCTATCACCTCTTGTAGCTAAAGGACAGAAAGGTTCTTGGCATCCAGGAGGCTGAAAATTTGGGGTCTGTCTGGGAAATATCCCATTATATTATATTCAATACCTTGGACCAGAAATTTCTTGTAAAAATTAATGAAGGATAATTTATCTCACTTTTTAACTGTGATTTATTGTTAATTTCTTTTTCAGTAGATTCAAAAACCAATGCAGAATTAATAATAGATTATTTAAATCTTTTAAAAATATGAAAAGAAGAATACATTAAAAATCGCAAACCAACTGGTTGGGAAGCTTTAACTCAAGCTGAAAAACTTAATATCTCTTCTTCCCACAAAAATTAGATAAAATCCTCAAACAAGGAGATCTTTAAAGGCGCATCAACTTTCAAGGCCTATCAAGAAAACATAAAGCTTGGAAAAAATAAGGTACAAATTACTTTTCAAAATATAAAAGTAAGCAAAAAAACTTTATATCACCACATTATATTATTAAAATAATATTAATATATTAACCAATAAAATGTCTTTCTCATACCATTGGTGAACCCACCTATTCCAGAAACCACCACCAATGAAGTTGATCTATTGGATCCAGAATTCCCAGATATTTCTGGATGCCCTGAAAATATTGATTGGACTGGAGAAGACCTCATTGGAACACACCAAGACACTGTAGGATTACCTATTAAGGACCAATTTAATCCCAATAAAGTCTTAGTACCTTTGAAAATCAACTTAATTAAGTTTTAATAAACTTATTATCGCCAATTTTTCTTTAGAAAAATACTTATAAAATATTTTATTCAACATGAATAGAAGTAACACAAGAGCCTCAAGGAGAGTTCCCTCCTATGGATCTTTTCCAGGAGCCCCCACTAACGGTGAGGTCCCCAATAATGACAATTATGAGGGGGCTGAAACCCATGAATCAATTTTTGGTGGACAAGGAACAGCCCTAAGTACTGTTGCCCCCCCCCCAACCTAGAGCCAGAGAAGTTAGTAGCATCAAGCCCCCCTCAATCACAAGAAGGTTCCCTGCAGCCACCCCAGCAGAATCTGGACAAGGAAGCCAGGATCAAAGACTTAGTCAGAGAGCACGTGAAATATTTGGAAGAATTAAAAGAAGCCCAAGCCAAGTAGGAAGTAGTATCTATGAAAAAGATAAAATCCCAGGCAAAGGCTACCCAGATAGCTCTTCAGAAAATGATTCCAAGGAAAGAGGGAGAGTCCTACGTAGAAAAGTGGAATCTGTGGGATCAATTAGTCCAACTGAAATGCAGAGGATAAGGAAAGAAGAGATCTTCTTCCTATCCAAAGCCAAAGGGAAATAAGGATTGGGATCAGATAAAATCCTTATCTCAAAAGTGGGAAAAGGTGTACCACAATTAGCTTCTAATTCTGAACCCAGTGTCTTGTATAAACCAACCTCTGATTTAATTACTTCCTTTTCTGATGATATGTGTCATAATTTCAAACTTTTTTGTGGAAATTGGGACAGTGTTGACACCCAATTGGATAAGTTGACCTCATTAGTAGCCAAATTAATTAGTAACCAATCAAAAGCTGTAGGGGTAGATGTTAAGGAACATAAAGAACAGTTATTGGAGACAATAAACCAAGTTAAAACTAATCAGACTCACAGCTTTGAGAATATGTTATCAGGTATACAAGAAGATTTTATTATTTCCCTTCAGCCTATTAGAGAAGAATTAATAAATACTACTAACAACTCCATTCTTCCCATTAGTGAGAAATTAGATCTGCTTAATAATAAAGTGGACCTGAAACTTAATCTGATCAAAAATGATCTTAGAGAAAAATTCTGTCTGACCAACCCTTTGGGGAGTACCACAGAGGAACCAAAACCTCCTACAAAAAAAACTACTCCTTATGCACCACCCCTATTAGGAATGCATAGGAGTGACACTTTCAGGCCTAGTCCTACTCCTGAAATGGAACAAGACCTCAAACCTTTACCCCCAATCTCTGAATGGCCTAAGTTCTCCCAGAAGGAGAATACAACCATATAAATTTCATTAAATTTATTGACTAAACCATAAACTCTTATGACCTACCAGAAGCTATAGCCATAGTCAGGCTTCCCAGACTCTTTGAAGGAGTAGCTCTAGGCTGGTTTATTAGTAAAAGAGAAGAATTAGGATCCTGACCATGTAATTCTTGGAACCTCTTAATTAAAGAACAATTTGGTTCTAGAATGTGGAAAAGAAAAATGATGAAAAAGTTTGAAAATTCCTCATTTGACCCCTCCAAGGATAAAACCTCACAAATAGTGCTTAGAAAAGAAAACAAAACTAGACTGCTTCTATCCAGATGCTGATAAAGAGGAAGTTAATGAAAGACTTCTCAACCTGTGCCCTGGAAATCTTAACCATAGTGTGAAATGCAGAATTAGTATGCATTCTGACTTACCAACTCTAATAAATATGTTTGAAGAAGTGATAGAAATGAATGGGTTAGACAAGAAGGCTCCTTCTAGACCCAAAGATAACTTCAATAATAACAAAATCATAGAACAACATCCTCTGATAAATATCTCTGACAATAAGAGACCTAATGCAAACAGGGATAAAGAGAGAATGCCTGGAACTTGTTGGAATTGTAACAAGACTGGAAATATGAGGAAATACTTCCCATTTCCAAAAAGAAAGATATCAGTAGCTGAAGGAGAACATGAGATTGGAGGGAATCAGAAATATGAATATACAGCTGATACTGAAGGATCTCTGTCTGAATGTGAATTGATCCTGACCAACCCTGTCAATTTAATAGAAGGAGATGTAGTCACTTCTATAGGAATCAATAACATCCATGGTGATTCTAGTTTGCCCCAACAATTGGACCCCACCATAATTCCTAGACATGTCACTGATGTTAAACCATGAACAGTTAAACCTATGAGTGGTAAGAGTTATACTAATGGTCAAACTTTTTATGCAAAAGGATTGTATAATGACTGACCTATAAGTTTATTACTTGAAAGTGGGGCTTTCTGTTCATGTTTTTGCACTGAATTCTTAAACAAATGGGATCTCAACTGGAAAGACCACCTTTTGCCCATCCAAAAAGCAAACTTTAGTTCTTGCAACTCTACTATGAATGCTATTGGAGTATGGACTGCTCCTATAATACTGCCCCATACTAAAGGATCTTTGAGGATCCAAGTGGAATTTTTAGTATTGCTCAAAGGATGATGTGACTACCTTATAATAGGAAATGATGATTTATGTCTATATGGCTTAGATGTGTTCCAAAGTAAAGGAAGGTATTTCACTGTGGGTGTTAACTGGGACAAGAAGTTTGAGATATGAACTATCCACAATAACTTCCCCTCTTCTAATTTTCAAAAGCACTTAGAAGAATTCAATCAAGAATACTTCTCTCAAGCAGCTCTAAATGAGAAACTTTCTGACCAACAGAACAAAGATATATTGACAGTCTGCTTTGATAATCAAAATGCTTTCTGTCCTAGAGATCACCCCATTGGTGATATCAAAGGGCATGACATGGTATTAACATTGACTATTAAGCCTCCTTGCCCTCCTAACCTAACAAGACCAGCTTATCCCCCTAGTTGTAAATCTAGAATATCTCTTGAGGAACACATCCAAGAACTTATAAACTTACAAGTATTAATGAAAGTGGGGAAAAATGAACAAGTAGAGGTGACCACAACTGTAATCATAGCTTTTCTAAATGATAATTCAAGAATAGTAGGAGACTTCAGAATGCTGAATAACTATACTAAAGCAAACTATTATCCTGTACCCCTGTGTAAGACTTCAAACAGTGCTAGGCCGTGGTAGTTCTGCGGGGGGAAAGGTTCTGTTTAGGCTTCCCTCCTGAGTGTTACAAAAATATTTAAATGTAACCAAGATCAAGGTCCACAACCTGGTAAATGAGGAATCAAGGAGTAGAGGATAAAGATGATAATAGTTTGGTAGCAATGGAACAGCACTATCTGAGCCAAGATTATGCAGGGAAAAACTTGAAAAAAAGAAGTTAATGTCTGCTTAGAATTCAAGGAAAAAAAGATTTTTTGTGAAAACAACGCCCACAAGCTAATAACTCTGGTTGTCAGCAGAAGATTGGGGATGATCAACTCAAACCCAAGCAACCTCCAGGTTCTCAATGAACCTGCCCAACTCTCCGCAATCAAGCGCTTGAAGGGTACCAGATAACTGAGGGTGGCTGTACAAGACAAAGCACAATTTTCAAGAAGCTCCAAAGCAAACAGTAACTTATTTTAAGCAAGGATAACCTCAACACTTCTCAAGGGACTCAAGAATAGGCTAGAAGAATGCAAATCCAAAGAAAATAAAGGGAGGTATAAAACTCCAGGTCTTAAACTTAATAAGACCTCTTCAATCAATTGTGATTGGCTCCAGAAAGGTGATCAGGTATCAGGACCAGTATGGTCAGAGAAAGGGATCAAGGAGTGGTATAACACACTCAAAAATTCCAACAGACAGAATTTTTCTTCAACAAGCAAGGCTATAGGTTGGTGATAAGGATCAGGCCACAGAGGGGCAAAGACTCAGGGTCAAAATGGATCAGGGGGAAATCAGAGATATACCCAGGATAAGGATCAGGATTCAATTTCTTGACAATGGGGGGACACAAGCACACACCCCTATGGATCAATTTCTATGATTATGATATCTGATGATGTGATATGATGATAGAAAAAGCAGGGGAGAGCCCCTCCTTTTACAGACCAGAGGCCTGTAGACTATTTACAAGAGAGATTTACAAATAGAGCCAAATTTTTTTTTTTTTTTTTTTTTTTTTTTTTAAGGATCAGTGTCATGAGAAAACAAAAGAAAAAAAAATAAACAAACAAGCACTTGGAGAAAAAAAAACCAAAGAGGGACACCTCTGGGAATCCTGATGGGCCCGGGCAACTGCCAAGGCCGCGGATGACCGCCCGCAGGTGTCCGACAGGCATGGGCGACTGCCGAGGCCGCGGATGACCGCCCGCAGGTGTCCGACGGGCATGGGCGACTGCCGAGGCCGCAGATGACTGCCGGCAGGTGTCCAACGGGAACTGGCAACAGAAGAGACCCGTGCAGGCAACGGACAAGCCACTCCGGAGACTGGAGAGCTAGAGGTGGGGATTTGAGATAAGACGCCAACTTGAGGGGTGAACTGGGGGCAATTGGGGTGCTTGGGCCTTGGTCATCTGAATTCAAATTGGGGTTAGTGACCTTGGTTTGGACTGGATGGAAGGATTCATCCAAGGATATTGGTGATTTGGGGATCGGAGTTGATGAGGGAGAATCAAACTTGAGCGGAGGAGGATGAGGATGATTGGGATTGGAAGTGGTAGGAGGAATAGTTGAGAGTGGGGAGTGAGTAGGGGTTGCCCAGATGTCCGGCTCATCCCAATTGGTATTGAAGTCAATCATTAAGACTTGTAGGAGTGGTTAAGAGTTGGATGATGTGTGATGATTGATTGGATTTGATGAAGTTGTCTTGAGTCAAAGGACGGATAATGAAGATGCTGTTGAAGGAGTGACAAGGTCATATGACCCAATTCTAGAAATCCAAACCAAAACTGCCAAGCAATCCAGGCTGCTAGACAGGAAGTCTATGAGTGATAGGGGAGCTCTATTAGAGCATCGAGGGAAGTGCTGATTGGAATGAACTTATCCTGGGAGTTGGATTGGAGGATGTTGATTGGAGCTTGAAAAAAGGCTTGAGAGGTAGATGGGATGGTGGGAGATGGTTTTTTTTTTGATAATGATACCTATAAAAGATGATAAGTAAAAATCATAAAAAATTAAAATCTCCCCACTGGCCAGGGTGTCCAGGATGGGGCACCACATATCTCCCCAACTCACAGACTCTCCCTAGTCTGCACCCAAGCTTTATTCCATAAAAAGAGAAAGGAAAGAAAGATGATTGAAACCAAGGAATGGCCATTTTGATCTTGAGAGTGATTGAAAAGGAATATGTCGACCCGTCCAAAGGAAAATCCTAGAAGTGGCTGAGATGAAATGAAGAAGGCGTCCCAGGTGCTCACATGCGTGGCCTGAAGTAGAGTTTCAAAAATGACAGTAGTAGAAGCCCCTGGTGGTGCACAATTGGGAGGACTTACTTTTGGAACAAGTTGCCCCCACAAGAATGAAATTTCTTGACCTGATCAGCAGAGAACCTTCTGGCCATCTGAGTAACATCCAGTTCCTCCAAAACATATGATCCACCTCTAACTTGACGGACCACTGGGTAAGGACTATTCCAGCGGTTAGAGAAGAGTTTTCCCCACTGATTTTCCAAGGAACAATTATAAGCCAATACCAGATCACCAGGGTTTAAAGGGTCCCTGATTTGATTTAGGTGTTTATCTTCCCAATACTGAACTGATTTTGCCCTTGATTCCATTATCCTCTGATAAGCTTTGTTAATGAATATCTTCACTCCGCTCCATTTGCTTTGATCTGGCAACTAATAGGTCAGTAGTTGAGGAAACTTGTTCCCAAGAGATGCCCCAAGAAAGAATCCATTTCAAGATCAAGAGGAAGCACAGCCCTCTGACCAAAGATGATTTCATAAGGAGAGTAAACAGTGGTTTTCTTGGTGGAAATTCGATCAGAGAAGAGGACCAAGGGGAGAAACTTCCAACAATTCTTGCCACTTTCACCAGCCAATTTAACCAGAGCAGCCTTCAAGGGCGCATGGCCTCTTTCCACCATGCATTGTCCTTCAGGATAATAGGGAGTAGTAACTCTATGTTGTCCAGGAAGCAATTGGATCATTTCAGCAAGTTTTCCACCAAATTCCAAGCCACCATCCGTAGAATATGATTGAGCCAAGCCATAACGCATTTTCCAAGTCTCATAAAGGAAAGCTGCTACTGATTCAGAGCTGAGGTTCTTAAGAAACTTTGCTTCAACCCATCCAGAAAAATCATCTCTAGCCAAAATGAGGTACTCAGCTCCACCAGCCTTAATGTGAACCACATCCATAGCAATCCTCCCAAAGACAGTGGACTCTCCAGTGGGGTAATGAATTTTGGCCGGGCGCCTAAGATCATGTTTCTGGCACACTTCACAACTCCTGCACCATTGAGAGACGGATTTCTTCAGAGATGGCCACCAAAATCTTTGGATATTTGTCAATAAGTTTTGGTTTCCCCACGATGACCAAGGCCTTCATGGAGACTTTTGAGGATCAAATCTTGCTTAGAAGGGATAGTGACCACAACAAGTGCACAAGGAGTTGCTTGTTTCATAAGCCTAGAATCTTGGACAAAGAAGTTGGAGGACTTCCTTTTAAGGGACCAAAATTCTTTGGCAGAGAGATCAGGGGGTCTTTGGAGATTTGAAAGGTACTTCTCTAGCTTAAGCCAGAAACCTTGCTGGAAACCAGATTAATTTTGGGAGGAGAAGGCAAAGACAGGGCGGACCAGGGGTGCTTCCTCATCAAAATCCATTCCAACCTCTGATTCATCGTCTCCAATAGGGCGTTGAGATAAACCATCAGGAATGGTGAAAGATTTTCCAGGCATGTGAACAATATCAAAAGAGAACAACTGGATGAAAGCCACCCAACGAGTCATTGGAGCATTTGGGAGGCTGGGGGCGTTGATCATTTCAATAATGGATTTTGAATCAACTTGTAACTCAAAGTTTTGACCCCAAAGGACATTCTGGAGCTTTTTCAACATTCGGGCCACACCGCAAAGTTCCAGTTTTGGCTGGGAGTACCTGGATTCCACATCTGAGAAAAGAAGAGATTCATACAGACCAGGACAATCCAAACCATTATCATCTTCCTGGGTAAGGACAGCCCCAACAGATTGATAACTAGAGTCCACTGACAGCTTGATCTTGCCAGCTCTGGGTCCACAAGTGATCTTTTTCAAAACAATGTCTTTCCCAACAATTGTTTTGAGCAACTGAAATAATTGTTTGCAGTCTTGGGTCCAAATCCATTCAGCATCCTTCCTGGTTAAGCAACACAAGGGAATACAGATTTTGGATAGTGAGGGAATGAAGATCCTGACATAACTTACAACACCTAGGAAACCTCTAACTTCCGTTGGATTTATTGGAGTAGGCCAGGAGATGATTTTGTTGACTTTAGAGGGTGCCATCCTTCTTCCGTCCTTGCAGACTATATGAAAAAAAATTTCCAAGGCAGGGACACAGGCGGCAAGTTTTGATCCAGAGACAGTAAGGCCAGATTCCTCAATTCAAAACAAAATTCTTTCCAAGACAGTAGCATACTCCCAGATAAATCATTGGGTTCCTGAGTGCCAAGGTAAGATCTCATTATCATAGTCATAAACTGGACCTTTAATCCCACCATCATCAATAAAGATACCCGCATGATCCGGGATTTCATCCTGGAGGATCCACATCATCTGAGCCTGATAGACTGCAACCAAGTTGGTGGCACCTTGAGGCAATTGAGTCAGCTGAAATCAACCAAGGGGAGTATTGAAAGTAGTGAGTGTTGGGATTCACTGAGGACACGCAGATTGGGAGTCAGAATGAAGGATAATATTTCTTATGAGAGATGAGTGGAAAATGAACAAAAAGAAATATGAGATTGAGAAAGAAAGAAGAAGGAAAAATCAAAGAAACAGTTTCTCACCTGAGGACACGCAGATTGGGAGTCAGAATGAAGGATGAGGAAAGAGACCTTCAGACTGGCTCGACAATCTGTCCTCAGGTGATGGGCACGCGAGTGAGGCTGGTGACATGTAGGTGCGTGCGCCTGTGATTTGTGAGAAGACAATGAATGGGCGGGCGCGCGTGAAAGGTAAAATGTGAGAGAGAGAAATGAGGAGAACATGTGACGGGAAAAAAAATGATAAAAAATAAGATTAGAAGTAAATGAGACATGACTAGATGAAAAAGGAATGCGTGAGAGATGGAAGAAGTATGGTGTAGTATTCCAACACCCCCCCTTGCTAACCACAGCCGGAGATACCAAACCAGTGCTGATGAGCTTCAAGCAGAACACGGGATAGGGGCTTGGTTAGCATATCCGCTAACATGTCGCTGGTGGAAACGTGACCTACCGTGAAGACTCCCCTGCCAACGCACTTGCGAATGAAATGGTGGTGGGCATCAATGTGTTTGGTTTGCAAGTGGTGCTCCGGATTCTTGGAGAGGGCTTCGGCCCCTTTGTTGTTGACAAGCAGTGGGACGGGGGAATTATCCCTAAGGCAGAGTTCAACCAGGATGTTGCGGAGCCAGAGGCCCTCCTTGCAGGAATCCAAGAGAGCTTTGTATTTGGCCTCAGTGCTCAAGAGAGAGACCGTAGGCTGCTTCATTGATTTCCAGGAGATAGCCCCATTACCTAGGCAAAAGGTGTAGCCCAAGGTGGAGCAACGGTTGCATTTGTCCTTGGCCCAGTTGGAGTTGCTGTACCCTGAGAGCGCAATTGAGGGGCCGCCCAGGGTGAGACGGTGGTCAAGGGTGGCGTGAAGGAAAAGGAGGATGCAGAGCGCAGCGGTCCAGTGGTTGAGCAAGGGATTGGTGAGGAATTGGGAGAGCCAATTGACCGCAAATGCGACATCCGGACGAGTGCACTGAGAGATCCATAGAAGGGACCCAATGAGCTGTTTGTAGCGGGGAGGAGAGGGAGGGGAAGACGCGCTGCGCGGAGAGAGATTCTTGAAATGAACATCTGTGGGAGTTCGAGAGGTTGTGACGTTGTCAGGGAGGTAGGAGTCCATGACCAAGGAGATGTAGTGAGACTGACAGATGGAGACGGACCTACAGGGGATTTCACAAGTGATGGAGATGGATAGAAAGAGGGAAAGATCCTTGTTGGCCCCAACCTTGAAACGCTGGCTGATGGCCTTTGTGAAGGAGGTGGTAAAAGAGGGCATGCCGACAATGGTGAGATTGTCCGCGTGAGCGGTGACGGCTCCTATAAGATTGCCGCCATCAAGTTTGTAGTACAAAGAAGGGTCATAGGCGGAGCAAGAGAGTCCCAGAGACAGAAGCGCTGAGTTGAGTTCCAGGTTCCATTGACGGGGCGACTGCTTGAGGCCGTATAATGCCCTGGTGACGCGGCAGACCCAGTCGGGGTGATGGGGGTCTTCGAAACCGGGGGGTTTGGCCATGTAGATGGGCTCATCAAGGTGGCCATTCAGGAAGGCCGTCTTGAAATCCAGCTGGAGGCCAACCCAGCCCTTGTGTCCAAGGAGGCTGAGTAGCAGGCGGAGCGTCTCGAGCCAGAGAGTGGGGGAGAAAACTTTGGAGAAGTCCAGACCCTGAACCTGGGAGAATCCCATGGCAACAAGCCTGGCTTTCAGCTTAATAATTGAGCCATCTGGACGCCTTTTCACCTTGAAGACCCACTTGCATTGAATTATCTTGCGGCCTTTTGGGGGAGGCACAAGGGTCCAGGTCTTCATACCCTGGAGAGATGACATTTCCTCCTGCGCCAAGGCAACCCAGCAGCAATGGTGCGGGGAGCGTAGGAGCTGCTTCCACGCCTTGGGGGCAGTCAGGTTGTCCTTAACAGAAGTGTGGCGGGAGAAGTTCCCGTAACGGGATGGGGGACAAGACGTGCAAGAGGATTGGCCCGGGGAGAGAAGGCGGGGGGGAGCACAAGCAGGAGGTTGGGGAGGGAGGGAGGTTGGGCAGGTTGAGGACGTGGGGAGAAGAGGAGTTTTGGGGGAAGGGGGGGAGGACGGGGGGGGCGTAAGAGCGAGAGGAGGGAGAAGGTTGGAGTTGTTGGATGGTGCTGGGCTACAGGACGGGAAAGGCTGCAGGGGGGGTGGCACACGGACAGGGCAGGGTGGCAAGAGCAGGAAGTTGGACGGCAAAGAGGGATTGGAGGAGGCAGGAGAGGGACAGGAAAGGAGGGGTTGAGACAGCGGTGAAGGCGGGTTGAGCAAGGAGGCGGGAGCGTTGTCAGTTGGGTTCAACAGTAGATTGGGCCATGGTAGCTCTACGGGGACGGGGGTGTGGTTTTCTTCTGGGATGAGAGAGCGAACATAAGGAAAGGAGTGGTTGTTGAAGATACAGTTGCAAGATTTGATGGTTTTTCCCAAGGTCAGTTCATACAGGCGGAAACCAGAATGATTTGGAAGATATGACAAGAGAATTGCGGGGTGTCCTTTATTATCCAGTTTGTTCCTGTTAGCCTTGGGGATTTTGTACCACACTAGGCAGCCAAATGGATGGAGATACTTTGGATCAGCGTTGGTGGACTGTAGGATGGAGTTAGGTGATACAAAGCCTTGAGGTTTCTTGCATGGATATGAGTTGAAGGAAAACATGCAGTGGTCAAGAGCATCTGACCAGAAGGATTTAGGTAGATTGGATGAGGCAAGAGAGCACCTGATTATATTGCAGATGGTGCGATTTGATCTTTTGGCAACCCCGTTCAGTTGTGGTGAGTGAGGGGGTCCAGGTTTATGAGATATTCCTTTTTGACCAAGGTAGTCTTTCATGCCCTGGTTCAGGTACTTGCCTCCGTTGTCTGATCTTAAGGCAATAACCTTCAAGTTGTATTTGTTTTTGAAGAAGGAGATGAAGTTTTGAGTGGTTTTGAGAACGTCGGATTTGAGGCAAATGGGACAGGCAAAGAGGGCTTTCAAGCAGTCGTCAATGAAGGTGACGAAGTATTTATATCCTTCTCTAGAGATGGATTCAAAGCTGCATATGTTGATGTGAACGAGTTGACCGGGTTTAGTTGATCAATAACTTAGACGGGTGTGGAAGGGTTTTCTTGTCATTTTTGACTGTATGCAGGTGGTACATTGTTGAACTTCCTTTTTGTTCCTTGGGTTTGGTTCTATCCCGTGGGATTTTAGGTATTTCTGGAGTGATTTCAAGTTCAGATGAGATAACCTACAGTGATAACCAAAAAGACTGTTGTCAGAGGTTTGAACGATCTTTGACTGATTTGATTCTTCACTGCTTACATTGTCTTGTGAGAGATAGTATAGGTTTTCCCTTCTGTATCCGGTTTGCAGTGGTTGCTGATTTATATTCGATATTGATTTGTTGAATATTTTACAGCTTTCCTTTTGGAAGACAACAGTCAGACCTGCGTCACAGATTTTGGAGATGGAAAGTAATTGGTCGTGAAGACTTGGGGCCACGAGGGATTTAAGATGACCAAAGGGAAAAGGAATTATTCCTTTTTCAACTGATTTGATTGTTGAACCATCTGCAAGGCAAATGACAGTATTGTTGGGGCTTTTGCAATTGACTTGATCTCCGTATGGAGTCATTGAGATTGAGCAACCGGAGTCAAGATTGAAGTCTCTTTGTTGATAGGGAGCAATGTTCAAGACGCTGCTCACTGCTGCTGATCCTGAGTGGACGACGATTTGTGAGTCTGAGAATTCATCCAAATTCAATTCAAAGTTGTTGGTGTCAACTTTGCTGAGATTTGTGTCCGCGGATTTTTGGCTGTTTGTACCAGGTCTACTCTTGGTCTTGACGTTTGTTCTCTTCAGCTGACTTAGGACTTTTCCCACTTCTGTGCACCGGGAGAAGGAGTGTCCTTCAACATTTCAATGCGTGCAGAAGTATGTTCTTGGTTGTCTGTGTTTGGAGTTTTGACTCTGGGGGTTGCTGGCTTTTGACTGCTGCGATCTTGCTGAGTTTGCCATGACATCCTCCTCTCAAGTTTGGCAATGCAGATGTTCTTGTTTGAGAGCCGTTATGAGTCTGGCTGAAGGGACAAACTCCTTGTTCATCATACTGGACACACAGCTCAGCCAGTTGTTGGGAAAGGAGAGAAGGATGGCGGTTGATAGAAGGTTGTTGGCTGTGAGGGGATTGTCAATGGTGACAAGCAAAGACAGTTTTTCTCCGTACAAAACTATTTCTGACAGGTGAGTGGTCATTTCTTTGTCATTCAGTCTGGTAAGGAGAAGTTTTTGTAGCCAATACATCCTCCCACCCAAGGAGTTGTCTTGATGAGCGTCTTTCAAGGTGTTCCACATACCTATTGCACTTTCTTTGTGTTTGCGTATAAACTGGAAATTTGACAGAGTGATGGACCTAGAGATAACTGAGAAAACTGCAAGGTTGTTGCGTGACCATGTTTCTTGATCTGGTTTTTGTAGAGTGTTGCTGATCAGATATCCAACGCCTGATGCTCGGAAGTGTATTCTGAGTATCATGGCCCAGTCCAGATAGTTTGATTTGGATCCTGGGGTGCTGAGAGGGATGATTGATGGGGTTTTTAGAACTTGGTGGGAGTTGTTTGCTTCTTCCATGATTGATGTGTTTAACATCACCGGGTGTGATGGATCCTTTGAGTTGGATGGGTTTGCTTATCTAATTGCTTGCAATTCTGGGCTCATAACCTGTTGGGATTCACTGAGGACAGGCAGATTGGGAGTCAGAATGAAGGATAATATTTCTTATGAGAGATGAGTTGAAAATGAACAAAAAAAAATATGAGATTGAGAAAGAAAGAAGAAGGAAAAATCAAAGAAACAGTTACTCACCTGAGGACACGCAGATTGGGAGTCAGAATGAAGGATGAGGAAAGAGACCTTCAGACTGGATTGACAATCTGTCCTCAGGTGATGGGCACGCGAGTGAGGCTGGTGACATGTAGGTGGGCGCGCCTGTGATTTGTGAGAAGACAATGAAAGGGTGGGCGCGCGTGACAGGTAAAATGTGAGGGAGAGACATGAGGAGAACATGTGACGGGAAAAAATAATAATAAAAAATAAGAGTAGAAGTAAATGAGACATGACTAGATGAAAAAGGAATGCGTGAGAGATGGAAGAAGTATGGTGCAGTATTCCAACAGTGAGGGGACAAGAAATAGGATTCAAGGATTTTTTGTCATAGCCACCCATAATGTCACCTAGACCATAGCAAGCTCTCCCAGAGAAGGATTCAACAAATTCTTCAGTGGAAGGAGGCACGCCAGATTCTTTAATAGTAACTTTATCAAGAGGTTGGAGATCATGAAATACTCTAAGTTTACCATTACTTTTCAGGACACAAAAAACAGGACTGGAATAGCTAGAATTTGATTGTTTGTATAAACCGGTTTGGACTTGTTCGCGGACCAACTTGATGAATTTGTCAACTTTAGCAGCAGGGATCCGGATCTTTTTCTTTTGCCAAGGATCATGTTCAACTACAGGGATGATGTAAGGGAGAACATAGGATTCTTTCAAGAGACCTCTCTCTTCTTCACAGAATGCAATAGATTTTTCCCTTAGAGACAAGATATTTTTGATCAAATTTAACTTATCAGGAAGAAGCCATCCATCTGGACCAAAGTTGACCACTTTCAGACGTTCTTCAGTGACCCAACCAGAGGGATCAAATGGACCAGTGAGGGATTGGCATAGACCACAGTAAGGATTGCGGGATAGAGGAGGAAGCATAAGAGGAGGATTGAGGTTGAGAGGCATTGGTTGGTTGACTGGCTGGACCTTCTTTGCAACTGGTTTCTACTTGGTGGCAAAGGAGAGGAATCCCTGCTTTCTCCAAGCATTGACCAATGAGACCTGACTAAAAAAACTGAGGCCATATTCCAACATCTTCCAAGTCTGATGTTCTGCTGCGTCCCTGAAAGGTGCCTTCTCCATAAAAGAGGATCCAAAAGATAACAAATTGCTCACATGTGTGGCACAGGGTAGAGTTTTTAAAACAACAGTAGTAGAAGCCCTTGGTGGTGCACAATTGGGAGGACTTACTTCTACCCCAAATTGCCTCCACCTAAGACCATACTCCTTCATACCAAAGCCACCAAGAAAAGAATCAAGATTGAGATCTAGTTTAGACTCATTGGGGAGATTTGAAACCGGAATAGAGGATGAGTGATCAGGCTGAAAAGAAAAAGGAAAAGAAGATACAATAGATCCAGTCAGAGAAGAAATATTTTTGGATTTTGATGATTTTTCATGTGTTTGATTTTTGATCTTATTTGGGTGAGAAGGAAATGATGAGGAAAAAGAAAGATATGCCTCTGAGGTGGGAGTTTGTCCATGAGTTGAAGTCTGAGGCTGAGAAGAACTACAACTATCAGTAGGGCCAACTATTCTGCTAAAAAATGAGGATGAGAGGAATGAGAGTTTTCTTTCTGCTTTCCTTTCAGGACAGATTTGGGAGGATGACCAGGGAAGTCTCTTTCCCAACGACCAGAATCCAGAGAACAAAGAGGAACTTCAATGTTTCTTCCATCAGCATCAGGGAGGAGAATTCTCTCCCCAACTTGATCAGAAAACATCAAGGTAGCACCAAAATCCATTAAGAAAAGCCTTCCCAAGATCATGGGACCATCCAGACGAGTGATCCAGAAGTGACAGGTGCCAACAATATTCCAACCAATTCAAACATGAATATCCTCAGCAATACCAACCAGCTCACGGGAATGATTCCCAATTCCATAAACCGCAGAGTTGAAACTGACCCCTGGGCTAAGTTTAAGCTTGCAGGCCATGGAGTCCAAAATCAAGTTGAGCTGAGAACCCAAATCCACAAGGAGAGAAACCGTTTTAGTTGAATCACCAAGATAACATGGAAGAAAACCAAGAGGACAGGAATATAGGTTGGTATCTGAAGAGGGATCTGTTCCACCAGAATCCTCCATCAGAGTACCAGAGGAGACCTTTAATTTGTCTGGACCAATCTCCACACGTCAACAAGAAACCCATTTCTTCATCCCTTCAGTCACAGATGGAGAGATTTACAGGAGTTCAGCCACAGATAGATCAGGGATTTTAAGATCAGAAATTTTCTTTAATACTCCTTCCACAGCATTAGGGTAGTCCTTGGAGATGCCCCTCTTGAATCAAACTTTGGGCTGGGTGGAGGGAGGAAGATCAGGTGAAATAGGTGCTGGAAGAGGATCTGAGGGTTGGACAGGTTGAAGAGGGGGAAGATCAGATTTGTCTTGGAACCTTTCCATAAGTGGTTCCCTTTCTACTTCCATGTCTTCCGCATCAGAGGAAGGAGGCTCAGGTGAATATCAACGTTTAATGGGTTTTTGCAGGATTGAGGATGGAACAGGAGGAGACTTATGAGCTTTTGGTTCCTCATGGCATTTCCTAGCTGGATCGGATTGATAGGTGCCAGGGAAGCTGGAAGAAGTGATAGCTGGAGGATACCAAGGTTGCAGAGTTCCACAGGATGATCAAAAATCCACAGAGACCAAGGATGCCTTCTTAGGAGTTGGTGGTTGGTATGAGGCCACCACATGACAGATTGGTTGAGACAAATCAAAAGGGATCAAAGCACCATTAGGAAGGAAAACATTATTTCCCTTCTGCTCTACTAACTTCTCCTCCTTGTCCTTCTGGAGTTCAGGGCATCTACTGGTACCATGGCCTTCACTATGGCAATAATAACAGACTATAGTAGATTTAGGAACAGAATTAGCAGGTTTAGAAGTGGCTAAGGAGGATATTTTCTGATCTATTTTATTCTCAAATTCCTGAAGTAATTTAGTGATCTTATCTAAGGTTTCTCCCGGTGGGTCTGAGGATTGGGTTTAGGTCTGCAATTGGCTTCCATCTTATTCATGATTTTGTTAGATGCTTGAAAAGAGGGGGCAAGGACTGGTTCAGTGATTTTAGGTTTCTCAAAGGTGAGAGCTGTTTGAACTTTCATCACTTTATCCACGGTATTCCTAAGAACCATGAAAGCAGGGAGCTTGAACCAATTATCTCTTGTCGTGATCATGGATCAAGACTTCACCAATTCATCCTTAATTTTTTTCTGCACTCCTGGAGAGAAAGACTGAAAAAATTGCACTCAAATTTTGTCCAACGTATCAATGTGATTGTTCCGGATAAGATAGGACTGGATAGGGTCCCAAGATTCTCTGAAATTCTGATGGTCAGAGGCTGAGGAGATACCACCATTGGAGATCCATTGAGAAACCAGGGCATCCAAGTCTTGCAAAGTAAATCTGGCTAGATCTATTTTTCCCCAATAGGCAAACATAGCCTCAATCAGGAGCCTCCAGTTTTAAGTTTCAAATCCCTCAAACAATTTGATAACCTCCATAACTTTGTCAGAAGAGATAAAAAATCGTAACTGATAATCCATATCATATTCACTGGCACCATCCACTTCCGCAGCCATCTCATAGGAGTCCAGGAATTGTTTGACATTGGTCCCATTGAAGCCTAAATTTTTTTTCTGAGGTTTGATTTTGACCATCTTGGCCCAAACAGATAAAGAGGATCCATCAGATTCCATGTTGAAGGGTTCCTAAGAGATCCAAACAAGCACTGTTCCAAGGTGGCTCACAAGTGTGGGAAGAGTAGAGTTTCACAAAAAACAACAAGGATCTTGCCCAGATGGTGCACAATTGAGAGGAATTACTTCTGGACCAAGTTGCCTCCACGGATCAGATCTGAAAAAAGAACAAACAGAAAAAGAAAGAAAAGAAAAATAAATTGGATTGGATTTTGGAGTTGATTCTTCAAGTTGGGACTGTAAACCCCAAGGTTCCTGGTTTGATCCCGGCCCAGGGGAACAAATGTAAGACTCCAAACGTGCTAGGCCGTGGCAGTTCTGTGGAGGGGAAAGGTGCTGTTTAGGCTGCCCTCCTGTGTGTTACAAAAATATTTAAATGTAACCAAGATCAAGGTCCAGAACCTGGTAAATGAGGAATCAAGGAGTAGAGGATAAAGATGATAATAGTTTGGTAGCAATTGAAAAGCACTATCTGAGCCAAGATTATGCAGGGAAAAACTTGAACAAAAGAAGTTAAAGTCTGCTTAGAGTTCAGGGAACAAAAGCTGTTGTGTGTAAACAACGCCCACAAGCTAATAACTCTGCTTGTCAGCAGAAGATTGGGGATGATCAACTCAAACCCAAGCAACCTCCAGGTCCTCAATGAACCTGCCCAACTCTCCGCAATCAAGCGCTTAAAGGGTACCAGATAACTGAGGGTGGCTGTACAAGACAAAGCACAATGTTCAAGAAGCTCCAAAGCAAACAGTAACTGATTTGAAGCAAGGATAACCTCAACACTTCTCAAGGTACTCAAGAATAGGCTGGAAGAATGCAACTCCAAAGAAAATAAAGGGGGGTATAACACTCCAGGTCTTAAGCTTAATAAGACCTCTTCAATCAATCGTGATTAGCTCCAGAAAGGTGATCAGGGATCAGGACCAGTATGGTCAGAGAAAGGGATCAAGGAGTGGCATAACACACTCAAAAATTCCAACAGACAGAATTTTTCTTCAACCAGCAAGGCTATAGGTTGGTGATAAGGATCAGGCCACAGAGGGGCAAAGACTCAGGGTCAAAATGGATCAGGGGGAAATCAGAGATATACCCAGGATAAGGATCAGGATTCAATTTCTTGACAATGGGGGGACACAAGCACACACCCCTATGGATCAATTTCTATGATGATGATATCTGATGATGTGATATGATGATAGAAAAAGCAGTGGAGAGCCCCTCCTTTTACAGACCAGAGGCCTGTAGACTATTTACAAGAGAGATTTACAAATAGAGCCAAATTTTTTTTTTTTTTTTTTTTTTTTTTTTTAAGGATCAGTGTCATGAGAAAACAAAAGAAAAAAAAAGAAACAAACAAGCACTTGGAGAAAAAAAAACCAAAGAGGGACGCCTGTGGGCATCCTGATAGGCCCGGGAAACTGCCAAGGCCGCAGATGACCGCTGGCAGGTGTCCGACGGGCATGGGCTACTGCCAGCAGGTGTCCGACGGGCATGGGCGACTTCCGAGGCTGCGGATGACTGCCGGCAGGTGTCCAACGGGAACCGGCAACAGAAGAGACCCGCGCGGGAGACCGGCAAGCTAGAGGTGGGGATTTGAGATAAGATGCCAACTTGAGCGGTGAACTGGGGGCGATTGGGGTGCTTGGGCCTTGGTCATCTGAATTCAAATTGGGGTTAGTGACCTTGGTTTGGACTGGATGGAAGGATTCATCTGAGGAGATTGGTGATTTGGGGATTGGAGTTGATGAGGGAGAATTGAACTTGAGCAGAGGAGGATGAGGATGATTGGGATTGGAAGCGGTAGGAGGAATAGTTGAGAGTGGGGAGTGAGTAGGGTTGCCCAGATGTCCGGCTCATCCCAATTGGTATTGAAGTCAATCATTAAGACTGGTAGGAGTGGTTAAGAGTTGGATGATGTGTGATGATTGATTGGATTTGATGACGTTGGCTTGAGTCAAAGGACGGATAATGAAGATGCTGTTGAAGGAGTGACAAGGTCATATGACCCAATTCTAGAAATCCAAACCAAAACTGCCAAGCAATCCAGGCTGCTAGACAGGCAGTCTATGAGTGATAGGGGAGCTCTATTAGACCATTGAGGGAAGTGCTGATTGGAATGAACTTAGCCTGGGAGTTGGATTGGAGGATGTTGATTTTAGCTTGAACAAAGGCTTGAGAGGTAGATGGGATGGTGGGAGATGGTTTTTTTTTTTTTGATAATGATACCTATGAAAGATGATAAGGAAAAATCATAAAAAATTAAAATCTCTGCACTGGCCAGGGTGTCCAGGATGGGGCACCACACCGGATTGATCATGCTCTGCATAACCCATCTAAAGCTAAATACATCACTACTATGGATATGCCTAAAGGGTTCCACCAGATACCTATAAGCATTGAGAGTAGAACGTTTATGAGAATAATCTGCCACTTATTAATATATGAATACCTCAGGATGCCCTTTGGTATAAAGAATGCTCCATCACACTTTCAGAGAACAATGGATACATTTCTAGGTACTTACATCAGACAAGGATGGATGATAGTTTATATAGATGATGTTATCATATATTCTGATGATTTGGGTACTCATATAAATAAAATAATATTAGTCCTCCAAACTACCTCCAAGGCAGGATCAAAAGTCCCCATGAAGAAATGTAACTTTGGATATGGAGAACTAAAAGCTCTAGGACATATAGTCTCTGGTCTAATTCTAGATGCTGACCAGAATAACATAGCTGCTATAATGAACAGACCCATGCCTCAGAATAAAACAGAGTTGCCATCATTTATTAGTTTTTGCAGTTACTAAAGACAATACATCCCAAAGTTTTATATGCTGACTAAAATTCTGTATGAAATATGCAACAATAACACTCTCTTTTAAATGAAACATGAGAGGTTGAAAACTAAGAAGAATTGAAAATAGCTATGACCTCCACTCCTCCACTCATTCAACCAGACTTTTCCAAACCCTTTAAGCTGTAAATTGATTCTTTTATAGAAGGGTTAGGAGCTGCCTTACACCTTACACCAAGAAAGAATAGAAGAGGAAAAACCAGTGGAGAAACCAGTACTTTTCATATCTAGACAGATCAAAGACACTGAGAAAATATATGGAGCCAGTCAGATGGAATGCTTGGCTCTGATATGGGCTCTAGAAAAGTTACATTATTGCTTAGAAGGCACCACTTTCCAATTAATTACAGACTTTAATGCTGTTAGAACTCTCATTAACATTAAGACTCCCAGTAGACATATGCTCAGGTGGCAAATTGCTATACAACAGTATAGAGGTCAGATGACTATAGTGCATAATTCTGGAGCTAAAAACCAGAATGCTGATAGTCTAAGTGTCAGCTCTCTGATACCAGGAACCTTGCAGTCCTTTAGCTACAGAGAGTGATAAAAATACTGGAATTATAATAATAATAATAATTCCAAAAAATAAACGCTTAGAGTCTCAAATAAATAATATAATAAGAGCAGTTGCAAGGTTTAATTGGTTTTGTAATCAGAGGTTTTTAATATGTATATAAAAGAGGGGCCACAGTATTATACTACTGGAGTTCTTTACAGAAAAAGCAAACTCTCCTCAAGGGGCCTCCTTAGGCAGTTTAAGAACCTTGGAATGAAGATGGGTGCCTTAGAAAGGGCTTATTCCACTAATGTCCGGGCATAACAGCACAGTGGCCAAGACAGGAAGGGAAACACTCACTCTGAGAACTTTACCACAAAAATCCTGCAATAATAGGAAGTGTTTCAGAGCAGATGGGGTGGATTGCCTGACTAAACTTCAAGGGTTGATTGGTCTTAAGAAATAAATAATAATACTACAGACTTTTTCATAAATCACTTGCTTAAATTATTCATAAGCACTTGACTAACAATGACACAGTGTCTGATTGATAATAAGAATTCCTGGTAAAGTGATCATGGAATAATGGATCCAAAGAGGTCTGTATAAATACCTTTTTGGGTTGATTTTGAGCTTCTCAGGGCACCTAGAGAGGGTTCTGCTCATGGTCAGAGGCTGGCAAGCCAGTCAAAGAAACATTAGCACGTCCATTTGGTGCTGTCAATCAGCTGACTTTAGATCTTCTGTATTTCTGTACTATTTTAGCCACAGGATCTGTTAATCTATTATGGCATAAATTTGATCATTATGCACTCATCCTTCATTTTTACTATCAGTATTGCTTTAAATTGAACATATTTGGAAGTTTACTAATTTTCCATCATCTGCTGATGATGTAGACTCATTTTAATAATTTTTATGAACACTCCTTATATTGTTTAGTGGTTTTCAAAGATCAGAGTCAATGATTCATGTGGTAATCCTTGATCTTTGATTTATTATTAAAAAATGTTCTAAACTTAATTTGTATTAATTTTATTCAAGTTTTGATCTTTTTAGACTATTAATAATTCATGTGTCAACTTGTTACATATGCCAGGCAACCCTAACTAGGTTGTAGCTCTTCTGAGCAGTACCTGGTTGTCAGATTAGTCACAACGGACCCAGAAGCTGTGGAAACAAGAGCAGTGATACCCCTCAAAGTTGTCCTCAAGTTCTGGAAGTTATTGTTCTAAGTGTCTGTAAGAAGATTGGATGAGATGAGTTTAAGAGTAGAGAGAGTGATGATAAGATCAATTCCTTCTTTCCAATCCTTCCCCTACCATTCCCTGGTGGTTGGTTGATGATGATATATGATGATCTATATATTGGTAATCTGATAATAAGATGATATGAGATAATGCCCTTAGATGATCCAACCTGGAGTTGAGATTGAGGTGTTTTTAAGTCCTCCCTCTCAACCCCAACCTAGGTACAACCACAAGCAACAAGATAGATGAAATATTACCCCAAGTACAGAACCCTAGCTTCACCCTAACCCTACCCCGTACCACCTACCCCCTCCAAAACCCTCCCCTTTGATATCAGGTACGTCCGTTTTGTCCTTCTCATGGCGCAGCCCTCTGCTGCGCCCTACTTTGAGCCCCCCTTGTTTATCCTTCTGCGCGCATCCGCGGATCCAGCAATCTGTGAGTTGGCCTACGCTTATGCCCGCGCAAACCTCTGCCACGCCCTACTTGGAGCCCCCCGGGTTTATCCATCCGCGCCCGTCCATGGATCCCGTGATCCATGAGTTGGCCCGCGCTTATGCCCGCGCAAACCTCCCTGGCACGTATAACCCCTGGTTGCCCGGCCCTTGCCTTCCGGACTAGCCACCCACAAGCTTGGTTGGGCCGGCTCCATCACTTGGTCCGCATTTCCTGGGTGGGTTGCAGCCGGCAATGCAGCTCCCAATCCAAGGATATAAATACAACACCACATCCCCCCCCCAAGTTGAGTTCTGTCCCCAGAGGTCCTTCCATCACTACCTTGACCCTACCCCGCTACCAGACCACCCCCCCCCCTACTCCCAGTCCACCCCAGCTACTAGCCCAATCTGAAACTCCGCTTCACTGCTCCGCCACGCCCGCGTCCTGGTGAGAATCAGAGTGAGATTGAGATCTGCACCCGCGTCTGGAGCCAAAAAAGTTCCCCAGAAGGTACCTGGACCGCCCAAGCCAAACTGCCACACAGTTTCCCATAGAAGACAACTGATAAAGAGAAGGAAGAGAAAAGAACCAAACCCAAAAAGGAAACCAAACCCAAAAAAAAGAATTTTTTTTTTTGCTAACACCGGGCCTCTTCTCCTTGTCCTGCATTACCCAACCGCAGAGCTTGTCCTTGCGTTTAACGACCTGGATTGCGCTGCACCCGTGTCCCATCCTGCGCTAGCTTCCCCCCCCCCAACTTGGCTGCTTTCCTCAGCTGACAGTCTCAACCAATCCCACAAAGGTTGCGTCCACCGGCCAATTGTCCAAATTTCCGTCCCAACGCCCCTTCTGCCGCTAAGCCGTTCTGCACCTGACGCCCTGCCACAAGTGTCCGTTGCACCAATGCCAAAACCTCCGCTAGCCATGATGGCAATGGGCCCGTCCTCCGTCAATCTGTCCCGCAATCCCCGCGCCCTTCATCCTTCCATTCTGCGTTCATCCTCCTGACCACCACCACGTCCTTCCGTCCTGCTGGCATTTTCCCCGCTGTCAAAGAGGCTCAACCCTGGTTACAATCCTCCAAGGCTTGACCCATTCCCACTGCCACCACTCCTTCTCTCTCTGCAAGACCCATCCGCCATTCATTGGTTCCCAAACCGCACAAAGTATCCCCTCCCTGTTCCTTTGTCCTTGCTTGCTTCCTATCAGCAGGCTGAACCAGTTCTTCCAAGACCCACCTCCGCCAAGGAAACCGGTCCCACGTTTGAATCCATTGTCCAACCCTTGCATCCCAGCTGCCGACAATTGTTGTTGTCCCCATACGTGCGCACCCGGGGCGCGGACGTGCTAGGATGCTGAATACTCTCCAGATAGGCCTCAAGGCCCCTTACCACCTCTGGAAGTTTGTTGGCCCAAGGGATTCTTGCCAGTGATGGGGCCAGAAGGCATACTTCCCTGTAATACAGCTCCGCATAATCCAATTCCGCTTGTAACCGGACCCCGCCCTGCACGCCTGCTTTGTAGTCCAATTCGGCAGATGGCTTGAAATTTCCTTCCCAAAAACAAGAGTTGCGCCTCCCCCATCTTGCCAACATGTCCCCCTTCAGTGTTGGCCAATCCAGGTTCCGGTAGCCTCTCATGTCTTCTACTTCTTAACGCTCTTCTGTGTCCTTGATGAACAGGACAAGATGGCTGCCTTCTCAAAATCCAATGTGCCTTCAGATTCTGCAATTGTTTCATACCGTGAGATGAATCGCTCCGCACCCATGGTGTTGAATCAAATATAAGGGTAATCCTTTGGGCTGGTGCGGAGGGGATGGGAGAAGGAGGAAGAAAGAGGGGCAACTGCTGCTAGCATCCTTAAGTACCTTCAAGAGACTTCAAAAAAAGATTGTTCCCAGCCAGACCCCCAGATGTGGAAACAAGAGTGGTGATACCCCTTGAAGTTGTCTTCAAGTTCTGGAAGTTATTGGTCTAAGCATCTGTAAGGATATTGGATGTGATGAGTTTAAGAGTAGAGAGAGTGATGATAATATAAATTCCTCCTTTCCAATCCTTCCCCTACCATTCCCTGGTGGTCCGGTGATAATAATATATGATGATCTATATATTGGTAATCTGATAATAAGATGATATGAGATAATGCCCTCAGATGATCCAACCCGGAGTTGAGATTGAGGTGTTTTTAAATCCTCCCTCTCAACCCTAACCTAGGTAAAACCACAAGAAACAAGATAGATGAAATATGACCCCAAATACAGAACCCTAGCTCCACCCTAACCCTACCCCATACCACCCACCCCGTCCAAAACCCTCCCCTTTGATATCACATACGTCGGGTTCATCCTTCTCATGGCGCAGCCCTCCGCCGCACCCTACTTGGAGCCCCCCGGGTTTATCCTTCTGCGCGCGTCCCCGGATCTAGCAATCTGTGAGTTGGCCGGGGCTTATGCCTGCGCCCTACTTGGAGCCCCCCGGGTTTATCCATCCCCACGCGTCTGCAGATCCCCCAATCCGTGAGTCAGCCCGTGCTTATGCCCACGCAAACCTCCCCGGTGTAAGACTCCAAACGGTGCTAAGCCGTGGCAGTTCTGTGGAGGGGAAAGGTGCTGTTTAGGCTGCCCTCCTAGGAGTTACAATAATATTTAAATGTAACCGGAATAAAGGTCCAGAACCTTATGGATGAGAAAACAAACTAAGGGAAGAGGATAAGAGTTGTCGGTAGCAATGGAAACAACACTATCTGAGGCAAGATGGTGCAGGTAAAGACTTGAACAAATAAGTCAAGGTTTGTTCAGAGTTCAATAGAACAAGGTAGTTGTAAGTAACAACGCCCACAAGCTAATAACTCTGGTTGTCAGCAGCTGATTAGGAAAGATCAACTCAATCCCAACCAACCTCCAGGTTCTCAATGAACCTGCCCAACTCTCTGCAATCAAGCGCTTGAAGTGTACCAGATAACTGTGGGAGGCTGAACAAAACAAAAGCAATTTGTTTATGAAGCTCTAGAAGCAAATCAATAACGAATTTGAGCAAGAATAACCCAACACTTCTCAAGGGACTCAAGAATAGCGTGGCAAAATTTAACCTTAAAGAAGAAGGGAGGTATAACACTCCAGGTTTTAAGCTTAATAAAACCTCTTCAATCAAACTTGATTGGCTCCAGAAAGATGATCAAGGAGAGATCAAGACCAGTATGGTCGGAAAAAGGGATCAGAGTGGTATAACACACTCAAGAATTCAGACAGACAGGAATTCTTCTTCAACCAGCAAGGCTATTGGTTGGTGATAAGGATCAAGGTCACAAGGGACAGAGTTTGAGTATGGAGGCTCAAAGGATCAAGGGGCAATCATAGATATACCCGGATAATTTGCTCAGATAAGTGGGGAAGGATGCCCACGGATAAATTGCTTATGATGATGGTCTCATTGGGTGGATTGGATTCTCTGATGCTCTGATGCTCTGATGCTCTGATGCTCTGATGCTCTGATGCTCGGCCAAAAGGCAGGGGAGAGCCCCTCCTTATATGGGCAGGAGGCCCTGTTAGACTATATACAACGGATTCTACAAATAGAGCGGAAAAGGGAAGGCAACCATGTGGTCACTCGCGTCGGTCTGTGGATGGGCGCGCGTAACAATACCAGAGTCACCCACCCCTTGTCCAAAGGCGGAAGCAGGTGGGAGAGAGAAATGAACCAAACCGCCGCGGATGTCCGCGGGCGGTCGTTGGCACTCTTCCAAAGGCGGAAGCGGGTGGGAGAGTCCCAGGAAAGGTGACGGATGAAGTCCATGAGAGCGCGGATGGGCAGATAGGAGATTGGTTTGAGAAAGTTGAGTAAATCCTGATGGCCTTGAGATCCACAACTGATAGATCAAGTGCGATGGGAGGTTTGACGGATCCAAGGATTTGCCAAATGCTTGCTGGTGCGGTCGGGATGGATTCAGTAAATCATGGATGAGCGCCGCGCAACGGTAGCAATGAGGAGATTGGGAGGCGCAACGACAAAGATGAAGACACGCAACAACAAAGATGAGGACGTGCTATGACAAAGGCGGAGATGACAAGCAACATGGATAAAGGACGCGTGACGCGCGCGGATGAAAGGAGCGCAGCGCGGCGCAGCGCCGCGCGCGACGCGGATAATGGAAGCGCAGTGCGCGACGCGGATAATGGAAGCGCAGCGCGCGCGCGGGTAAATAATGGTTTTGATGAGCCTGAGGATAAGTTGTTCAGCCGGGCGGTACGTTTGCGCAACAGTTTATGGATTGAGGTCTTAAGGCAGCCAGGGTGTCCAGGATGGGGCACCACACCGGTGCGTATAACCCCTGATTTCCCCCCCTTGCCTTCCGGACTAGCCACCTGCAAGCTTGGTTGGGCCGGCTCCATCACTTGGTCCGCGTTTCCTGGGCGGGTTGCAGCCCGTGACGCAGCTCCCAATCCAAGGTTATAAATACAACACCACAACACGGGGATCAGTCAGTACAAATGCGCGCAGGGTAGGATCTGCTGTTTGGGTGGCAGAATTAGCTACTCACGGGTCTCTAGTATGGGGGAAACTTCTACTATGAGTACATAGGGGTATGTAATGATGCGGGGCTGCGCGCGGGAATTGTGACATAACACATTTCCATGTGTAACTCCTAAAATATACACAACACCTCAATTCTGAGTGAATTTTAAGTGTAAACCCTATACGTGACAACACGTGTGAAATGTTAAAATGGTCAAAAGGTGCCATACTGGTGTTGTAATTTTTAGTACTTTTCTTTTTAATTATTTTAAAAACGTAAGGACTTGGATTTCAAGGGTGGGGTCAGTGAGTGACCCTACCTAAGTTTGTGTGAGGAATCCATTTCTTTAATAATATTTTTGGATTTCTCACTCCTTCTTTTTTTAATTCAGATATTCTTATTTTCTATAGTTTTGTGTTGCTATGACAGGTTGCTCTGTACATAGTAGCAAGCTGACACTAATTAGGAATGCTTTGCCTAATTACCCTAGCAATCCAGCATATGACCCTGAGGATCAGGATATCTTTCCTATCTTAAACATCAATCTTTTTGCATTAGATGCTCCAATTATGGGGATCCGCTTATGTAAATTAGATACTGCTTTCTTTAATCTAGTCAGAGAGAAATATTACTCTGATATCAAGCTTCTGATTACAATTATGGAATGTGAATCCCCAGAAGCAGCCCTGATAAATATTTTACCAGCCTCATTAATCAAAGCCTATAAAGCAGGAAGGTTTAATTTCTGGGATGGTCTCCTTTATTGAAGACACCAACATTCCAGTGTGTTGGTACTGAGCAAAAAAAGGCATATACAACATATACTTCAAGAGTGCCATGACAACTTTTCATCAGGACATCTATCCACTGGAAGAACCCTAGAGAAATTAAAACATATTTCTTGGTGGATAGACTGGAAAGAAATTACTATTAAGTATGTTTCTAGCTATGAGACTTGCCAAAAATCTAATAAAATTACTGGCAAAAGGTTTGGACTCCTACAAAAGATCTCTGAACCCAAAACTAGGTGGGATATAATTAATGTTGATTTTGTCACAGGCCTCCCCCTGGAGGTTAACACTCATACAACTCTGTCCTGGTTATAGTAGACAAATACTCCAAGAAGGCAAAATTCTTACCTAACCACAAAGAAGACAATGCTATGGATGTTGCTTGGCTATTTTGGAATAGGATTATAGATGATGTTTGTATACCTAACATTATAATCAGTGACAGAGACCCCAAATTTACTTCTGAGTTCTGGAGGAATTTAAATGATATACTGGGTACTACTTTAGCCTTTTCTACAGCATACCATCCCCAGACTGATGGATTAGCTGAAAGAATGATACAGACCCTGGAAGATATGTTAAGAAGGTTTTGTAGCTTTGGCCTAGAGTACAAAAACTCAGATGGATATTTCCCTGATTGGGTAAGCCTACACCCAGCCCTGGAAATGGCTTATAATAGCAGTAAACACTCTACTACCAAAGAAGCTCCTTGCATACTAGAAAGGGGATGGATTCCAAAACTCCCTAGGAATACCTTGAACCATATTTTAGCTAGCTTCCACCCCACATCTCTGGACTTCAAGAAAATGATAGACCTGGAAAATAATCATGCTCAAAAATGTGTAGAAGAAGTAGTGGAATACAAAAAACAAAGATGGGAAAAATCACACACAGAAACTGAATTTAAGATAGGAGATTATGTCTTGATATCTACTTCCAAATTCAACAATTTAGCTGGGAACAGAAAGCTAAAACCAGATTTTTTAGGGCCATTTTTTATCAATATAATGCAGGGCAAAAATTCTGTAGAAGTAGTCTTGAGTGAAGAATTATCAAGAAAGAACCCAGTATTCCCTTTTAGCCTAGTGAAGCACTTTCAACCAAGAGAAGTTAGAAACCTCCCTCCAGTAATGATACCAATAGACCCTGACCCCGCAAAAGAAAAAGTTAAAGTCAGAAGGATATTGAGGACAAGAAAGAGAGAGGACAAGGAAAAGATTTTAGACTATACTTAGTGAGATACAAAGGAGAATCTGCAGACAAAGATGAATGGTTACCAGAGAGTAATATACCTGATGGACCAATACATCTTAGAAACTACAGATCCAGTAAAAGTAACTGAAACACATTTAGAATTTTTTCCAACACACTCTGGATTTCTTTTCAGATATGGCCATATCTTGGAGTTGGGGAATTTCAGCTTTCTACTATTGCAGAGCAAGCTGCAAAAGTAACAAAAATAACATAAAATAAAAATATTCAATTCAACTTAAGAATTAGTAGAAAATCCATGAATATTATTGCAGAAATGGATTCTCCACCCAAAACTAGGTAGGTTCACTCACTGACACCCCCCTTGAAATCCAACTGCTTCTATTTTTAATAATTAAAAATAGAAAAGACCAAAATACCATGGCACCACTATGGGACTTTTTGGCCAATTAAATATTTCACACACATTGTCACGTATAGGTTTCACACCTAAAATTCAGTCAGAATTAAGGTTTTTTGTATATTTTAGGAGCTACACACTTAAATGTGTTCTGTCACCATTCCCACACGCAGCCGCGGCAACCAATAAACCTGCGCCTGGCTGAGAAGCAGCAATTCCACCCTGTCAGCATGCCCTGAAAAGCCGTGTATGCAGCCCTGGGCATCTGACAAGTACGCAGCCGTGGGACTACGGGCTGACAGAGTGAGAGGCAGCCTGAGAAGCTTAGGTACCAGGTAAAGGTGCTACAACCTAGACGGGGACATACTACATATGTAATAAATGTCCCCATGGATAGTAAATAATCTAAAATTACATAAAAATATATAAAAATAATTAAATAACCTTTATATGTATTTTTTTATAAAATATAATTAAAAATACCAAAAATGTTGAAAATAAGATAATTACTATTTTTAAAAATATATTAAAACACTTTAATATTCAATTTCAAGAACTTCAAGACCTCAGTATTCTTTTGACATAATAAGGAAACCAATGATGTAAAAATATTACATGAATTTGCATAGCTTATATTTTTATTTAATTATTTTAAGTAAATCAACTGGATTTCAAAAATAAGGAGTAAAATCAATATCATAATTTTACTCCAATCAGTTAATACATAATGAGAACCCACTTGACATCAGATTCCCCGTAGAAATTTCTATTACAAGAATTATTAACATCCTGGGAATATTTACTAAAGATAATTACTTAAATAATAGATAATATGGATAAATTAGTGATATTCACACATCCAAACATCAATTAAAAGGTAGAATAATTCCCATACCCTGTGGAATTAGATGCTACTTGTGCTACAGCACCATTAAAATGTGACAGGCTACCACTGGTTACCCTCCTAGCCTTAGTATCCATCCCTTTGAGCCCCTGTATCCATCAGAAGGACAATATTGGGACTCAAAAAGCTATAAATAAGGAGCTCTTTTGAGGATATTGATACCCAGAGACCCAGTTATATTTACATCCAGACACCGTGCCAAGGTAATCAAATACTTATAAGAGATAAGTTAGTGATTTATGGCTTTAGTCTGATTAATAATATCCCTCCCCAACCCTTTTTATCAATTTAAGCTTCTGAAAAACCTTATAACCCCAGTATACAGGTTTAACCCATCAGTGCACTTCCCAAACAGGTACCCAAAGGGTTGAATAATATACTATTGAGTCTAATTATCCTTTCTCTGTTGTGGCAGCTTGGCTACAAGGTCCTGTTACACCACCATATATTTTATATATATATTGTCTTTGGAAATATATCCTTTAAGAATATAAATTTAACGTTCCAAAGTAACCAGGTATACATGTTTTCAAAGGGAATTCCCTGAAGAGAGGTGTTAAAGATCCCCAATATTGTGGCCCCTCTATTAATTTGTTTAATAATCAATTTATTAATGTTGATTCATAATATTAAACCATAATCAAACCAATCAACCTTGCAATAGCTTTATCCAAATATTTCACGTATTTTGGCTGCATTTATTGAATAATATATTCATTATTTATTCCATAACCTCTGGTAGCTAATGGACAGCAAGGATCTTGGCATCAAGGAGGCTGACAGAATAGGGGATATAATTTGATTTGGTGAGGGGGTGCTCTAGATGGTTCACAGCTGGAACAACTAGACACCCCAGAATGTTTGTTTTCCTATTTCCTTCTCTCTGGATTGGCTTTTTGGAATTATTGCTGGCTATGGTATGAGTTTCTTTTAAGTATTGGAATGGAGCAAATCTGGTTCCGCCAACGCAAGGACAAGCCCCGCATTCTGGAAATCAAACTCAAGAACAATTTCTGATGGATGATCCAAAAAATTAGGAGAGTGAGTGGCGCAAAACAGATGTGGGTCAAAGAGTGGTTATCTTATAAACAGAAGGTATGGATGGGTTTGGTTGGATACTTTTTTTCTCTTCCTCTCTCTCAAGGATGTGTGAGCAGCGGTTTTTCTTTGTGCTCTCTCTCTATGTTCTGTAGGTGGGTATGGGGAAGTGTGAGGCAGTTTTTCTGGGGTGGTCCAGGTACCTTCAGTGGATACTCTCATTTGGCACGGATTTTCTCACTCTTGTGGATTGCTCTCAAAGTGCAGATTTTTCTCACTCTTGCAGATTGCTCTCAAAGTGTGGATCTTGCGGGCGGTTCTTATTTCTCTCAAGGCTCTCACAAGCCCAAAGGCTACTTAGGTTGGCATGGCAAAAATTCTATTTTCTTTCATGATAGGTGCGGGAATAGAAACAAGATAGGAAGAAAGGAGAGGGGGGCAATTAGCCTACTTTTGCCAAGTCATCACCACCTCCTCTGCGTTGGTGCAATCCGCTGCGCCTGGGTTTTGGAATGACACCAGAAAATTGCGTTGGGGCACCGGTGGTGTGAGGGTGAGGAACCACTAGGAAGAGCGGGAGTAGTTGGTCTGTGTCCTTCACCATCACCTCAAACCTTGCAAGTGGAAGTGCCAGAATTAGGGGAATCTCCAGAATCTTGGGAGTGGCAGCTGGAGGAGTTACAGGGGCCGGGGGTTCTGGAAAAGACTCAATGACCACAGGAGTTGGGGCGTGCGGGTTCCGGTGACAACCTGGGAGCTGGTGATGGAGATGGCAGTGGAGGAGCAGGAGTGGGAGGACACAGTGGCAGTTGAGGAGCAGGTTGGGGGTGAGTGGGAGGACGCAGCGGCTTTGGAGGAGGCACGGTTGGTTGGTTGAAGATCTGAAGGTCCCTTGCCAGTTTGTTTATCTGCACCTGTGCAGCCCACTTTTGAGCGCCATTCCAATAAGCTGCAAAATTGGGGAAGTCCTGGTGCCACCTTGGTCCAGCCCAATGGAATGGCAAGCCCAAGTCATGGCTTTTGCGCAAAGGAGGGCGTGGAGCGGTGCTTTGAGGTTGGTTGCAAGGTGAGCTGGTTGGGGTCCATTCATTAGTGGAGATGTTGTCATTGCTCAAGATCACAAACAAGTTGGGTTGGGTCCTCTTGCATGGACAAACTTGAGGACAGTTGCAGGGCATACCATTGGTTAAAGAACAGCAATGGTGGCTGGCTTGGCACAGGACACAGGCATGCCAACCCAGAAGGATGCGGAAAGAGAGGCTGTTCTGACTGCAGAACGTGCAGGACATGTTCAAGGGGTAGGATGTGGTGGGGTTTTCTCCTTGGTTTGTTGTAGTGGTGCAGTGAGGAGATGGAATAACTAGGGATAGCTGGGGGTAGGTGAAATATTGGTGGATCTCTGGGGACAGGACTCAAGTTGGGGGGGATGTGGTGGTCTTTTATGGACGCAATTTGGAATGGGCTGCGCGCTGCATGCTCAGCAGTAGCGGCAGGCTCAGCAGTGGAAGAGCACTCAGAAATGGGTGCAGCCTTGCTGTAGCAAGCTGTGCTGCGGGCTCAGTAGCACTCAAATCGGGCTCAGCATCTGGAGACACAGGGCAGATTGGATTGGATTGGACAGATTGCGCAGATGAACCTTGGATATCTGGAATGGCGTGTTGGGCGGATGCGGACAAGAAGGGTGCTCCAAGTTGGGCACAGCACAAGAGCCACGTCATGAGAAGGATGAACCGGGTGGATGTAATGGCAGGCGGGAAGTACAGATGGGATATGGGGTATGGGATATGGATCATGGGATGGGATTGGAAGGATAGATTTGGGCTAGAGTTCTGTACTTAGGGGTTGTATTTCATTATTCTTCTTTACTTGCGGTTTTACCTAGGTTAGGGTTGAGGGGAAGGCTACTTAAACTGCACCCTTGTCCTGGAAGAAGGAAGGGAGAAGAGGGGACCATCACAGGAGGTTGGAAGGACTCTTTAAACTCATCTCTCTGTCTCTCAGTCATAGGGTGAACAGTTGCACTCAGGGTTTACAGATGCAAAGGATCAATAACTTCCAAACTTGGGAACCATTGAAGGAGAAGTCCTCTTCTGAATTCCACACCGTCCTTTGCAAACCTCTCATACTGCCCGTTGACTGACATCCACAACACCTCCTTGATCATCCTTCCTTGGTCACCAGCCAACCCCCCACCCTAATTGTCATTGTTTGACACCCAATGGCCAACCTCCAATTGATTGATTCCCCCTTACTTGCAACATCACCAATTGCCTGTTGTTGCCTGTGGCAACCTCTCATCCACAATGCCACCAATGTTCACCTGCTGCCCACCTTCATTCTTGACACAGGCTGGGTTTCTTTTTTTTGACTTTCACAGTTAATTATTTTCCTGTTGCCATTGTTGTTTTTTATTGTCATTACATTTATCTAAAACAAAAATAAACTATTTCTTTCCACTTCATTTGTGTTATCCCTTATAAGTAGTACACAGGGCCTTTTTCCAAAAAAAGAGGGTCTGTCTCCTGCCTTTTGAAAATTATGGATCATCTATCCAGATTATCATGCATTGATCCATCATCATCAGCTATAATCTAATCAAATCATCATAATCATCTGAATAATCAATCTTTGGGGGCCCTTCCCCTTTGTCTGAGCATCCTTATCCTGAGTATATTTTCTGATTTCCCCTTGATCCTTTGAGAATTCATACTCAATCCTTTGATCCTTCCTCTGTGACCTGATCCTTATCACCAACCAATAGCCTTGCTGGTTGAAGAAAAATTTGTTGGGTTGAATTCTTGAGTGTTTTGAGCCACTCCATTGATCCCTTTCTCCAACCTCTTTGGGCTTTATCATTCATTTGATTGTCTTTGTGGAACCAGTCATGTTTGACTGAGAGGTTTCTTTAAGCTTGAAACCTGGAGTGTTAAACCTCCCTTTATTTCTTTTAAGTTGAAATCTGCAACGCTATTCTTGAGTCCCTTGAGAAGTGTGAGTTCATTCTTGTTTGAAGTTATTACTGCTTTTCTTCTAGAGCTTCATAAAACAAATTTCTTTATTTTGTACAGTCACCCATAATTATCTGGTACCCTTCAAATTTTTGATTGTGGAGAGTTGGGCAGGTTCATTGACAACCTGGAGGTTGGTTGGGATTGATTTGATCTTTCTCAATCTTTTGCTGATAACCAGATTTATTAGCTTGTGGTTGTTGTTACTTACAGCTGCCTTGTTCCATTGAACTCTGAACAAACTTCAACTTATTTTTTCAAGTCTTTTCCTGCACCATCTTGCCTCAGATAGTGTTGTTCTCCATTTCTACCAAATACTTCCAAACTCATCCCTTCCATTGATTCCTTATTTTCAAGTCACTGGATCTCAATTCCAGTTATGTTCAAATATTTTTGTAACTCTTTGGAGGGCAGCCTAAACAGCACCTTTCCCCTCCACAGAACTGCCTCTGGCTCAGCACCCTTTTGAGTCTTAAATTTGGTCCCACAGGCCAGGATCAAACTGGAAACCTTGTGATTTACAGTCCCAATCACATTTGGGATCAAATTCAAAATCCAATCTCCTTTTCTTTTTTTCTCTGTTTCTCTTTTTCTCAGATCTTATCTGTAGAGGCAACTTATCTCAAAGGTCAGTCCTCCCAATTGTGCACCACTTGGGCAAGATTCTTGTTGTTTTCCCATGAAACCCTACTCTTGCCACACTTGTGAGCCACTTTGGAAATCTGCTCTTTGGATCCGCTAGGAACTCTTTTATTTGAAATGGCATCCTCTGGTACTACCACCACCTCTTTTCAACCTAGGATGGTCAAGATAAAGCCTCAGAACAAGAACTTAGGATTCAACAGGGTAAATTTTGAATGGTTCTTGGACTCCTACAAAATGGCTGCTGAAGTGGATGGGGCAAGTGAATACAATATGGGCTACCAGTTATAATTCTTTATCTCCTCTGATGAATTTATGGAGTTAATCAAGTTGTTTGAATGATTCAAAACCCATAACTGGATGCTTCTAAGGGAAGGAATTTTGACATATTGGGGGAAAATAGATGTAGCCAAATTTACTTTGCAGGACCTGAACAATCTTGTAGCCCAGTGGATCTCCAATGGTTTTGTCTGTTCAGCCTCTGACTATCAGTCTTTCATAAATTCATGAAACCCAATCCAAAATTATCTTATCCAAAACAACCACATTGATACAGTAGACAAAGTTCAAGTCTGGCTTTTCCAATCCTTTTTGCTAGCAGTGCAGGAGAGAATTAGGGATGGATTGGTCAAATCTGGGTCAATGATCAACACCAGGGATAATCAATTAAATCTCCCTGCTTTCCTTGTTCTTAGGCTTACTGTGGATGAATTTATGAAAGGTCAAACTGCTTTAACTTTTGAGAAACCTCAAACCACTAAACCAGTCCATGCTCCTTCTTTCAAAGAGTTAAACTTTATTATGATTAAGATGGATGCACATTGCAGGCCTAAAGCAGATCCTCATCTCACCAAAGAGCCTACTACCATGGACAAAATCACCATGATAATTCAAGCTTTTCAGAGAAAAGTTGATTTAAAGATTTCCTCTTGTACTAATCCTAAACCCTCTACTTCTGTCCCTAAATCTACTCTGGTCTGCTACAACTGTCATATGGAAGGTCATGGAACTGGAAAATGCCTTGAACTCCAGAAGGACAAGGAGGAAAAGTTGGTGGAGCAGAAGGGGAATAATTTCTTTCTTCCTAATGGTTCTCTAATCCCTTTTGATTCATCTTTTCCTATTTGTCATGTGGTGGCCTCTTATCAGCCTCCACCTCCTATGAAGACATCCTTGGCTTCTTTTGATTTTTGATCTTCCTGTGGTACTCTTGAACCTTGGTGCCCTCCAGCTTTCTCCTCCTCATCTCTTGCTGGGGCCTATCAATCTGATCCAGCTAGTAAAAGACATGAGGAACCTAAACCTCATAAATCCCCTTCTTTGCCTACTTCAATTCTTTGAAAACAGGTTAAACATTTATCCTCAACTGAGCCTCCTTCCTCTAATGTAGAAGACATATAGGTGGAAAATTAGCCACTCATGCAAAGGCCTCCAGATCCCTCTGATCCTCCTCCTTCATCTAAATCACCTCAACCTTCTGATCCTACCCTAGTTCCTGCGTCACCTGATCATCCTCCCTCCACCCAGCCCAAAGTTTGGTTTGAGAGTGGAATCTCAAAGGATCACCCCAATGCTGTGGAAGGGGTATTAGAGAAAATTTCTGATCTCAAAATTCCTTATTTATCTGTGGCTTAACTCCTATTGATCTCTCCATCTTTTGCTGAAGGAATGAAGAAATTGGTCTCTCATTGACATGCAAAGATTGGTCCTGAAGAACTAATGGTCTCCTCTGGCACTTTGATGGAGCACTCTGGTGGAACTATTCCTTCCTCAGATTCCAATCTTTACTCCTGTCCTCTTGGTTTTCTTCCTTTTTATCTTTGTGATTCAGCTAAAACTGTTTCTCCTCTTGTGGATTCTGGGTCTCAACTCAAACTTCATTTTGGATGGTATGGCCTGTAAACTCAAACTCAGTCCTAGGGTCAGCTTCAATTCTGCGGTTTATGGGATAGGAAATCAATCTTGTAAATTTTATGGTATTTCCAAAGATTTCCCAGTCAGAATTGGTCAAAATATTGTTTGAAATTTTCATTTTTGGATCACTTGTTTGGAAGGTCCTATGATCATGGGTCAGCCTTTCTTGATGGATTTTGGTGCTACCCTGATTTTTTCTGATCAATTTGGGGAGATAATTCTCCTCCCTGATGCTGATGGTAGAAAGATTGAAGTTCCTCTCTGTTCCTTGGATTCTTGTTGTTGGGAAAGGGATTTCCCTGGTCATCCTCCTAAATCATCTTTAAAGGGGAAGCAGAAGGATAATTTTAATTCCTCTCATTTTTTATGGGAATAGTTGATCCTAATAATATTTGTAGTTCTTCTCAGCCTCAGAATTCAACCAAAGGATCAAATCTCATCCCTCAGGATTATTTTTCTTTTTTCTCATCATTCTCTCTTAATCTAGAAATTATCAAAAATCAAAAAGATGCTAAAATAGAAAATTCCAAAAATATTTCTTCTCTCTCTGGATCTGTTTTGTCTTTGTTTCCTTTTACTCTTAATACTGATCAATCTTCTCTCAGTTCTGGCTCAAATCTCCGCAATGATTATAAACTAGATCCTGATCTTGATATTATTCTTGGTGGTTTTGGCATGGAGGAATATGGGCTCCAGTGGAGGCAATTTTGGGTAGAAGTAAGTCCTCCCAATTTTGCACTTCCAGGGAAAACTTCTACCATCATTTTTGAAACCCTACCTTGTGCCACACATGTGAGCAATGTATTATCTCCTGGTTCTTCCTTTATGGAACAGGCACCCTTTGAGGATATTGCATAACATTGGATGTGGAAAATGTTGGAACTTGGTCTCAGTTTTTGTAATCCAGTCTCCCTGGTCAACTCTTGGAGGAAACAAGAACTCCTCTCTTTTCCTACCAATTATAAACCAGTTGCTAAAAAGGTCCAACCAGTCAACCATCCTATTCCTCTTAACCTCAATCCTCCTCTTATGTGTCCTCCCTTATCTTGTGATCCTTACAGTGGTTTATCTCAATCTCTTACTTGTCCCTTTGTGCCCAATGTTTTTGTCACTGAAGAAAGTCTGAAGATGGTCAACTTTGGTCCAGACGGATGGCTTCTTCCTGATGAGTTAAATTTGATCAAAAATGTCTTATCTCTAAGGGAAAAATCTATTGCTTTCTGTGATAAAGAGAGGAGACTCTTGAAAGAATCCTATGGCCTCCCCTCTATCATCCCTGTAGTTGAACATGATCCTTTTCAAAAAAGAAAAATCCCAATCCCTGCTGCTAAAGTCAAAAAATTTATCAAGTAGCTCCGCAAATGCATCTGCACTGGTCTATATGAACAGTCAGCCTCTAGTTATTCCAGCCCTGTTTTCTGTGTCCTCAAGAGTAATGGTAAACTTAGAATATATCATGATCTCCAAACTCTCAATAAAGTTACTATTAAAGAATCTGGCATCCCTCCTGCTACTGAAGAATTTGTTGAATCTTGCTTTGGGAGAGCTTGCTATGGTCTAGGGGACATTATGGGTTGTTATGAAAAACAATTCTTACATCCTATTTCTTGCCCTCGCACTACTTTCAATACTTGTCTTGGTTGATTCAACTTACTTGATTGCCTCAAGGAGCCAACAATCTGGTTGCAGTCTATCAGGCTCAGATGATGTGGATCCTCCAGGATTAAATCCCTGATCATGCTGGTATCTTTATTGAAAATGGTGGAATTGAAGCTCCAGTTTCTGACTATGACAATGAGCTCTTACCTTGGCACTCAGCAATTTTTTGTTTTATGTGGGAATATGCTACTACTTTGGAAAGTAGTCTGCTCTTACCGTCTCTGGATCCAAATTGGCCCCTTGTGTCCCTGCTCTGGAAATTGTTGGTCATGTGATCTGCAAGGAAGGAAGAAGGATGGCACCAGCCAAAGTCAACAAGATCATCTCTTGTCCCACTCCAATCAATCCTACTGAAGTTAGATGTTTTCTAGGTTTTTTGACTTATGTTAGAATCTTTATCCCATCTTTATCCAAAATCTGTTCACCCTTGCATAGTCTAACCCAGAAAGAAGCTGAATGGATTTGGACCCAAGATTGTGAACATTCTTTTCAGTTGCTCAAAATGATTTGAGGCAAGGAAATAGTTTTGAAAAAGATCTCTTATGGACCTGGAGCTGGCAAGATCAAGCTGGCTATCAATTCTAGTTATCAATCTGTTGGGGCCCTCCTTACTCAAGAAGATGAAAATGGTGGGACCTTCCTTCTCTTTATGAATCTTTTTTATTTGCAGATGTAAAATCCAGATACTCTGAGCCCAAACTGGAGCTCTGTGGTGTGACTTGAATGATGAATAAACTCCAGACTGTCCTCTGGGGTCAACATTTTGAATTAAAAGTTGATTCTCAATCCATCATTGAAATTATCAATGCTCCTATGACTTTTTGGGTGGCCTTTATCCAGCTTTTCTCTTTCAATATTTTTCACAGGCCTGGAAAGTCTTTCACCATGCCTGATGGTTTATCTTGAAGTCCTCTTGGGGATGACAAATCCAATTTTGGAGTGGATTTTGATGAGGAAGAACCTTTAATCCATTCTGTCTTCTCCTTCTCCTCTCAAGATTATTCTGGCTTTCAAAAGGGGTTCTGGCTTAAACTAGAGCAGTACCTTTTAACTTTCCAAAAACCTCCTTATCTCTCTGCTAAAGAATTTCAATCTCTCAAAAGAAATTCCTCTAATTTCTTTGTAAAAGGCTCTAGGTTTATGAAACGAGGGGATTCTTGTGCTCTTATTGTTGTTACTATCCGTTCCAAGCAAGATTTTATCCTTGAAAGTATCCATGAGGGTCTTGGTCATTGTGGGGAAACCAAAACTTATTGACAATCATCCAAAAAATTCTGGTGGCCATCTCTAAAGAAATCTTTCTCTCAATGGTGCAATATTTGTGAAGTTTTTCAGAAACATGATCTTAGAAGTCCAGCTGAAATTTGTTATCCTAATGGGGAGTCCACCGTCTTTGGAAGGATTGCTATGGATGTGGTTCATATCAAGGCAGGTGGTACTAAGTACCTCATTGTGGCTAGAGATTATTTTTCTGGATGGTTTGAAGCAAAATTTCTTAAGAATCTTAGCTCTTAATCAGTGGCAGCTTTCCTTTATGAGACTTGGACAATGTGTTGTGGCTTGGCTTGATCTTACTCTACTGATAGAGGCTCTGAATTTGGTCGGAAACTTGCTGAAATGATCCAATAACTCCCTGGACAACATATAGTCACTACTCCTCATTATCCAAAAGGCCAAGGCATTGTGGAAAGAGGCCATGCTCTGTTGAAGGCTGCACTTGTTAAGCTTGCTGGTAAAAGAGTCAACAATTGTTGCAAATTCCTTCCTCTTGTTCTTTTATCTGATTTAATCTCAACCAAATGGACTACTGGCTACTCACCCTATGGAAAAATCTTTGGTCAAAGAGCAGTTGTTCCTTTTTATCTGGAAATGGAATCTTTCTTGGGTATCTGTTGGTAAAAGGTGTCGTCAACTACTGATATATTAGTTTCTAGATCTAAGAAACTGGAGCAAAGTAAAGATGTTCATGATGAAGCTTATCAGAACATGATGGAATCAAGAGAAAAATTGTTTCAGTATTGGGAAGATAAGCACTTAAATCAAATCAGGGATCCCTTAAATCCTGGTGATTTATTATTAGCTTATAATTGATCCTTAGATACTCAGTGGGGAAAGCTCTTTTCAAATTGTTTGAATGGTCTTTATTGCGTGGTTTGAAAAGTTAGAGGTGTATCTTATGTTTTGGAGGAACTGGATGGTACACAGTTGGCCAGAGGGTTCTCTGCTGATCAATTCAAGAAGTTTCATTTTTGTGGAGGCAACATATCTCAGAAGTAAGTCCTCCCAATTAAGCACCACCAGGGTCATTTTCTGTGTTTTTCTTGTGAAACTCTACTTTATGCCACCCATGTGAGCACCTGGAACTCCTTATTTTTTTTATCCCTGCCACTCCTAGGGCTCTTTGGGGTGGATCAAGATATTTTTCTCAAATTTTCAATCACTCTCAAGATCAAGATATGGCCATTCTTCTGTCTCAATTTCTTTGTATTCCCCCTTCTTTCTTAATCTCTTCAAATTTGATATGCAGACTAGGGATAGTATGTAAGTTTGTAAGAGATGTGGTGACCAATTTTGTACACCTCAAGAAAAGGGCAAAATTTTAATCTTTCTTTTGTCTAGCTTCAAAAAAAAAAAAAATTATTCCCTGTGTTACTGTTGGTACTCTTCCTCTCGTCCTTCTTCCAACTTCTTCCTGTCCTAGAGTTCTAGGGAGGGCACTCAGGCTGCCCCAATTGTCAGACCCTCTGTTCAACTCTCCCTGTTGCGCTTGCAGCCTAATTCTTTTGGCCAAGCATGCAAGCCACCAATCATTTCCTCTCTCATTGGATCTTCATTATTGGCATCAGAATTGTTTATCCCTCCTCATTTCCACCTAGCACCAGCATCATTGCCAACAATTCCAAAGACCTCCTTTCAAAAATGACCCCATCATCATCTTTGACAACCTCCGCCAGCAACTTTCCAGTCATCTTGACCCTTGTGGTTGCCTTCATCTGCCTGACCAACCCCAGTCAGCTAATCTCCATCCACAACCAGTGTTGCCACCTTTCATCTGCCCATCCCACTTTTCATCCAACCGCAACAGACAAGGACCATTGCACATCAAGTCAGCAAGGGTGCAACTGTCCATTGCAACCTTCTCATACCGCCTGTTGACTGACATCCACAACACCTCCTCAATCCTCCTTCCTTGGTCACCAGCCAACCCCCCGCCCTAAGTGTCATCCTTTGACACCCATTGGCCAACCTCCAATTGATTGATCCCCCCTTACTTGCACCATCACCAATTGCCTGTTGTTGCCTGTTGCAACCTCTCATCCACAATGCAGCCAATGTTCATGCGCTGCCTGCGTTCATTCTTGAAACAGGCTGGGTTTCTTTTTTTTTCCTTTCACAGGTCATGATTTTCCTGTTTCCATTATTGTTTTTTATTTTCAATACATTCATCTAAAAAAAAAAAAAAAAAAAAAAAAGACAATTTTTTCCGCTTCATTTGTGTTATCCCTTGTAAGTGGTACACAAGGCCTTTGTTCATAAAAGGAGGGGCTCTCTCCTACCTTATGCCCATTATGGATCATCTATCCAGCTCATCATGCATTGATCCATCATCATCACCTGTAATCTAATCAAATCATCATCATCATCTGAATAATCAATCCGTGGGTTCCCTTCCCCTTTGTCTGAGCATCCTTATCCTTGCTATATCTTCTGATTTCCCCTTGATCCTTTGAGCCTCCATACTCAATCCTTTGATTTGTCCTCTGTGATCTGATCTTTATCACCAACCAATAGCCTTGCTGGTTGAAGAAGAATTTGTTGGGTTGAATTCTTGAGTGTTTTAAGTCACTCCGTTGATCCCTTTCTCCAACCGCTTTGGTCCTGATCATTCATTTGATTTTCTTTCTGGAACCAGTCACCTTTGGCTGAGAGCTTTCTTTAAGTTTGAAACCTGGATTTTTAAACCTCCCTTTATTTCCTTAAAGTTGAAATCTGCCATGCTAGTCTTGAGTCCCTTGAGAAGTGTTGGGTAATTCTTGTTTGAATTTGTTACTTCTTTTCTTCTAGAGCTTCATAAAAAAAATTGCTTTGTTTTGTAAAGCCACCCACAGTTATCTGGTACCAATCAAGCAATTGATTGTGGAGATTTGGGCAGGTTCCTTGAGAACCTGGAGGTTGGTTGTGATTGAGTTGATCTTTCCTAATATTCAGCTGATGAACAGAGTTATTACCTTGTGGGGGTTGTTACTTACAAGTGGCTTGTTTCATTGAACTCTGAACAAACTTTAAATTATTTTTTCCAGTCTTTTCCCGCACCATCTTGCCTCAGATAGTGTTGTTCTCCATTGCTACCAAATACTTCCAAACTCATCCCTTCCATTGATTCCTTGTTTACAAGTCACTGGATCTCAATTCTGGTTACATTTAAATATTTTTGAAATTCTTAGGAGGGAATCCTAAACAGCACCTTTCCCCTGCACAGAACTGCCTCCGGCTCAGAACCTTTTGGATTCTTACAGTGCTCAGCAGTTGGGTAGGTCAGGCTCAACATTTGGTGCGGGTTGGGCCCACTCCAGGCGTGGCGGGCTTGTGACCTGCTTGGACAGTGCAGACCAAGTAATGGAGCCAACCCAACAAAGTTTGCGGGCGGCTAGTTTGGAAAGCAGGAGTGGGGCAATTGCAGGGTTATATGCGCCGGTAGGTCCGTCCAAGCATAGGGGCCAACCAATCCATGGATTTCAGGATTGGTAGATGCATGCGGATGGATAAACGCAGGGGGATCTGAGTAGGAAGAGGCAAAGAGCGGCTCCATGTGAAAGATGAGCCGGATGTATGTAATGGCGGAAGGGTTTGGAGGGATTGGGTGGTATGGGTTAAGGTTTTGGAGGGATTGGGTGGTACGGGTTAAGGTTGGGCTAGGGTTCCGGGTTCTAGGGGTTCTTTCTTAATTTTGTTGTTAGGCTTTCAGTTGTGCTTGTACTTAGGTTAGGGTTGAGATGGAGGACTCAAAACCTCACTCTCAACTCCGGGTTTTAGGATGATGGCATCTCATCTCATTTCATCATTGAAGAATCAGGGAAGGATTGAAGGGCAGGAATATACAACATCATTGTCTTTATTGAGCTTTTTCTTGTAACTACCCATTTTTCTAAAAACCCATCATCACTCAACCTCCCTACAGACGCTTGGACCAATAAATTCCAAACTTGAGGACAACTTAGGGGAGTATCCCCTTCTTGTTTCCACAATGTTGGGAAAATGTTTACCCATGGGGGGGGAGCACCTTTGCCAATAACCACCCTGAAAACATTAGGACACTCTTCTCTCACCAATCTGCCCAACTCAGTTCAATCATCACTCACCTTTGAGAAATGGCTTCCAAAATTTGAAAATCTCAACTTGACAATTCCAAGCAAAACAAACTTTGCAAGAGTGCAAAAACATTAGATAGTGACTATAGTATTGACAAAAATTATTACTTAGTTTATAAAGACTAAATAGTAGTACCTAATAATCCTTGCATTAAGTTAGATATCTTTGATTCACAGCATTATTCTCCACTTGCTGGTCATCATGGGCAGGATAAAAACTACCAGCTGATTGTGCAAGACTTCTTTTGGCCTGGTACATCCAAGGAAGTAAAAGACTATGATAGGGGGTGCTATGATTGCAATTGTAACAAGTCCTTGA